>OW121852.1:96350055-96956701 GCA_933228895.1 Platycnemis pennipes
ACAGAAACTGGAAGAGGTGAAAGAGTTCTGTTACCTGGGAAGCAGAGTAACCAACGATGTACGAAGCAAGATAGAAATAGTCAGTAGAATATCCCAAGCAAAGAGGGCATTCTATCAAAAGAAGAATCTACTTACAGCTGGAAATGCAAGCTTAGAAGTAAGGAAGCAATTCATGAGAACGTATATCTGGAGCATGTTTCTTTACGGCAGTGAGGCATGGACGATGATAGCAGCGGAGAAGAAAAGGGTGGAAGCATTCGAAATATAGTGCTACCGAAGAATGATGAAGATAAAATGGTTCGACCGAGTGACAAATGAAGAAGTTTTAAGAAGAGTGGGAGAACAGATAAGTCTGCTGAAAACTATAAAACCAAGACGGGACAACCTAATCGGCCATATCTAGACACGATGGCCTGATGAAGACAATCGTCGAGGGAAAAGTGAACGGGAAGAATGGAAAAGGCAGACCTCGTATGAGTTATATAGAACATGTCGTAAAGGACGTGAAAGAGAGGAACTAAGTTAATCTGAAGAGGTTGGCCGTTAGAAGAATCGAGTGGAGGGCTGCGTCAAACCAATCTTAGGATTGTTGACTCATGATGATGATGAATAGAGCGCGGAAAAAAGTCTTTTGACTTTTTGTAAAAGTGGGACTTTTGTGGTTTTAAATACAAATCTTCACCAATCTCATCAAATAAAACAGTTTTTAATGACTTTCTTATAGACTTTTTGGGACTTTTTTGGTGTGACGGGACTTTTCTGATTAAAAGAGACTTTTATGGGCCTTTTTATTTAAACCGCATGCCTAAGTTAATATTTGGCTGTTGTGATCGCATTTGTTCAACTTTGTGTTTGACGCATCTGTGTTTTTCATGCGGTACTACACGGAGCAGAGATGTACTGTAAAATGTAAGCTCCTAATGCTCCTAATGCGAAATTTTAATAATAGCTCCGGAAACTGCAATGAATTCTTTCTATTGCTCCACCGTTCATGAAATAATCACACTCACTCAGTGCTTCAACCCAAAGGTTGGTTTGGATAGGTGAGGGTAGAGCTCACCCCGTACTTTCCATTTGCATGTCACATTCACATATTGTTCCTTTCCCTGGGCCACCTCGCACTTCGAGTTTTTTTGCTGAGGGTGTCCAAAGACTTCACAAAAGGATAGATTGATCTGAAAGAATGAATGATCTAATTATGAACCAGCTTATTTGAACCCGGGTGGTCTGATGACAAGCCGACAGCGTTACGCTGTATGCTAGCACTCCGCTTTTGTTTAGGAGATTAGTGGAAAAATGATACAATTATATGAAAGATCATCTAGAATTTCCGACGAGGTGAACGCGTCACATTGTGTGCAGATGATCATCAAATGAGCCTACATTAAAGCGAGGCAAGCATGACGTAGATGAACCTGGACCCTCGGCTGCGATCAAGCGGAGAAGAAGATTTTAAAATTATCACGAAAAACAAGAGAAAAAGGTCCTCAGCTTCCCCGAAAATAGGGGTACTGACCTGTACAATGGACAACAAATAAGTACTTTTTTTCTCATTTTCTGTATTTCTTGAGCAGAAAACTAAGTTTTGAACTATTGAATCATGTTTCAACTGCCTTATAACATTATTGATCCTATGTAAAAACTTGTTTTGTAATGTATATTATAAAATTTTCCCCTTTAAATTTGACTGAAAAAACGCCCTTTCCAAGGTTTTACAATGGAGTGTAGGTACTTCCACCCTCTTTGTCATCTAATGCCTTTTTAGTAAGAGGTAGTGTACTGGGGACTTCCAGATATTGAAATAGAGGAACAATGAGATGGGAGGGTGAGTTTCGAAGAAAATGAACCATGGGGAGACGGGAGAGCGAATATAAACGACGTGAGTGGTTAAGCGGGGTTGCATAACTTGGAGCATACAGCCCCGCGACGCCGAGGCGCATGTTTCAGGGCGCGCTGGCCCCCCTGTTCGTCCTACGTCAAAATGTTAGAATACCTTTTTTGTTGCTTATATTGTCTACTTTCCGATTATTTGATTAGTTTCTCCCAAAATCAAAACTAAACGATTTAAAAATTAAAAAGGCGATTTTTTAGTGTTATTTTCAAAATTTGGGGGGGTTGCGGGGTGAATTTTTGGTGAAAAGTTAGAAATTCGGATTCAGCGACCCAAAAAGAATAGGATAAATTAATTTCCAGAACTACCTCTAATTTTTCCAAGTAAAATCCCCTAATGCCTGGACCAGCATCTCTAGGCTCTTTTCTCCAACAATTCAGTTAAATTCAGCAACTTTCTCACGGAAATAACTCAGACTTTTTCAAAAATATTGGTGACTTTTTAGGCGACTTTTTTTGCAAAATTGATGACTTTTTTTCCGCGCTCTAATGATGAAATATCATGGTGTCTCGCTGATTCAAAAGTACAAGAAAGCATATTTAAATATAACTTTCACCTTAATTTCGAATTCCGCGCCGAAAACCCGGAGGAATGTGTTTGAAACCGTGGGGATTTTCTATAATGGGTAACGAATAAGTCACGTGGTATAAACAAGAATGTCTTGCAAATTTGGAGTGTTAAAACCGCTGATTACAGCCCCATTCATTGTTTACACTTGTTTTTTATCTCCACTGTGAGCTCTATAGTCGATACAGATGAGAAACTAACTCAAGTGAAAATAAATAATGATACCGTATCGAACGATTTAGACACAGTAAATTTGCAAACCACTTGTGTTTGTACCACGTGACTTGTTGGTTACCTATTCAAGATAATCCCGACGGATTCAATCACATCCCCCATAGTAACCATGACATTCTTTGTTTTGCTAAGTCACAACATGGGGGGTTATTCCGTAAGGAAGGCGCCCGATGCCATCTGAAAAAAGATGCTTTTTTGGCATCAGCTACTCGAAATGGCATCGGTTGTTGTTCCGTAACTAAGTCGCCCGATGCTATCTGACAGGAGATGCTTTTTTGGCATCAGCTACTCGAAATGGCATCAGTAGTTATTCCATAACTGTCGCCGATGCCATTTTTCGATGCCATCCGTGTCACGGGCGCCAGAGGCCGTGAGATAATGGCATCGGCGAAAAAGCATCAGAAAAACCTTCGCTACGCGGTCGTCTTTTGTCCATTCCTCGTATCTTCCGATATTAGTGTCGTATTGTTTACAAAGATCATGGGCGTTCAATAGGTTTGTCAGCTTCTCCCATTGCTGCCTTTAAGTATTTATTTTTTCCTAAGGAGCTCTCGAAGGCTTATTAGTAATCTTTAATTAGAAGTTCAGTAATTTCCTTAGATTTTTCCTCTTCCCCTTCAACCGTTTTGTCGTTGTAAAACAGAATAAAGTTGCTGGCACAATATATCGAATTGTATATATTACCTTTCACTAAACAAGTATACGTATATCATGTAATGAAATACGTAGTGCACTCCCTGACAAAAATTCCTTACAGTTCTTTAGTAGAATTCCTTGGACTGTTTTATATTCCTTAAAGCATTGAACGAGTTTCTTAACCGGATAAGCGTAGGTACATTGGCAATTATTTACACTGTTCTGCTCAGATTTCCAAATGCATTCATTCCCAACATAATTCCGAATGATATTCCTACGGCTATTACATAAGTTACATAATAAGAAGAGGATGTATAAATTAAACACTCGCTTGCATTCATTTACCTCTGTATTTATTATTAGTAATTAATTCTACATTCACTTGTAGAATGTTTACATATATTCTGCATCCATTTATATTATTTATAAATAAGTTCTTCAGCCATATTCTCCGTAGCTTATCTACAAAAAAGGTCTCTGAAAGAAGAACGATCAGAAGACTTAAATACTGCACTGATAACATAGGTATCTTTCAATAAATTATTAAAATAGTTCAATTAATTTTCAGCATCTTCTATCAATTATATTTCAAAGGCCTTCCGTCAGTAAGTGGTGCAAAATCATTAATATACATTGATATAAAAAGCGCTATGAAGAAATTTCACAAGTATAACCAGTAGGATAACCAGCTAAAATACTTAGTAAGCGAACATTTCATTTTTGATCATTTAATTTCACCTCTCTTATTAGCGAAATGTCTTCCTGAAATGGATCATCACGGAGAAAGGGCCGTAGTACGACGTTTTCTACATAATATATTCCGTGGAGGCCCACACATAAATGTTGTAATCCCCGGGTTGTTAAGAAACCTAATATTGCGAATCGAAACCTGCGTACAAAATGGAACATGTTTTAATTTTACTTAAGTGTGTTTTACTTACCTCGAGCAATACATTTTCTCTGGAGAATATAATAATCTATAAGCAAAAGTCACCGACTCTACAAACGTTTTTCAAACGCTATGCCACAGCTAAAGTAAACTCAATCCCATTGGTTTAAGTATAGCGTTATTCGTTTTTTATCAACTCATCAACGTGAGACATCATGGATACGGGCATAACTTCATTATCAACTAGAAGTTCTTTGACGCCCGAATGGCATCGCTAGTCACCGATGCCATTTGCTGATGCTGCCGCTGGCGGATTTTACGGAATAACCTCCGATGCCATTTTTGGATGCCGTCTCGAGAATGGCATCGGGCGCCTTGAGAATTAGGGAATAACCCCCATGGTTTATGTAACACAAATATATATAATATTCTATAATTTCCATAATAGCGTGTACAGTACCATATGACCATTTGTATTTAAATTATTGTGGTCCCGATCCAGCCACCTTAGTTATTCCCTTTCATCTTGATTCATACCTGATGGCACGAAGCGGTCTTAGCCATCCGTGATTGTAGGAGTTATTTTTCCGCCTGTAGTTAACATGTTTTAGTGGTGTTCCTCTAAAAGTGCATCAGTTATACGCGCCACTTAGTTCTCTCGAATGCCGATGACAAAGGTCAATCAGCATTGGTCCAATCGGCTGGTGAGAAATGGCGTCCATCGTAAAACCCCGTCGTGGCACAAACTCGAGGCGTTAAGGTTGGATCGACAAAATTTGAAGATTGCTCGAAAATAGTCGGGTTTTTTCTGAAATCGCTCAAGTGGTTCCTCCAACACAAACAAATCTATTATCAGTAGTTTTTCCGGTTTTAGGGTGAATTGACAAAGCATAAGAAATTGAAGATCGCTTTTAATCAATATTGTTCTCGCATCCAAATTAAGTTCGTGATTTGAAAGAAAGGGGTTGGTGGGATCGAAAAAAAAGGTAGTCGGATTGAAAAAATTTAAAAATTACTCTTGAGGGGCTTGGTTCTCCCTGAAATCGTTCACGTAGTTTTTCCAATGTATAATATGTTCTGTAAATTCTCTCTGTTGATTAAGGATAGGATCTGAGGTTCATTTCTTCTGTGTGCACATTGCAGTAGCACCGTGCATTGAGGTTATTATCATCGAATTTTGTACGTGCATTGAGGTTATTATCATCGAATTTTGTACTACCTCACTTGG
The DNA here is from genome assembly GCA_933228895.1 of Platycnemis pennipes. Lineage (NCBI taxonomy): Eukaryota > Metazoa > Arthropoda > Insecta > Odonata > Platycnemididae > Platycnemis > Platycnemis pennipes. The sequence continues at coordinate 96,355,501 of OW121852.1, forward strand.
ATCTTTCAGTGGCGTTAAAGATGATGAGGCATGAAATCTGGCATAAATTGGCTCCCTATCTCGTGACCTTTACTGAACCTAGGTGGTACAATGTCGAAGTGAGAAAATCCCTGAGACGGCAGCGAATATGTCATGCTAAAATGAAAAGAATTAGTAAATATATGCCGACTAATGAGCGTAGTGTAATAATTGAAAATTATAAAATTTCAAAATCCACTGCAATGACAGCCCTTAGTAATTGCTTAACTCAAAAGAAAAACACTTGAGGAACAATTGAAAGAAAATCCAAAAGTCCTCTGGTCGTACGTAAGGGAAGTGCAAGGCCATAAGTCTGCCGTCCATTCACTCAAAAGTGATGAGGGTGAAATGGCCACAAACACTCTTGACAAAGTTCACTTGTTAAATTCCTTCTTCCCGACCGTTTTTAAATACTATTTCAAGGTAGGGGGAAATTTCGGATGCTAACTCTCTATATACGAGGGAGGGAATTTGATCAGGGCCAGGAGATTTGTTGGGGCTTATATCTTTAAGTAACTTTTCGATACCATTGCAGGAAATTTCATTTGGTTGCATCAGCCGCTGAAAGAGGTCATGTAAGACGACAGTCGAATCCCCGGAAGGTGGGTTAATAAATCCCTGACCGAACACGTCGTACCGATGGACTGGAAAGCAGCCGATGTAACACCCATTTTCAAAAGTGGTGAGGGGAGCAGCCATCTAACTACAGACCTATATCCCTCAATTCCATTTCATGCGAGGTCCTGGAACATATAATTGTCAGTTTAGTCATGGAATACCTAGATAGCCAGAATTTATTGTTCAATGTTCAGCATGGCTTCTGGAAGAGCAGATCATGTGAAACTCAACTTGTCTCTTTTCCCACGATATTTTAGTTTCTGGCGAAAATAATATTCCAGTGGATGCTATATTTCTCGATTTCATAAAAGCATTTGACAAGGTGTCTCATAGAAAACTAATCTTGAAATTATAATCTTATGGGTTATACAGTAACATTATATCATGGATAAATGATTTTCTGCATGATCGGGTGCAAAGGGTTGTTTTGGACGGTGTTACCTCACCGGCAATTAAAGTCACTTCGGGTGTCCTACAAGGTAGTGTGATAGGTCCACTCCTATACGTACATAAAAAAGTCTCTAGCAGTCACTTCCCCAGTTATCCTTCATATCTTCAACTACTCGCTATCTCAGTCTGTTTACCCAACTCTCTGGAAACAATCGCTAGTCCGACCGATCAAGAAGGCTAAAGACCATTCTTCCCCTTCCGACTTTCGCCCAATTTCTATTCTATGCGCAATATCCAAAGTCCTCGAACGTATAGTCCACAATCAAACAACTGAATATCTGCTTAGAAATGGTAAATTTGATAGCTTTCAATCAGGTTTCCGCAAGGGATTTAGTACACAGACCGCTCTTTTGAAAGTCACTGACGATATTCGCCAAGCTATCGACAAGCAGAAGCTAACTATACTTGTACTGTTTGACCTAAGTAAAGCATTCAACAGAGTTAATCACTCACAGCTTCTGCGCAAAATGAAGGAACTTAACTTTTCTTCTTCTGTATTGAACTGGTATGCCTCGTATCTTGATGAACGTTACCAGGCTGTTAAGGATTCACTAGGTAACATCTCCCAGTGGAAGCCTGTCGAATGTGGTGTTCCCCAAGGGTCCGTACTAGGACCCTTATTATTTATTATTTACGTCCTTGATCTTCCAGGTTGCATAAAAAATTGTAACTATATGTTGTACGCGGATGACTTACAAATATATTATCATTGTTCTCCTAAAAATCTTGCAGATGCGACCGCTAAAGTTAATGCAGATATTTCTGCAATCGTAAACTGGGTAAATACAAACTCTTTAGCTCTAAACCACACTAAGACTAAAGCTATGTTAGTCGGGGGCAAAACATACTTAAACTCAATTAAACTTGACAGCATCCCGAAGGTTAAACTTGAAAATGCCTTTATTCCTTATTCAAATTCTGTGACAAATCTTGGTCTCACGATGAACAAATATCTATCCTGGAATGATCACATCTCTAATGTCGCCAATAAAATTAGTAAAACTTTGTACAAATTAAAATTAAATAGAAATTTACTTCCTATGCATACAAGGAAGCACCTTATCTCTACTTTAGTGTTTCCTAACATAGACTACTGCTCCCTAGTATTTAGCGACCTTACTTCTGAACAAAACGTAAAATTACAGAGATCGTTAAATTCATGTGTAAGATTCATATTCAATCTCCGGCGTGATGAACATATATCCCCATATCTCCGGCAACTTGGGTGGCTTTCAACAAATTCACGTCGAATGTACCTACTGGCCACATTCCTTTACTCCCTTTTCCATAACAAGCAACCTGAATATCTCCTAAACCTCTTCCCCGTCTCACCATCTACCCTAACAATAGAAACTAGATCCTCATCCCAATATATATACTATCCAGGTCACCGCACTGCAACCTTTCAAAACTCTTTCCAAGTTGCCGGAGCAAAACTCTGGAACTCCCTGCCAGATGAATTAAAAAATCTGAAGTCTGTATTCCACTTTAAAAACAGTTTATTTCACGTGTTGTTAGGTGAATAGCTACCTTTTTTCCCTTAAATATATTTGTATAATGATAATACCCACAATTTATGTCTCATTGTATGTTTTTCGCTAAAAATTATATACTGTTGTTTAATGTTGTACTGATGTATGTTATCTGTGTATCTGTATGCGTATTGGATATTTTCCATAGGTGGATATGTGTTGTATATTCGCCATATATTCGTTTTGTATTGTATGTCTTTGTATATTCACTGTGTTTTCTGTGAAATTGTCGGAACCTTGATGTAAAACTGTTGTGTCTTCGTTGTACTTAAGGGACGATGTCCCAGTGCAAATAAATTGTATATCTATCTATCTATCTATCTACATAAATGATATCAATAAGGTAGTAAAAAGTAAGATTCGTCTATTTGCCGGTGACGCAGTAGTGTACAGGGAAATTCTATGCCCAAACGATAAAGAATATTTAAATGATGACCTACAAGCAATTGAAAATTGGTGTGATACATAGCAGTTAGAATTAAACTTTAAAAAATGTCTTGCAATGAATTTTTGGAAAAAGAATAGCTCTCCTCCTAGCACTTACAATATAACTAATAATGAATTAACAAAGGTGGAATTCATTAAATATCTTGAAATAAGACTGACACATGATCTTTCCTGGGGTAAACCCATACGTGTAATAATGGGTCAAATGAATCGTAAACTGGGATTCATCAAAAGAGTACTGGGAAAATGTGACGATCATGTACGAGAAATCAGCTACTTTTCCCTTGTTAGACCTCATTTAGAATATGCTGCCAGTGTATGGGATCCCTACAAAATCGGTCTAAATAATGAACTGGAATGTGTGCAGCAAAGATCGGCAAGATTTGTAAAGGGACGGTACGATAACCTTATTAGAGTTACCAGTCTGTTAAATGAATTAAATTGGGAATCATTGTCAGATCGCAGGTTGAAATTTAGACTTAATCTCTTACACAAATTCCAAGACCATATTTTCAGTGATGATGTTAAAAATATTTTGCGAACCCCAACTTACTATGGTAGACTGGACCATAATCACTAAATTAGAGAAATTGATTGCCGAATTGACAGATTCAAAATGTCCTTTTTTCCTCGTACAATTAGGGATATGAATAACGGTAAATAACATTGGTAGCTGCATGTTGGTATAAGGACTTGAAGCTAACCCAACTAACAGCATATTTTTGCATGCTTGCTTTGCTATTTTTATCTTTTTTTAAATAGTGAAGCTTAGAACAGTATATAAATACTAATCCTTTTTTATGCATGATATGTAGTGCATGTTTGGTGAGACTTCACCCCATTCTCAAGTTTTTTGCAGGACATTCGGATATATATATATATATTAGTGATGGCCGGATCGGATCTGTCGGATCCAAAGATCCGCGGATCTTTCATTTTTTCGGTTCCGGATTCGGATCCAAATACACGGTGGAAAATCGGATCCGGATCGTAGATTTTAAATTTTCGCGGCTTAGCGATCGAAGTGCCCCGTGAATGGAATGTAGGTGCGGTAGATATTGACAAGAAGAGGATGTGTAACTCAGGAAACGAAATTAGATGAAAATGTTCCCGTGCAACTAGAAGCAAAATAAAGAAATATGACTTTTTTCCCCATTACCCCGGTATCGCGGGAAAAAAATACGTAGGATGCCACGCGGGTAGCCTACATTCACCGGGATCAGGAGGACTACGAGAGCTAGTGTACTGCGAAGTTCGTTCCCTATCGCAGTTTAATTTTTTCTTTCAGTCATTGCATCGAAAATGTTATCATCTTCAATTTCAAACCAATATATATGAATACTCACTTATTATACTTTTGTTGTTTAAATTAGATTTACAAATGTACCATTAATAAATTAAGGATGGTCGGGTCGGATCCACGGGTCTTTCATTTCATTCGCTACTGAAATCATATCCGAAGATAGTAAAAATTCTGATCCGGATCGGACATTTAAAAATTTCGCGGCTTAGTGATCGATGCGCCCCGCGAATGGAATGTACGTATGGTAGAAACTGACAAAGAGAGGTTATGTAACTCGGTCACGAAATGAGAAGAAGATTTTTTCCGTGCCTCAAAAACAATAAATACTCGTCGTGACTTTTTTCTCCATATGCGAAAGATGTGCGAGAAAAAAATTAAGCCGAATGTCACGCGGGTCGCCTACATTCGCCAGATTCCCGTGAACCTATGATAGCGTAGCTGTTGCAAATGAGGGCTAGTGTACTGCCGGTCGCGAGTCCGATCCTTAACACTGCCTAGGAATACAGGCCATGCTGTATTCCTAGGGTAATGCAAGTAGGGAGTTTAAAAAAAATAGATAATCAGAAATTTCATTACAATTTATAAGTCAAAAAAATATTAAAATTTGGCATTAAAGAAATAATTGGAAACATTTTTTATTGCAGAATTAAATCGTAGAATCATTATGTTAACTTTACAATGTAGTTTTGAGTGACGCATTTGTAAATCTAGTTTAAACGATAGAAGTACAAAAAAGTTAGTTTCCACATACAAAGGTTGGAAATGAAGGATGATAAAGTTTCTGATTGAAGTTTCAATGGCTGAAAGAAAAATTTTAAACAGTGATAAGAATCGAACTTCATTACCTAATGGGGATCCTGACCTGTCATTCTACATTTTTCTTGCGAACCCAAAAATGGAGAAAAAATCCGAGACTTTTTAATTTTTGCTTCTAGTAGTATGAAAAAAGGCTAATCGCATTTCAAGATCAGAGTTACACAACCTCTTCTTAGGAGTAGAAAATTCTCAAATTTCACTTCAAAGGTTATTATTAATAAGACATTGCAAAATTACTACTTTAGCAGCTAGAAATATTCCAAATAATTTTTTCGTCTTAATAATGGAATCCCTGGATATTCCATATATGGAATCTCTAGGCCGCATTTAAGTATTTTGTTTCAAAAAAGAATTTGAAAGCATTCAAGGATTTGATTAATAATTGGAAAATAATTCCTTTATTAATGAAAATAAACTTACAATGTTTCTTTTAACTGCACTCTAAAGAAATGTTGTACACGTTTAAAAAATGTATTGCTTGATGAGTATATGATAAGGAAGGTGATCTTTATATTAGAAGTGATAAGATATAGTTATTGCATCCGTAAATCGTGATCCAGGAAAATATTATCCACATAGATGATAGGAAGTTGATTTTTTCTACAAGAAATTTACTTGGTTTTTTGGTAATTCTTTTGTTGCTGTATTTATATATTTATTAAAAATCTAGGATTTGAAAATGAATGTAATTCAGAATCAAGTATCTGAAACTAAGGACCGGAATCCGAGATAAAGATCCGAAACCGAGATAAAGATCCGAAACCGAGATAAAGATCCGAAACCGAGATAAAGATCCGAAACCCAGGCAAGGATCCGGTTTCGGATCCGGATCCGACGAAAAACCTGGATCCGTCCATCACTAATATATATATATATATATAAAATATGTAGAAGAGAGAGAAGAGATGTCCTAATAAATGCTAGCAACAAGGTGTTGAGGGTGGGGGTGAAGGAAAGGATAATCAGTGGACACTTACCAGTAGATGACCCTAGGAGAGCCTGGTGTCCACTGCGCTTTGGAGCTTTCGGGTCACGAACCCTTCTTCAGCTGGAGGAGATCACTACTGGGGTGTCACACTGGAGTCAAGGGTTTCGGTTGGTGTGTGAAAAGGGGATTGGCTAGGGTAAAAAGGAGGGAGGGGGAAGAGGGTGGACTAGGAAGGGGAAATGGAGAGGGAAATTGGACGGGTGGAGAAAGCTAGCGAATGTTGATGCCGGGAGAAGTGGTTGATTTTAATATGGAAATATAGGCGAGCTCCCAGTGGCGGAGCTCTAACGTAGATGTTTCAGGTGGGAATGCTCTGATTACCTTCACTCTGAAGCAGTCATTGAAGGGAAGGTTATGAGAATTGGCGTGCTCGGCTACTGGCAACCTTAAATTTCGGGTGACACTGCTCCTATGGTTATTGATTCGCATATTAAAAGAGGTGGTCATCAGTCCTATATAGAAGGCCTGGCAGTGATTACAGGAAATTTCATAAATTACATTACTCGAAGAGCAGGTTCCTCGAGAATGTATTTGGTATGTGACGTTTGTAACCGGGCTGATAAAGGAGTGGGAATGGGAGTTAATGGGGCATGTGAGGCATCTGGGTTTGTTACAGGGATGTGAGCCAATCGGTTGGAGATCGGAGGCACAAACTGATGATGGTAGTTGTATCTCGCGAATCCAAAGGCTGTTTTGGAGATTGGTAGGACGACGAAAGAAAAGCACGGGAGGTCTCGGGATAAGTGAGGAAGTTAAAGGGGAAGATAAAAGAATACATTGGGCTGACTTAAAGATAGTTTTTAATGCAAAATCTAGGCCCGGATGAAACGTGGTGGCGAAGATGGTAAGATTATTTGGTGATTTTTCTTCTGGCTCTGCTGTTGAGCGTGGCCTGTTGCGGGGAGCGCACGCTTTGGCCAGCTGCTCTCGGACTATTGAGGGTGGGTAACCACGGTTGAGGAAGGCTGATTCCAGGTCTTTTAAATAATTGAGGAAGAAATAGGTTTCAGAACAGATACGGCGACCTCGACGTGCCAAAGAGTATGGTAGGGAGCGCTTGCAGTGTTCGGGATGGCAGCTATCCCAGTGTTTTTACCCTAGCCAATCCCCTTTTCACACACCAACCGAAACCCTTGACTCCAGTGTGACACCCCAGTAGTGATCTCCTCCAGCTGAAGAAGGGTTCGTGACCCGAAAGCTCCAAAGCGCAGTGGACACCAGGCTCTCCATGGGTCATCTACTGGTAAGTGTCCACTGATTATCCTTTCCTTCACCCCCACCCTCAACACCTTGTTGCTAGCATTTATATATATATATATATATATACACACTTGGGCTGAGGATTAGGGGAGAGGGCAGGGGGGAGGGGGTTGGGTCGTGTGACTTTGTTGCTTGGGAATGGTTTGCAGGGAAGGCCAACCATCCGGGGGGATAGAAGAGAAGGGGGTTCATTGGGGGGTAAAAGTAATAAGATTGTGAAAGAAAACAAAGAGCCGAATGCCCTGAGATCATGAATGGGTCCTAAAGGAGCATTGAGATGAGAAAATAAGAAATTTTTGGTCTTAAGACATAAATTTTCTGTAACAGAGAAGGCTCTGTGGTTATCGACTTAGAATTGCATACCTACTTAAAAAGGCCTCAGTTCTTATTCAAGCACCTAATAAGTGACCGGACATCAAATAACCCTTTCTTTCCCTAGCTATGCTAGAGCCCAACCCGGACCAATATCCTACCTGCTTTACCGGGTCGGGGCCTTGCAGACTGGGATAACACTTAAACCCAAACCTTGCCAAGAATAGTATAAAAACATGTGATTGATCTGAAAATCGATCCAAAATCCATTAAATAATGTTTCTAAGTCCATCTTAAAATTTAATGATTTTGATCGTAATTCCTTCGAATTCAATGCCTTCCGCGAAATAACCAAGTACCTATTTCCTATTCGGTGAATAGCTCGCCAGAGTTTATGTGCAAACCAGATTACATCGCAATTCTTCGCAATCGACGCTTTATAATTCATAAACCACATTTCCAATTGTGTTCGTTGTCCGTTCAAAACCTACCTCCTGCAAAATCTAAACTCATTCATGAAAAATATCTATTGCCATAGATGAAAAATTCTCTTACATCTTAGATAATGTTTCTATTCGGAAGATTAGCACGAATTTTTGAAAGATAGCAGAGTCGTAGAAACAGCAACAGAAAAGACATTTTATTACACAGCAGGTTCACTATGGTGGGAAATTGACTGAATATTTATTTTTCCATGGGATGATGATGGTAAACACAAACGCGCAAAATCTCTGTGCAAGGCAAATTTTTCTTTCCGTATTTCCACCTTTACATACCAATTCCATCATGTAGGTATTGTAGTAGAACAAGTATGTTTTATCGTAAGGTGCTCCAACTGCTAAGAATGCTCTGTCTACTAACTTATTACTATCTTAAATCTTATACAGACATAACATCCAAGCCTGAGGCGGGATTGGAGCTCGCGACCCTTGAGTTACCATGGTTGGCTTGCAAGCCAACTCGTTACCGATCTGGCTATCCTGACTAGCCCAACGTAGGAATGCAGAAAAGTAGTTGTCGGCCCGAAATTGGCAATTATTTCTAAGTATGATGAGCAGAGGACTTCATATGTGCTTCAATTCAATCTCAGCCCGAGTTTAATATTTTTTAAATATATTAATCGTTTTTTTAAATATTAAACGCTATTAATGTACTGTTTAATATGAACAGTATTGCTTTATACTCCAAGCGTCAGCTTGAAACAAAAGATGAGATTTGTAATAACTGTTAGAAGCACGCGTCAAAATTACTTTCCCTCTTGGCTTTGTGGGGTTACATGGCCATGTAGATTTCTAATCGCAGCGTGCGGGGCATTCTCCTTGACCTCTACACAAAAGCTTCAACAATCTCACCGACCGCTGAAGCCAGTTTGGTAGCGTGCCTGCCTGTGAACTCAAGGGTCGTGGGTTCGAAACCCTCCTCGGGTATGGGCGTTGTGTCTTATAATTGTGTCTTAAGTTAGGTTAGACGGTGCGATATAACCTAAGCTGTCGGAGAATTTAAAAACGAATTCTACTGCTACCACTGGTATAATTTCCCTGCATACGCAGTTAATTTGCATTGCGTATTTTTTCGACGAAAATTCCTTAGGAGGAACGGTTACTTAATTTAGGTTTGAATTTAATTTAGACCTATTCATAACAGAGGGAATGGAGGTCAGTCCATGAGAATCACGATATGAGATATTTTCTGCCTATTACTGCATGGTAGGATATCCATCTCTGTCATAGGAGTGTCCCAAGTTAACACGCGAATGGAAGTGTTGTGAAATGATTTCCGTGACCCATTTACCTGGCAGTTCGTGAATCAAGGCAATTCCGACGAAGAGCTGCCCACTATGTATTTTGTGCCCTCATCATTCCCTCTGCTTATTTCTGTAATATTTTTCATACCCATATCTTAAATCCTCCCTATGTACTCTCATCCTCGGTCTCGTGGAGGATGAGGATGAGAACATTCACTATTTCAACGACTTCCTGATTTTACTTCGCATCTTCATATATAAGAGTTTTTCGAGCTTTGATTTGTTTATGTTTCTTATGCCCCTGCATTAGACAAGTTGATATAAAAATGCTCCTGCAATACGGGTACCCCAATAATTTTCTCACTCTTATTACAGGCCGGGGAGCAGACTGAGGCTTCGCAGACGCAAGAGAATAAGATAACCATAACGCTCATCGCCGTGGTTATCCTTTTCGTCGTGTGTCAACTGCCCACGGCTGTGATGCTCATATATCATACTTTCGCTCCCGAGACCTCGTCAGACCACTCTGCCCTTATCCGCAGTTTGGGAAATTTCTTCAACCTCCTGGTGGCGATTAATGCTGCTTCAAACTTCCTTTTATATTGTGCTCTTTCCGGGAAATACAGGCGCACTTTTGTGAGGACGTTCGCCCCCTGCTGGGCGAAGAGCTGGAGATACATGGCATCCACCCGCAGGAGAATGTCCATCAGGGAGAGCGTCCAGGAAGGTCCGTTTCACAGCGTAACACTTAGATGTCGTTCAAACCTTTGAGTCTCACGGCAGTTATTTCCCACCGCACCTCCTTCCCACCGTCATATTGTTCGCTCCGCTTCACGGGCTGTAAATCCTGTTGAAGTTCACGAAGGAGGGCAATCTGGAGATCTGATGAGTCCACGATTTTTCGCTATCTCCATGCGTCAGTCGATAACTACTAGTCGCTGAACTGCAACGGACTCCGTAATTAAAATGTCAAAGTTGGCACCGTCCCATCGAACGGTTTGCTCACCTTCTCTCGATTCATGTCCACCTGCCTTTATTCTCATTTGCTGTCTGCGCTTGGAAAAAAAGATTGACGCTTTATTTTGCTTTGGTGATGACATTATCTCGAATTCCGTTAAAGCCACCCTCAGGCATGCGTTTCAAGGCGGGTTTCAGGGATGCTTCTGAACTCTCTTTTTTTTGTTTTGAGTGAAGTTTTTCGATTAGGTAACTTTTTTTGGGTTAGCATCATTTTCGTACTTTCTCGCCCCTCCCCCCACCTCTTGTTTTTTTCTTCCACCCTGCAGGGAAAATTCAAAAGAATTAAGTATTGAGATGTTCAAGCTGGGTTTTTGAAGATTTGGAAACATTACACTACCGTATTTTTATGGTGAATTTACTTTTGGTTAAATTCCAATTTTTTTCATAAATTAAAGGCGTGACCGATTTTTCTTTTATTTTTGAGTCAGCCTTATGTGGCCAGGTATCGAGCAGTGAACTGAGTTGCACCGACTGAAAGTTCTATAGATATTACGTTTTAGTGTGGCTCATGCGAAGGCTGCAAGAAAGGTAATTTTACAAACATTGTGAAGTCTATATGCTATGCTCTTGTGCCATGCAAGCTTCCTTTTTCTGGAATTTGAGCAAATGTGAGCAATTATTTGAGGATTTTCACCGCCTCATATGCTAAGCCAGAGCGATTTGTAAATAAAATCGTAGATCTACTAAGTAAGGCTGCAAATAGTATAGTTGCAGCATATTTTTGCATTATCCATTCATATTTGGTGGTTTTGTTCATAGATGTTTCATAAAAATGAAACTGCATTAGATGATTGCAGGCTTTTGCATTTGGAATGGCCTTTAAGAAAATTAAAATTGTCTCAGTGGTGGAATATTCATGTTTGATGAGACTTGCTGTTCTATATGCAGTATAAATTGTAGGGTAGCCGATATTGAGTAATGGTGTGCAGTTTAGGAGATATCATGTGATAGAATACAGTAAGTTAATTTCTAACCTTCGTATACAAAACCTCTAAATTTAAAGTTCTAACTACTCATCTTATTGTGACCATAGATTGATTTGTTTTATACCCAGAAATCATTTATCAAACTGTCTATTTCATGTTCTTCAGGTGGTGGGCTGATGAGGAAGAGAGGTGGAAGGAGGAAGGTAAACAATGGGAATCGCAGGCCGCGTGAAAGAAAAGAAAGTATAGATTCCTATAACAACATGGCAGGATCTAGTACTGACAATTCTCAGTGCAGAGGAGCTGAGCCAACAGAAAAGTAAGTAGGTATTACATGTCTAGTCCAATGGTGGAATAACTGAGAGATTATATTTTAAAAAGTGAGAGCGATAATATAACTTGGTAGGGGCCATAAACATCCTCATTATGATGTCCTATTCCAAAAAGAAGCAATGCAACGTATAATGAGCAAAGAATACTGGAGACATTTAGTTTTCATATCTCCAAAAGCCCAGGTCAAAAGACTGCTGTTTTGTATTTTGTATTTTAGGGCTGATTTTGATGTAGTCAAAGATACCATAGGCTGAGTAACAAAGTTTGTCAAGTTGAATCCTTAAATTATACTAATTCAAATCATAATTCTTGCCAATTATGATGATTATGTAAGGGCCATTATATTTTCCTGGGTGGTATTCTTAGCAAAAAAATCTATTAAAATTTGGAGGACATATGGCCCTGTCAACCTATTCCATGTCATTTCCTAATTTGAATTTTGTCAGGCATAACATTTCATTACAGCACTCCTTTGGATTATGCAAGATTAAGTTGAAGATGTTCCATTTACCCTCCTGCTTACTCTTTTGTTGTAAGCTCCATTGGGATTCCATGTATACCCAAGGACTTCTGGTTTTACTCATTCACATCATATTTTTATACCTGAATGATACTAGTGCATGATAAATCAGCATTACATGGTTGCATCAAGTACTATCTTTTTTAATCACACATTTACTAACGTGCATGCAGATGATAGCTAGCTCCACAATTTAATTCAAATGCTTAAACATGTTAATGATCATATGGAATAATTTTTCTTTCCTTGCCATATCGTTAAAATTCATTCATCCAGTTTTGCTCATCTCACTCTCATTCATTCTCCAAACCATTAAAATTGAAGCTACTACTGGTTTTTGCAGTTACAATGCCACACAGCTCCTCTGGATTATATTCCATTATACAAAGGGGTTGGAATTAAATCATCTTTAGGAGGAAGTAACAGTCAATTTCTTGGAAAACATTTGTTCAGCATAAATTCATGGTTATTATTACATTTTGCAAGAGAAGATCAAGGTAATCCCAGAAGTACCCAACCTAGCAAAGAAAACAAAAAAAAGCTGGAAAAATGTATTTATTTCTCAGCATAGTCTCCTTTTAGCTCAATATACTTTTCCCAGCAATATTCAATAGCTTTGACACACTGTTTTTAGTGACAACCGTTGAGCTCCTCAAAATAGCCATCAAACGCAGGCTCCACCTCTTCATTGTTGGCAAATCTTTTACCACCGTGACATTTTTTCAAGTTTGGAAACAGAAAATAATCCGTGGGGGCTACATCAGGTGAATAGGGTACATGAGGAAGCAGTTTGATCTTTAAAAAATTGATTTTGGCCACCGCGATAATGGATGTGTGAACTGGAGCACTGTCTTAAAAAAACAACACTTTTTTTCACCAATTGTGGCCATTTTTCTTTATTTATCACTAAAATGCTGCAATTAGTTCACTAAATACTTCCCATTGATTGTTTTTCCTTTATGAAGATAAGCAATGAAAATTATCCCACATGCATCCGAAAAAACTGACACCATGGCCTTGCCAGCAGATAGAACTGTCTTCGCCTTCTTTGGAGCTGATTCTCCCATTTCAGTTCATTGTTTTGACTGTTCCTTCATCTCAGGTGTGGAGTGATTATCCATGTTTTATCCATGGTTATGAATCAATTCAAAAACTCAGCTTTATTGCTACGAAACGTCGCCAAACACTCAGTTGAAGCATCCTCACGACACTTTTTTGTTCCATTGTGAGCATACACAGCACCCACCCAGCCGGCACAAGACAGGGCATATCCCTAAATAAACAGATAGCATCCATGGAATAGAAGGATACAGAATTTGTTAAGTATAGGTTATCTCACGGCAAAAGTACGCAAAACAGATGGCCGGTATGGAGTATCCATGGATCATCTAGATAGATTTCCGCTGTTATGGATGGAGCCCAGCTTCTCATGTACTGCAGCACCATTTTTTCTCTCAACACGCGAGCGTGTGGGGAACTATGTCAGTCATATGGCATCATCTAACGAGCATATTTTAAACTAAATACCACCACCTAATGGCAATCCTGCTAACTACTGTTAGGCGGATGGCGGGTCCACTTGCACCTTATAAATAAGTAACTGATAATATAAGCAGTTACAAATGCAGCACGAAGAAAACCGATCTTACTGAGTGGTGTTGGCAACCATTTTCAGATGTAGTCAGCAGATGCTGCAATTTATGCAAAATATTTCACTATTTCCCAAATAAAATTAACAATAGGTAGAGGAAAAGGCAGGAACAATTACATCTAAAACATTTCCAAAATCAAAGTTTTATTCACGGCACGTTCACAGAACAGCAATATACCAAACCAGTTAAGTCACCAGTTAAGCGTACTCCAAAGATTAGCGTACTCCTTCCTTTCCAGTCTCCTTTCCAACGTGTTCTGCACATGTGCTTACAATACAAAGATGGCGTTCACGACGAGGCAGTTCAGTTCAGTGTGTCCATCTACTTAATTTAACTCATATCTCCTCGTATAGGTATTCTTGAAACCCTTTATATTTTAATTCATATTTTTTCTATGCAAAATTACTTGAATCTAACTTCTTGATGAGTATTATTCATTTTACGGATTTTGTGTTGTTTTGTCCCTCGCAGAGAAGCTAGGCTATTCAGCTGATATACTTCGCTCATCCTTTAACTACGTTATGCATAATTTGGTTAAGTTATTAACGGTTGTCATTGTTGTTATTTGCCACATCCTTCAATTACTAATTGTACTCGAGCATCTTAATAATAATCTTAGAAGAATTGGTATAGTGAGAAATTTAAACTCCTGGAATCTTGGTTAGTTTCAGGAATGATTTATAGCAATCCATAATACCATTCTTTGAGCTGCTAAAAGTTTCTTACTTCATAGTTCCTATAGCATTTATGTCTTCTGTCAGCTGCCCTGTATTTCATCATATGCCTGTAGTTCCTCCTTTGTTTGGTTGCTTCCTTTCAGATTAGTAGATCATCATACCTCAGGATGGGTTAGCTTTGTTCTCTCTTCTTTTCTCAATTGTCTTTCATCATTTTACCTCCTTGCATCCTCTTTGAATTGCTACCCCCTTAGCCAATTAATCTCAGCCATTTTTTATCATTTACAAGGAGTGCTGAATACCAACCCCTCTCAATCTTTTTTTAGCTCTTATTTATGGATTATTCAAAATTAAGTAATGCTTAATGATTTGATTGATACACTGAAGAATGACAAAGCCTCTTGCCTGAATTCAAAGATGAAAATCATCAACTTCAATCAACTCATCTCAAGTTGAGGATGAGTTAATTCCACTCTTAAATTTTTGTCACCCACCATTCTGAGTTAGTCTATTAGTTGTAAGTTAATTTATTTTTGGAATGATAGCTCTCTTAAGCAGATTGATTCAATTTACTGGTTACCCTTTCATCCTTACTTCAGTTGTGATTATGAGGCTTCAGGTTCTAAATGTAACCTTCTCTTCAACTCTATCCTCCAAAATTCATGTGAACTTCCTCTCTTTGGCAAGAGGACATTAGTTTTAGGTTAGCTTCAGGTCAGGATTCTCTGTCTCTCTTAATTCAGTTAATTATCTCAGTCAAACTCTGTTCATGTTCTTGGCATAATAATTTTCCCTTGATAAAATTGTCATGTGGGTTTGCACATGAGAGCTCAATCAATATTCCCAGATCATTAAATTTGAAATTTTTTACTATTTATATGAATTATTCTTAAAAAATAATGTGAGAAAATAGCTTTTTCATAGAGGTGAGTTTCAGGAGAGGGAGAGTATAGAGAGTTCAAAATTGATATGGTTGAATATATTTTCATATACTTCAATAAATATACAATGAGAGTATGGTAAATTTCTGGTGTCAACTTCACCCAGTCTCTACTCTGCAAATATGCTCAATTGTGCCTTGAACTACCCCTGTAGCTTCTTCACCTGCTTATGTAGTAGTTTTTCTCTAGGATCTTTTCCATGGTTTAATTGCCTTTTTATTCAAAATTAAGTAATGCTTAATGATTTGATTGATACACTGAAGAATGACAAAGCCTCTTGCCTGAATTCAAAGATGAAAATCATCAACTTAAACAAAAACAGGCTACTTCATCCATCTTGATTCAGCTGAAGTTTGCTAATACTTTGATAGTAATTAACCTTAGCCTTTATTTTATGCTTGCCTAAAACATTAATGCTTGTGATCTCTGCCTCATATTTTAGTCAGCCAAAATTGTGAATGTGATTTCTAGTTAACTGAATACATATTGCGTAGATAGTCATAGTTTAGCAATTGCGCCCCATTGTAAGCATGACGTAGTGCCTAACTGTTGGTATTCATCATGTTGCATATATTTCTGCCATTTATAGTTCTACCTTAATGATTTTCCTTCTATGAGGCATACACTCCATGTAACCTCATGAAAACTTGAGCTTTACCCTCAGATCTTTATATTTTGAAGGCCCTCTCTACCTAGAGGTTTCAAATGTTTGCACTTTCGATGAGGCATAGTCCATAATAGTTGCAGTACTATCTGCTTTCATCCCACCAACTTTATGAGAAACTTTATGATTCTAAATAAAGTGAGGAGTTTTGGGTAAACATTATAAATCAATTAAGGCCATTTTTAGATCAAGGATTTCTTCACATTAATAACTCTATACGGAGGATCATAAATAACAGCTTTTAATTTCTGGGAAAAATGCTGTTTTATCTCAGAAAACTGCACATGTATCTCCATGAGAAAAGTTGGAAATCATGGCTTTTTTAACTAAATTTAGAACTCTTTGCAAATAAATTATTCAATACAGTATGTGGCATCCAAAATGACACTTTGAAAGGTAACTAGGAATAACATGCCATAGTGAATATATTCATATATACTAGTGAATATATACTATATATAGTTTATAAATTAGATGAAAGTGAAAATTTGGAGAATGTCCCCAATAGGGAAGGGAAGGTCTATGAAAACTTCTGGAAAATAGACCTTAAGGTAATTTATTTTAAATACAGTCAAGCCCTTTTATAAGAAATTTGAGGCGTCCAAATATTTACTTCGTAATAACCAAACTTTGTGGACCATATGTGGACCAGTTTTTCCAAGCCTACTTATCTTTGACGGGGAATAGTTCGTTACTTCGTTATAACTGTAACTTCGTTATAAACAGGCTTGATATAAGTGGGCTTGACTGTATACATTTAGGTAGAATAATAACTACATACACATGGAAATAGTTAAAAAATTATGCATTAAGCTTGTACACTTCTGAAAACAAGGAAGGTAAATTGATATCATAATTTTGTAATCAGTCTTACCTATATAATATAGGTACTCTACCAAAAGCAAGAGGGAAGATGAAAATGTTAATTATTTCTTTCCACGAAGAAATCCAAAATGAGGCCTATAAAACATACAAAAGGGTCCTATATTAAGGAAGTTGTTTTCTTCTGTCACTTTAAATTAGGGAAATAACAGACAAAAAGCCTAAATAACCCCTCTCTGGACTCATTCCCACTAATAGCTAGTAATGTAGGTACCTCAGTGCATCCATACATTCCCAGTTGTCACCCACGTATTACTTTCAATGATGTTATACTCTTTGTAATCATTATTCCACTGTACTAGTTATGTAGGTAGTGGCTTAATGACTCATACTGATGGTATTGGAAATGTAGTTTTTATTTTCAGTAGAATGACCTTTTGTGGCATTCTGGATGGACACCTGAAACTTTTTTCCATTCTTCAATCTCCAGTTACTGTAGTTTCAAATTTTAATTAACTTGCCATCTGAATTCTTATTACCTAATCTCTATTACATGGGTATAAGTTATACTTTCTTCAACCATCTGTGTAGGTTGATATCCTTCTTGCCCTCTTTTTCTGAATCGGAGCAGTTTTGTTATAGCTCCCTAAGTTTCAGAACCCACTGCTCCAAAATCAATGGAAAATTCTCCACTCTATATCAGGTGTTCATCCTTAGTTTTACCATTGGCATTATGTTATATGTGTATATTTATAAAGTAACATATTTTAATATCAGTTAGAAAAATAATGGACATGCCTATTAAAATTTGCTTCTGCACATGTTTTCTCTTACTTTTCTGCCACAAGGCAAGGCATGCTATTAGCTAAAAATTCTCTTGGTTCATCAGTCTCTAACATTTTATCTGCATTTTATTGCATGACTTTTAAGAGTAACTTTGCTTCACTAATACCATTAATATGGCTACAAGTTTTGCTTACCTGACTTGCCTTCTAATAGTCTAATAGACTGTAGAAATTTCAGAAATGCAAGTCATCTTAGTCTTTGCTTGCTTACTTCAATCTGTGTACCCTTAATGTACTACCATTTCCTCTGAATTCTACTAATTTGGTTTTCCTGAAAGTTCCCTTATCCCACTGCAGGATATCCCCGACTACCTTTTCACTTCGCTTGATGCAAAGAAGTCCTTCTGGAGGGCCGGACCTGCTTACGATTGATCACAACGGTGGAGGCGAGTCAAGCCTTAAACGGCATTCCTTAGCCCATGTTTCCAGTGAAAATAGGGTAAGCAGCACTGCTTTCATCTTTTTACTATACATATGTGTTCCAATAAAGAAATAAATAAATACCTTCAAAGAACCAATTTTCTGGGATCTCCTCAGTGTTCTAGGTACACTATCAAAACAGTTGAAGAATGCAGGACAGAGTATCATCGAGAAATTGTTTCCAAGCATTTTTTTAATAACAGTGGTATCCAGAACATTGCCTGCTCTCTGCTGACACCACAAAATGAATTAGAAATCGAATAAATCATTGAGTTCATACATCCCAAGGAATGATACCCATGAAAAATAAATGTTAGTTTTACAAATAAAACCTGGGGAAACCAAAAATAAATCTCTTGCATGAAGGTGGTTGTAAATTAGGAATACCGCAAAATGGGGTGACTACTCCTATTTTTAACAATAAACTTGAATGTTTTTATGTGATTCTGTATTCCCTCAAAAATTCACTAAATGTAAGAAAACCCTGTAGTCCTGCTAATTATGTTTAAAATATGATATAGGTAATTCTTTCCCGGCGAATTATTTTTGTAAAGTCTTCTCGGGCTTTCTACCAGGTTAAATTTTTATATAACACCAACGTTTCAACGGACGACTCGTCCATCGTCTTCAGGGTGAGTGAGTAAATTAAAGCCGTTGAGACACATCTATAAACGGTTGCATCAATCAGGTTACTCCTGATTGGCAGGAAGGATCTTCGAAATTTGGATAAAAAGGAGGAGTTCTATCATTTTTTATTTTATTTAAAATGGGATTCCACAAATTTTAATTTTATAACCCGTGTCTCTATTAAAATTATTTTTGTTTAGCCGGATCTCAATGGCCTCCTTAGCAAGTCTGTCCCAGAAGTTGTTGGAACAGCAGATTAATTTTGCACTATCCCATTTTATCCTGTGGTCCCGAGTGATACTATGTTCAGCCACAGCAGACTTATATGCAGAGGTCTATCCCTGGGTAAGGTAGGCCTTTAAATAATACAGAACCTGTGAAGATTCTGTGACCTTGCTACAGGAGGCTGCCAATAATTATGCTTCTCATCAAAATAGTCCCCCATTTAGATCTCTGGGCGAGGACTACCCAAAAGAGTACATCAGTCAAGTGTGATAGTCATTTTAAGGTAGGAACGTGGAACGTGCAATCACTTCGGACCTACAGGAGATTGGAGAACCTGAAATGTGAAGAATGGACCTCGACATATTAGGAAACTGTGAATTGAGATGGCCCAAAGAAGGAGACTTCTGGAGTGGAAGTTATAGCATTATTCACACTGGATCAAAAATGGTAACGCTGGAGTAGACATAATCCTGAGGAAGATTGCAGGACTGCACATGAAGAGCTTCCTGCAGTACAGTGAGAGGATTATAATGGTGAAGATTAAGACCTAGCCTACAGTAAGCCTATGTAAACTTGTACCTGTGGTACAACTTTACATTCCTACGTCAGACTACGAAGATGAAGAAGTGGAAGATGTCTATGAGGGTATCACCGAAGTAATAGCGCACGTAAAAGGAGAAGAAAACTTAATTATTTTAGGAGATTGGAATGCTGTAGTTGGCAAAGGTAGAGATGGAAGTATAACAGGAAAATATGGCTTGGGAAATTGAAATGAGAGAGGAAAAAGACTTATAGAATTCTGCACACAGCACAAGATGGCAGTGGCAAACACATTGTTTAAAAACCACCAACAGAGAAGATATAGGTATACATAGAAAACGCCCAGAGACAAGAAGATTTTAAATTGATTACATTTTAGTGAAGCAGAGGTTCAGAAAACAGGTGAAGAATTGCAAAAGTTACCTGGATGCAGATATTGACAGTGACCACAACTATAGGTGATGATGAAATGCCACTTAAAACTCAAGAAATTTAGGAAACCAATGAAGAACGTTTGGCAAGTATAGAAATTAAAGGAGCCACAACAACAGCTGTCCTTTCAGATGGCAGAGGAAAACCAGATAGAAGAGGATTTGAATATGAAATCAGTGGAAAAGAGATGGAAGAACATTAAAATTGGGCTACATGAAGCAGCAAAAGAAGTTCTGAGAAGAAAAGTTGTCAATAAGAAGCCATAGATTACAGAAGAAGTCTTAGAATTGATTGAAGAGAGAAGAAAATATAAAAATGTGGGCACTGAAGAAGGGCAACTTCGCATTAAAAGAATTAGGAATGAAATAAAGTAAGGTGAGAAAAGCTAGGGAAAGTGGATGAAGGATCTATGCGAAGATGTACAAAGCAACCTCGCACATAGAAATGTTGAAGTTGAGTACAGGATGGTGAGGAATCACTACAAGGAATGGGCTGCAAGATGCAATACCAAGACAAGAAAGGAGAACTCTTAATGGAATATGAGGATAAAGTTAAGAGATGGAATGAATGCTTGGAAGAGATGTACAATGGAAGCTATCTTATGTTAGATCGGAAGTAATCGAAGAGGAAAATGAAGTCAATAAGAATGATTTGTGAGCCCTGATCTTAAGATCAGAATTTGATACAGCTGTACGGGACCCGAGGATAAATAAGGCTTCAGGAATAGATGATATTCCTGCCGAACTAATTAAAAATGTCAGAGAGAATACATTTACTCAGCTTTTCAAAACCATCTGCAACATGCACTCTACAGGAGAGATACCCACGGACTTTGAGAAGAAGAACATCATCATCCATAGTGCCAAAAAGAAGAGGGATGAGAACTGTGAACATTTTAGGACCATAAGTCTGATGACACATGCCTCGAAGATATTGACGAGAATCATCTAAGGAAGGATAGAGCGAAGAGCTGAGGATTTCCTGGATTTGACCAATTTGGGAACCTATTTGGGTTCAGAAGAAACAAGGGCCCAAGAGAAGCGATTTTGGACCTCAGGCTACTGATAGAGAAGAGAATAGAGGAGAATCTACCGATGTTTGTTGCATTTGTAGACGAGGAGAAGGCATTTGACAATGTGAATTGGAACATGATGCTAAAGTTTCTGTAAGAAATTGGAGTATCATACAATGACTGAAGAGTTAGCCACAGACTATAAAAACCAGGTGGCAGGAATCAAATCAGAACCCAGCAGTACAGAAGCAAGTGTAAAGAAAGGAGTGAGGAAAGGCTGTGCACTGTCTCCCATATTATTCAATGTCTACATCGAGAATGCCATCCAAGAAGTCAAAGAAAAGTCTCCAGAAGTGAATATCCACGGGGAGAAATTCTGGATGCTACGATTCGCCGATGACATAGCAGTCATGGCAGACACAGAAGGAGATTCAAAGAAGATGCTAGGAATAATGGAAAGAACAATGTCCAGATATCATCTAAAGATCAATAAAAAGAAAACTAAGGTATTGGTATGCAGTAGGAGAAAGGAAGCCAGGACCAATGTTAAAATAGGAAAACAAAAAATCGTGGTGGTAGAAGAGTTCTGTTACCTGGGAAGCAGAGTAACCAGCAATGGATGAAGTAAAAGAGAAATTGCCAATAGAATCGCCCAGGTGAAAAGGGCATTTTACCAGAAGATTCTTCTTACAGCTGCAAATACAAGCCCAGAAGTGAGGCAACATTTCATTAGAACATACATCTGGAGCATTCTATGTACTATATGGCAGCGAAGCATGGACAATAACAGCAGCAGAGAAGTCCAGGCTGGAGGCATTTGAAATGTGGTGCTACCAAAGAATGATGAAGATAAAATGGATCGATCGAGCAACAAATGAAGAAGATTTAAGAAGAGTGAGAGAGAAGAGATGCCTACTGAAAACCTTAAAAAGACAGGACAACTTAATGGGCCACATCTTAAGACACGATGGCCTGATAAAGACAATCGTCGAGGTAAAAGTGAAGGGGAAGAATGGAAAAGGTAGGCCTTGTATGAGATATATAGGGCAAGTTAATGTGAAGCACGTAAAACAGAGGAGTTACGTCAATATGAAGAGGTTGGCTGATAGAAGAATCGAGTGGAGGGCTGCATCAAACCAATCCTAGGATTGTTGACCGATGATGATGAATGTTCAGAGTTTTACTGAATGGAGGAACAGATAACATTTACGGCATACCTACGTCATCCAATATGGCGCATGGCGCAATGCGCGGGAATTCCGGAAATTTAAAGTAATAGAGCAGCAATGTATGAAAATATTGCAAAAATGACTAGATTTTATTGTATAACGGAATAAAAACAATGAAAACCCAAATAGGAAATTAAAGAACAAATTAACACAAAAATAAATACACCATTGACGAAACATAGTTTAAAAATATCAATTACCAAAAGAGCGCAAGATATAATATTTTTCACATAACTTATTCAGGAAATTTAAAGTATTAGAGCAGCAATATATAATAGTAATGCAAAAAAGACTTAATTTCATTGTAAAATAGAATTACACAACTGAAAACCCGAATAGAAAATTAAAGAATTACCATCAAAATAAATACACCATTGACGAAACATAGTTTAAAAATATCAATTTTCAAAAGAACGCAAGATATAATATTTTTGACATACATACCCGATAAGTAAACATTTGTGGCAAACCGTACATTTCGACATGAATTTTATAGTCACCGTAACAGATAACATGTTTTTTATACCAGTCCATTGAATGTGAAATTCATATAAACCGCAAGAGATAACATTTTTGGCATACCAGACTATCAAATGTGAACCTTACATCTATCACAAGAGATAACATTTGTGGCATACCTTACATTTTGACTTGAATTTTATAGTCACTGCAAGAGATAATATTTTTGGCATACCTATCATTTAAATGTGAACTTCATATGAAATGCAAGAGATAACATTTGTGGCATACCTATCCTTTAAATGTGAACTTCATATGAAATGCAAGAGATAACATTTGTGGCATACCTTACATTTTGTCTTGAATTTTATAGTCACCGCAGGAGATAACATTTTTGGCATACCTATCCTTTAAATGTGAACTTCATATGAAATGCAAGAGATAACATTTGTGGCATACCTTACATTTTGTCATGAATTTTATAGTCACCGCAAGAGATAACATTTTTGGCATACCTATCCTTTAAATGTGAACTCCATATGAAATGCAAGAGATAACATTTGTGGCATACCTTACATTTTGTCTTGAATTTTATAGTCACCGCAGGAGATAACATTTTTGGCATACCTATCCTTTAAATGTGAACTCCATACGAAATGCAAGAGATAACATTTGTGGCATACCTTACATTTTGTCTTGAATTTTATAGTCACCGCAAGAGATAACATTTTTGGCATACCTATCATTTAAATGTGAACTTCATATGAAATGCAAGAGATAACATTTGTGGCATACCTATCATTTAAATGTGAACTCCATATGAAATGCAAGAGATAACATTTGTGGCATACCTTACATTTTGTCTTGAATTTTATAGTCACTGCAAGAGATAACATTTTTGGCATACCTATCATTTAAATGTGAACTTCATATGAAATGCAAGAGATAACATTTGTGGCATACCTATCCTTTAAATGTGAACTCCATATGAAATGCAAGAGATAACATTTGTGGCATACCTTACATTTTGTCTTGAATTTTATAGTCACTGCAAGAGATAACATTTTTGGCATACCTATCATTTAAATGTGAACTTCATATGAAATGCAAGAGATAACATTTGTGGCATACCTATCCTTTAAATGTGAACTTCATATGAAATGCAAGAGATAACATTTGTGGCATACCTTACATTTTGTCTTGAATTTTATAGTCACCGCAAGAGATAACATTTTTGGCATACCTATCATTTAAATGTGAACTTCATATGAAATGCAAGAGATAACATTTGTGGCATACCTTACATTTTGTCTTGAATTTTATTGTCACCGCAAGAGATAACATTTTTGGCATACCTATCATTTAAATGTGAACTTCATATGAAATGCAAGAGATAACATTTGTGGCATACCTATCCTTTAAATGTGAACTTCATATGAAATGCAAGAGATAACATTTGTTGCATACCTTACATTTTGTCTTGAATTTTATAGTCACTGCAAGAGATAAAATTTTTGACATACATGTCCAGTAAATGTGAACTTTATATCTACCGCAAGAGATAAAATGTTTGTTATACCTGTCTAATAAATATGAACAACATGTCAACCATAAGAGATAACATTTTTGGCATACTTGACATTTTGTCATGAATTTCATATTCACTCCAAAATAATACATTTTTAGCAGGAACTTGGTGTGTGTCGAATTAATATTTGGTGCCATCTTCATATAATAACCCTGAAATATTTTTAGCAAAGACCTCAACTGCATTCTTTTACCACCTCATACTGTGTTGTGTTACACCAGAAATAAATGTTTGTTTCACAATAGTACAATTTCACGTGAAACAAACAATTAGGTATATACCTGCTTCATACAAATGTAATTCAAGGCCTTCTTTCACCAATTCCCATTGAATGTTAATTATAAATCTAATCAATGAAGTTGCAAAACAATTTACTTATCCAAATCAGATTTTCAGAATTAAGAATGAGAATAGTGGCCAATACAGGTTTCTTTCCTGGTTTCAACCGTGTACATAGTTGCAAACAGGCAGCATCCCAAGCAGAGCTGGAGTATGACATAAAAATGAGTTAATTACCAGTTATGTATTTATAAATAAAAACATGTGAAAATCCATTATTTTATACAAAAAAGTTGCCTTATCTGGCCGTTGCCAAATTATTTTCCTATGACACCATATGTTTTTTTTACTAGTTTCAGATGCTGAATTTGGTAATCTTGCAGTTTTGACAATACTTAGTTCTATTAACAGTGAGGTTTACATAATTTGTGAGAATGGCTCTCATGTCACAGTGTAATAGCTACTATGTGGAGTACGATACCTACAAAAATTCAGGACAAAATCTCTTGCGGTTCATATGAATTTCACATTTAATGAACAGCTATGACAAAAATGTTCTCTTGCGGTAGATATAAAGTTCACATTTAAAAGTCAGGTATGCCAAAAATGTTATCTCTTGCGGTGACTATAAAATTCAGGACAAAATCTAAGGTATGCCAAAAATGTTATCTCTTGCGGCACATATAAAGTTCACATTTTATAGCCAGGTATGCCAAAAATGTTATCTCTATTGGTGACTATAAAATTCAGGGAAAAATGTAAGGTATGCCTAAAATGTTATCTCTTGCGGTAGATATGAAGTTCACATTTAAAAGTCAGGTATGCCAGCAATGTTATCTCTTTCGGTAGATATTTAGTTCAGGTAGCACGATGTACATTATTATGTGCTGCGGCTCTGGTCAGTAGTCCACTGCATTTAAATTTTGTTAAAAATATTTCCGTACTTCACGGAGATGTATGTCAAAAATTTTATTATATCTTGCTGTATTTTGGAAATATATATTTATAAACTAAGTTTTGTCAATGGTGTATTTTTTTGTGTTAATTAGTCTTTTAATTGCCTTTTAGGCTTTTCATTGGTATTATTACGATACACAATATAATCTAATCATTTGTACATTATTTTAATATATTGCAGCCCTATTACTTTAAATTTCTGGTATTCCCGCTCATTGCGCCATCCGCCATATTTGATGACGTAGGTATGCCGTAAATGTTATCTGTTCCTCCATTCGGGACGACTCGAATGTTCATGCCTACTCAAAAGATTTAATTTCCAAGCCAAGTATTAATAGCAACACTTAATACACAGTTTTATTGTAAATTATCTGAATGCTATTCTGCAATGTGTATTCATCTCAGGAAGGTGCGCACATTCAAAGCACAACTAGTAAACACACAAAGGTGTGTTTACTAGTTACAGTAAACTCTCGTAAACACGAAGTCAGCGATACCGGAAAATCGGCACTTTTTCGAATTACGAAATTTCGAACATTTTAAAAAAGTAGTGAAAAAAATTTTGTCTTCCTTTTCTCTAGCTTTTGGGTTCTTCGGCAACATTGTATATATTTTGTGGTGCTTCGTGAAAGCATTCTTAATAGACGTATGTCTTAAAAGTTCGTAAAATAAGTACCTACTCTGTCCATGCTTTTAAATCGGCGATCGTAGTGTTGGCAAAATTTCGTCCTAGTATCGAAAACGTATAGAAAACAAAAGTTGAACATTATGTAATAAGAACTTTATTTTCGGCATAATCAGTAGTGACGGAAATCTAGTATGGACGCTAATAATAGACATTTGCTTCAAAAATCTACGCTGTTATTTTAGCAGCTGGCCCAACCGCGCTTTAGTTGTCTTATATCGCCCAATCATAGCTATAAAAAAGCACGGATTCGAACTAATCCAGTTTCCAGAAAAAAATCATTCACAGGTTATTGCTTGTAGCGTCGTAAGTAAGTCTATCGTCAGCGGAATAAATGAACTTGGGAGGTAATATTGTTTCTTTTCTACTACTAAGACCTTGATGACAAATGGGGAGTATTTCGGCATTTTTTCCGCATCGTCTCCTCAAGAATTATATGACAGCCGGGGAGTTTGGGATTACGGTGCGTGGGGGGTTGTGGAGATGAAAGATCACTGTTGCGGGTGTATATCTGTCTTGCTGAGATTGAGGGGGGAAGTGATTAGGAAGTGGGGGAATAGCGTCGCGGAGAGTCTGTGACATTCCTTCCCCTTCTTCTGAGTAACCCATGAGGGCGCGTGCAGGTGGTTACGGGTGGATCTTCGAGGGATATCGGGGGAGAAGGGAGGCAAGCGAAGGGGATGGTCTAGAGGCTTCAGAGTGTGAGAGGAGGAGTCGAAGACCCTCCTGATAACAAAGGACGCCGCATCCTTGACCCTCCCCATTCCACTCAACACTCGGAGCGGTTCCAATCAGCCACCGCCACGTGCCCCCTAGGGTTGCCCAGAAGAAGAAGAAGGAACCTCACAGACGTTCCATGACGCCATCCACCCACTCCCTCCCCTCCTTCAAGTTCGGCAAGAGAGATAAATATACTAGAGGCCTGCACACGGGCGCAAAATAAGGGCGAGGGTCGCCCGCCTGTGTGTGAGAGATAAAGAGAGAGGCTCAACCCGAAGACATTTGACGGACTTTTCCGAAGTATCACGAATGTGACCTAACGGAGAACTGGCCGAGTATAGGCGGTCACCCGTCGGCTGGGCGGGAGACGGCCTCGAGGCCGGGCGACCTCCCTGATATCGTCACCGCCGCGTATCTTTCTCAAGGGTCTTTGCCGTTTGCAATATTTTTCGCTCACTCTTTTACCACCCCTCCCCTCAGTTTGGGCGAGCAACCGGGGAACCCGCCTATGATGCGGGCACCCGGGGCGTACGGGCACGGTCGGGCGTCTACGTCACACGGGCGGAGGAGAAACCGGGTGAGGACGTCCGGCACGGGCGGGCGAGGGTAGGCATGGGCGATATATCGATATATCGTAAAATATCGCGATATTTTAATGTATCGCGAAACCGATATTGAGTTTTTAAAATTGACGATATATCGTTGCTCGATAAATATCGTCTTATCGTGCCCCGATATTTTATCGGGGCACGATAAATATCATGATATCGCGTCCCCATAAAATATCACGATATCGCGCCCCGATAAAATATCACGATATATTATCACGATAAATATCACGATAAAATATCGTGATATCGGAAAAAGACAGCCGTTGAGTTGGCCTTCGCTTAAGCTGGAGCAAGTACGTTTGAAAACTTACTGTTCTGCTATCTGCTAATTCAAATTCTCAGCTGTTCTCTCTCACTCTCTCTTTCAATTCCAGTGGTCTGATAGTTTATAGGTGACATCATGTTCAAATTTTGAAAGGAACTGAAAACAACTGTTTGCTAATTAGTGTATGTATTGTCCGCTGATCTAAATATTTCGAAACAAACTCAGCAAACACACTATTCTACTTGCTAGAATAATGTGATCTTACTTTAGATGATTACCAAAAGTAACTTTCAGTAACATGCATTGTTCTGATTGCTTTACACGTAGTACCTAATGCCCAAATATATTATATGCCTAAATATATTATTGTCCATTTGATCTACATCGCCAATGCTGACGTCACCACCCGCTTTCAGCTGCCGGTCATTAAGACGATCAGAGTCATTACATTCCGAAGTGAATTCCTCATAGTCATCCTCTGTTTCATTTCCATCTCCCGGAGGATTTATGAAAATATTAATTCCATTCCTTACATCTTTTAATCCAAATCTTATTTCTCGGGAAGGATTTCAGTAGTACTCAGCAGTTTGAGACTACATTAGGTAAATACATTAGTTTCATCAGCTCACGAAAAAAAGTTCTTTCTCTTTAGGAAATAAGATATACATTTCGTCTGCGTATGGCTGCCTGCAGGTCTGAATTGCCGTGGGCGACCGCCCGCAGATAGTGTGCTGTCGAAATGATTAATGTGAGATGTGATGATGATCTGCACCCAATGTGAGTCTGGCTCACCATCGATATTGTGCCTGTGTGCGGCTGGCCTGCGTTTAGTTTGCGGGCGCATTTAGTCTGCGGCACGGCCGACTTTTGCATGAGCTGCGATCGAAATCAATTGCTGTGCGTCTCTCTGTCGTTTAAAATTCGCCTGCACAAGCAATGTGGTTAGTCTGATCACCAACCTGTTCCGGTCAGGCTGCTACGAAGCGAGTCGCACACAGTTGGTTCGGGCCATACGGGACAGACATCACGTACCAGTTCTGTTTGCGTCGTATTCCGTAAATACCGTTGATCAACCGTGAAACTTCACCGAGGCTCGGTGGAAGGGTAATTTCTGTTAAATTAAATGGACTGATTATAATTTTTACCGAAAAAATTTTAACAGCATATTTAGGCATTACTACGTGTAAAGCAATCAGAACAAATCATGTTTCTAAAAGTTACTTTTGGTAATCATCTAAAGTAAGATCACATCATTCTAGCAAGCCGAATAGTTTGTTTGCTGAGTTTGTTTCAATATATTTAGATCAGCGGACAATTCATACACTAATTTACAAACAGTTATTTTCAGTTCCGTCCAAAATTTGAACATAACGTCCCCTATAAACTACCAGACCACTGGAATTGAAAGAGAGAGTGAGAGAGAAATGCTGAGAATTTGAATTAGTAGAAAGCAGAATATGTAGTAAGTTTTCAAACGTACTTGCTCCAGCTTAAGCGAAGGCCAACTCAACGGCTGTCTTTTTCCGATATCACGATATTTTATCGTGATATTTATCGTGATAATATATCGTGATATTTTATCGGGGTGCGATATCATGATATTTATCGTGCCCAAATATATAATCGTGCCCCGATATATTATCGGGCCCCGATAAATTATCGTGCCCCGAAATATAATCGTGCCCCGATAAAATATCGGGGCGATAATTTATCGATATGCTAACATTATCGTATCCCGATATTGAATTATCAATATCGCCCATGCCTAGGCGAGGGTCACCCGGATTTGGTGCCCGTTTGCAGGCCTCTTAAAAGACACGCCCGCAGCTGGGACCTTCCCTCTCCACAACTGGACCCTTTCCCCCCACGCACCGTAAACCCAAACTCCCCGGCCGTCATAATCCTTACCCCCACCAACACAACCCGCCCAAATTTCCTAACGGCATCACCCACCCTCACTCAACCCGTCCATGCTACAAGATTTTGGCGCGGACATCCCCTTCACAGAGAGCTGAGCTAGGATTGCTCGCCTTAAAGGACGAGGTAGGGTGCACGGAGAATTTAAACTGCCATAATTCCAGGCGCACGGCAGCGAGCATGGTATGTGCCGTCACACGTAACCTTTAATTAAAAGAGAACAGTTCACATTATGAAAATGCTGGTAACAGGTAAAACAAAAAATAGCCAGGATAAATAATGGCGATTTCCACATTACTCAAGGTCTAAATGATACGCGGAGTTACATGCGGAAAATGATGGGGAGATACTGGCATATGTGGCAGGTGAATTCACTACTATTCACGCATTTCATTTTTGATGCACCACAATCGGTAACACTGATTTGTTAGATGTCTACGCAGTTAAAAATAGTTTTGCTGAAGCAGTTTTTCGTCTAGGTTTGTAAAAACAAATTCCATTTGTTCCTAGGGACCGGGCCAGAAGTTCGTAATTTCCAAAAATTCGTATTTTCGAATGTTGCCATGTTATTACTATAGGATTTTCGTCGGAACCGGCCGTTTTGCTTCGCATAATCGAAACTTCGTATTATCGTGCTTCGTATTATCAAGAGTTTACTGTAATAATTTATAAAATAGCTGGTAATTTATAGAATGAGCACAACATTGAGTTATAAGTAGGGACACCGAAAAATGGTAAATAAAAATCATCAAAAGCGGTGTTTAAAATGACAAATGCGGTAAATAAAATCGTTTTAAAAAGGCGAAAGCTGTGTTTAATGTTGGGAAAAAGGAGTCTTAAAGGAAGGGTTTTTTTATATTATTAATAAATACTTCATACCAATGTGAACAAACAGTTAATTACATACATTTGAGATCCAATACAGAAGTTATGGCTACCCTACGCAACATAAAAAACACAGTAGGCAAAATTAAGTTAAAGGCAAATTAATGAGATAATGATAATAACAATACCAGAGTGGAGTAGTGGACTGCAGGTAATGAAGTTCGATTCTTACGCTGTTCAAAATTTTTCTTTCAACCATTGAATAAAAAACTTTATCATCCTTCATTTCCAACCTTTGTGTGTGGATACTGACTTTTTTGTACTTCTATTGCTTCAACTAGATTTACAAATGCGTCACTCAAAAATACACTGTAAAGTTAACGTAATGATTCCACAATTTAATTCTGTACTTTATATAAATTTTTTCCAATCATTTCCTTTCGCCTAATTTAATTATTTTTTTACTTATAATTTGGCATGAAATTTCTGATAACTTACTTTTTTCAACAGCCTACTAGCATTACCCTAGGAATACAGCACGGCTGTATTCTTAGGTCGTATTAAGGATCGAACTCGCGACTGGCAGTACACTAGCCCTCATTTTTAACAACTACGCTCTCATAGGTTCACGGGAATCTGGCGAATGTAGGCGACCCGCATGACATTCGGCTTAATTTTTTTCTCGCACATCCGAGCCTATGGAGAAAAAGGTCAATACGAGTATTTTTTATTTTGTTTTCCTCGTTTGTGGCGCGGAAAAAATCTTCTTCTGATTTCGTGACCCGAGTTACTTAACTCTCCTTGTTGGTATCTACCATACGTGCATTCCATTCGCTGGGCGCATCGATCACGAGGCCGCGAGATGTTAAAATCTCCGATCCGGATTTGAATTTTTACTGTCTCTGGATATGATTTCAGTAGCGAATGAAATGAAAGACCCGTGGTTCTTTGGATCCGACCCGACCATCCTTAATTTATGAGTGGTTCATTTGTAAATCTAATTTAAACAACAAAGTGTAATAAAGTGAGTATTCAGATGAAATGGTTTGAAATTGAATATGATAACATTTTCAATGCAGTGACTGAAAGAAAAAATTAAACTGCGATTGGGATCGAACTTCGCACAGTACACTAGCTCTCGTTCATGGCTCTCGTTATATGCCTGATCCCGGTGAATGTAGGCTACCCGCATGACATCCTACGTATTTTTTTCCCCGCGATTCCGCGGTAATGGGGGAAAAAAGTCATATATATCTTTATTTTGCTTCTAGTTGCACGGGAACGTTTTCATCTAATTACGTGACCTTAGTTACACATCCTCTTCTTGTCAATATCTACCGCACCTACATTCCATTCACGGGGCACTTCGATCGCTAAACCGCGAAAATTTAAAATCTACCTTCCGGATCCGATTTTACTCCGTGTCTTTGGGTCCGAATCCGGAACGGAGAAAAATGAAAGATCTGATCCGGTCATCACTAAAGAAAATATTTCATGCTACAGAAATTCGGCATTTGCAAAATATCTCAAATTTCGTTTAAAAAATCGCGTTTCAAAGAAGACACGGTTATTTCGCGATTAAACCCAAAAAGTCGCTTATTTCGTGAATCCTGTCGCAAAAAACGTTTCGCGAAAATGTCATGTCCCTAGTTATAAGCCCTAAGTAAAAAGTCTAACTATACATAAAGGTGCCATCAGCCCACTCATAATTGTTCAGAAGACATTTCTTAAGATCAGAGCAAAAAATATTATGGTAGAATCAGGCTATTCAGCTTCTAAGATAGTTGTTGTACCATATCATGTTAAATTGGTAGCAAAAATTGCACATATGCACATATTCTATTATAATCTAAATATAGTAGTTATTTACTTTTCAATTGATTAGTTCTGATTAATTTACCCTGCACATATTTAAAGCTGCAAATGGAAAATTGTTCAATTCATTCAATTTTGATTTACACATGCCACATAGTGCTTTTACATATACTTATTGTAAAGTAGGTACGTATATTGGCTTGCAAAAACTCCCAGAGATGGGTATTTTTGAAAGAAATATTAAAATTACCTAACACACAGCCCTGATGAAAATAAACCATGACAGACAGTGTGACAACAATGTGTATCACACTGTGCAAGTCTATTAGTCACAGTGTATGTACGCTGTGAGCACAGTGTGCTCCCTTCAAAGCATGATGGACAGTGTGACCACAATGTGCTGCACACTTTACAAGGTTATTAGTCACAGTGTACGCACACTGTGCTCCCTTCAAAGCGTGATGGACAGTGTGACCACAATGTGCAGCACACTCTACATGGGTATTAGTCACAATGTCCTCACACTGTGTGCATGGTGTATGCACACTGTAATCACACTCTTGTCACATTCTAAGCACACTGTGTTCACACTTGTCACATTGTCTGTCACGGTTTATTTTCACCAGGGAGCGATGATGTTGAGCACCAAAGGGGGAAGATATTTTACACATGCGTGTAGTACACCTTCAAGCTGCAAACAATTGGGCTAAAAATTGGGAGTTCCACTCAACAAGCAGATTTCATTTGGAACAATTGGAAAGGCGATTGTCAGAAACATGAATTTTAGTTCATGGCTTC
Source organism: Platycnemis pennipes (assembly GCA_933228895.1). Classification (NCBI taxonomy): domain Eukaryota; kingdom Metazoa; phylum Arthropoda; class Insecta; order Odonata; family Platycnemididae; genus Platycnemis; species Platycnemis pennipes. The sequence goes on from OW121852.1 coordinate 96,388,793, forward strand.
ACATATCATTCCCTTGAAACTCTTATTATTGATAAATTGGTGTTGAAATTGTTTCTTTCATTGTCAGAGTAACTCAACCTTGCCATTAATCTGACTAATCCTCTCACATATGGTGAATCACCACTTTACCTAAGAATAGCATGTGCCGCTATAAATAGCGGCCCAATATTCAGAAACTCTCAAGTGTTATGAATGAACTTTAATTTAGTCAACTGACTTTGAGGCTACCACTGATATTGTCTCTCTGTTCAAATTCATTACTTGACATTGATAAGGTGAGTAGGGGAAAAGACAAATGCATAAGTATCTCTTCCCTAAGGGGAAAAAATGCAAGTGCTCTTGAAAGTTTTTCTGCCTCAAACACAACTATTATTTTTATATAATTTTAAATTTTGACTACAGACTTGTATTAATTGTGACCTCAAAATCCCCATTAAATGAATTTCAAGCATGGTAGATGCCTTTTAAACTAAGTTGCCCATATATATTGGAGACACTTTTTTCAAGATTAGATTTCATACATCTGTCATTTACAATCTTAAAAATTCCTCATGCACTTAAATTTTCCTGAAAAAAGTAGCATTATACTAACCTTAAGTATTTGCAATGATCAGAAACTTCTCTTCTTTACCACAATGTACAGCCTTTTCAGTGGACTCTATGCGTAAAAAATCCATGAGCAAGCTCTTCTCTTGTGCAAGGATTGGTATTTACAGGAAAAGTTCTCCAAGAAACTCAGCCTCATGCATCTTGTGTCCTTTTCTGTATCCTTCACATCTGAAAACCATACTGACCCTCTTTTCTCACCCCTTTGTATGGGGAAAGAAGGTGGTTCACAATGACCCAGAACTCTAGGCTAACATCTCTATATTTTTCAGGGCAACATATGACTGAGTGTGTGCAGGGCAACAGGGTGAAAATAGGCCCAAAAGAGTATGGGACACTCAGACGTCTCAACATCCCTGAGGGATCTTGAGACAACTGAGCTTATTTTTTGTTCAACATAAGCATCAAAAAGGCAAGTGATAGGGGGTGCAGGGGGAAGGGGGGGAGGAGTGAGGAGGATAAAAAATGAAAGTGCTGTAAGCTTCATTGGTTAAAAAGAGACTAGGACTCAGAGAGACTGATTTAAGACCAGAGTCTGGTGAATTGAAAATTGTTGTTATATTGGTCCTCTTACCAGTATTCTTTTCAAATGATCATCAATATCTTGTAGCCTTCCAGCTATCCTTTTGCACAGGATAGATGACCTCTTTTAATCTAAAACCTGTGGTATGGGACAACCCTAGGGATGTTGGTGTCTTGGCATTGGCAATCATCAAGCCCACCATCTACATTTAATTGGCATCTGAACAGCTTTAGAGATATATCATGCAGAGGGCTCGTCATGAGTCAGCTACAGGCTGGGGTGTCTGAACGCTGTACAGGCTCCCGCTGCTCACTGAGAATAAGTCTTTACTGTCTGTACCAAAAGTATTTAAACTCGAGAGTGAGGCTTCATACCTCAAAAAAGGGATGAAGTTTGTTCTGTACAAGTTACATTGGCGTGTCAATAATTAAGTTCACAATGAAATAGATGTCTAAATACTATGCTCTCAAATGGCAACTATTTTATGCAATATTATCATGCGCATTCCCTTTGCGAATAAACTGTTGAAAGTTTCAACAGCAAATTGGGCCAACAGTTAAATCCAATAGTAACTGTTGAAATTTTCAACAGTAAATTGGGGCAACTGTTGAAATTCAACAGTAACTGTTGAAATCCAACAGTTTTTTTGCTAAGGGTATTCCAGCATAGATATTCTTAGGCAAGGAAGCAAATATTCACTCCGGAATTTATATAAATTACTATGTATTATGTATTTTTTATTAGGGTGTAATTAAAAACGGTGTCTTTCCATATATGCATAGTGTCACTTGGTATGGATCTTCATGCTCTCTGGATATTGTGAATCAATGACGATGGCGTAATAGTAATAGTGCTGTTACAATTAATACAAATGCTTTCAGATTACTTTAAAATGGCAATAATTTATAAATGAAGTGTTTGATTACCCTTAAAAGCCCCTTCTGATTATTTTAAAGTATTAGCCTCCACAAATCAGCCTTTTTATGTCAATTGTAGCCAGTCAATAACATTGAATGAAATTTATGGAGTGCATTCTGGTTCTATCATTTCTTCCAATATGCGAATAGCTTTCAATAATTCAAGTGTTTTGGTGGATGTGAGCTAAAAATATAAGCGTAATAAATTGAATCAAAATGCTTGTCATGCCATGGACCACAGCTTATTTTGTTATGCAATATTATGACTATGTTTGAAGGGTACCAAGACCTTCTTTATGAGTACCATGAGCTCCAAAGTATATCATGCTATAATTTAGGATTCCTTTGTTATTTTTAAATGGCTTCCAGCTCAAGTTTGCAGCGAATTCACAATTTTGCATCATTCGGCCACAAATAAAATAAGTGCAAGAGTGCGATTTGCTCATGGTGAACCCTAATACCATAGGATTAAAATGTGAGAATGACATGCGAGAGATTACATATGGTAGGTATGCTAAGCAGGATGAGAAAGTTATGACTGAAATTCAGAATAGGCAATCTGGCAAACATGAGATTTCAGCATTCTACTTTCATTTATTCTAATAAACTTTTCCAGTGTGTGGTGTACTTAACAATATTGGAATTAAAAGAGAATGAGGAATACAGTACACTGAAGAATATATGTGTGATTGAATCAGTATCCATTCTTAAAAAAGATTTTTTGGTTTCCAGCATGCAGATAGTGTTAGTTACTAGAGTAAGGCAACCAAATGATAATATTTATATCATTCTGTAGGCTATGTATAAATACCATAGATATTGTGAAAGCATATATTCATAGAATACCTACGTAAAACACACACACATGTAAAATCATGATTTTTTTTAAATAATGGTGATAATAATGGCAAAGGTCAAAAGGAAGAGGAATAAATTAAAGTGCATATGGTAACAATTTGCAAGACTTTTGTGATAAACAAAGATATGAAGAAACAAAGAGACGCTTAAGTACAAAACTTCAATTGAATTACTCTGTAGAAACTCTGAGATACTATAATAAGATTGTTTTATCAGCAATAATTTTAGTATTATCTTGAATGTTGCTATTGATGGAACTGAGCAGATGAGCATAGGGATCTTGTTTTAGACTGTTGCAGTGAAATGAAATGGCTTTCAAGTATAAACTGTAGGAATTCTGATTCTTGGAAATGATAAGGTAATTCACGCCACTAAAGAAAGGTAGGTAGCTTTGAGGATTTAGATAAAATTTATGGGGAACCTAGCAAGGGTGAAGATAAATTTCAGCATTGGTATTAGCCTACTCCAAATGAAAGACATCAACAACTTTCAATCAATATTTCATAATTTAATATTTTATCTGACAGACTAATCATATAGTTGATCTCTCCATGGCACTCAAGTAGTGACTGCTATTCCAATAATAATCTCTGCCATGACAGTATTCCATCCGAGATGTTCATGGTGGGATATCAGTATGCCCACCTGTAATGTCCTAAGGAGCGAGGAAGCCACAACACAACTCCTTGAGTCGCTGGCGGGAGACTGCCTTGCAAAATGGCGTCTACCCGACCATGTTTATTTTTCAGAACAAATGAAGTTGTAAATGCATGCAACCCACAACCACATTCACTTTCCCTTTCTATTAAACTCTTTGTAATTTTTCTGATTGTGCAATATTTGTTCCCAGTTCATTCTTTGATACTGCATGGCAATTTTTGAGGTAAGTATACAAAGAGACCTATGCATTAAATGTTTCCAGGCTTCTATCAGTATCATCATATCTGTTACAGTATATGATGATTCAAAGACAGCTGGCAAAAATAATGTGGAAAATTAAAAGAAAATAATATTTTGGGTCTAGTGAGAAAAATCAATATAATCAAAGAAAGACTAATAATAGTACAAAAAATAAGTATTAAATTTGACAAGAGTATCACCGTGAGAGAATAATAAATAGCTGGTGAGCCTGGAACAAAGTACTCGAGTATTCTCCGATTTCAGGGTGGGAAAGAATACCATCAGCTCATATTTTCCTGTCTGCAGCTCTCGAATGTCACAGTTTCTAACATATCCTTGAAGGAGTGACTGTTGTGAATGAAAGTGTTTGCTTGCTTCTCCTCTTTTCTTTACTCCCACCGGAGGAGAATTTCAAAGCCTTGATATGAGTGATAATATGTTATTATGTTCAAAATGACACTCAGATAGAAGTCATTTGGTTAATTAAGCTCTCACCAGCTTCAGTTCATTGCATATAATTTGTGAATGAACATCTCCAATTAGAGTTCACAAAATTGTGCACTACATTTATGACTTTTATTAATCTGGGCACATTCAATCATTCATGCAATTGTAAGACATTTTATTCAAATATTTTATGCATCCTTTCGAATGTTGTGACAAAAATAAAATTGAAGCTTGGAGTAATTCTATTGAAATAATGTGTACACTATTTCTCCCATGTATAGGTAAGTCAGGCAGCAGCTGGATTTTTCAGAACAAGGTCAATGGGATGTCAAGGGAAGAAACATTCCAACAATCATGGTGCTGCTAACTCTGCAACTTCCAGCTCTTCCAAGCCCCTTGCAAGTGGCTCAATTGGCACACCATCTTCATCAATCATGAGGGAAGACTCAACCCCTCTGGTAAGCGAGGGAGGGAAGCCATCAACTAATGAGATTATCCCTCCCACTGCAGGAAAAAATGGAAGTACGGCAGCTAACAGCAGAAATGGGAGGGCAAAGCTAAGGAGACCTGGGGGGATACTTTCAAGTCTCCAAAATTTTAACAAAAGACTGTGGCGTAGGGGGGACCAAGGTGTTTTGACCTCAAGCTCATCAGTAGTGATAACAGTCACAGATGAAGACGGGAAGGGGGAAAGGAAAGGAGTTTGAACTAGTGAAAAAATAAGAGACATTGTCTCATCTATCTCCTTCTTTCATATTATCCCATCAAAGAAGGTAGCTTCAAGTTTTTGTTTGTACTTGCATGCATGTGAATGAGCAAGTGGGAATTGGCGTGAATGTTTCAAGTGGTCAGGTGCTGCTCTCTCTCTCGCTTTTTATATTGGTGATGTTATTATGTGAGACTGGCAGAAAGTCAAAACTGCCATGCAGAGCAGGATGAAAGCTACCAAAATACTGGAAATCGAGCTCTATTTCTGAAATTTTTTTACTTCATTGCATCCTGAGCTGGCCACCTGATAGAGCTGGCCACAAAGTTATTTTTGTGATTTAGCACATGAGACGTGCCAATTTTTAATTCCATTGTATATTTTGATTTGGAGAGATTACTGGAAGCAATTCCAAAACTAAAGCTATATCATCCACAGTAATGGAGGAAAGGGTAATTCAGGATATTTTCTAATATGTGACTGACCTCTCATCCTCATGAAAATGGTTATTTTTAGAAATATTTTAAGTTTTCCATCAGGTTATGTATCATTTAAGAGACATATTTTACTCACTTCTGAAAAGAATGGTAATATGTTTACCCTATTTTGTGAGATGCAACTTTTGCCTTTTAAATCAAAAAATGTAGAAACTCATAATGGATAAAAGTATTGTCAATGAAAAACACACTACAGTCAGCAACTATCTTCATGTTTTCAAATTGATGTCAGCACACAAATTATATGAATTACTCCATACTTGAAATTTGCTGTTAGATGGTATAATATTTCTGTTTATGTTATATAAGTCATTAACTGGTATAAACAATGGATACAATAAATGTTCTTGGGCATGTTATTTGTCTGTGATATTGTAGGGTGTTAGGTGTTATGACTATGATTATTCCATTGTCATTGGATCTTTCTGTTATGTGGTTCAAAAGGCAACACTATGTAACTTAGGCTATAGAAATAAAGTTGCACATTACTAAAATGTTCCAAACAGGTGAGCCCACATTTGCCCATAGTTCATCATAGCCTACATTTGAAATCCATTAATTCCCAATGTGGAAATATATAAGGATTCTACTGACATTCTGGAATACTTCACTTCAGCCAACCAGAGAAGAAAAAAACTCTGCTCAGCCATCCATTTACCTGTTGCGATTAAGTCCTATGTTATTCTCTGTGGTGGCTCTAGTTTTTTGTTTGTGTAAGCAATTTTCATGGTACTGCAAGGATGAGTCATAAAAGCAACATTTGAAATCCTCAGATTCCAAAGAAAACTTCAGGGAATGCTTTTTGATTTTTCAAGTTTGAATGTAAAACAAAACATTTCAGGGATCTATCATAGTAACTTAAGGTAAAATGATTTTCATTGCGAAACTCAGTTAGGTAGAACCAGGAAACTTGTTGAATAGTACATTGTGATCAAGGCAACACTATATCTATTTCATTGAAAATCATTTTTTCACATGTATTGTATCAATTTATATATGTTGCTGTGTGTTTCTTTTAATGGATGAATATTTGCCACAAAATAACGACAAATTTTAACAACTCATAGTCATTTGTGAATATCATTTGCCTTTAAATTATCATTATCTATCAGATTTCCGCATTCTTAAAATCACTAAAATCTTATAGACTAGATAGGCTCCTCATTACTAATAGTATCTACGTTGGATATGCTCACTGTTAAATGTAATTAAATGGTTTCAATATTTTTCAGGGACTTTCTAATTAAATATCTTTCCAATTTCCTAGACAAATGTATAGTGCAGTTCTCAGTGTTTATTCCTAATTCTTTTCACACAGGGAAAATATTTTTGTGGAATTATTTTGTCATTATGAAGTAATATGAGCAACTGTGCAATGAAATGCCATTTAATGTCACCAAAGACAATGGTTCATAGAGTGATTTGGTGAAGTTATCAATATCATGAAGGAAGAATATTACTATGTTTATCAGTTTGTCATATTATAATTTTTTCTTCTTCCTATAAATGCTGTGTTCACTTTACGAAGGTATAAGGCCCCCTAAGTTAGATGAGATAAAATTGCGTTTCTGAATTATTTAATAATTATGCCATGGCATAAATCACAAGGCTAATTAAAATGATCAATGCTAAAAAAGCATCAATTAGCATTTCTCCATGTGTAATAGGCTTCTTTGATGAATAATCAATGATCAATGCTAAAAAAGCATTAATTAGCATTTCTCCATGTGTAATAGGTTTCTTTGATGAATAAACTGTCTTACTTTTCAATAACTCAATTTTAATACTAAAGATGTCGGGGATTTGTGAGAGCTGATAAACGGGTGATTGTGGTATATATTATATAGGTACATTTTTTTGCGAGCATATCAATTCCCTATGCAAAATTCAGCATATCATTTATGTATGAGGAAGTGATGCATGGCTGATATCTAAATGCATACATGCTAGGAATGCCAATATTTTGATGTGTAGGCAATCTCAAGAAGGCAAAGATATCTCATTAGAAAATGAGCATTTTGGGGGTTAGAAAATTTAAGGGAAAGCATAGACTTCAAAGCTAGGTGGGTACTCCTCAACAAAGAATGCTGATGTACTTATATATTGTTTACTTATTTCAGTGCTAGGTAAAATAATATTATGTATAACTGATATGATTGAGTTATCTACTTAAGTGCTGAATTCAAATGTTTTTCAGAAAGACTGATATTCTGAATCTCCAGGGGGACTGTATACACTTAATTCATGCTAATTTGTGTAAAAAATATTTACACCAGGGTACCTACAAGCAATATTGCCCTGTGGTTCTCTTTCTCTATGGCTCATTCTATTAGCCTTCTATGAAGTAGTTGCTTGGAAGTTAGTAAATACATTACTACTTTTACTTGTAGCTGCTTTTCTCTCAGAAAAATAGAAAGTATAGTCAATGCCATTTTGTGCATAATTGAATGGATGTATTGAAACTTTTAATGTTGTGTTAAAACATATGTTTTAACCATTATGTAGTGTAATTAGCTGTTACATACATGGATAATTATGTGAAAAAATCCATTATACATTTGACATTCATATGTAATTAACGAACACCAAAAGTGTTCTATTAAGGACCATTGTCATTGAAATGTTAGTCGATCCCTTAAAACTAGAATGATTTAGGTACCTAGAGCATGGGACATGGCATTCTGTGAATTTCAGAACTGTAGTCGGCAACGGAATATGTTGTGTTTGCAACATCTATTTACCTTGGGTAGTGAAATTCCTAAAAAAAACTTTGGGGCCAAATATTTTAGGTCATATTTTTCCTAATGACTAGCTGAATCTGGGTGAAAACTAGCACCCAGAGTTCCTATCCTAAGCATACTGTATTCATTCATAATGTCCTCCTCCTGAATAACTTCCATCCCCTCTCAACTCTTTTTTTTCCAAAATTGTATTTTTCAGGCCTGAAAACAAACTGTGATGTAAATAATGCAGAATTTATACAAACTTTGTTACCCATTGACATCAATTGCAGAGAAAGACAATGTAAAACAATGCTTTTTCTGGAGACATTGCATTAATTCCAATATTCAGTTCACTGTAAATGGAGGTCATGGAAACGTTCAGACTCCAAAGAATCAGTTGCTATTTTTAGTATTATTAATAATAAAATTTGCTGTCATTTTGAGACGGAAGAATTTGTCTACTGTAAGAAAAAATGTTTACAAAAAAATTTTGTGGCAATGCCATGACTTCTTCAGAATATAGTGAGTGCCATATTTAAAAAAACTGTGGTTTCCAGGTGAATATTACTAAAATTACTGAGAAAAGAATGTCACATTCTCCTGTTGAAAAATTGATGGATGGAACCAATTCAATGATACCTATGTCTTTCAATCATCCTCAATGTTTTTTTTCTTCTCCCCTGAAATTTCCCACACCTGTTTCTACATCACCATTGCCATAATTACCACTTCAAGTTCCGTTCCAGTAGTTTATTTTTTCCTTACATACCTAAAAGCACATCTTAAAATCCACCTAACCTCAATCTCTCCAATATAGATTTCGCTTGGTAGGCTTGCAAAACTATGCTTCTTTAATTCATTGCATCTTTTTTCTGCGCTTCTCTAAGGCATCCCCGTCATCTATTTTCCCCTTCCAGATTATTACTTTTGTAGAGTGATTTATGTTATTCAATGCTACATTCTCCATCTGCTCAGAATTTTAACTAATTTTCATTCTAAATCATACCTAGAAATGTGCCAGTTAACCAGGACTTATTAATATACTCTAACCTTGACACATATTATGAATCCTTTCTATTTTTTTGATTATTTATAGTAGGGCAGCGGAAAAATTTAGTTCACTAAGTATATCCCACCAGTAAAATTCTAATGTAAAAAGTGAAGTGACAACACATTAGAGACCTACATGAGACTACTGTCGGTGCAGAAATTATGTGCACTCGAGTTTGAATACGAATAACAAATTAATTGCTGGGCCTACAGAAAAACTAATCACACCGTAATTTTCCTTATTTCATTCTGCGTTATTGGATAGCAGACCTAAATTTTAAAATGCATTTTCATATTTTTTACAACAGTTGTAACGGAAAAAGTGCCAGTTTATGACGGTGTTCAAGCAAAGCACCAACTTTGATGACTCGTAAATCAATAAAAAGGCATTCAATTGCAACCAAAACTTGTATAACTTTCATAGAAGAAAAGTTGTTTTCAATTTTATAAAAAGTTAGCATTTCAAAACTGCGGTGTCATAGAATTTCGTTCTTGGTCACGTTACAATCCACATGTCCTGAACGTATCCGATATGTAATTATCTAATATTTCAACACATGCGTTTAATTTAAATCGATTGGTGTTTATACTAGCAAAAGGGAGCTCCCTTGGCAAGGCAACACTGCATGACTTAATTAAACCACGCCGGTCACTGTTTGGCTGAGTGCTAGATTAGATTATCCCCCTAACCTATCAATGCAATCATAAGGCTGAAAGCTAGGGTTTCATTTTTCATGTGGTGTGGTGGACTTGACAAATATGCAACTTAGTTGCGCATTGAAATTTCTGGGCAAAAGTACCCAGCCGGCACAAGACAGGGCATATCCCTAAATAAACAGATAGCATCCATGGAATAGAAGGATACAGAATCTCTGTTAAGTATAGGTTATCTCACGGCAAAAGTACGCAACACAGATGCCCGGTATGAAGTATCCATGTATCATCTAGATAGATTTCCGCTATTATGGATGGAGCCCAGCTTCTCATGTACTGCAGCGCCATTTTTTCTCTCCATACGCGAGCGTGTGGGGAACTATGTCAGTCATGTGGCGTCATCTAACGAGCACATTTTAAACTAAATACCGCCACCTAACGGCAATGCAAGTAATTAATATAAGGCGGATTTCGGGTCCACTTGCACTTAAATAAGTAACTGATAATATAACCAGTTACAAATGCAGCGCAAAGAAAACCGATCTTACAGAGTGGTTTTCGCAACCATTTTCAGATGTAGTCAGCAGATGCTGCAATTTATGCAAAATAATTCACCATTTCACAAATAAAATTAACAATAGGTAAAGGAAAAGGCAGGAACAATTACATCTAAAACATTTCCAAATCAAATGAAGTTTTATTCACGGCACGTTCACAGAACAGCAGATATACCGAACCAGTTAGGTCACCAGTAAGCGTACTCCAAAGATTAGCTTACTCCTTCCCATGGTACTAAATGCTCCTTTCTTTCCAGTCTCCTTTCCGACGCGTTCTGCACATGTGCTTACAATACAAAGATGGCGTTCATGACGAGGCAGTTCAGTTCAGTGTGTCTACTTAATTTAACTCATATCTCCTCGTACATCCTTGAAACCCTCTGTATTTTAATTAATATTTTTTCTATGCAAAATTACTTGTATCTAACTTCTTGATGAGTATTATTCATTTTACGGATTTTGTGTTGTTTCGTCCCTCACAGAGAAGCTAGGCTATTCAGCTGATATACGTCGCTCATCCTTTAACTACGTTATGCATAATTTGGTTAAGTTAATAATGGTTGTCTTTGGTCGTTATTTGTCACGTCCACCTTCAATTAACCCTGCAAATATTATATAATATAGGTTTAGATAGGAAATACGTGCTAATAATTCTTTTGGAGCATTACGTTTTCACCTAAAAGGCGTTGTTTTGTATTCTTACATCGCTCAAGTTGAAATAAGTTGGGTATATGGAGTATGGAAGATATTCTATACCCACTTTGGAGCCACCTTATATTAGATAGTATAGCCCTTGTGCCGGCTGGGTATTCATTCAGAATATCCCCTTTTTGGGCTCCATGAATTCAAATTTTGAATCAACATAATTGGAGCCCACTAAAGGCAAAAACGTTTTATAAAAACCATTTGCTATGGTAGTGTGTGACTTCATTTTTAATAGAAGTCATTGCTCAAGATTAAGTGATATGTGTGCTAAAAAGTGTTATATATCCTGCTAGATTACTATGATGGAATGAATTAATTTTCATGATGATTTAACCAAATAAGTGTTGGAAATTTATCTAATTATGCTATGAACAAAACTCAGATAATTAATTTTTGCTCAATTCATGCTCAGCAAGTTAATTCCTTTTAATTAACAATGGGATCTGCCACTTCCTTAGAAAATGTTTTTTTTTTACATATGAAATTTTCACTGATTAACATGCCTCCAAAATCTTTCACGAATCTCTAAACAGCTACTATGCAGACACAACCTTCATACAAAGGCCTGTAAGTGTTTTTATGGGAGTAAAATCAGGGTCTTGAGGATAGTACCTATCGTCTAGTTATCATGTTGTAACCACCTACAGCTTTGATTTCAAGTACGTGTTTGAAATTTGTAGTGTATTAATGATAAAAGGTAATGTCTTTTAAAAAGAAACTGTCATATATGTACTAATGATATTTACTGTATAAAAATGAATAAATGCTCTATGTAAGACTTTGTGCAAGACTGGTATGGCTTTAGAGTGGGATATCATTTTCCAAAAGTCATGGTAATTGTATAAATGCAAAAATTGTAAGCCAACATTCCAGATGTGATGAGCACAAAGAATGCATGGCATGATGATTGTTGGGTTGTAAATGAATTAAACAAATTACCAACATGGTAATGTACTTTTTGTTCAGCTACTGTAATTTTGTGAAATAGTCCAAACATTATGAGGCATGCCTCAGGCTGCTGTCACTCAGAAAGTGGGCAACTGAAGCATGTTGTAATTGCTACAGAAGGATGTATATAATAAAAGCAAATATTAATGATGTGTGAGATCATGTTTTCTTGAGTGCAAAGATTTCTTCTTTTCAATATAATTACAATCAGAAATGCTTCCATCATTCGAATGATCTATCCTGATCCAACTATATATGTAACATGATTTTATTGGATTCTAACTTGAACAGAATTTCACCCTTAAATGTGAGAGAATTTTTAAGTTAAATATGCATCACATCCATGTTGTGCGACAAATTGATTACCATCTCTCAAATTCCCATCAATAAAAAAGCCCATGCTGTAGCATATTTTGTTCTCTCCTCTTTCCCTTCAAGCCTACCTTTTCCAAATCCAAGAATACCATGCACAATGTTTTGTTTTCATGAATCATTTTTTTCTCCCAGCATTCTAAGGCACAATTAGAGATGGGTAAATTACCGTAATTTTCAATTGAGGTAAATTACCGTGGTAAATTACGGTAATTTTCGAAAATTACCGTAATTTACCGGTAATTTTAAGTTTTGAGCTGCAAATCCTTATCAGAGGACTCCAAACGAAATCAAATATTATTGAGATATAAATGCCGACGTTTATATCAAACATATCACGACGTTTATCAATAATAACTCATTAAAAAATTAAAACAAAGTTGGTAGCAACACGCAATTTGCCTCACTTTTGTCACACTATGAGAAATTTTCGTTCCAAAGACATACCTTTGCGCAATGTGCATTTGTTATTTTACTCTGAATTAATTGGAATTAATCATGGACACAATGTAAAAAAAATCGTTTTAGCTTCTTAATTTATAATATTACCAATTCCAATGGTTTCTTCATGAGGAAGAAATTTTCTGAAAAAGAACTTTTCTGAAAATTACCATTTATTACGGTAATTTTCAGGGGTGTCGGTAAATTACGAAAAATTTTCGTAAATTACCGCCCTAATTTACCTAGTTGCCCATCTCTAGGCACAATGTGGCTTCTCTAATCCTCTGCCCTTTCTCAGTCTGAACTGGTAACACAAATTTACTTCAATTCTGCTCACCATTCTTCTGATAAGTGTCCGTGTAAGTACAGGTTCACAAATATGCTTATTATAAATTCCTCTTGTCACCTATGACCAATGAGAATTTCTATGCATCCCAAACACCATGTATCATAAGAAATTGTTAGGGCAAGGTATAACTATTGAGTATCTGTTGCAATTACAAGAAGTACAAAAGTAGTGGTTCCACTTATCACTACGGTATGTTTAAAAGGTTAAGATCTGAATTAAGGCAAGATATCCAGGAAGCATAATGTATATAGGTATTGAAAATGTTCAAAGTAGCATCATGAAAGCCGATTGTTTTACCTTTTGGGAGTATGTGAAGGATAAAAAGTGTTCTAGAATAATCCCTGATGAGATTGTGTACAATGATAAGAAAGCAGATAATGCACAGGAAGCAGCAGAGTTGTTTGTACAATACTTCTCCTCTGTGTATAAGCAAAGCAGTACATATAGTGGACTAGGAATAAAAAATAATTTTAGTAGCAACTCCTTCTTTACAGACCAGGAAGTGATAGGAGCAATTAGATAACTAAAACCTAAGAAATCGGTTGGGGATGATATGATCCCTGCACATATAGTTAAAGCATGTCAAAGTATGTTGGCTAAATGATTATGTTATATCTTTAACTTATGCATGTCAAGTGGTAAATTTCCAGATGTTTGGAAGGTGGTCAAAGTATATACCCAATCCACAAAAAAGGCGACAAGAAATCTGTAACCAATTACAGACCAGTATGTATTTTATGTTTTTTTCAAAAGTGTTTGAATCCCTTCTGCATGAATACTTGTATTCAGCTTTTAGAAATACAATAGTGGATGTTCAATTTGGATTCATGAAAGGTAAATCTACATTCCATGTCTATCTTTACTGACTATGTGACTGCCTGCATGGATAGTATGTACAAGTTGATACAATGTACACGGCTTTTGAAAAAGCTTTCAATAGTGTAGATCATGGAATTTTACTGTCAAAATTGAGTACGGGGGATATCAGAGCTGATAAGATCCTACTTGAGTAACAGACGTCACTATGTTAAGTTTAAAAATTACCAGTCCTCAGAATGACGTCACATCTGGTGTTCCACAGGGGTCAAATCTGGGTCCATTGTTGTTTTTGATCTTTGTCCAATGACTTAACATCAAGAGTAAATAATGCTAAGGTATTATTATTTGCTGATGATGTCAACATATATAGGGAAAAAAGTGACATAAATGATTGTTTTTAATTACAAAGGGAACTAAATGAGATACCTAATGGAGTGATCACACAAAAATAGTCTGCCTTTTAATGTAATTAAGTGTTTTGTGTTATCATATTCAAGCAATGGAAGGCAGTTAAAATTTCCATATGTCATATGGGGAGTTATAGTTTGATGGAAGTGGAATCACTCGGGGATCTGGGAGTTATGTTTACCAAGAAGACGAGTTTTGGAGAGCATATTACCAGGTGGTCTCTGTTTCAATGAAGACACAAGGATTTATTCTACGAGTGACAAGATGTTTTACAACAACAAAACCTATAATTGTGCTGTGCGAGACACATTGTGCATAGCAGACTAGCATATGCAGCTGCAGTGGCGGATCTAGGTTTGGACCAAGCAGGGGGCAAACTGGGGGGTCTGAATTCCCCCCAGCCAAAGGGGGGTTCGGGGATTTTGAAAATTTGGGATTTTCAAGATTCAAAAACGGCGGTTTTAGGCTAATTCTTTGATAAAAAAGACATTACTATGCACATGTAGTAGGTCGTTTTATTAGTAAAAGGTTTATGGTGGTCATTATGGTTCTAGATTGATATACCGGTAATATTAATAAAAAAAAACTTATGATGATGCTTTATCTCATTTTTAAAGTACGACTTAATGATAAGGAACACAAATATAGTCAAATCGCTTTCATGAATAGATAAGTTCATTAGTTTTTATTATTAAATTTTTTACGTTAAACAAGAGTCAGGAAGTTTAAATAGAAAAAAACACATTCAAAATGTATAATTACACTTAATTTAAATATGACTGCTTGTTGATCTTTGAACTAGAGATACTTAACAATAAAAGGGGGAATTTTTAATGGGTGCTATAAAATAGTAAAATATACATATATCCTTTATTATTTTTATTATATCGTTTTGTCTGTGTTGAGAGTTTTTATAGTGTCCACGTGTGCAACCAAATAAATACAGAGGCTGCCGCTGAAGGTCGCGCTATTGCGCGAATTCTTGATTATTTGTCTGGTTTCGCAAGTATCGCTTCCGATTGTAACATACCAAAAGCATGTAAAAAAGGCCATAAGTTTAAAACTAATTTGTATGTTAATTTGTAATAGTAGGTATATTTAGCAGAAAATATAAATAAATATGTACTTTTGTAAAAAGTGGTAATCTCCAAAAATTTCGATTTTATCTAGTGTATTTTTCGACCCAATGGGGGGGGGCTATACTTAGCCCCCCCCCCATAGTTCCGCCACTGTGCAGCTGTAATATGGTCTCCATTTCAGAGAAAACACATTGCTCTTCTTGAAAAGGTGCAGAAGAGATTTGTAACCCTGGTGAAAATAAACCGTGACAGACAGTGTGACAACAATGTGTATCACACTGTGCAAGTGTATTAGTCACAGTGTATGTAGGTACACTGTGTGCACAGTGTGCTCCCTTCAAAGCGTGATGGACAGTGTGACCAAAATGTACTGCACACTGTACAAGGCTATAAGTCACAGTGTACCCACACCGTGCTCCCTTCAAAGCGTGATGGACAGTGTGACCGCAATGTGCAGCACACTGTACATGGGTGTTAGTCACAGTGTCCTCACAATGTGTGCACGGTGTCCTCACACTGTGAACACACTGTACCGTCACAGTGTCTATCACGGTTTCTGCACGCTTTTGAGTCCCAATTTACGCTTTTGTCACGGTGTATGCACACTGTAATCACACTCTTGTCACATTCTAAGCACACTGTGTTCACGCTTCTGTCACATTGTTTGTCACACTGTCTGTCACGGTTTATTTTCACCAGGGCCCTCAGTGTGACATCAATGTGTATCACACTGTGCAAGTGTATTAGTCACAGTGTATGTACACTGTGCGCACAGTGTGCTCCCTTCAAAGCGTGATGGACAGTGTGACCACAATGTGCTGCACACTGTACAAGGCTTTTAGTCACAGTGTACGCACATTGTGTTCCCTTCAAAGCGTGATGGACAGTGTGACCACAATGTGCAGCACACTGTACATGGGTATTAGTCACAGTGTCCTCACAATGTGTGCACGGTGTCCTCACAATGTGTGCACGGTGTCCTCACACTGTGTGCACAGTGTCCTCACACTGTGAACACGCTGCACCGTCACAGTGTCTATCACGCTTTCTGCACGCTTTTGAGTCCCAATTTACGTTTTGTCACAGTGTATGCACACTGTAATCACACTCTTGTCACATTCTAAGCACAGTGTGTTCACGCTTCTGTCACGGTTTATTTTCACCAGGGACTGGACCGTACCCTGGCTGAGTGCGTCATATCACAGCAACTCAACACAGCAGAAAAAGGAACTTGCATAAAATTTCCCGGATTTTGGAAGTGAATAATTTTAGATATTTTTCAAATATGTCATTACGCGATGGCTTCAGTCAGAGTCCTCTGAAGGGCCAATTAATAACTATAAAGCTTTTTAATGTTATTAGCGTTAGTAGGATTGAAAAAGAAATATATATGATCTTCATGTAGATTATGAGGATTTACACAGTTAAATATGTTAAAAACACAGTAGCACAGTAGGTTAACTCTCCCCTCCCCTGGCTCTGCCCCACCCCGATTTCTAGTACCAAATTTTAAATTGAGATCGAGATACAGCCAACAGAGGGCATTGTATTAGGGTGTTTTCACGGGAACTCCCACTGACGATGAAAAGTTGTTTATGAATCTCAGTAAGAGGTTGGGTACAAAGTTTTCATTGAATTCATGTCTGTTGTTTATCTGCCATAACTAAAAATGCGGGCCTTAGCGATGATCGTGATTCCTGTGGCATTTATTTTACTTAGTTTTTCTCCAGCGTGTAAGTATTAAACCTCAAATGCCTCACATTCTACTTTGAACATTGGTAAGCCAGGGAATGTGATTCATTGAAGTATAATAGCTCACGTTTATCTCTCTGGGCTTTCTGATGATAAGTGTGTAACATTCATATTCATTCGCCAGTGTTCACTTTCTGTATCGCTCTCTGGAATGTGCACCTTTCCATCAATTACTTGTTAGGCTTTAATTATCAATTTTTTGCACAGGCAATACTCTGGAGTGTTATGTGTGCCAAAACCAAACAGACAACACCGACAAGTGTCTGAAAACGATAAAAACTTGTGATTATGGCCAAGATATGTGCCAAACGGAGATAAGATGGGGAAGTAAGTACACGCCCAAATTTCTTGTCAATGTGGTGATGAGCGTCAATCGTGTTATGCTCGCTTTGTGATTTTAATCATTGCTCATTTTATCTTTTAGCGGAGCCTTATTGGTCCCAAGGAGCGGAAAAGCAGTACTACGTGACCAAAACATGCGCTAGCAACGAAACTTGCGAACGTAGTGTTCGTAAAACTTTGCCTTATTGCACTCATATATGGTATGAGGATTGGAAATGTACGGAATGTTGCCGAGGTGACAGATGCAACTACTACGTTATAGTGAGTATAGAGATAGGCAGTATAACTTACGCCGCCTCCCTGTAATCTATCTAAACTATCCAGTAATCTCCTCCACCATCAACTCTTATCACAAAAACACCTTCGCCCTTATTTACAATCCATCCAGATTTTCTGCCCTCTCCTAATGTCCTCCATTTCCGTTGATACCATGTACAGTATTTCCTCGTTCGTATTCCTTTCCACGCACCGTACTTTTTCCATATCCTCATCTTTAAAGCTCTTAAGTCTTTCATATTCTTTAAGTGAAGCCATGTTTCTGCAACATACAGGCTGCATATTATACTGTTTATTTGTCTTTTCTCTATGTCCGTGCTCAATGACTCTGTCATCAATTCTTATTTGTGAGTAAATGCCTTTGCCAATGCGTTCTCCACCTAAGTTAAATGCTTCAATACCCCTTTTCATCCAACAGATTACCCAGGAAACAAAATTGTTCTCCTGCTCTAGCTTCTGGCCTAATATGTACTTTCAAATTTAACCTGGCCTTTGTTGTACTCCTTAAGCTCGTCTTCTTTTTCTTTTGGTTTCCCATCATTCCATATTTTTGGTGCTTCTTTTGAAATGCATCTCATCATTATCATTAGTCATTAATCCTCAGTTTGGTTTGACGCAGCTCTCCACTGAATTCTTCTATCGGCAAATCTCTTCATATTTACGTATTTCTTCTCTTTCACATCTTTCATCACTTGTTCCACATATCTCACTCAAGGCCTTCCTTTGCCATTCTTCCCATCCACTTGTCCTTCAACGATTGCCTTCATCAGGCCATTGTTTCTTAAGATGTGGCCAATTAAGTTATCCCGTCTTCTTCTTAGTGTTTTCAGCAGACTTCTCTTTTCTCCCACTCTTCTTGGGACTTCTTTGTTTATCACTTGGTCGATCCATTTTATCTTCATCATTCTTCTGTAGCACCACATTTCAAATTCTTCCGCCCTTTTCTTCTCTGCTGCTGTCATTGTCCATGTCTCACTGCCGTAAAGAAACATGCTACAGATGTACATCCTGATGAATTGGAAATGCATCTAGTAATGTTTTAAGCCTATGCCTGAAATGTGCTTGATCATCCACAAACCTCACTGACTTTATCACCTTTCCCCTACCTTTACATTGGCATCATCCGTTTCATTCCATTGAATTAGATGGATGATGATGATATGGGCTCCCATACCATCCCTCTCACCATTTCCTCTGAAATTAATGTTAAAAACTGCCTGCAATAATGGAGAGCCTCACATAACCCCTCTCCCTATTACTGCCCAATCTGATTCTTCATCTGCTGAAAAAGTACCACACATTTCACACACACAATTCTATATGCACCTTAAGGCAATATATAAACAATTCTGAATCTATCACTGATGTAGCTCACCAAGTAACTTGTTGTGTATAAGCAGTGGTGGATTTTTCAGTGGAAAACCGGTCCCCACTTAAAGTGCCTAGTGGAGGGCATTTCAAGTTCAGTACTCCGTCCATCGGATGGGACGTTAAGCCGTAGTCATCTTGGCACCTTTCGTAAAGAGTACGCCGGGTTTCTCTCCACCCTTCCTCCATTCCCTGAAAACTCCTACCATTACTCAATTATCCACCTATCCTATATGGTGCAAATGACCTCAGCTGTCGGTTGCCTCCCCTAAAATAATCAATCATTGTGTATATATACGCCCTGAAACCCGTGCCTATCTTTGTATAGATTTCCTTCTACAATAAAACTCATTTATATCTGTCACGCATGTAACAAAATCCTGCCTATGACAAAGTGAGTTCTCGTTCCCTTGGACTTTCCTATAGTTACAGATGTCAAATATCCGGCATTAATGAGTACGGATGATACAAAATCCCCACTATAGCAAACTGTTCCTTGATCCCTTGGCCAATTTTCACCTTTTTCATAACGAATTTCTCGACATCTCCATAACCCGATCACCCCTCCTGCACCATTAGTTTTTCTCATTCATAGCCATCATTTTAGCCTCACTCAGAGCGACTACGTGCAGCAGTGCAGCTGCTTGGCAAATCCTACCTTTCTGGTGTTCAATGCAAAGGAAAACTATTCATTGAGAACTCCATGATACCCCATGAAATGTTTTTCATAGTTTAAAATACTCACGACTAGTTTAATCTTATTACCAAAATGAACTAAAATTAATGTGACAACACTCTTTAAAAAACCAAATGAAACTTTAATAAACCTACTCTACAAAATTATTTACTGTAAAATGTCTACCTCTTCTAGCATCTCCAATGCATTTTTTATTTCATAAAATTCAAACTTAAGCAAAAAAAGACTATTGTTATTGGTGTTTCGCAGTGTCTGAGGCTGAATAGGCAGCATTTTCAAGGCAGAGAATCATTCTGAGCACCCCCTTACCCATGTTCATCTGGCACATGCAATGCCGAATTGCAGAGCTGCCAATGGACTTACTTCTTTTCAAAACACTCACTATTCCTCACTGTATTTGAAAAATGCTCACTATTATCATTTTTTTAGATTTATTAATTGTCTTAAGAGTTTCCTAGTGATTAGTGCCCACAGCCGAATCAATGACTTTCAGAATGCACGCATTTTCAGTGCCAAGCAAGGTTTCCCGGCCTCTGCAGCCGCACGAGTGTGCTGCAGCAGCCCAGGGACTCTTACAGTCAACTTAGTTAGAGAAAATAACTCAATCTGCCAATGAAAATATCCTCGCGGTACTTAATAGCATTTTATGGCAAAAAAGAATCCAGTAGAGCTGTCTAGGTCACAGTTAAATGTTCGAAAGCCTCGGGTGGCAGATCCAAGCCTGGCCTAAGACATCACACCAGTCGGTAGGGCTGTAATGAAAGTCACGATTGGAGGAAAATAACAAATGTTTACTTACCTTTGAGACCATTGCCGATACACTAAATAAATTGGTGATGCACAGATAATCCGCAGCCCGGATAACGCGTGCATACATAATCGGGAGTTTACTGTAGTTTGTTGTGACTGGAGTGCACTGCGTATGTGTAGCTGCCAGCAGGCGGGTTGCGTATGTGTCTTTGCACCTTTTAGGTAAGTGTTTGGTTACTGTTATATTGTCATCTACTTTTCCTGTTTCCGAACATTAAAACTGTACAGTGAACTCCTGATTATCTGTGAGTGCATTATCCGGGCTGCTGATTATCCGTGCATTGCCAATTTATTTAGTGTATCGGCAGTGATCTCAAAGGTAAGTAAACTTTTGTCATTTTCCTCCGATCAAGTCTTTCTCTACAGCCCTACAGACTGGTCCGATGTCTTAGGCCAGGCTTCGTGCCGCCACCCAAGGCTTTCAAACATTAATTGCGGACAGCTGTACTGAATTCTTTTTTGTCTTTAAATCCGTTATGTATGGTGTGGATATTTTCATTGACAGATTCTTAGATGGTTTATTTATTTTGGCGGCGCACCGTAGACAAATGAATCCAGAAAGAACCAAACAGCGGATCAGTGTTTCCCAATTATCCGTGCACCTTTAACCAGTCATTAGCATGGAAAATTGGGAGTTTAGTGTATATGAGAAATGTGTTACTCATCTAGGTGATATTTTAAGCATGCGTACGTGGTTTTGATGGCAGGATTGAGGCCCTTGCCAGTGGGGTTTGTTTTCACAGTGAGATGCGATGGCATGCCTTTTTCAAACACTCGATATAAGGCATATGTGTGCATCTTATCATCGTTTTGTGCATAGGTTCGCTCAATTTATAAACTCGTCGGTTTTTGCACAGATTTTGGTTCTCCTCTTCTGTTTATTGCACTTATCTTTGTTATTATTTATCTTGTCGCCGACTACGTTTCCCAGCATGTCCTCTGCTCCATGTATGCATGCTGTTAGTTATTATGAAGTCATGTATAGTCAAACAGTTTTCTTTTACTGGCCGCTCCATGTCTCGAGTTTGTTCTTGCCTGCTGCTACTGCTGTGCGAAAAGCAAATAAGGGGTTCAGCTACAGGAAAGCTGGCCATTGTCAATACTCTTTCGCACTATGGATGTGGCAATACTATCTTGTACTAGCCATGCTGTCACAAAGTATTGGAGCATCCCAGAATTTTCTTTCTGCATCTGTGATGTGGTCTATTATCATTCTAGTCAAGTGGATAGTCTATGAAACATACCATGAGATACATGAGATGGCACCGAAGTGCTCAACAAATGAGGCTTGGCTGAAAAAGTAAGACTTGCTGGGCTACAAAATCAGTGATTGGGCGTATATCATTCAACGAACCATAGCCTATTGTCGGGTTTGCGAATTAAACAATGGAAGGGGTTGCAGGCGCTCGACCAATACAGCAAAGCACAAGAGTTGCATTGTAGTCAAGCTAAATCCACGTCAACTGGTTCTCACCAAAGGGTCCCATTTACTACCAACTATGTCCAGGGACTCCAGTGCAAGCTCGTCAGCAGTCGTGAATACCGTCTCCCCCACTGTTCCAGTGTTGCAGATTGCATAATGGAAGGCTTGCGCTTATAGTATGGAACTGCAATGGACTATGAAGTGTATTCAGGCTTTTTATTCTGCCTCTTCTTGCAACGGTGCCATAGATCTGTTCAGATTTATATTTGGAGGAGAAAACGTGCCACTGGACATGTCTCTAGGCAGAACACAGGTGACTTATCAGTGGACAGTTGCATTAGACCCCTATTTTCGCGATTTAATCTTAGAAGATTGCTGACCCGCTGCTAGTTTTACGATTTGTTAGGATGAAATGACAATTGAAAAACATGTTAATGAGTTGCAAGTGGCAGTCAGATTCTTTTCAGAGAAAAAGCAGCATGTTGTGTTTCATGGTCTTGAGAATTTTTTTATTGGCAAAGCTACTTCAGAGATTTTATATAAGCTAATCCTTTCATCCATAGACCACACTCTGTTGCCTGTAAAGAAATTTGTGATGCTTTCTAGTGATAGCTTAATGTGGACAAGGCTGTGTTTAGAATAGTCAATAAGTGACTGAAAGAAGAGCACTGCCAGTATTTTAAACATAGGCTTTTGTAATCTACATATTATTAACTCTTCCTTTCAGTCGGTCTTGGTCAATTTGGCTCGGAGGTATCAGATGTTGATATTTTAGTCCACAATTTTCTAGACTATCCGAGCCAATTCCAGGTCTATGAATGATCTTTGGAAGAGAATAAAGTCCCTAAGCATGGGTTTATGAAGCATGTGTCTTTAAGGTAGATAATGTTGGGGTCAGCAGCCGAGAGACTATTGGAGCAGTGGCCAGCACTCACCCACTATTTTTTAAAACTGTTGCCAAATGAAAAAATCTCTGAGAAGCTCTTACAAGGCTGCTGAGAAGCATGACATTCCCCGCTCAAATTTCATTGTAGTAGTGTAAAGTGCGAAACTGTTTGAGAGGCTTTCAAAACTTTTTCAAGTGGAACAGCCAATGGTCTATGTTTAAATTATAAGTTAAGTTACAGGTTTATATAATCATTAAATCATCATTATATCATCGTTAAATTATAAGTTTGTTTAAATTATAGAGGTTCAATGTACTAATACATTATATTACGATATCGTCACTAGCCTGGCTATTCCCTTATTTTGAACAATAGATGTTAGATACAAGTTATTAATTATTAGTCCAAGTTAATTCAACAAATTTAGGCTTTAGTAGCTCCATAATTGAATGATTGGCAGTAGGCTGACCTATGTTATCCATGGAATAATATGTATTCTCTCTTGTATTTTCTAGCTTGGTGCATCATCATTAAGCTCAAGTTTAGTTGCCTTGTTCACCTGTAGTGTTGCAATAATTGCCATGTGGCAATTGTATTTTGTTTGATCTTGGACATTATTCAAGTAAGTATAAGTATTTTAATTAGTTGAAATTTCAATTTAATATGCCAGCTAACAGAATAACAAGCATGTATGTCTAGGTTATCAGATTTTAAGTCCAAAAATCCTTTTTTTCCAAATAAAGTTTAGTGAAAGGTTATCTGAGACAAAAAAAATTAATTACGTGGGTAAATGTAGAAATGAACATTCTATAAGATGCATTTTACTGCATTAAAATTGTTTTCCTCTTTTGGGACATAACTCATTAATTGTCAGGGGTCTTGACATATTCTTGATGTCTCAAGTGAAAATAGCTCTTAGTAACATAGCAGTGTAGAGGCATGAGCTCTCTATACAGTAGAAACTCGAAATTACGAAGTCGACGGGACCGGAAAAATCGGCACTTCGTAATATCAAATTTCGTATCAACGAGTATCTTTCAAAAACATCGCGATGAAGCTCTTTTTCGTTTCCTTAAATTAAGATGAACTCTCGCGACGTACTTGCATGATTTACGAAGCTATAATTCATAAAAGTATACTTAAATGTGTGTTCATGCCCACAAGGTGCAAACAGTTTAACGCAACTAATTTGTCGGAGGTTGATTCTTCCCATTTTCGGGATTTCCACCACATCGTTCCATCTTTTCACGGCGGAAATCTCGAAACTCGGAAGAATTAAACTCCCATCTAAGCCCCGCGGAAATTTACATCGCGACAACTAACTTGCCGTTCTTTTTTTCCAATGAATGATTAGGCAATGAAGCGTCTTTTGCCCAATTTTTTGTGCAGTTTGGAATAAGCCTATGAAGCTTCATAGCGCATTTTTCTATATTATTTCCTAACTGTAGAACTCTTTAACTGAAGCTGAAGCGATGTTTAATCATTAGTAATACTGATTGATGCATACAACAAGGAAGTGTGCGACTTGCGCGATCATTGGCACCTGATATTGAAATTAGAAGAATAAAATTTCGTTAGAAGATGGTCCTTTCTCCGCGTCAGGCATAATATATGTATCTACCTGCGTTAAGCTAAGACAGTGAAAATAAGATTCTCTCGCGGATGCTATGCGATGGATACACGTTATGTATTTTGTATAAATAATGCTAAGCCCATTAATTTCCCGAAATAACAATCGTTTTTCTCCCTTGGATTCAGCTTATTTGTGCGTGGTTATTTCCGAGATGATAGAGCTGAAAGAAGAGCTTATAGAAGAGTCCAGCTGTGTACCTCCTTTCAGAAGTAGGGTGTACAAGCCACGCACTTCAACGGTGAAGGTTGATAGTTCCTTTTACACTTCATCGGCTACTAACGATGCTAACATTACAAATCAATAATTTTCGTTTTTCACTCTACTACACGAAAGCTTCAGTTGTGGTTCTATTCAGATTAGGTCTGCCTGCCTGCTCTTCATTTATTATATCTCAGAATTCTTTTAAACATTCGCTATTGAATTGAAATTTGGGATATTTTGCTAATCGTTTTTCCTTTGCTTACGATCAAGCAAGGAGACTAGCGTCCAAGCATTGCAGCTCCAGGTCAGGCCACGCATCAAGCTGGAAGCTGCCTTCTTTCCCTCCTTTCCCCCTCGCTATGGGTGGGGGTTACTCCATTCGCCCGCTCACAAAAACAGCTGCGAAGCCCATGACCTCGTAGTATCCTACGACTGTTGTGAGGGTGATCCACCTGGGATTCAAGGCCAAGGGCTGCGCGCGAAGAATAAACCTCGAATGAATCATCAGCTTTACGCCGAATAGTCGCATCTTATCTTCCTCCTCCCTTACCTCAATTTGTTGCGTCGGCGGAGAGGGAAAACATGACTCTGGCGAGTGGAGCTTTTACCATGAATCAAGATATGCCCGCAAAACAATATTTACGCTGAGTTAGACCCATCGGCGTGCACAGATTCCTTGAGATTGGGGAGGGAACTTCTTAAAGGGCCCAAGAGTTGGTATGGGGGGCCTGCAAAGTCAGCGGGGGGCATCTCATGCTAGCCTAGCGTTGAGGGGGTGGGACGGAGGGGCACTCGAAGGGGCCTGATATCCCGGAGGGCGGGCACGGGGGGCTTGGGTGTGAGGGGGATGGCTCGTGCCCACTCATAGAGCGGGAAGGGGGGACACGGAGGGTCACTTGAAGGGGAAATATAGCCAGTGTGGGAGGGATAGATTAGCCGCAAGTGAGAGAGAAAAAGCACTTTTTCTTAACTTATTTGATTCAACTTCTTGAATCATTTTCACCTTCTCCAACGATATTCCCCTTCTCTTTCTCTTTGGTTGTGATGGTTCCATGTCCATGACCGTTAAAACACTCGGAACTCCTTTCCTACGCCACTACCCACAGATCCTGGCCAATTCGTTTCTTGCTTCCGCACTGACTAGGTACCAACTAACTCCCGCCCCCGATGTCCTCCGGGGGGGTGTCGTCCGATAGCACAAGGAAGAGATGAAAGCGCCTCCAATTGGGCTAGGATGCTGACGAGGCTTTCTGCTCCTTCTCCGACGGCGTGACTTTCGGCATCTCATAGGATGGTTCCACTTATCCTCTTCTTGATTATATCTCTAATAAGGATTAAGCTACAAAACACTCAAAAGTTTCTTTATCGATCTTCAGGAACGCAGCTGATCTCTCTTTTAGGATATTTCTTCGATCGCTATGTTGGAGTGAAAGGGGAGGAGGGTACACCATTTTCCGATAAAAATATATATATGGGTGCTTGAGCGTTTTTTCCCATTGATTATGCATGCGCCCAGAACTAGTCTTCCTTTAGAATTAATTTGCGTTAAACTAAGTGGCCCTATGAACCATGCGAACTCATACTTTCTCTGATTTTCTTTGCTGTTGGAAGAAGGGAAGGGAAATGCGTATGAAGAGCCTTGCTCGATGACTACATCAAAACGCTCAATGAGGACGGTAAATTAAACATGAGTCCTTCGATGATAACTATTGCCAGCCGGAATAATTATGCCGTCGAGCAAGGAGTGTAATCAGTCTGGAATAGTAAGAAAAAAAGCTTCCTTGGGTTATATTCACGACTGAATCTACCGCTCGAACAACATAGCACCATCTCCGATACATGTCGTAGTTATTGCAAACGCGCAGCAAAAGATTTCTATACCATGAATATTCATCATGGATTTATGTTTGGGAAAACTGGTAACAAAAAAATGCCAGGGATCATGAGAGGAAAATGCTGGTTGTAGCAATTAGTCTCTCGCCGGCGAGTATATCCGTACACGACTACTTAACATTTTTTTACTCGTTGGCAACTCTGTGGACTCGTGGTTACAAAGCCGAACGCATTTTATGTCAGATTGGTTTCATATTTTATGAGCTACGATGCCTACGATTCAAAGTCGTCCTTAAGGTCTGGTTTCACTGTGGCGTCCAGCGACCACGTCCAACCGCTGCGTCTGGATGACGCGGCCGGGTGGTTTCATTCAGGCGTCTACATCCTGTTTCCGAGGCTGGTCGATGTGGGAGAATGCGTATTTAGTTTAATTAAAAATTTATTATCGGTTTGTGTTTCCTGAGAATGAGTTGATTTTACGCTTAAATGGATGGTGACGATTTAGTTTTGTTGGAAGACGAAGAAAAGGACGACCAATGTTGCAAGTAGTTTTACAAAAAAGAGCTGGAAAGGACGCGTAATATAAAATGCGGAGAGAGGAGAGCAGAAAAATCACCGAAATTTGGGACTGCCCGACTAGGCGTCTCCTAGGTGCTCTCGAAACAGTCGAGACGCAGACGTCGGGCATCAGCCGTCGAACACGACGGCCGAGACGTATCAGTGAAACCGAACCCATTTGATATAGATTGGATGAGTACGGCAGTGACTTCCGGCTGCTGGACGCGGACGCCGCACGCGGCCGCGGGATGCCCCAGCGAAACCACACCTTTACTATTGTAGCATTGAAAAATGATATATCGTTCAGGTAATACATTCAGTGCATAATGTATTCGGCGACGATGATTAATTAGATATTTAAATCTGACAAGGAGCGCCGGAAAACGTTACTGTGATCCATCACTATTCGTATAAACGAGTAACTTTTACACGCCGGGACCAAGATCCGAGGTTCGTAATTTTAAAACTTCGTTATTTCGTAATATCGCGTACTGTTACATACACTTAGATACCCTTTTGGTCGGGACCGAAGATTTTGCTTCGTAAAATCAAAATTTCGTAATTTCGAAGTTCGTATTTTCGAGTTTCTACTGTAACTCTTATGTAAAATTCATTAGCTAGTCGAGAAAGTATGATTTTGAAGAATAATTTATGCCGCCTCTTTTAAATTAGTGATGAATAAAATACAGAGTGAGAGCTTTTATTCTTGATGAAGCTCATATCGAATGGTGACCACCGGCAATGTTTATAAACTTTCTTCGATTTTGAATTTAGACAAGTTCTTGCTTGTTATTTATGATGAAAAAACGACACAATCTGCAATTCAACTAGTTGAAACTGTCTTCCTACCTTAAATTATGTAGCAAGACCCAGATATGTATCTCAAAGATTCTTGTCTTCTGGGTGTCCTGCAGCATTTTTCCATTTCTTCAGAGTACAGTCTGCATTGCGGCAGGTACTTTCAGGTCAGTGAAATACAATGCTTTGTTTCCGGCCAACTTGTATACCCATGATTGTAACAAGTTATCACTACCACCTCCAAGGACTCTACCAGAAAGTGACATTAGCTTCAACTATTACTTTGTAGGGTATGATGCTTTCCCTCTTAGGCCGTACCTCATGAAGCCAAAACATTAACCCATGAAGCAATTTTTAATTACAGATTAATGAGGGCTAGGCAAGTGATTGAAAATGCCTTCAGTATATTGGCTGCTAGATGGAGGATCCTCAGAAAGCCAATTTGTACAACATTAAAAATGTGCAACAATTAGTGTGGACAGTTGTTGTCTTGCACAATTATATTAAATCATATGGTGATGAAAAAATGTTAATAGTTACTGCCCTCCAACTTTCATCGATTCTGAGTTATAAAATGGTTCCTTTGTGCTAGGAGAGTGGAGAAGTCATATTTCAAATGACTCTGCCATTAGAGATGGTCCAAGGGTGGGTGCAAGAAATTACACACAAACAGTGGCCAGTCAGATAGACATTCTGGGGGACTACCTGAATGAGGCAGGAGCTGTTTTCTGGCAGGGAGAAAGGCTAAGAACTAGTTTTTGGGATGCTTCTACATGATTAATAATGCAAGTACATAATTCTCTTAATTAGGAAACAATGTGCACCGGTAGGTATTTATTCTAATTTACTGAATAAAAATAAATAAAAATATGCACAAATAATCACTTGAGTGCTCTCCTCTATTTCATTTATCATTCCCCTATTTTTTTCCTGTAGGCGAAAGCTTCTTTCTTGTTTTTTACCATCTAGAGAGCAAAAAATAAGGACATCACGAGTGTGTAGTCAGGGTCATTGTCTAAAGCCATGGTAGATGATAAATTTTCCAGCTTCTCCTCTATTGTTTTTAGCACACATTTTTTGCTCTTTTTATTCGTCTTGTTTTCTGGGGTTGGCCGAGGAGAAGCTGAGGGTAACAGAGAAGGTGAGGGCAAAGGAGAAGGTGAGAGTAGAGCAGATGGTGAAGGTAGAGGAGAAGGTGTAGTGCATGATAAGGAGGGTAATAGATTTGAGGATAGTGAGGAGGGGAATGGATGGTCACTTATCTCCTGCAGTACAACTTGAACTGGGTGTTCATTGGCCATTAATTCATTGCTGCCTCTCACATTTGAATAATATCTGCAAGGAAAAATATAAAAATTAAAAGACATAATCTTATAACTGAAAAAACATTATTCAAAGAAATTCATACATACTCTGTGGCAAATGCAAGGCTCCAAGAACCTTAGAGATTCTAATAAATGCCATTGTGGTTTGCAATGGCCAGAGGACCCACTTGCCCCCTTCATCTTAATAAAGCGCATTGACCCACTTTCCCCCTTCATCTTAATAAAGCGCATTTCCTTTGTAAATCGATCCCTTAGAGAGATCCATCAAACAGTCCATTCATTAGGTGAACCTTATACAGTAAAATTGTACAACACAATTAAACGTTTGACAACCACTATGAAAACATTTCTCGGTTGATTGTAATCTGAAAATACTCTATGCTACAAAAGTATTATTTTCACTGTAATTTTGGCCATTGTATTTATGTATTGTTGTATTTAGAAAGGTTTTACTTTGGGGGATATCACATTTATCTTAAATTTCGTAACACGATGGAATTTAACAAGAAATAGGAGCGTATTTTAGGGTTGTCTTCTGTTTTACTGGGGCACATATTGATATAAATTAAATAAAGTATTGTACTTACAGTTTAGCATACCTGTGATCTCCTTCCATGCGCTGGCCTTTTTAATGGCATTTTTAAAATCATGGCTAGTTTTATCGTAAAGTAACGGATGATTTCTTACGAATTCAATGAGAATATCTTTCCTCATTTTGTCCAGAATAATTATAAATACTCTTGTTCACACAATCAAGATGGCTTTCCTATTGATCAACAACGTTCATCACCATGGATACATCCAAGTCGTGCATTGGGGGGGGGGGGGGTAGGGAGGGTGCCTACTCCGGGAAACACTGCTGTTTTCCAATATGGCGGTGTGGCGAACAGTCACCTCTTGGGTTCAAATTGCTCTAAAACTAAGTGTTTACCTTTTTTCCAAAACTTTTCTAGCGTGAGTAAAGTTTGAACATAGCAGTCTATGTTGTGAAAATTTCATCGAAAAAGGATGATTTTTAGTGGTCGGAAAAATATTTTAAAAGTGTCTCCCTCACCCGAGCATTTACCCCCACTTATTTTCAAGTTACTCATGATTGGCTGATGGAAACCAACACGATGGGAAAACTAGACCTTGACAAGCTTTCCTTAACGTACGGCGGCAGCACGTCGACATCAGTCCGTCGTAATTAGCTTCATTATATTCCCATTCTCCTAACTTAAGCAACACCACCGTCCATTTCCGTCATGTCAGAAAACGTTCATCGTAATCCCGGCCTTACTGTATTTGCATTTTCCCGCAGTTTACACTTTTTTCTAGCGGTCCCTAGAAAAGTGTAAATAAGGGGATTTACTGTATATTGAACTGCATTTTCACCTGAAGATGACATAAATTGTTTTAACCTGGGTCGTGATTAAATTATATCAGTGAAATTCACAAAGTTCATTTATTTCAATCAAAATAAAATACAATTTAGATGTACAGCATTTCAGCATACATACATACATACATAGTATTACAATCCTAGGATTAGTTTACTGCAGGCCTCCCATTTCTCCCTATCCCATGCCAGTTCCTTCATTTCCCTATGGTTCTTCTTCCCCATATCCTTCTTGACTTGCCCCAAGTACTTGTCTCTTGGTCTTCCTCTGGGGACTTTCCCTTCAATATTTCCCTCCATTATGCTTCCCACGTAATTGTTGTCTTATGACATGGCCAACCCACCGTGTTCTTCTTTGGCATATGGTGCTTTACAGTGCTCTTTCTTCTCCAATTCTTCTGTATACCTCCTCATTTCTCACCCTATCCGTCCATTTGATCTTCAGCATCCTTCTCTAGCACCAGGTCTCGAAGGCTTCTATTCTTTTCTGGTCAGTTTTTCCAATAGTCCATGCTTCTGATTCGTAGAGTACCATTGCCCACATGAATGTTTTCATGTACTGTTTCCTTATCTTCAGTCTTATGGTATTCATGGTAGCGAATAAAATAAAACTTTTAGTCAATTTTTAGTCACTTTTAGTCATTCTCAAGGTTGAGAATGACAAAAGTTTGTCGAAACCAAGGTCGTTTATTAAAAAAGTGTGGAATTGACTAAAAGTTTTATTTTATTCGTTATCATGAATACCGTAACAAAATTCCACAAAGTGACGCCTTCAGTCCTATCTGATATATTCAGTCTTATGTTCTTCGAGTAGAGTGGTGGCCTTTTGGCCATGGATGCTGTCTTAGCTTGGGCTATTCGACGCTTGATGTCTGTCGTGCTTCTTCCATCCCAGGTGATGGTGCTCCCGAGGTAGGTGAATGATTCCACTTGCTCCAATCTTTCTCCTTTGAGGCGGACGTCGGCCGCTATTTTCTCTCTTCAGCATACAAGTATCTTGGTTTTCTTCTTATTGACTTTCATGTTGTATTCCTGGAACACTTTTTCAATTATGATCAATGAGTTCTGTAGGTCTTCCTTGTTTCCTGCCACAATAGCGATATCATCAGCGAAGCGTAGCATGTTGATTTCTTCTCCATTCACTTTGATTCCTTTAGTACCTTGTTCTTCTATTTCTTTTATCGCTTCCTCCATGTACAGGCACTTCCAAAAAAAAGTTAACACTTCAGAGCCGAAATTTTTCTAAGTCTCGAGTTGACGGTGATTTGACAACGCTGCGTAACGGCTTCCCTCTGGCGGAGCATCGCGAAGTTCTAACCAAAAACAAACCCCCTTCCCTCCTCCCCCGTCCTCACCTTTCGCTGTTTAGCAGACGGGATTACTGCACAGTCGGTCTTGTTATGCCCTAAAGAAGGGGGCTATTGTGGGGACTCCATGGTTGTTTCTTCCAACTCGCGCTGCGAGACTGAAGTCCTGAACACATCTCTACGCTCGCCACCATCACGAAAAAAACTGGACTAATTTCCAAAATAACTTTCTTTGAGATATAGACTTGAAACTTCACATAAATACTGAGAAAATATTGCTAATTAAGGAATAATGCATCATTTGACATGATTCTTATCTGTTAGCCAGATATAGGGGCTCAAACATAACCAAATTTCCAAATAAACACCTGCATCATTTGCCTATTAACACAATGCTATGCCTTTAAATTGCCTGAGCTACAAATATTTTTTTAATCATTTAATTGCTATTCCATTACTTAGAAAAACTAGAGTATATCTAGTTCACAAGGGCCCTGGAAAGACTCCACTCTTTTCAAGGGCTGAAGGGCGTGAATAAGAAGTATGTTCCCGGAGTGTACGCAAAGAAAAATAACTCGATTCCGTGTAATCTTATCCCGTCGCACGGCTCAATATGCTCGCGATTTCATCAAATAAGGGCGATGGAGGTTACTGACAATGGATACAGCTCAAAAACAACGAATTGGAAGCCTTAGGGTCCATGTCACTTCAGCAATGTAAGCGAGTCACGTCAATTCCAGCTCCCGACGCGTGGAGCCAAACCCCAAACGCGCGGTCGGAAAATCATATGTATTTTTCGGTGTCGCAAACTTACTTTTAATTCCTCTTCACTTTCGTGTATACGAGTTTTCAGCGAATTATCAGATATAAGTGACTTGACAAGTGTCTCCCTAAATTGTTACATATTCTCTACTTAATGCAAAGTTTTGTCTGAGAACAGTGTCCGCCATTATAAGTAATGGAATAGCAAATAAACGATTCAAAAAATATTTGCAGCTCAGGCAAGTAAAAGCAAAGTATAGTGTTAATAGATGATGCTATTTTTATTTGATCAAATTCCTCCCACAACGTCATCATCAACTTGTAAGATATTCGGATAAATGTTATTACAGGATTTTTTTAAAATTTCGTGATATTGAGCCCTTGTGTCGCTCTAACGGATGAGAATCATGACAAGTGATGCATTATTCCTTAAGTAGCAAACTTTTCAAAGAATCTGTGTGAAAAGTGTCTCCCTAAAACGTTAGATATTCTCTACTTTATGTAAAAAGTTTTGTGTGAGAACAGTGTCCGTATATATCTAAGTATATATCTCAAAAAAAGTTATTTTAGGTTTTTGTCCAGCTTTTTTCGATTTCCGTCTAATGTGGGTCGGTCCTGTGTCCCGAGATTGTCGTTTTCTTCGACTCGACCTGCACGACGTCTGAAGTCCCGAACGTATCTCTATGCTCGCAACCATCGTCACAGAAAAATCATCGTCACGCATTTGCATAACATTAAAAATCGACGTTTTACTTTGAAGAGGAAATCACATATCATCATTGGTTGTTATCACCCTCCAATATGTTGTGTCCCTTAAATAATTAATTCGTTGGTTAATTGGTGTTGTTTCACGTTTGTGCCATTTCAGAGCGAGTTCATAGGCATATTTAATTCTCACATCGATGTGGTCAGAAGCTTTGAAAATATGCGATCCCAAATCTTAAGACTAGGAGCAGGCTGATAAGAACATTTTAAAGTTTTTGCCGTATTGGCGCAGTAAAATGCTCGATTTTCAGGATGAAGTAAATAACGTTCCCAATTGTGGTGGCATTTCCACGAGTTAACCTTAGCATTTATAGTTTAGGAGTCCTAATTTGAATAATAATAATTATGCCCATGAGATTATTGTTTGTATAATACCAATACAAATCTGTTATTGACCACGCAGCCGTTTCCCTAAAATCTGGTCTAATGTCTAATCTAACGCTTTGGAAGAAGGTGTTTAAAGAATTGGCTTTTTCTACACTGCTGGTGACTCTAATTCCTTTATCGTTTTTAAGTGTGTGCACTGTGGACCTATTTGCCCGAAGCTCTCTCACATATGACCAAAACGTTTTAGGATTGCTATCTAAATATTCTCCTAACATCTTGCTCTTGACATGTTATTACGCTTGCCGACATGTTTCCTTGCTAATGCTCTCGATTTTTTATAGTTTTCATCTAACTTTTTTTTCCTCTACCGATAGACCCTGTCCTGCATTTTCATCCTAGCGTGGCATACCCTTTGTCACTTCAGTGATTTCCTAACCTCCGCATTATACCACCTTGGCTCTGTATTATCACTTATGAATTTACTTGGTATGTATTCATTAACTGCTTCACGGGTGTCCTCAAGAAATTCTCTCCACGAATCCTCTGTATCTAATCCTTTGCTTTGTTCGCTAAATATATTAAACGATTCCCTTAATTCCTCTTTCATACCGTCGTAATTAGCCTTGCAAAATAAGTATACCCTCTTCCTTGGTTTATAATGTCTTTCAACGCCTAAAATAAATTTCGCATTTACTATTTTATGATCACTAAAAGTTACAGGTCTTAATACATTTAATTGCGCGCGCATGCGACCACAACTAAATAATTATTCGTATGAGATTTAACTGATTGCAAGAGCTCCGTAAGCATGTGAAGGCATTTCCGTTGGGCAAACTGTAACTAATGTTACGCTATAATTGGTTATTCAATGCCTTTTTCCGTTCTTCAAAGGAAAAGGACTGTGACTACATACGAATATTCCCGAATACCCATTGTTTATAGGATACCTGCAGGTGGTCGCAAAATACCCCCGACTCTCGCCTTACCCTTATTCCCGACCGCGGCGTTGAGCCACGTGTCCTCCTAACCCTGCCGAAGGATCGCCACCCACTATTCTCCTCCTTCCGAAGGGAAGGGGCAGTGAGGAAGGATGACTAGCTGGTAATTCCCTCTCAGAAAGGGTTTGCACACGTGACGCGCGGGCACCCGGCCGCCATACGGTGATCTCCTCTCGAGGGGCCAATTGCTTGGATTGTGAAGTGGGTGGACGGCAATTAGTAAATTTCCTTAAGAACCTTTATCGCAACTGAGAATAGTAATTGCAAATTGTTAAGCTGTTCCTATATTTCCTAATGGAAAGGTGCTCTATTATTTGACCATATTGCATGCTAAACAATACCGCCAAAAGCTTTGGATATATTTCTTTAATGGACGGAATTAATTCATTTTTGTGAATGAATTGTTACTTCCTTCACACCACATATGAAATTAATAAGAGACTATCAAACCTAAATCATGAAACCATGTTGAATTGTTACTTCCTTCACACCACACATGAAATTAATAAGAGACTGTCAGACCTAAATCATGAAACCATGTTGATAAATGTGTTCACTCGTGGGCATTTAAATGTTTCGAAATATTCTCCCGGTAATGTGAGTAGAAACAAACTTAAAAGCACTCAGGTGGAAGAGTGGATGGGCAGACGTCTGCGAAGTTTTACCTGCTTCCGGAACACCCCTCATGCCTGGGCACTGGGTTGCAAGGGCATAGACTCAGGATGTTGAACCGAGGCATACCGCATAGAAGGGGTCGTGGGTGCAATAAAATGTATGGAGTAAGGTTTTTGGGCAGTGGAAAGATATTCCTACGGGGAGACCGGTCCTCCCCATTGTCTCAGTACAGGGACTGAACAGAGTGGTCAGAGGGAACATGCCGCCCCCCATTTGGCATTCAGATCTTTGAGGAAAGGGGAAAAGGTGGCAGGGAAAACGAAGACCAAGGCTCTGAAATCGTCAGTGCATCTTTTACCGTGTGAATAAAAAGAAGGGGGCAAAAGTAATTCAAAAGAAAAACCAGTGTATTTCTGAATGTTACATGGGCCCTAGAAAGACTACACTCTTTTCAAGGGCGTGAATAAGAAGTATGTTCCCGGAGTGCACGCGAAGAAAAATAAAGTGATTCCGCGTAAACTTATCCGGTCGCACGATTCAATATTCTCACGATTTCATCAACATAGATCAGTGAAGTTTTCGGAGAATGAGTGCCGCTGAAAAACGACGAAATGGAAGCCTTGGGTCCGTGTCACTTGAGTAAAGTAAGAGAGTCACAGATCTTCCAGCCCCAGCCGCGCGGAGCCATGCCCCGGATGCGCGATCGGAAAATCATATGTATTTTCGGTGTCGTAGACTTATTTTTTAATTTCTCTTCAATTTTGTGTTTATGAGTCTTCAACGAGTTCTCTGATATAAGTCACTTGACATGTCTCTCCCAAAAACGCTAGATATTCTCTATATTATGTAAACATTTTATCCGAGAACAGCATCTGACATTTTTAACGGAATTGCGCTAAAATGCTTCAAAAATATTTGAAGCTTTGGTAATTTAAAGGCAAAGTCTTGTGTTAATAGATCATGCTATTCTTTATTCAATCAAATTCCTCTCATAACGTCACGATCAACTTAACTTGGAAGACATTCGGAGAAAAATTAGTTCAGGTGTTTATTTGGAAATTTGGTCATGTTCGAGCTCCTGTATCTGACTAATAGATGAAAAGCATGTCAAATGATGTATTATTCCTTAATTAGCAGTCTTTTTTTAGTATTTTTGTGAAGTTTCAGTTATATATCAAAGAAAGCTATTTTTGAATTTTGTCCAGCTTTTTCCGATTTCCGTCCACTACAGATGGTGGCGAGCGTAGAGATATGTTCAGGACTTCAAATGTCGTTCAGCACGAGTCGGAAAAATAGAGTGGGCACTCCATAGCCCCCTTCTTTAGGATATGAGAAGACCGACCGTTCAGTAATCCCTTTGTCCCTATCTGGTAAAAGGGCAAAGGAGGGGGGAGGAGGGAAAGGGGTCAGAGCTTCTCGAGGCTCCGCCAGAGGGAAGCTGTGATGCAGCGTTGTCAAATCACCGTCAACTCGAGACTTAGAAAAATTTCGGCTCTGAAGTGTTAACTTTTTTTTGGAAGTGCCTGTACATATTGAAGAGTGCTGGTGACAGGTTGCATCCTTGTCGGACTCCTTTGTTAATTTTTGCCTCTATATTTTTTCCATCTTGCGTACGTATTGTGGCTACTTGGTCCTTGTAGAGCTGGTAGATGATTCTTCTGACATTGTAGTCCAAGCCAAGTTTTCCCATAGTATGGAACATCTTATTCCATTCGACATTATTGAATGCCTTCTCCAAGTCCACAAAGGCTATATACAATGGTTTGCTCACGTGGATCATTTTCTCTACCAGTAGTCTCAGGCAATGTATTGCCTCCCTTGTCACCCTATTCTTCCTAAATCCTAATTTGTTTTCTGACAGGTTTTCTTCGATTTTTCCTTCAATTCTTCTGCCTACTATCCGAGTAAGGATTTTAGAGTCATGTGACACTAGACTCAAGGTTCGGTACTCCTTGCATTTCTCAGCCCTTGCCCTCTTTGGTATGGTGTCCATTGAACTCTTCTTGAAGTCTTCTGGCAGATTTCCGGATTCGTAGCAATCTTGGATTATTCCGTATAGTGTGTCTTGCACTTTTTCACTATGTGCTTTGATTACTTCTCCGCTGATTTTATCTTCTCCGGGTGCCTTTCCAGTCTTCAGGTCTCTTACTGCTCTCTCAAATTCACTTCTTAGTATTGCTGGACCGTGGTTGTCTTCCTCCACTTGGTTCTGGTCATTTGTGAATGCTTCTCCTAGGGGTATTGGGCCTCGGTATAGCTCTTCAATATACTTTTTCCATCTATTGCTGATTTCTCTCTCTTACATTTGCAGTTTCCCATCCGAATCTCTGATGTTTTTTCATCTTGGTTTCCTTTCTCCGAAGTGCCTCTTGATTAGGTTGTATGCCATTTCTGAGTTCCCCTTCATCATATTTTCGTTGATGTTCTCACAGCAGCTTTCAATCCATTTCTCTTTGGCCTTTTTCAGTTCCCTGATGACTTGATTCCTTAGCTTCTTATACAGTACTTCTTCTGTTTCATTTATTGCGTTCTTATACTTTCTTCTTTCTCCTATGAGGGCTAAAATGTGCTCCGTTATCCATGGTTTCTTGATTTCGACCAGCTTGCTCGCCAGTTGTACCTCTGCTACTACTGTGATAGTCTTCTTGAGGCTATTCCATCTCTCTGCTCCACTTTGGCTGGATTCCTTTGCTATTTCCAGCTTCTCATCAATGGCAGCAGCAAATTTTCTTCTCCTTTCCTCCTATTGCAGTGGCTTTAGATTCCATCTTTGTTCACATTTCGTCCTTCTTATCTTCTTGTATCTCAGTTGACTTACCATACCACTAGATTGTCATCACTGTTTATATCCGCCCTGGGGTAAGTCTTACAATGCTTCACTTGGTTCTTGTACCTTCTCCTTACCAGAATGTAGTCAATCTGGTATCTGGCTCTGTCTCCTGGCATCTTCCATGTGTATCTTCTCCGTCAGTGTTGCATGAAGAGGGTGTTTGCCACCACCAAGTTCTTCTCACTGCAGAATTCCACAAGTCTTTCTCCTCTCTCGTTCCGTTTACCCAGCCCAAACTCTCCTACTGTGTTCCCATCTTTTCCCTCTCCAACCACAGCATTCCAATCTCCCATTACTATCAGGTTTTCCTTCCCTTTGACTCTACTCAGGACCTCTTCTAGTTGCTCGTACATTTCTTCGATTTCTTCTTCCAAATGGTTGGATGTTGGCATGTACACCTGCACTATTACCATGTCTCTCGGTCCCCTTCTATCTTGATTAGCATTATCCTTTTGTTGTACTGCCAATATGCCTTCACTCTTCTTCCCCATTCTCTCTTCAGAATGAATCCAACTGCTTCAATCTTCTGGTTATCGCCGAAGTATGTTACTTTATGCCCATCACTCCAGAAGTCGTCTGCTCCCGTCCACTTAATCTCGCTCTCTCCTACGATGCCTAACTCGTCTGGCCATCTCCATCTTCAAGTTCTCCAATATCCCACACACCTCCAATGATCTCACGTTCCATGTCCCTATCCTGCATTTGACACCTCTGACTGGTGTACCCTTCCCAGGGACTATTTTACTTCCGGAATATTTTACCAGGAAGGATGCCATCACGTCATACTTGAATGCAAGGCTGCATTTTCTAGGGAGTGTAATGTGGTGGTTTCCCGTTGCATTCCACACCATGAACTTCACTCTCGCCCAAAGCTATGGCAGTTGCTACCAGACCAATCCTCTGGATCTTTGCCTTCTGGTGAAACTGCTGCCTCTCACCAGTGGAGCCGAGTAGTTGAGGATAGCTTGTCAACCTTAGGATTGGGAGTCGAGCGTGCTAACCACTACACCACCGCTGCCCCCAGCAGTATTTTAGCACCTTTTTAAAATTGTTGGTGTGGTATTTCCCCTTCAGATATTTATCAAATATACCATATTTGTCCAAATATAAGCCTATAAGATTTTTGACAAAATATCGGCCATAAAAAGTGAAGAGGGGGGGGGGGGTGGCTATTTTCGGACACTACAAAGTTTCATTTTATATATATATATATAGTATATGCATCCAAAGAACGATAATGTTATTGGGAAATAATACGTAAATATACATAAGGGCAATAAACATGATGATACTTTGTGAAATGTTCTTAAATGTTATTTCTATTTCATCATTTTCTCTTTCGGATGTGTACTGTCACTTTTCAGTATGCTGTCTGATATCCCTAATACTCCCCTGGCAAAGGACAAAATCAGCCATGAAACTGAGTTATAAAAAGTGCACTTACTTGCCTAAACACGAAAAACATTGGGAAGTGCTTAAAACATAAATGCAATTGAAATAAGCAATAACCAATGCTAATATTATACCATATTTACTAATTTCACATATCTCAATAACTACTGTGGCCCTAAACTCCGTCATAAAAAATATACTTTCGCGTTCAAGATTCAGACCTGTCTAAACAAGATGAGCAACATTGTCCATACATTTTTCTGGCCTAATCTCAGCGTACCTACGCAATCTGTTTTGTATGAAGTCTTTAGATGCCTCGCTAAATCAGGAGAATTGTAGTAATTATCTATCCAAATTGTTCTACCTTGATTTAGGAGTGGCTCCACTAATTTTAGGACGATGGATGCTGTTTTACTACTTCCAGGAGTGATAAGAGGTGATGAAAAATCAGTATCCTTGCTAGTGTAAACTATGAATGACCATAAATACTCAATGGATGAATCACAGAGTTCATATGATTTGATCCCAAATTTTGATACTTTGGGAGGAAATTATTGCTTGAAAGATAAACGCTCCTTCCAAAGAGTTGGTGATTCATCAATGGAGATATTTCTTGGATGGCAAAAAATACTTCTGAAATTTATTATTAAGGTGATCAATAACAGAAAAATTTGATACAATTTAGGGGGCCCCTGGAAACTGCTTTTCTCTTAGTTGTTAGCGAAAGGAAGGGATTTATAAATGTATTCAAATCTGTCTCTCATTATTATATCTCCAAACCCTGGTGTACTAATTATTCTTTTACTTGAAAAGTATGACCTGAGGGTTAGTTTCTGTACAATTCCCATTAGCATAAATAACCCCAATACGATGTAAATATCTTGGAATGCAACTGGCTTCCATGATGTCATCTCGATTCTCTCATCGAGTATATCGATTTCTGCGAAAATGTTCTGTTTTTTGTTTTACTAATTTGCTCTGCATAGCGATTAGTTTCCTCCACAATCATTCATGCTAAATCGCTATCGAAGAAAATTTCAATTATATCTTCAATACTTTGCAAATCATTTGCTGTGCCCTGTGGACCAGAATTACCTATGAAATTTTCTCTTTTTCCTTTATGATTGGAAATGTCCTTCCAAGCAAAATCTGAAACTTCATCCTCTACCTCATCCAGATCATGAAACAGCAACACGTCAACTTCGGAGCGATCGTTTATGTCATTCTCACTGTCACTGTCAGAACTCAAGACACTTTCCTCCGAGTCACTTTCAAGCAAGACATTCTCAACCTGTACATCACTCAATTCCTGCAACCTTTTCTTTCCTGCACACGCCATCATTGACGGTAGGCGAGTAAAATCCCTTATAAGCACAAACACACAAATATTTCACAATTTGAAGCATACGGCTTGTGTAACAAAGCACTTACGAAGGAAGCAACAATAAGAAGGTCACTAAAATGTTCGTAAAAACAAAATAAAACTCCTAAAATATTCCTTCCAGAAAAGCAACTTGAGGTCACTGCCTCTGACTTTGGTAGGTATACTGAGCTGCATTTCTTGAAAGAAATCTTGTGTCTCTTCTCTACAATTTGCTCTCCTACGACCCTTTCCACGCCACCGACCTTTCGACACCCTAATCTTTCATTATGAGGGCTTGGGTCTGAATGAGGCCCCCTGTCCTGCGGTCATCCATACGCTATGGAAATGGTGCACATGGCCCCCCAAGATAATATGCTAGGCTAAACAAAAGGGAAGTGAAAACATCGTAACAGGGAATTGAAAACATCATAACTCTTACTGGCCTGATCCATATCTCTTGCTGTCCTTCCAACCTGAAATGAAGATCCAGTAAGGTCATCAAATTTTCCTCTATGCGCTGTGTATACTCTCCTTTATCCTCCCAAGTGGATGGAAAACTGCTCTCAATATAATTTCAAGAGATGGAGAGAAAAGCCAATTGCTTATATCCCAAAAAAGTGTAGAATAGATGCTTCTAATTAAGAAGCGATATCTTTTAAAGAAAAAATATAAATCATTAGTTGATTTGCTCAACATAAAGGGTAACATATCTTATATCAGTATGCGAAAAACTATAGCGTTTAAATAGTATTTAATTCCTCAAAAAGCATATCAAGACATAGCACACACAATTGTGCCCAGTACGTAGGACGGCACCATGGGTAATTTAAAGGGGTCGGTGCCCAGCACATAGGATGGCACTGAAGGGTTAAGAGTTTAAAAAATATTATATGTCTAATGAACTGGATGGTACAAGGGGATGAGAATGTTTGGATGGACTCTGATGATGAGGATGATAAAGGCTGGTTTCCTTGTGGTCAAGAAGAAAGTGATGAGTCAGGTGGTAGTGATCAGAAGAGGAGGAATGAAATACATAAAATAGAAGATAGAAAAATGTGCATTTCATTATATTTATTAGCCTTCAGTTGTATTTCAAAGGAAAATGCTGATGTATTTTTCAGAAAAGAGAGGTCAAAAGTGTATAATGAAGGTTCAGAATCATTAAAAGTTTGGAAAAGTTTAAGTTCATTAAGTATGTATCTCATTTTCTCACCTAGATATTTAAAAATTTCAAGTTAAAGTACTAAGTACCTGAAACCTAAGTGCTAATTCAGGTACATATTCTAATTTGACGTAAGAAGTGTGTTTTACCTGCAAAGGAAGATACTAATAGTAGATGTTAATTTTTTCCAAAAGTGAGGCTAGAAAGTTTGGGGGGGGTTATATTCGAACAAATACGGTAACCCCCAGATAATTCTCCTGTTAACCTAATCAATTCAGTCAGTAACATGATAAATCAAATTGGAGTTTAATGTATAATGATAACCAGAGTCAAAATGCATAAATTTAGTTTTGTCACTTAGCTCAAGGTCATTGAAATCAAACCATTTGCATAAAAAAATTTAGATTCGTTGAGCATCATTCATAATGCATGTTAGGTTACAATATTATAGCATAAAGTCACATCATTAGCAAAGACTGCAACAGCATCATGAAATTTTTAATTTTACAAGTCATTAATGTATATTGTAAATATTATAGGCACAAGAGCAGAACCTCAGGTTACTCTAGTTTTTACAAGTTTAAATTACCTTAAAGCCTTACCCACTCGACACACTGGGAATACTCAAACAAATAATCTCTAAACTAAGCAAGTGGGACTCCCCTTATTCCTAGATCACTAATTTTTGCCAATAAAATTTCATGATCAAAAGTATCAAATGCCTTTTTTATATTTATGAATAAGCCTTCAGTGTGATTATTCAAATTATTTCATTGTATATTTTTTCTAAAATTTATTAATGCATCTTCTGTTCCTTTCCACATCTAAACCCATATTTGTTTCTGCTTAGAAAATCTGCTTGATGAGGATATGATATGATGTAGGTTATCAACATGCCAAGTATTATGCTGTATGGGCACCCTATGGTGTATGGTGCGATATTTGACAAAGTCGAAATTTTATCTTTTAGATAAAATTAGTGGTTTCTGGCATCACTTTATGGAATTTACATGTATTCTTATGAATGACAAAATAACCTTTGTATTTCCACATTTATTCATTTATTGCTTGTATAAATACAAAGGTTATTTTGTCATTTATCCATTAAGCATAATTATTCCAAGTCCCAAATATTAATTTCTTTTAGTATTCAAGAATTCGTATGTAGTATTTTCACATCTGTAGTTTTTGTAGGGGTTTGAAAGCATGGCGAGCAAGGACATTTAATTTGGATTTTGTCCGTTCAAAATGTGTAACATTCTAAGGTAAAGCAATATTCTTTTTGGGTACCCATGATATTATTTAATTCTTGCTCCACATCATGTTTGGATTCTATGTCGGAGGATCAACCATTGTATGATACAGTGCTTAATCGATGAGGATGGAAGATTTTTTGGAAGAATGCTAAGAATGTTTTAAACCACCTTTCATAATGGGTAGAATATATCTCATTGTGGTAGTCTCCAGTACCTTTCTTCCCAGTAACACAAATCTCAGCTCCAGATAAAAATCCATCTTCACGTCCAAAATGAAGAATCATCATACTCTTTCCATATGGAGTTTTGAAACCACCCCACCATTCATATATTTGTTGAACATTCCCTCTGTATTGTTCATAAGTTGTTAAATCAGCATCAAGGGACTTAATGATTATTTCTTGCTAGCTATCCATAACTCTTTGTATTGTTTTGGCCACACCACATTTCATCAGTAAAAAATAACTTACACTTCAGAATGAAGTTCTTTAATCTTCCTTAAAAACATATGGCATGATGCTGCCATGGTCACATATCCCCTTAAAACTTGCATTTTGCTGAGTTTTTTTCTAGTAGAATCCTAGTTTCTTGACAATATTTAGAAGAGTCAATTTAGGCATTTTTGGAAATTCCATCATATTTTGCACATTTGAAATGCAGGCATTCAATAATTGGAAATATATTACTATTTGTGTAGAAGTCATGTATACTACTCTTAATTATTCCCAGTGTGAATTAATTGGATTGCCAGTCGTCCTCAGCTAAAATTACCAAGTTTCTTCATTCTTGAACCAGATGACAAGTCTTCAGCATTCTCCTGTGAGCAGTGCCAATCCTCTTCACCATTGTCTTGAACACCCCTAAACATTTCTACACTTTTTAATTCACTGAATGGCTTTTATCACCAACTTTTTCTCCATCCAATATAAAAAAACAAATTCCACTTGCGATCATTGCAATTTCACCATCAGATGCAGAA
Source organism: Platycnemis pennipes (assembly GCA_933228895.1). Taxonomy (NCBI): domain Eukaryota; kingdom Metazoa; phylum Arthropoda; class Insecta; order Odonata; family Platycnemididae; genus Platycnemis; species Platycnemis pennipes. The sequence continues at coordinate 96,433,389 of OW121852.1, forward strand.
GATCTGGGAGGCTTATTTACGCACCTTAATTTGAGCACTTCAACTGAAAAAGGCGGAATAAGCTAAAGAGGGTAGCATGGTGACAATGTATATTTTAAAAACTCAGCAAAAACAAGTGACTCATACAGTAAACTATTGTTGCTATGTCAGGGAGAAAGGTTGGTGTCTGGTCCTGCAGAGGGCTGGTTACTGTGTGAATGTGGCTATAACCACATTGAGTACACACCCCTGTGACGATGCTGCCTACAGATCACTCACCTACTACATTATCAAAAATTCTTTTCAAATAGATCTCAATATAAAATCACTAGTTTTTACTATAACATAGACAATGATATCACAGAGTATTTTATTTTTTACTTTCCACAACAAGGCAAATCCCACTTATGTGCCATGTTTCAGCCAAAAAAGTGCATTCAGTTATTCCATCATAACTTTTTTCTTCAATAGATAAAACTCCAAAATTCGAAATAAATTAGAAAAAAATTAGTGACTAACTGATATTAAAGTTAGGCTTTGATCGGACGACAAGCTTTTAACTTACAAATTTTGAAAGTGGTGGTTCAGTTGAAACACACAACAAAACTGGTTTATTTACATTGACATAAAAAATGGAAGATATGTTCAAATAATATCTTGGTTTATATAAGTAAAAGCAGAATTGAATAAGCTAAAGTTTATGTAACTATTTTTCATATAGGCCTATCCATTGATTAGTTATCAGGCTACAAACTTGGGAATCTCAGGGAAATATGAGTGACAGAAATCACTAAGAGGGCTTAGCTTGACACTCTAAGATCTGGTGGACAGCAGCAAGGCTAAGACATGCCTAACTTCACATAGAGAACCAAGGCCAGGACTCCTCTTATTGCACTGGAGTCAATTGCAAATGATGGTTTGTACAATGAACCAATAGATCTAAGAAACTCTTGAGAAACTTAAAATACTGAAATTACAATAAATCAGGTGGTTCAAAAAATATCCCCTGGGCCCATTTCCATTCACTGGATCAATTTTTCAGTTTGGTAATGAAGTCTAAGTGATACCATGCAATTTGTTGCTTTACTTATGCATCCAACATTGCTCTTGCTCACTTTAGTAATGCAAAATGTCTTATTACTCAATACTTTTTAAAAGCAGTATATTACCAACACTGGTAACGGCTTTCGGGCGTTCCTCCGCGTAGTGTGTTGTCAGGGTGACGACAGTTTCTCCAGCCATCCTGCTGGCGTCTTCAGGTCAGAAGTGCAATAGAAATCACGAAACAGCCGGAAAATTACAACAGGGAAGACGGCTACACGCTGCAAACTCTTGGAAAAGAGTTTTCAAAATCGACGACCAATCAGAGCCCACTTGAGACCACAAGAACATCAGAACCAATCAGAGACGACCTACGACACCCAAGCCCCTATATAAGACGGCCAATTTCGAAGCATCGACACTTCTGACCTGAAGACGCCAGCAGGATGGCTGGAGAAATTGTCGTCACTCTGACAACACACTACGCGGAGGAACGCCCGAAAGCCGTTACCAGTGTTGAGAAACGCCGCGGAAACCTCAGAACCAGTATATTACCAGCTCCTCAGATGGCACAGATTAGGTATTATTACTGAATTAGTTTTTTTGCTATCATATTACTAAACAGGAATTTTAATTAAAATTATAATTGTAATACAGTGTCAAATGTCCTCTAATATGTACCATTGTACACATTACAGTTGTATCACAGAGCCAAAGTACAAGTGATTTACAAATTGTACAGTGGTTGTATGATAGTGTCAAAATTCAATTGTCATATGAATTGTATTATTCTTGTAATACAATTCATATGACAATACAATGTAAGATCCCTTGTTTCACAAAAAAATTCTTTTGTATTACCCCTGTAATATAATAGGAAATGCAAGACCTTGAAGGAAAAAGTATTTGTTCTGTTACATTAAATTTCTTTTATTCTAAGATATCTGTCATCAAGCATAGTTATTGTCGCGTACAACAAAACAGGTATCTTCTCAATGCCTCTTATCATCGTGAACTTCCACCAAATAAATATCATGCATAACGTAACCATATACAACAATATCGATTTAAAAATATTATCAACGAAATTCTTAAGGAAATAAGTTCATTAATGAGCTCACTGGAAAATGTACTAGTGTTACGCATGACATTTTTCTTTGTAACTCAGGCATTTTTAAGATACATGAATTCAGTTATCTCGTGGAAGAGAAGTGAAGGCGTGAGAAATAAACACTTGTGTTGAATGCTCATGCACATTTACTGGTATTTTAAAGGGTGAACATTTCATAGTTCTTGGTCACACAATGCATAAGTTGTGTAAGTTCATGTACTAATCATGCCCCATCTGCCTCATCAAAATATCATCATGATCATAATATGAATGAGTGGGTGCTTGTCAGTATAATAGAACCTGTTATAATTTAATCCATCCGCACAAACATGGAATCATGCGGGTTCATGCATCATGTAACCAGGCCCTATAAATGACTGAACTTGTAACCAACTATGCTCCACAAATAGAGACAATTAAAATTATTAAGCACAGAGGCATTATAGAAAAATACATCATACTCTTACCATGCTCTATATACAGTAAGTCCTTGACTTAGGCAGATCCGAGTTACACGGATCTGGATTCACGTGGATGTTCAGTTAGGCCGGTGTTAAGGTCTGCATGAACTGTCGCAGTACGCAGGAGCGAAATTCACGTGGGATAAAATCTCTCGGCAGGATACCAGTACATGCAAACTGACACGAATCCCTCCTGGCGGAACGTGGACCCGCCATGAATATTATTTAGTTCCCTGCATGCCGCGTTTCCCTCGTCCCGTGACTAGGCTAGCACAAAATACTGTGAGAAATGTTGACAGGATAGTTCATTGAGGCAGTTAAGAAGTAATTGTTGCTCAATCCATAAATCAATGAAAATGATTAGGTCAAATACTGATACATAAGATACTAATACATTATTTGCGTTTTCTCCACGTTTCTGTTGCCGCGACAGATGCACCGGTGACTCATTGTCGAGCGCTCAAGAGTTGATGCCAAACTATGGGTGTTCGGAACGCTCACTCTAGTTAAGGTCATTACATAGTTTGATAGGTGATGATTTGATCATGGCGATGATGAAAAAGTCTAATGTGATTACCTTTTTCTTTCTCGTCATCTTCGCTGAACTCTTCCAAGGACTGAATTTTTTACCTTGTTTTTACTTTTAAGTCTATAAGTCTGTGGACTTCACATACAATAATGCCTCCCTGCGAGATATCATATATATAAATAAATGCAAGTCAAACATTAACACACAGCAACCGCAATCGATACACATTCACACCAGTTGGTGAGAGAAAACAGACTGGACTTACAAACAGACAATGCCATAAGCAGCATCGCATCTGGTAGTCCTTGGTATGAGGAGTGTACATTGTCTATTTGTTCTGTCGTGCCATAAACTTGCATCGATTTGAAATCCATTGCTGGTCGCAAGCCTGGCCGCTCCATAAGAATCTGTGTTTGACCTTTTAATAGCTGTCACCGGCCATCAATGTCTTTTTTCAGCATAGTTTGACCATCCCACATAAGTCGACGCGTAGTTAATTATCTACTCCATAGATGATGTCTGTTATCCATCACAACAAAAACAGAACATGTTTTGAGTAATTACACTTACTTCAGATTTAAATATCTAAGGAAATAAAGATATGATTGTGTTATTCTCTGAATTGTTGTATTATGGTAACTTAACGGCCTCTCTAAAGATGGCGTTTTCAGTAATAGTCGCCGATTGCCACCAACCACGGTAAAAGTGAACCGCTATTGGTTCAAAAATGGATAGATAAGTTGTTGCGTTTCAACTAACACAGATTTCAACTTACGCAGAAATTTTTGGAACGAATTAACCGCCTAAGTCGAGGACTTACTGTAGTAAAAATTATGTTCCAAAGCCTTTACACTTGCCATTTGCTGTCACAAACAGTATAACTCGTTTAGGACTTAAGTATGTACATGATTAACAGTTTACTAACGTTACTACATAACTATGAGTGGACAGATTCATAACAATTCACAATAAACAATGAATTGGTGATACTAGCTGCGTTCTGCACTAAAGAAACACACCAAGCCTTTGCATGCATGTGGACAAAACTTATTTTTATTTTCTGTATTACAAATGTAATACATTGGTTTTACGAGTTGTATATTCCTTGTATTTTTATGCTATATTGCAAGAGTATTTATTACCATTGCTTTGTATGAAAGGTAGTGTAATACCATTGTATTCATCATCATCGGTCAACAATCCTAGGATTGGTTGATGCAGCCCTCCACTCGATTCTTCTATCGGCCAACCTCTTCATATTGACGTAGCTTCTCTCTTTTATATCCTTCACAACTTGTTCCATATACCTTATACGAGGCCTGCCTTTTCCATTCTTCCCGTTCACTTTTCCCTTGACGATTGTCTTCATCAGGCCATCGTGTCTTAAGATGTGGATTATTAAGTTGTCCTGTCTTCTTTTTAATGTTTTCAGTAAGCATCTCTTCTCTCCCACTCTTCTTAACACTTCTTTGTTTGTCACTAGATCGAACCATTTTTTCTTCACAATTGTATTACAAATGTTTTTACGAAAAATATTCAATTTTAACTGTACAAGAGATTTACAATTTGTATACCAACGGCTCTGTTGTCTGGGTCCAAATGTAGATTAATTGTTGCAAAGTCTCAATTATTGCAACATTTTCTGATATGTAGGTACTTCAATCATGCACTGTTGCCTTTTTCTGCATGATAGAATGTAATCTGGGTTTTTATACTTAATTTGTGTATGGTCTTCTCTTTTCAGTTATAATGAATGCAGATTTGATTTGAAATGTGTAACCTTTCAGTATGGACTTGATGATCATTGTTGTGTATAATGAAAGCATATCTCAGTGTACTCAAAATGAAGTCTCTGTAATGTTTGCTGGAAGAGTAGTTCATTATCATGGAACAGGTTATCTAAATATTTGATGGGACTGAAGTGTGGAACTGTTAATCTCCTTTGCAATACTATTGTTATATTCGACTCAACATAGCACAAAATGCCTTTTTCTCTCTGTGAAGGATGTGAAAGAAAATGTGAATGTATGCCTACAGTTACATGTGTGTTCTCACTGTACAAATATGAAATAATGATGCAAGAATTAGGTTATTGTTGCCCACACAAAAGCATTCCATTTTGTGCATTTTATTTTTGTCATTGGATGAAGGGTGATAGGATTATAGGATCTTGTGTCAAGTATACTGGATAGATATGTATATGAATAGAGTTGGGGGCTTTAAGTGTGGGTAGGAAAAGTTGAGAATTGTGGAGTTAATACATAATGTGTTTATATCTCAACACATTCAGTGAAGTCCCTGAAGTGTATGGCAGCCAAAGTTATAATTCAGTGGGAAGGAACAAATTAACAACATTCAACACCCAGGTAACATTGTTTTGCATCTCATTTGGGTGCTAAAGCAAGCCAGTAAAGAAATAAAAAGCAAAGCTAGTATTTTTTTAGTATTCCCGTGTTTAAATGTGTAAATTTAATTTTAATTTTAATGTGATTGCCTAGTGTGATAACATGCAGTATGGTCTAGGTCACACTTAGGTTTTATATTCCATTATTGCATTCTTAAATTGAATTTGATGATCATCCCTTATTGAAATACATTCCTGCTGATGGTTGCTACCAGCATTAGTGCTTGTATTTAACTGCATAATGCTGTAGACTTTTTTAAGCTACTTTTACCGTAGCTATTTTTAAATGTTCTTCTGTTTTGTTGAAACTCTTACAATGTGTGTTGTTATTTTTTTAGTATTCCCATGCATGAATGTGTAGATTTAATTTTCATGTAATTGCCTAGCGTGATAACGTGCAGTATGGTCTAAGTCACACTTAGGTTTTATATTCCATTCTTAAATTGAATTTGATGATCATCCCTTATTGAAATACATTCCTGCTGATGGTTGCTGCCAACATTAGTGCTCGTATTTAACTGCATAACGCTGTAGACTTTTTTAAGTTACTTTTACCTTAGCTATATTTTAATGTTCATCTGTTTATTGAAACTCACAATGTGTGTTGTTATGACTGGAAACTGTTTTAGATCGCTACAAGTTTTCTGGTGTGACTCAGTGTTTTGTATGGCTACCTACATACTGTTGTGTGTTAATCATATGGAATGTCTACTACTTTTAAATTATTATGTATTTTAAAGATTTTTGATCATTTAACTTGCTTTAGTTGAAGTTGTTACTTCTCAGATCATGTTTTCAGTGGTTTCAAGTCTGTTCAATCCTTGATGGCTCCTCAAATTGAGAGGTGGTGCTGTGGTGGGATTTGAAGGGAAAGGTAGTAGAGATTTCTTTACATTCTATGATGATAATGATACCTAAAATGTAATTATGTTGTGAAATACTTACTGTATGCTGAATATTTGAACTTCAGAATTTGAGTATAAATTGAAGGGATGAACTTATAAGATCAATATAGTATGTATTGTAATTATTGAAATTAATTCTCTCACTTTAGTCACAAATTACCCCATCAGTTCTTGAGGTTAGAGATCTTTGTTAATAATGCCTAATTTTTATGATAATATCATGTTGTATTTTTTTACTGGAAATCATTCAAACATATTGTTTGCCGTCCACTTTTATAATCATGAATACCTTTACAAAAATTGTATTGGCTATTGCATTGTGATTTTACCAGGCATTATAAATTATAGCACTCTCTGTGAAGTTAATAATACATATTATACTTCATGTCTATTCCGTCCAGTCTTTGGTATTGTGATTAAAAATGAGCTGATGGTAATTTTGATATAATTGTTGTCATGGATGTTATCCATTTTTCCATCCCCATTTTAAAATGTTGGCTGTTTGATTTTATTTTGTATGAATAAATATTTTACATATTCAGTGCCATTTTTTATATTATGATTTAAATCCCATTCTAGATTTCCATGTGTAGTCTCTCTGGACTAGGCATGGGCGGTACTTAAAAAAGTACCGGTATTTTTGTGATGAGTATTAAAAAGCAATAATAGTACTCCCCCGGTAGTACCGGCGAAAAAATACCGGTATACCGGTACTTTCGTGATTGAATAAATATGTTAATAATTTGAAAATTAACGTTCGTCTTACCCTAATTATCCAGTATTTCGGCAATTTAGAATGCCAGACAGAAAGAATACACTGAAAAACTCATCCACAGGCATTTTTTACGGAAATTCATTGGAAAAATGTATCGGAGGCTCGATTATCTAATAGTGAGAAGGTGGATAGCGATGTCGTTGGTAAAGACAAAGTCATACAAACGATTTCGGTAGATACATTTTGATTTTTGGTGTTTTCCTGGCGTATTATATGTGTGAAGTTCTCTCGGGAGCTCTTCCAGGTGAGTGCTTTTCCTACAGCCAGCGTTTTCTTTGTCAAACTCTGACACCGCCATCAGGACGTCTTCTACCATGATCTTAATGAATAATAAGTTTTCTTATTCATTAAGACTTGTCGGTGTCAGTCTGACAGTCTTTGGCTGTACAAAAAGCATTCACCTGGTGCCCGAGAAAACTTAACTCATTTTAATTTTTGTTGTATATACGTGTGTAAAAATATCTTTACACACGTATATACGGGGGGGGGGGGGGGGGGAGGGACGGTCACCAGTCTTGTCCCCTTTACCCCCGCCCCTCCAATGAAAAGACAGACTATCGATATGTATTATTGTAATCATTGTTTTATGTATCGCCATTTTACTTGTTTGCTAATCGTCATGTTCAGTATTAATAGTCGGTCGTTGCCAATTAAAAACAATATACAGAAAATTCTGCACATGCACAATTCAGCTTAAGCTTCCAGGGGGGGGCCTCCAATTGAAGGGCCCCCCTGGATCCGCCCATGACCACCGCGGAAGACCCTTTGAGATACGAATAAAATTTAACGATTGGTTACGAAGGGGCAAACAATGTTGTTTACTCTTTTCTTCCATCGCCATATGCCAGGGAACCATTTCACGCTATAGGAATCTCAATCATGAAGGATTTAATCACAGAATCTTCAGATCTCAATTGTCCTATAAACATTTCGTCCGACATGTCGGGTAATAGGACCTTTGAAATGTTCCGTGAGAAAGCTTTCTCACGGAACTTCCCTAGGGAAAAACAACCAGTAGGCTGCAGTAGGCATATGGGGATCCCCATTATTTTTGATAAAAATTCTCTTTTTTGCACTTCCAACGCAGTCATAGTATGTATGTACATACATGCCCACGGCGTACCTAAGTCATATCTTAATTAATTTTATCGCATTGCCAAGAGAGACTTCTGAATAACTGTAGTGCACATATTTAATAAATTAAATTATAGTTATTATATATATTATAATATTGAATGACACGGGTGGGGAATAGAGGAAGGTTTTGGAGGGCCTGGGGGGTGTGCTTGAATCGCTTGGGATTAATTCCGGTACGTAACTAAGGTCTCACTCGTATGTTTTTACATTGTGTTCGAGATTATTCCGTACCGGAATCAATCTCGAACGATTCAAGCACACCAGTTTTTGTTACTAGAATAAATAAGAAATAAAAAACAATTGATAATAAATATATTATGTCACTTCGGTGCAAAGTTATCATTTTAAAGTATGGACAAACATAGTCATTTCGACTTGCGAGGAAACTACTATTTATGAAACACGATGTGAAATAATAAAGCAATGGCAACAATATACCGGCCTTCATCAAATTAGCCAATTCAATAAGGACCCGACGATAAAACAATAATTCATTCATTCATATTCTATTCTTCATTAGGACGTATATTGTATTCTTCATACCTTGGGATCAAGTTAAAACACGCATCAATTGTCACTATTGTACAACTAGAATTTTGGCTCCAATTCACCTAAAATTACTGAGCAAGTTATATTTAATTCGAATGTTTTTACTTCTAAATGATACTTCAAAGTGGGCATGGAATATTATATTCATACAGAAAAATCATAATCGTTAAGTCAATTCTTCACGAATACTGTTAATTTGTTGTTTATGCCGTTGTTGTTATTAGTGCTGTTCATTAACATCAACTTCGCTTTGAACTATTATCAACACTCACTTGTTTTAGTAGTTAGTTTACTGACAATACATAAGATGGCAGGGCTGTCGAAGTACCGGTATTTCTAGTACCGGTACCTTCGGTAGTACCGATTTTAAATACTGGCCGGTACTACCGGAGTAAAAAAAAAATAGTACTCGGTACTACCGAATACCGGTATTTTTTGCCCATCCCTACTCTGGACTTGGGTCCAAATAATATGTTGCTAAAATAAGGTTATCGTTATTTAGTTTTCTACCAGTCTATGTAGGTTTTGCCTTTTCAACAGGCTGCTAACACCAACCTATATCATTTGGTTCTTTCCCAGCAAATACCTACCATGGCTAAAATCTTCTCGGGTCTTCAAAGTCAAATGTTAACTACAAAAGCCTTCACCCAGAAGGATTGAGGTTAGGTGGGTTTGAAAGGAGATGAATGACGAAGTGGTAGGGGAGGAAAGGAAGTTACTGATGAAATTTTGAGAAGGCAGAGTGAGTCAATGGAACTGGTAATAGGTGCAAGGGTGTTTTGAAGGATATGATAGAGGGAAGAATTTTGGGTAAGGGTCATTCCACCAGTTATCAACCAGGGGTGGTTGCCAACAATTTTTAATTTTTTTAAATGTTTTATACAGAGATAGGTGCTTATATGTAGAATACAAATCAGTTCTCATTACATTTTTAGAGAAAACCATATCTGAAACACGGGGATTATCACATGTGCCTGTAGAGTAAAAATGTCACTCTTTGACAAAAGCAACTATTTCTACTTGTTGCATATTTTTTTAAGTTACAGCAACCATACTTCTATTAATACTTTTTTTTCAATTGTTCTATAGAAATACGCAAAAGAAAAAAATTCAGGCATAAACAAGGGCATCAACTTTCCGCATCACTTTTTTTTTCACTTTTTGAATTTCAATCATTCAAAATGAGGACTAGATATCAAAACAGGTCCTTTTGGGATCAATACACTAGTTATACATGTATCAGAAAAATAATATTTTGTATTAATCCTTTGCGCTTTATCCCCCAAAACAGGTGGAAGCTCAAAATTTGACATTTTTAAGGTCACATATCTCAAAAGGGAGACCTAGTAAAAATGTTGTATTCTTATGGAACTAACTTATCATAATAAACTACACTGGCTTCAAATTTGGAGTTGATACTCTTCGCCGTTTAGGTACGACAGCTTTTTGAAATTTGATGAAAATGGTGCCATATGTCATAGTTAGATCCATAGTTTCATACCACTACCTCAGTGTTTTGAAGAGTCTTATCACTAGTTACGCATAGCTTTGTGGGTATGTGTCTAATGGGCATTAATCATGGTGCAGATTTGTAGGCTAAGCTCAAATGGTATGTTGTGTGATCGTCCAGTAGATATAGTCAGTTTATTTGACGATAGAAGTCATAGATAGAATTTTGTCAAAAGTCATAGATTTGACGATAGAAGTCATACAATGCGGCACCCATACTTCATAAATAAATATTATTGGCAATTTTCCACAAAGAAATGTTTACTATGACTGGTTTCGATGTGATACATCATCATCAGGTGACCAAATCGCACCTAAGTCCAGTATATATACAAACTGAGGGGAGGAATCGGGGAAAAAACAAGGATTGAGGGAAGAGGAGGGGAAGGGGCCTAAACCATGGGTGACAACATGAGAAAAAGGGGGAGGAGGAGAGGAGGGTGAACTGGTGCTAGGGGTGGGTGTTGGGAAAAACCACCCTTAAAACTGGGAGACCCTGGCTGTTGAAGAGTACTAAGGCACCTCATACACCTTAAGGTTCAAGAGAGGCCATATGTGTGGGGGAAGAGGACACCGTCCTGCAGGATGTCTCTCGGCCTTGCCTGAAGAAGGCACAGAGGCAAGGTGATTATCACAGGCCGCCCCTGGTCTTCGATACCCCTTAGTGGTCAGAGGCCAGTGTTTTCACCACCGTCTTCCTACCTTTGGGCTCAACACAATTAGGTGGTGTTTGTCACCACCTACTTGTGTTGTGTGCAGAAGTGTATAAGTTTTTCTCCTCTCCAATTCAATTTCCCAAGCCATATTTTCTAGTTATTCTTCCATTGATACCTTCGCCAACTACAGCGAATCTCCTAAAATAATCAAGTTTTCTTCTCCTTATACATGCTTTATTAATTCCGTGATATCCTCATAGACGTCTTCCACTTCTTCATCTTCGTAGTCCGACTTAGGCATGTAAACTTGTACCACAGTGGTATCTGTAGGCTTGGTTTCAATCTTCACCATTATAATCCTCTCATTGTACTGCAGGAAGCTCTTCACACGCCGTCCAGCACTCTTCCTGAGCATTATGCCTACTTTAGCATTACCATTTTGTGATCTGGTGTGAATAATTCTGTATCTACCACTCCATCATAAGTCTCCTTCAAGCCATCTCATTTCACAGATTCCTAGTATATCAAGGTCCATTCTTTGCATTTCCACCTTCAGGTTCTCCAATCTTCTGCCTGTCCTAAGTGATTGCACATTCCTACCCTAAGAAGTCTATCACACTTGACTGATGTACTCTCTCATGTAGTCCCTGCCTAGAGATCCAAATGGGGGACTATTTTACTCCATCTATCCAGAGGGTTCCATCTTGATAAGAAGAAAAGAGTGAAGTAGCTGTGACTCCTTGGGACAATAATGTGGTGGTTTCCCCTTGCCTTCCACATCTCAGTACTACAGCCGTTAAAGTAAATGTTACCACGCCTGTAATGAAATGAGTGTAGCTGTACCGGTTTCAATCTTCACCATTATAATCCTCTCATTGTACTGCAGGAAGCTCTTCACACGCCGTCCAGCACTCTTCCTGAGCATTATGCCTACTTTAGCATTACCATTTTGTGATCTGGTGTGAATAATTCTGTATCTACCACTCCATCATAAGTCTCCTTCAAGCTATCTCATTTCACAGATTCCTAGTATATCAAGGTCCATTCTTTGCATTTCCACCTTCAGGTTCTCCAATCTTCTGCCTGTCCTAAGTGATTGCACATTCCTACCCTAAGAAGTCTATCACACTTGACTGATGTACTCTCTCATGTAGTCCCTGCCTAGAGATCCAAATGGGGGACTATTTTACTCCATCTATCCAGAGGGTTCCATCTTGATAAGAAGAAAAGAGTGAAGTAGCTGTGACTCCTTGGGACAATAATGTGGTGGTTTCCCCTTGCCTTCCACATCTCAGTACTACAGCCGTTAAAGTAAATGTTACCACGCCTGTAATGAAATGAGTGTAGCTGTACCGACCACTATTGTCTCCACCTTCACTCATAAGAAGAGCTGCTGCCCTCTCCTCCGAGTGATAGGAAGCATAATTGTTGGTGGCCTCCCGTTGCCAAGTCACAGCATCTTCACAGGTTTATGTATCATTTAAAGGCCTGTCTTAACCAATGATAGACCAGTACCACCTCGGAGTGTCGTCGCTTGTCCAAGACTGCTTATTCGACGAGTAATCTTGCTTAATTCACAGCAAACCTCTATATCTAGAGGTCGACCCATCCACAACCCGGTGGATGCTCTCTTAGGCTTTAAGCTTAGCCCTTAGAAAGCAAATTTATCTAAAGCTAATACGAATTGATTGAAATAAGATTAAAAGTAGCAATATTAACAGTACAAAATGGTATTGACATTTTATAATGTACATTTAACACTGCTTCCAAGCCAAATAGTTCCCTAAGAATATCACATTTCTACTATGTCCCCTTTTGAGATATATATTGAGAGGGTTAGATGGTAGAAGGGACAGTTTTGTCTCAATCTCGCCCCAATAAAGACCTTTTATTATTATTATTATATGACCTAGAAAATGACAAATTTTGAGTTTCCACCCATTTTGGATTTATTTTAGGTGGATATCTGGTCATTTTGAATGATTGGAATTAAAAAAAAAAAAGACTGATGCCCTTGTTTATGCCTGAATATTTATTTCTTTTGGATATTTTTATATAATTTTTTAACGTATTAATACAAGTATGGTTGCTGCAACTTAAAAAAATATGGAAATAGTAGCAATAATCACTAGCGTCAAGACATTTTTTTCCTCTACCGGCATATGCCATAATGCCCATATTTGTACTCTACATATAAGCACTTATCCTCTGCAAAATTTAAAAAATATTATAAATGAAAGAGCAACCACTTTTATCAAACTTCATGGAATTACCCATAAACAGGATAGAGGGAGAATTGGTAGTCAGGAGAGAATGCAGAGAGGCAGGAAATTTTAGGGGCTAAAGAGGGACACCATGTGAAATGCAGGGGTCATGAGATGAATCTAATAGCCATCAAGACCAGCCTTCGACAGCAGAAAACTACTTAAAGTTCCAAGATTAGCTGCTACTCCATTACTACAGGTGCTTTGCAGCAATGAATATTAGTTGCTACGTTGTTTTTCCAGTAATCTTAATACAAATCTGTATCTCATTTCAAATTTAAATACAGTACATGTATGGTAATGTTGGTTAAAAAACTGCTCAAATGGAAATCACTTCCCTTGGATGGTATAAATAAAAAAGTGGAAAAGAACCAAGACATGTTTGGGTTGAGAGGACAGAAATCATAACAGAATTCTTGATATCAAAAATTTATTTACAACAAAGTTCACACAGAAACACATGAGGTGGTACACTGACTTTTTTATATTTTCTTTCTCCATAATTCTTATTCCCATTACTTACATTCATTATACAAGATCATAAATTACATGTTAAAAAAATACCATTACACACAGCCCCAAAACTTGATCACTCCATGAACTGCAATGCCATTGATCATGAGGCAAGCTTTGCTATAACATATTTTCCCAGGAAAATGATCTTCCAAGCTTAAGTTTTGGTAGAGATATGAACATTAATATCACGGTTTTGAGAGGGGTGCAACTAGTATCACCTTAAATACTGATACTGGCTGAACTCAACAGTAGAAAATGGCCCAAAATCATCAACCATTATAGGTTTGTTCACTGTGGGAGAGTGAACCTTGATTTGCCGTATATGAGTATCTCTGCCATTTTGATGATTGCTGACAACTGCGATCTGAAGCATGAAGGCTCTAACAGGCTTTCCATTGGAAAGGGACTTAATGGGAATATGGACCCAACCAGAGGGTTCCATTAGGTCCAACACCTCAACTTCCTGCAGGTCATTGAAGTGAGTACCAGCTCGAACAGATATCCTTTAAGTGAAGACAATTTGTTCATAATTATAATTTGGCAGTACATTAGCTGGTTCTCGACAAGATCTTAGTCAAAATTTCTCAAGTAGGTACCTATTACAAGTGATGAAATTTAAAAAAATCATCTAATAGGCTTTTGACCAATGATTTGACTTTCTGCCTGATACTGTGAATGGAAAATGTCCATCAAGTCCACCACCACAGCTATTTGAAAATGCATTGATAAGCTATTGATCTGTAGCATTACATCACACAAATACACACTATAAATAGCAGTAGGGAAGTCATAAAAAGAAGCAAGAAGACGAGCTTGGGAATATCGCTGAATACCACCAAAAAATATAGATATTTACGTTTACTTTTAAAGATTTCTCCAAAAATCTCTACTTACCTAGATGGAGTATAGCTTTCATCAAGTTTGTAATCAGTATATATTGATATGTCCTGTACAGTTGTCTTCCGACGAAATTGTATGTTGACTAGATGAGGTAACTGACCATCTGACTGCCAGTATGTATCCATGCAATTGTCCCTTAGTTGATCCACACCGAAGCCTTAATAAAATATAATTTAAAATGCACATTAATAAGAACTTAGTATGTTTCGAATGAAGTACGGGTAGAAATGCAACGGTTAAAATAGTAAATATATGTTAAATTTAGCCAGTAATACTTAGACGTAAAGGCTCAATGTCACGGAAATAGCTCAAGCGAAAATTGCACTCTGGCATCCATAGACATTGAATCAGTAAGTATAGCCAATGAGAGGAGTAAATTAAGGCAGTAACCGGTACCAAACGTCACACTTTGTACTGCAAAAACAGTGTACTTATCGTGTAAACCGCAGGATCTCTCACCACTAAATAAAACATATGGAAGTTTGGTAACCTAGAAATACATCTATGCTAAATTAAAATGAGATCATGCAGCATTACCGTGCAGAAAACATTCACGGCAAAGTTACGGAAGTAAGGATATCAAAAGCACAAAAAACAAAATAATTGAACTGAAAAAGGCTCATAGTAGTTTCTACCCGCGCATGGTAATAGAAGTTTCTCTTACATGGTTATGATTAATCGTGAACCTAGACGTACCTGGTTTACATGATGACAAGCTCCATATCGCTTGTGAACCCACTTCTCGTAATTTCCCAAGGCCCTCAGCACGAAATGGGTTAATATCATTGGAAGGTCTGGCAGTCATTGTGGAACTACGTGATTTACACGAATAATAAAACCGTACGTTTGAAATTCATTCATGTAGAATAAGTGATCCCATCTTCGCTAAGGAAGGTTTCCTTCATTCTAACATATTCATGATCTCTTTCTAGTTACTACACGAACGATCCGTTTCCCCACACGATTTGCGAAGCTTACAGCTATATTTACAGTACTTCAAGTGAGTTTAAATTATTTCTTAGCCTTCAGGAATCCGAAGTTATTATTCAAAGCACGAATTAAAATATATTTTACAATAATAACTTCAAACCTTCCAACTTCATACTTTCATATACAAAATTACAAATGCTTAACGTCGTGCGAGCTAACAATGGCGCGTAAATGGGCGCGTAATAAACCATGATTGATAGCTGGATAGCTGCTTCGTCTGCTTTCAGTAGGTGAATGATGAATTCGGTAGAATTTTCACGTGTCCTTAAGGTACAAATAATCGCAAGTAAAATAAGTGTGATCCTTTAGTGAATATTTGTTAAATTAGTGATTTATAAAAGCAATTATGATATTTTCAACATTTTATTAACAATTGCAAACCTGTCAACCATGGTTTGGAATTATTACTTTACGTCATTTTCCTGCATGCTAAGTTCATTAAACCCATCAATAAACCTAAGTTCGTAAACCTTTCTTTACCCCTCGAGCAATTTCTACGAAGTCTATAGGCTACATTAATGTAAGTACAATATATTTAATTTTTATTGTACCTACTTACTCTATGGTAGTAGTTAATCATTGGCAGTAATTTTGTTGCTAGAAAGCTGTGATTTGCAGAACCTATCGATTTGAAAACTATAATTATATATTGTACTTACTCTATGGTATAAGTAGTTAATCATACCTCGTAGTAGTAAATATATTTACTCTATTCTAGTAGTGTGCAGATCAAATAGATCACAGATGAGCAAGCGGGGTCAGGTTGGTGCAGTGGTTAGAGTACTGGTTCTCACCCCGATAGTCCCAGGTTCGTACCTTGGCAATGGAAGGTATTTTTCATTGGTAAGCCAGCCCCCACTTGAGTGCTTTTAAGGCCTGGTTACAAGATACATTACTACGTACGAGTTAATGTGTAAATGCATGAACGTGAAAATGCACCATGTAACCACACCAAAATGAATGAATGCGTGAACAGAAAACAGAAACTGTTCTATTTGGTTCATGCATTTGCACAAGTTGCGCTGATACCATTCACGCAAATGTACATGAACCCGTACGTGTTAATGTATCGTGTAACCAGGCCTTCAGGAGAGCATTCAAGTTTAGTACTCTACCTATCTGATCGGATTCTAAGCTGTGGTTCCCTTTGTGCCTCTTGTTAAGAGTAAGCTTTCTCTCCGCCCTTCCATTCCTATCCTTAAGGATACAATTGTATGTACCTTTCCTTCCAGTCTGAAGTGTTTTAAATCGAGTACAGAATTAAAAACCACAGATGAGATTGTTATATAAGCATGCTAAGCTTGAGTACATTCCATTACTAACCATAATTACTCAACAGTACTAATTACTAACCATTCATTAATAATTTTATGTAAGGTTGTTATAGGCATAAGGAAAATATCATATACAGTAAGTATGTGACATCATGCACTGTAGCACGTAGGTGGAAATGTAAGTATCATCATCATCAGCCAACAATCCTAGCATTAGTTTGACTCAGCAACCGTCTCAATTCTTCTATCTGCCAACCTCTTCATTATTGACATAACTACTCTCTTTTACATACTTAACAACCTGTTCCATACATCTCATATGAGGCCTGCCTTTTCCATTCTTCCCGATCACTTTTCCCTCAACAATTGTCTTCATCAGGCCATTTTGTCTTAAGGTATGGCCGATTAAGTTGTCCTGTCTTCTTTTTAGGGTTTTCAGTGGACATTCTTTTCTCCCACTCTTCTTAAGACTTCTTCGTTTGTCACTTGATCAATCCATTTAATCTTCGTCATTCTTTGGTAGCACCACATTTCAAATGCCTCCAGCCTTGGCTTCTCTGCTTCTTTTATTGTCCATGCTTCACTGCCATATAATAGAATACACCAAATGTATGTTCTAATGAAATGTTTCCTCACTTTCACACCTATATTTGCAGCTGTAAGCAGAATCTTCTTTTGGCAAAATGCCCTTTTTGCTTGGGCAATTCTACTGGCAATTTCTCTTTTACTTCGTCCATCGCTGGTTAATCGACTTCCCAGGTAGCAAAACTCTTCCACCTCCTTGATTTTTTGTTTTCCTAGTTTAACAATGGTCCTGGCTTCTTTTCTTCTACCGCATACCCAATACCTTAGTTTTCTTTTTATTGATCTTAAGGTGATAAATGGCCATTGTCCTTCCTTTATTTCCTAGTGTCTTCCTTAAATCTCCTTCTGTTTCTGCCATGACTGCTATGTCATCAGAGAATAGTAGTAGTCATTCCACGTCAGTTCATCCAGCCCATGTCACCCACCGACTTGGATTTTTATGAAATTTTTGTCGCTAGCTAACATCACCAACGTGATAACCCATGTAAAGTATTTCTGCTCTCACCCTCATAGTTTGCAAGATATGAGGAGTCAAAGTTTGGGAAGTTTGCTCAGAATGGACGGCCGGTAGTGGGATTCAATTTTCAGAGTACAGGGCACAAGTTAAAAATTCATAGCTCAGTAACCAATTAGCATATCACCATGAAATTTTTACATCTTGTCTATCAAAGTACATAGATTCCATAGAAATATTTTCTATCACCCTTGCATAGCTATGTTAGCCACTATTATGTCATTAGTTGTCAATTAACCAAGTTTTTTAACTCAAAAATTTTACTTCATATTTTCACAAATATCACCCTAAGGCAGAGTAGTTAACTCGTCCAATATTTTTTTTAATTCTACCTAAATATGTGTTCTAATTGACTGTGAAATAAAAATGCTGGTGTTTTGACTGCCACTGTGAGTATTTCAGGTTTTACTTTTTTTTCTGACTCGGTGAAGGGGATTTTGGACACATATTATACAGATCCTAAGCATGACTGTATCCAAATGCATACCTTCATGAGGAAATATTTGAAATAATGGTCAGTGAATGAAAGGCCTGGCATCTATTTTTAGTGACTGTGACTTTTGTTAATATAATTTTCTTAAACAATAATTCACGGCTCGTGGCAGCCGAAGAGAAAAGAGCCCAAAGGTTTAAGCAACTATGAATTGATGCACTTTTTCAGGCACTTACCTATTTATACAAGTGTTAAGTTCATGAAAAATGTGGAATTAACATTTATTAGACCCATTTTATGCATTATATCATAAATAAATTATTTACATCATACACTAAATTTGTAAAACTTACTTTAAAATGTGGTGAATTGTGTCATGCTGTACCTATACTGTGTTGTTGAACTGTGCAGCATTGGAAATGAAAAAAGGTTCTGAGTGCCACAAAAAAAAAGCTACACACTGGTGGTGAGACTAAACAAAATTGAGACTGAGTGTGTTTGAAAAACAACTTTTATCCCTCAGAAGTGGGGTAAGTTGTGAAGTCCTATTTAATGTCTGCGAGCATCACAGAACATACTATCTGAAAAAGTATAAATCTTATCAATTATACTGTCTCGATCCATTTAAGAACCATGGGAAGAAAATAGAAAAATCACTGAGATATGTAAGTCCTGAATTAGCAAAAAAAGCCAGTAAAATCCCTGAACTCCAAAAATTAGTTCCAGGAATGAAAATATGCCAGCCATGTAGACAGAAAATACAGAAACATCATAGATTTGGAATTGAGCTTTCTGATATTGAAGTAGTCGATAGTGACAGTAATTAGAATATTTTTACTTTGGAAACGTCAATATCCAAAGAAAAAACAACTGAAGTACTTAAAAGGACACTGCAAGAGATGGGGGAGTCAACTTTGAAATTTCATGGTATTTTGTCTCTCAGAAGATCAACCTACGCCAAAAGAAAAAGTGCATCAATTCATAGTTGCTTAAACCTTTGGGCTCTTTTCTCTTCGGCTGCCACGAGCCGTGAATTATTGTTTAAGAAAATTATATTAACAAAAGTCACAGTCACTAAAAATAGATGCCAGGCCTTTCATTCACTGACCATTATTTCAAATATTTCCTCATGAAGGTATGCATTTGGATACAGTCATGCTTAGGATCTGTATAATATGTGTCCAAAATCCCCTTCACCGAGTCAGAAAAAAAAGTAAAACCTGAAATACTCACAGTGGCAGTCAAAACACCAGCATTTTTATTTCACAGTCAATTAGAACACATATTTAGGTAGAATTAAAAAAAATATTGGACGAGTTAACTACTCTGCCTTAGGGTGATATTTGTGAAAATATGAAGTAAAATTTTTGAGTTAAAAAACTTGGTTAATTGACAACTAATGACATAATAGTGGCTAACATAGCTATGCAAGGGTGATAGAAAATATTTCTATGGAATCTATGTACTTTGATAGACAAGATGTAAAAATTTCATGGTGATATGCTAATTGGTTACTGAGCTATGAATTTTTAACTTGTGCCCTGTACTCTGAAAATTGAATCCCACTACCGGCACTTCTGAGCAAACTTCCCAAACTTTGACCCCTCATATCTTGCAAACTATGAGGGTGAGAGCGGAAATACTTTACATGGGTTATCACGTTGGAGATGTTAGCTAGTGACAAAAATTTCATAAAAATCCGAGTCGGTGGGTGACATTTTGAAAATTTTCTGGATGATTTGATGTGGAATGACCCAGCATGCTGATTTTCTCCCCATGGATATTCACTCCTGGAAACTTTTCTTTAACTTCTTGGATGGCTTTCTTGATGTAGACATTTAATAATATGTTAGACCCATCAAAGCCTTGCCTCACTTCTTTCTTTACACTTGCTTCTGTACTGCTGGGTCCTGGTGTGGAATCACGGATGCATCTTTCGCATTATTTTAATCTTTATCATTAACGCTTACCCCTGGAGTAGAGCAGGGTTAATAATAATTGTTTATAAAATTCGCTCCATGGATTATGATAAGCAATTTGATGTGCTGTGTGAAAAATCAAGAACGGAGATCACGTTCTCTCTGATATAAGTTAAATCAAAAAATAACGCTAGCGAAGCCCTTATGAAGATCCACGATCGAGGCCCTGATTTGATTATGGCCACCTGGTTTTTGTACAAGCTGTGGATAACTCTTTGGTCATTGTATGATTATCCAATTTCTTTCAGAAAATCATTAGATTAGATTAAAATATAGATGTAGTTACTCTAGGAGTCCCTTGGGCACTTAGACCTATAAGTCCATTGTGCCTACCACCATTCAGGAGATCACCCAAAGATGCCGATCGCCCGGCTAAAAGCCAGGAGGTCTCCTAAGAGAAGATCTTTCATTTCATTGTGTTCCAGAAAAGGTGAGCCAAGATATCTATTTCGAGTCCTCATTATAGCTGGGAACTCGCAGAGAAGGTGATAGGTTGATTCATCCTCTTCTTCACACTATCTACATCTGGCTGAATCAGTTATCTTCAGGAGATGGAGGTGTCTCATCACTTGATAGTGTCCGGTAAACAGTCCCACAATCATACATAGTTGACACCTATTTAATAGGAGTAGTTTCTTAGCGAGGCCAGGTTTGGTTCCCTCTATGTGAAGTTTGGCTTGCTTTAGCTTCGGTGCTTTTAATCAGATCTCAGAATATTGAGCAAGGCCCCACATTCAGATCTCAGTTTTCCCCAATGAGGGTGGAATAGGTACGAATGGTTTTGGACCAAACAGTCTTCGGTTGGCTCCTGCTGTGGCAAGTTCATTCGCTATTTCATTTCCGGCGATACCAACATGACCTGGTACCCAGAAGAGTCAATTGTGCTGCATCTGTCCAAATTGTGTTGAGTGCATTTCGACACTCCAGTAGCAACCGCAATCTACACTTCAGTGGTGTAATAGCTCTGAGGACAACTTGGCTGTCAGTGCAGATGTGAGTTGGTCTGTCATGCAACTCCTCTTCTTTTGCTGCATATGCACAGATCAGAAGTTCAATAACCTCAGCCTGGAACACTGTAGCACACTCCCCAAGAGGGATTGATATCTCTCTCTAAGTCCGACTCCATCTTCACGGGTCAACCTGGTGCCTCTTTTATTGTGGGCTCTGAAGAGTTAGAGAGAATGCCTTCATCCTCTTCCCCCAGAGGGTTCAAGGGGTGGCCAAGGAGAGTGGGGTTCCCAGAAGGGCCCCCCATGGGAAGGGTTAAGGTGGAAGAGGAGGAGCTCCCATTGGGTTTCCCACTTGGGCTGCCCAACAGTGCTTCCTCCTCCATTGTAGAAATTGGATTACTAGAGCTAGAGTCCTTGGTCGGAGTTCGTCCAGCGTCCTCCGCAGAAGTTTTGATTTCTTTTTTAACACATTCAGTGTGGCCGCCGCCGATAGGCGGTGATTCGTACTTGCCTCAGGAATGGCCGCCACCTTTTGGCATCTTACGTTATCTACATTTCAAATTGTATTTTTTTCGACTCTGCTCCTCAGCATTGTCCTATGACTTTCTGCCGGTCCTTACATTGGTTTGTCTGTGTAACATTGTACCTTGTTCTCGCAAATTACGATTACTTGCTTCGGAAATACATTTTTAATTTGCTGCTTTTTTTTCCTCGTCCAAATTTTTTCTCTGCTAATTTTTCAATGCCCAGACACCTGTTGCTCAATGTCATTGTATTTATTTCCTAAAATCCTTTGTATAATCTACTAAACGGATAAAAGTTATGCATCTTATCAATGAGAATACTTTCTTTGAGGACTACCAATTAAAAATTATACTAATTACCAAGAAAAATTATACTTATATTTGTTAAGTGAGGAGAAATGGTGTAAGTAATGTTTTAAATCTGGCATATTACCAAGTGTTAGATAAAATATCTCCAAAATGTTAAACCTCTTGTATTTGTACTAGTATTTGTTAAGTGATGAGAAATGGTGTAAGTAATTTTTTACCTCTGGCATATTACCAAGTGTACGGTAAAATATCTCCAAAATGTGTAAACTTAAAAGTGGCACCCAGGAAGTAATACTTATTAGGGTGGAGGTTGGTGCGATGGAGGTAGGTGACGAGGATTGTTATTTTTTTGGTACCCCGGCCAACCTTTCACTCGTTATTTCATATATGTCGTTATTTATTTCTGTAATGGTCTTCTGTACTATTTGGAAATGTAACTGTGTAATTTTTAACTGGGAGAGTGCATTTATTTCATAACTGTAACATATGTTGAACCTAGATTCCGAAGGACTAGGTTCTTGAAATAAATACTATTCTATTCTACTATTCTACCAACGTGACTTTGACATTAATTCCACATCCTAACTTTGGATCACGTTTTGTAGGCACTTTTTTTTTAGTGGTATCTTTCGTTCTTGTTGTTCTTGGAGCAGCTTTGTTACAAATTCACCGGCTCTGAGTGAATGTGAATACTGAGTATAAATTGTCTAAACATCGTAAAAGGAGCACTTCACACCAAAACTCGTGTTGCCGATGAAGACATTGCCTGGTTCGTTGAAGAGCCAGATGAAAATACAGATGTTAGTGAATCAGACTCTAATTTTGTAATCTGTAATAATTTGTAAGACGAGGAAACTGATGCCATCTTAGACGATAATGAACACAAATATGACGTCCGTTAGGCCGCAGGCATTTCAGGTATACTTACGGCAGTGCACAAAAAACAAGAAGCATAAATGTGGAATGAAATTGTACCAGCTTACTGAACCAAATGGACAAGTTTTGGATTGCTTGGTTTATGCCAATTTAAGGGATACTTATGTTGGTGGAGTAGGTCACTCAGAAAAAGTCATTCATTCATTTGTCTAGCCACTCCAATGTTGATCATGCTGTATGTATGGACTTTTACAATAGTCAAAAACTGACATTTCAGACAAAGACATTTCAGTCTTGGATAATTATTGATTTCCTAGCAATGGTAGGCTTGTAATAGGCTATTTAAATTGAAACTGCACTAAATATAGGTTTAATTATTAAAATGTGTTGGTATAATGTTAAAATAATATTTTCCAATAATGGTAATCACTTCTTTAGCAGTGTATTTAAAATTAATTTTCTACACGTAGAATATGTAACTATTAGCAATATTCTACATTACATATTCTACGGTAGAAAATACACATAGAATACGCATTTTCTACACAGAATATTCTACTGACCCAACCCTGAATCAAACATCCATTGTGATGTAGGATTGTAGGCTGAAATACACTATATATCAGTGGCGAAGCTAAGGTATTCGAACTGGGTATTCTAGCTCATCGGCCCCTTAATTTGCTGCTTCAGAGACTCAAATATTGCATTCGACAAAAATCAGTTGACTTAACACGTTGTGTACCGGGCTATTTAAATGGTTTATAACCCTCTGTTCCGGTGGGTTTTTAAAATCTAGTTTTTTTTAACATGCATTGCATACGAAGAGAATGCTAGATGCTTGTTCACTTCTTTACCTCTCGCCCCACTGTTAATTTGAAATAAATTTTCCAGCACCCGACCATGCACAGAGGTCAGCACTTGAGGGGCTAAGTAATTTGCCTTAATGTTTTCTGTTGAGCATATAGAGTCGGTGGGTTTTCCTTTGGGCAAAGGTGTCGATGATGCGTTCCTTGAAACTTTCGTCACTCGAGTGGTTGTTCAGTTAAGCCTTTTCAACCACCAGGGTGCTTAAATTCCTTAGACTGGAGTCCGTCATGAGGTTTCTTAAAAATGTGTCCTCTGTCTTCAACATACTCATACTTCTTTTGGACAATACAGTTGATACAGGAAATGTCTGAATCAGTCTTATGATTCCCACAGTTTCCTGATATACCTACTTTATCCACGCCATTGTCCAAAAAATATTTAAGTAACAAATGTGCAGGCAAGTGTTTACTCTCGTTGGAATAGACATTATAATGAGTTCATTTTTTAGCTGTTCACTGTTAAATAATGAGTGCATTTTATTAGGCTACCCAATTTCGCTGAGGGAAATGATGTATTTTATGCAGGATCTTCATCTAGTAATTCTGAAAAATAGAAGTTATTTAAGTCTTCAAAATGAGATTCCATGTGGACAACGAAGGTGTCAATTATTTCAAAAGCGAGCCTTCTGAATTAGTGAAACGTGTCTAGTCCATCCTGGTTGTTGTTGTTCAGTCCTTTAGCCATAGGTTGACTTGTTATTTTCCAACCACTAAACGAAGAAAAAAATTCACATGCAGCGAAACTGTTTCATACAGAATCAGTCTCTCTTAACTTCCCTCCGTCTCGCCATCTCTTGATCATTCGCTGAGACTCGGAAGTGCACGAGAACTAGGCGCGAGTGTCTAGGCTCTCATCGAGCAAGAATCACGCAATTTCAGGTGCAAGCGTCCGGCGGCGAATAAGCGTATGCGCATGCACCATCCGGCCATTTGGAGTCTACCAGCAGCCAGACTGCCAAGCCTCCAAAACATCCAAACCACTTCAACGCAACGCAATGTGCAGAAATATAGGCTATATTTATTTTTCCTATGCTTTCTCGGCAACATAAAATGCATGACATAGCTGAAAAAATAGTATATGTTTTACTGTAATCATTTTGGGTATTCTCAGGCTCCCAGACTACCCTTCAGCTTCGCCACTGCTATATATATGCTCCATATAGCTAGGTAAACAGAGCTTGGATGGATTGAAGAAAAAATAGCAGAGTAGGTACTGTGTGATAAGAAAGCAAGCTGCCCTGGTCAAAAATCCATGTGGCTGTCCACATGGAAATTCCATGTGGCCAATGTGGAACATGGCTATATGGAACTGATGTGGATGGCCATAAGGCGTTTGACACAGTCCATAAGTACGATGTGGAACGTGTGGTTCCATGTGGACGTCCACATGGAACCACAGATTTTTCCCTATGGCATGTCCACATCAACCATTAATCACGATTTTTCCCAATACTACCAGTTCACCATTTACTTTAAGTGAACACACATCAGCAAAAGTAGTTATTTCAATAAAAAATGAATGAGACTAAGGAATTAAGGATAATTCCATATACGTAATTCACCTTACCTCAACCTAATAAAAGTGGCTGAAATTTCTGAGGGTTTGTAGCCTAGCATGGATCCAGCTTCAGTCCTAAATACTCTAACCCTGAATACTCCATGTGACATGATAATGACCCAAACTAAATTGTGTAGTTAAGTCTCAAGGTTAGTAACAGGACCTTGTGGTTTGTTCCAGGTGCAACAAGGGCTAGCAGAATTTTCTGAGAGTGCTACTTCTAATGACTCAATTTGCAACAGTGACGGTAAACCTGCAAATTTCCCTCCTGGTCACCATGCACTGCTAGATCCTCCTCTTTCTTTGTTCCCAGTGGATCGAGAACCATCACCAATTGAAAATGAACTTGGGTTGTTCCTTAATGAGCGTCTAAATGCCGATAGAAGTCTTTCCAGAGATGAAATTTTGCTATGGGTACTGAATTACAGCACCACACATAAATTATCACTCATAGCAACAGTGCAATTGTTAAATGGTTTCAATATGCTTTTCTCCCAGCCACCATTGCCTAGAACTGCCTATTCTTTTGAGAATTTAATTGATAGGCTGAATGACATGGACATGTCATATTACTTTATGTGTAGGGAATGCGATCATATGCTGGGTGATTTCAAAAAAGCAACTTTGCCAACAGCACCAATGCAATGCACAGAATGCCACCATGAAAATCATGTCAAGGACTTGACTAAGGCTAGCTTTTTCATGGTATTTAATTTAAGAAACATGATTGAAAAGATGCTGATAAAGCCGGGAATAATTGAGCAGATAAAAGAAAGCAGCATACTTTCTAGAGAAAAGTTGGTGGTCAATCCTGGGAAAGAGTGTATTATACAAGATATTCAGGATGGTTTGTTGTATAAAGCTCTGTGTAGGGAAGTGCTCATAAATGATACAAACATTTTAATATCAAGTTTATTTAATACTGATGGTTCACCTGTATCAAAATCCTCCAAGTTTTCAGTCTGGCCTATGCATCAGGTCATCAATGAACTTAAGCCCAACTTGAGAGAGAAATATATGCTGTTGATTGGATTGTTTTGGCAGCAAAAAGCCCAATATGACAACTTACCTAGATGCAATTGTCAAACAGTGGAACAAACTGTCGCAAGATGGATTTAGAATGCACATCCAAGGTCTGACAGTGCATGTGAAATTATTTACTGTTTGTTGCTGTGTGGACTCAGCTGCTCGTGGACCTGTGCAGGGAATGTTGCTGTATAATGGATACAATTCTTGCAACTGGTGCATGCACCCTGGTGAATGGGTAATGAACTCTGTGAAATATCTTTACAGTAAAGACCCAGCCCTGCACCTGAGAAATCACCAGCAAGCAGAGGATGATATGCTTAATGCTGTAGAAAGAGGTGTACCTGTTAATGGTTTTGTTAAAATTTCACCCCTCATTTTTTTTGGATAAAATGGACCCTATTGATGGATTTACCCCTGATTACCAACACTGTATGTTCTTGGGAGTGAAAAAACTTATGGATAAAATATTCTTTGACACCAGAACTTTGCCATCAGGGATACAAAATCCTGCATACCTTGGTTCCCCAGAAACTTTGAATGCCATCGACTCATACATGAAAGGTATTAAAATTCCCAGTGCATTGTTTCACTCCCCGAGGTCAATTAAAGATAGAGGCCAGTGGAAGAGTCATGAAAATGACAACTGGTTACTGTTTTACTCTCCTGCTGTCTTAAAAAACATTTTACCTAGTCAGCACTACTCCCACTTTATGAAGTTGGTACAAGCATTCCATATTCTTTTAGGTGAAAATATCTATAAGAGAGGTATTGAGTCATCAGAAGTTCTTTTAAATGAATTCGTTCGAGATGTGGAGAGACTATATGGGAAGACATTCTGCACTTTCAATGTTCATCAGCTGTTACACCTTCCCAGGAGTGTTGTGATGTGGGGACCTCTGTGGGCACATTGTGGTCACCCATTTGAATCGGCTAATGGGAGAATGAAACATCTGGTGAAAGCTGTTCAAGGAGTGGCTAGTCAGGTTGAGCGGCAGTTCAACTTCTCACTCAGTTCATCCTTATTAACAGATATGGTTCAAGTGAGTGACCATGTACAGAGGTTATTGGACACCATATCAAACACCACATCCTCCAAAAGGAAGTACAGAAGGGAGGGAATTTCCTTTTTGGGAAAGCCAAATCCTCAGTTGGTGGATACTCCTCCTACAATCCCCAATGGCTAGTGTATCATCGAATGCATAAGGATGGACTGCTTTTCACCAGTGACCAGGTAAAGAATGAAAAATCAGACTGCTCTTTTGCTGTTCTTGATTCTGGTCAGTTTGTTAGAATAAGATGGTTTGTTCTGACAGCTGACAATGAAGAAAAACTAGCAGTGGTATCCATTCTATCCTGCAGGTTGTTAGTTGGAGTGAATCAAAATGTAAGGACAATGAAAAGCATCTTAAAATTCAATAAGAGTGCTCTAACAGTGGTATCTGTTCACAAAATTCTCAAACAGTGTCTTTTTATAAAAACGAATGATACCATATTATATATTTGCTATACCTCATTGTCATGCTTTATCCTCATAAGGGCATTTAACAAATGTTTATACACAGGCTTTATATTTTATGTTCATTGTTTCTTTTTGGTTGGGAAGTGATATTTGATGTGCTGACTCTACTATGTGCATCTCTCGGCGAGTTGTGCATAACTTTTCAAGAGCATTGTGTTTGCAATCACCTTAATTCTAACTAAAAAGCTAAAATAAAGTGGATTTTTTGATAAAAATTCTGACTATATCATTAAAACAGTAACCATTAATTGGTATGATTCATCTTTCTGTTGCACTTTCATTTCAGTGTAACAACATGTTATACAGTGCCCTTTCCTCAACATGTTATGCATATATGCATTGTATGTAATATATTACATCCCATATAGGTTCCTTAAGGAACTTGATGTGGAACAATGTGGATGATGGGGAACTGAGGGGCATGCTCACTTTGCTTTTCCACATCGTCCACATCATTTTTCCACATTGCCCACATAATTTTTCCACATCGCCCATATGGACTTTTGATATGGAACGTTTTGACCAGGGTGCAGGATGACAGGCAAAGTATACATGGTGGTGGTAAGAATCACAATGCTCTATATGGCATCAAGTGCTGGCCATTTTCACAAGCCCAGGAAAGAAAAATAGAAGTAACATATAAATGAGAATGCTGTGGTATATGTGGTGTCTATAATGAAGAATGACTAAATGAATAAAAATAAAGAATGTCTAGATCAGAGTGATGGTCGTGGTGGGACTGCGGAGAAAAAAAAGATCCACGAAAGCAGATTGAGGTGGTTTGGACATGTTGATAGAATGAAGGTGGAATAGGTACTTATGCGGGAAAAAGTGATAGAGAGTTGAGGAAGAGGGTAAGACCAAATATATGAGATGGATTGTTGAGGTAGTGGAGGGTGTAACAAAGGAGGGGAGATTCCCTGAGACAGAAGAATGATTATAATCATATATAGAGAAGGGAATGCCAACCTCACTGGTGTTGGATAAGGTGAAGACAAAGAGAGGCATTGCATAAATAAAAATAATTGGTCATACCTTTAATTTCATATTTTCACAACAAAACAGGTCTGAGCACGGGTTTGCTGAACACTTATGACTTATTTTTAAATAAAATGCTGCAACATATGTTATGTCATATATATGACCTGAAAGTAAGTCTTTTAGGTTATGATAAAGCTCATCAAGTTACTGCCAATTATAGCAAACTACAATGCAATACAATATTTGGGTACTGATCTAACAATTATAGCTATGGAAAATCTTCAGTTCATCTACTGTATTGGATGAAAAGCAGGAGAGCTACTGAAATTTCAAGATGGGTTGCCATATAGGCTATGGACAGCCACTTAAGTAAACTATTAGTTTCCTCACTTTTTCTGCAAGAGCTTCATAAGAGAATATTTACACCCACATAATAAGCACATCTCCAGTGAAGAAATTAGTAGAAATAATATGATTTTATACCCCTTACAACTCATCTGGATGGATGGAAAACCGACCCTCTTTTTTTTTGGCAGCATCTCTCTCACTGAGAATTCATGGTCAACTAAATTCTGGTGAACTGATTGCTTAAACTGAAGTTTTGATGTCAAGTCTTAAGGCCGCCTGACAGGATACAATTTTTTGTATAAACTGGACGAAATTGAACAGGTTTTAGAATAGATTTTATTTTCCGTTCAGACATTCGCACAAACGTTCACACAATTTGCCGCTTTACACAGTACAATTTCCTCATACAAGCGTTGGTAAAAAAAATAGTAACGAAAATTATATCGTGTAAAGCTGCCTTTAGAGTTGAGTTTGTTGAGAACGAAAGGAAATCAAAAATCAAGACCATTTAAATTGTGATAGTGGGGTAAGAAATTTCTACTGCCACCCTCTCAAGAGCATCCTTAGAGATCGAAGTTGCTAAAGGAAATTAGGGGGAAGCAGAATACGAGAATGGGCAGGTAACGAGGCGATGGATTTCAAAAGGTGATTAGAAGGAAGGAAGAGAGTAAGAATTGGCATTTTTACCCCTCCCTTCAGGCATTTAAATTCGGATACCGCTTGCGGCATGCCCGCGTACGTGGGTCTATGAAACAACTGAGTAGCGAGATACGTACATTAGGTTAATCACGTTGTGTACCTGTGTTGTTGCAGGAGGCCATGGTTGTTGTCATGTGGACTGCTCCGTAGCCTCATCGCGTGTACGTAGTTTGTATTCACAATGCACATCTTTGATTCTCTGCGGTGACAAAGGACTTAAAATGATTCAGTAACCGTCGTCGATAACTCCATCAAAATGTTCGGGTGTTTGTTCGAAGAGGACGGAAGCTCAGGGGGGGTGGACCATGTTCTCAGGAATGGTAAAACTAACGAAAATGGCAAGAAAGCCATTCCAGCGAAACCACCTCCTCCCAGATCAAGTACAAATATGTGTGGTATTGAAAATCAGGGGGCGACCTGCTATTTGAATTCGCTCCTTCAAACTTTACTTTTGACACCAGAATTTAGAGGTTAGACTTCATATTTGTAATTAATTGTATTAGTGTATGTACCACTGTTATTTTAATTCTGTGTTTCCACTTTGCAGATGGCCTTTTTAGTTTAACTAGAGTAGAACTTGGGTGGAGTGACCCTAATGATGTTAACGTTGGCAATAAGAAACTTAGAGTAATTCCGGTAGAGCTGCAGAAATTGTTTTCACAACTTTTGCTTGCTGATGTCAATGCCGTTTTTACTACGGAGTTGACGGAGAGTTTCGGTTGGGTCGAAAACGAGGTATGTTGTTGTCTTTAAATCGTAGTAGACTATCAACATTTATAGGCTGCGTCACTCGTCGCCCATTTTTTTCGCAGGAACTTCAACAGCATGACGTTCAGGAGTTGAATCGCATCCTTTTTTCTGCCATCGAAAAATCTTTGGTGGGAACGTCTGGAATGGATCTTATCTCGCGTCTGTACCGTGGGACAGTTGCCAATCAGGTGAGAGGAAAACACTTTTTCGTAGGTTTATGTATTTATCATAGATCGTTTTCAGAGACCCCACTTATCGCCCTTAACATTTCAGCAGAATAACTTTTAGTTTTTCTCCCTCTGTGACATAAGTAACCGAAAAAAGGAAAGGAGAGGTCATAGATGAAAATACTCTCAAATTAATAATAAAAGTAATTGAATAATCTTCAATGGAAAGTGGTAGGTACGTACTCTTCTTTCTTCGTAAAGACATTGCTACAGTAGTACCTTAACTTGCGAGTTTAATTCGTTTCGTGACTCATCTCATTACTTAAAGTGCTCGTCTATAACATTATTCTTTTCCATTTAAATAAACAAATGCCATTAATTCGTTTCAGCCTCAAAACGCCCTGTTTTACTTGGGTTTTGAATATGGAAACAGGTACATATAGTAGTAACCATCAAATATGCATCATATAAAAGCATGGTAGAATATGCATAACCGATTTTAACTTCTTTAAATAGGTACATAATAAAAATCTCACCAGGGATTGTTTCATCCTTTCAGGATGTTTCAGAAATGAGTTAATTTAAAAAAATATATTAATGAGTCAACAAGTGTCATTCAGTAGCTGTGATTCATTACCAATCACAACTTTTACTGGGTGTTTTATTTCAGTAATCTATGAGAGTTGCACCCTGGTCCTAACACTTCATTTTTTCCCAATTGTAGAGATAACTTCCTCTACCACTGGTTCCTCTATGTTATCAATTTATATCAAAATGTCAGTAAACTGCTATGGCTTCCTTACTCTTATGTTCCCAGTTCCTTCTGGTGCTCATTTAGAACTTCATATATCTCCAATCCCATGCACTTTCCAAGGGACGCAATCACACGACTGCCATTTCACAGGGTGGCAATCGTCAGGGAAAACCGGGAAAACCTGGAATTGTCGGGGAATTTTGGAAATCTGGAAAAGTCGGGGAATAGTCAGGGAATTCTCGTAACAGTCAGGGAGAAACTGGGATAGGGAATTCTCAATATTTTTCTACCATTACGTTACCGGGCAGTCTTTACCACCCTTTATTTCAACAAAACATTTCACCAACTAAAGCTAATGTCCGTCGCCGAAGTGCATAGAATGCCCCGTCAATTCGTTGAACATTCAGTTGTGAATCTTAGTTATTAAGTTGTGAATCAGTTGTACAATGTATCCCTTTTGTATATCCTTAATGCAAAATTTGCCTAGTAGTGTTAAAGTTCATGATCACCGTGTATTCTGCTCATCACCAGGAATCCGAGGCTATGTTGTTCGGAAGATTTTACCTAGCGTTTTTTGTAACTTCCGAGACTCAGGTCAAGAGGTAGTTGGAGCACGTTAGCTTGTAGTAAATACGTGCTTGCAGTTCTAAAAATACGAGACGATGATTATTAAAACGGTAATACAAGTACGATCACACGTGTAAACAAAATCTTAAGTAAATTCATCTTCAATTTCCATACCCACCTTTGTGAGACAGCAAGAAGAGTCCTCCTCCCCTCCCCTCCTTTCATGCTCAAAGTTGAATGAATGGCCCCCTTAGCTCCCTCTCGAAGCAATTTGGTCAGGTTACAAACCACCTCAAATATGATATTCATGAATATGATGCTGCCGTTGCTATTGCCTCCTGTTTTCGTTCGCAGTGGCGCGATTACATTTTGTTTGTTTATACAGATATTTTTACATTTTTGGTTCCCTCTTACAATCAAGGGGTTATGACCACATTAATCAAATTGTTATTCGCTTTTAAAACTCGTGACATCCAATTTTGATCCAGTCCAAGAACTTGGCTTTGGTTTGTATTTTTCACACAGTGATACTTGTGCCGGAGTCCGCCAGTAAATTGGTCATTAACTTTCCCTTTGATGCCTTTTCAGTAATCTTCAACTTCCCAGAACTACCATGACATGCCACCTCTTCCGTGAAGAATTAGACATTGTCAATTTGTAATTTTCCCGAAGGAAACATGCAAGGCCATGGAAATACGACACACAGCCGTGGATACATGGCCTCGAAAAATGTGTACAATTTGTGTGAGGGCTTAACTTGTGAAGGTTAAATATATTTTTTCATTAGGGCGGAGGTTCAATATATTTTTTCATTCTTAAAGCTTTTAATGTATTGATTTCAGCTTTTAACATTTTCTGAGTCTTGAGGAAAATTTCTGCAGAAATAAAATATTCCGATAATAGGAGGCCTTTTGGCGACCGGTCAGGGAAATTGATAAAGCTGTCAGGGAAAAGTCAGGGAATTTGAGAATTGTTTATCAGTAGCCACCCTGATTTCAGGTTCCAATCTTTTGAAGTCCCTTTTGGACACAGCCTGTGGTCACAACTACTTCTACGTAAAGGTTAAGGTCCTCCTTGTAACATCGTGCCAGATAATGTATACATACATGTAATTCTGAGGCATACTGCGATGTTATAATGGTATGCCGCAGGTAGTTGTCTTTACAGAATTCTCGAAGGGTGAGGTTTGTGCTCTCCACCACCATTAAGCATTGGCAGAACAGGTGCTTGGTGAAGAGTTTTTTGAAATAAGAAATCACCTGCTGGTCCATTAGCTGCAGAAGAGGAACAGCATTGGTTGAAATTACAGAATTTAAACTCTTTACAAATATTACTTTAGAGCAGGGATGTGACCCGAAAAGGCACTTTACGTTTCATGCCGTACCTGTGAGGCACCCGAATTCAGAGTCCAAGCCTCGGCGTTGAAGGAGACCCAACCCTTCACCGCGGGTGGTTTATAGCACCAACTGACCAGTCACACTATAGTTTATAACTTCTTAAAGTTAAACATAAATCAAAAAGCTATATCCGTCTTTGTGTTGCACTAGTAACGCTGATGAAAGTGGTTTTTTCATTGCAGTCATACGATAGATATTAACCAATTTACATGCTTGAGTAATTTAATGTACAGGCACTTCCAAAAAAAGTTAACACTTCAGAGCCGAAATTTTTCTAAGTCTCGAGTTGACGGTGATTTGACAACGCTGCGTCACGGCTTCCCTCTGGCGTAGCCTCGAGAAGCTCTGACCGAAAACAAACCCCTTTCCCTCCTCCCCCCTCCTTTACCCTTTTACCAGATGGGACAAAGGGATTACTGAACGGTCGGTCTTCTCATATTCTAAAGAAGGGGGTTATGGTGGGCACTCTATTTTTCCGACTCGCGCTGAACGACATTTGAAGTACTGAACATATCTCTACGCTCGCCACCGTCGCATAGTGGACGGAAATCGGAAAAAGCTGGACAAAATTCAAAAATAGCTTTCTTTGATATATAACTTGAAACTTCACAAAAATACTCAAAAAGGACTGCTAATTAAGGAATAATACATCATTTGACATGCTTTTCATCTATTAGTCAGATACAGGAGCTCGAACATGACCAAATTTCCAAATAAACACCTGAACTAATTTTTCTCCGAATGTCTTCCAAGTTAAGTTGATCATGACGTTATGTGAGGAATTTGATTGAATAAAGAATAGCATGATCTATTAACACAAGACTTTGCCTTTAAATTACCAAAGCTTCAAATATTTTTGAAGCATTTTAGCGCAATTCCGTTAAAAATGTCAGATGCTGTTCTCGGATAAAATGTTTACATAATATAGAGAATATCTAGCATTTTTGGGAGAGACCTGTCAAGTGACTTATATCAGAGAACTCGTTGAAGACTCATAAACACAAAATTGAAGAGAAATTAAAAAATAAGTCTACGACACCGAAAATACGTATGATTTTCCGATCGTGCGCCCTGGGCATGGCTCCGCGCGGCTGGGGCTGGAAGATCTGTGACTCGCTTACTTTACTCAAGTGACACGGACCCAAGGCTTCCATTTCGTGCGACCGGATAAGTTTACACGGAATCACTTTATTTTCCTTCCCGTGCGCTCCGGGAACATACTTCTTATTCACGCCCTTGAAAAGAGTGTAGTCTTTCTAGGGCCCATGTAACATTCAGAAATACACTGGTTTTTCTTTTGAATTACTTTTGCCCCCTTCTTTTTATTCACACGGTAAAAGATGCACCGACGATTTCAGAGCCTTGGTATTCGTTTTCCCTGCCACCTTTTCCCCTTCCCTCAAAGGAGATCTGAATGCCAAAT
Source organism: Platycnemis pennipes (assembly GCA_933228895.1). Classification (NCBI taxonomy): domain Eukaryota; kingdom Metazoa; phylum Arthropoda; class Insecta; order Odonata; family Platycnemididae; genus Platycnemis; species Platycnemis pennipes. Next base: position 96,468,617 of record OW121852.1, read on the forward strand.
GGGGGGCAGCATGTTCCCTCTGACCACTCTGTTCAGTCCCTGTACTGAGACAATGGGGAGGACCGGTCTCCCCGTAGGAATATATTTCCACTGCCCAAAAACCTTACTCCATACGTTTTATTGCACCCACGACCCCTTCTATGCGGTATGCCTCGGTTCAACATCCTGAGTCTATGCCCTTGCAGCCCAGTGCCCAGGCATGAGGGGTGTTCCGGAAGCAGGTAAAACTTCGCAGACGTCTGCCCATCCACTCTTCCACCTGAGTGCTTTTAAGTTTGTTTCTACTCACATTACCGGGCGAATATTTCAAAACATTAGGTTAGGAAATCACTGAAGTGACAAAGGGTATGCCACACTAGGATGAAAAATGAAGGACAGGGTCTATCGGTAGAGGAAAAAAAAGTTAGATGAAAACTATAAAAAATCGAGAGCATTAGCAAGGAAATCATGTCGGCAAGCGTTATAACATTTCAAGAGCAAGATGTTAGGAGAATATTTAGATAGCAATCCTAAAACGTTTTGGTCATATGTGAGAGAGCTTCGGGCAAATAGGTCCACAGTGCACACACTTAAAAACGATAAAGGAATTAGAGTCACCAGCAGTGTAGAAAAAGCCAATTCTTTAAACACCTTCTTCCAAAGCGTTAGATTAGACATTAGACCAGATTTTAGGGAAACGGCTGCGTGGTCAATAACAGATTTGTATTGGTATTATACAAACAATAATCTCATGGGCATAATTATTATTATTCAAATAAGGACTCCTAAACTATAAATGCTAAGGTTAACTCGTGGAAATGCCACCACAATTGGGAACGTTATTTACTTCATCCTGAAAATCGAGCATTTTACTGCGCCAATACGGCGAAAACGTTAAAATGTTCTTATCAGCCTGCTCCTAGTCTTAAGATTTGGGATCGCATATTTTCAAAGCTTCTGACCACATCGATGTGAGAATTAAATATGCCTATGAACATGCTCTGAAATGGCACGAACGTGAAACAACACCAATTAACCAACGAATTAATTATTTAAGGGACACAACATATTGGAGGGTGATAACAACCAATGATGATATGTGATTTCCTCTTCAAAGTAAAACGTCGATTTTTAATGTTATGCAAATGCGTGACGATGATTTTTCTGTGACGATGGTTGCGAGCATAGAGATACGTTCGGGACTTCAGACGTCGTGCAGGTCGAGTCGAAGAAAACGACAATCTCGGGACACAGGACCAACCCACATTAGACGGAAAACGAAAAAAGCTGGACAAAAACCTAAAATAACTTTTTTGAGATATATACTTAGATATATACTTTTTGAGACATATACGGACACTGTTCTCACACAAAACTTTTTACATAAAGTAAAGAATATCTAACGTTTTAGGGAGACACTTTTCACACAGATTCTTTGAAAAGTTTGCTACTTAAGGAATAATGCATCACTTGTCATGATTCTCATCCGTTAGAGCGACACAAGGGCTCAACATCACGAAATTTTTAAAAAATCCTGTAATAACATTTATCCGAATATCTTACAAGTTGATGACGACGTTGTGGGAGGAATTTGATCAAATAAAAACAGCATAATCTATTAACACTATACTTTGCTTTTACTTGCCTGAGCTGCAAATATTTTTTGAATCGTTTATTTGCTATTCCATTATTTATAATGGCGGACACTGTTCTCAGACAAAACTTTGCATAAAGTAGAGAATATCTAACAATTTAGGGAGACACTTGTCAAGTCACTTATATCTGATAATTCGCTGAAAACTCGTATACACGAAAGTGAAGAGGAATTAAAAGTAAGTTTGCGACACCGAAAAATACATATGATTTTCCGACCGCGCGTTTGGCGTTTGGCTCCACGCGTCGGGTGCTGGAATTGACGTGACTCGCTTACATTGCTGAAGTGACATGGACCCTAAGGCTTCCAATTCGTTGTTTTTGAGCTGTATCCATTGTCAGTAACCTCCATCGCCCTTATTTGATGAAATCGCGAGCATATTGAGCCGTGCGACGGGATAAGATTACACGGAATCGAGTTATTTTTCTTTGCGTACACTCCGGGAACATACTTCTTATTCACGCCCTTCAGCCCTTGAAAAGAGTGGAGTCTTTCCAGGGCCCTTGTGAACTAGATATACTCTAGTTTTTCTAAGTAATGGAATAGCAATTAAATGATTAAAAAAATATTTGTAGCTCAGGCAATTTAAAGGCATAGCATTGTGTTAATAGGCAAATGATGCAGGTGTTTATTTGGAAATTTGGTTATGTTTGAGCCCCTATATCTGGCTAACAGATAAGAATCATGTCAAATGATGCATTATTCCTTAATTAGCAATATTTTCTCAGTATTTATGTGAAGTTTCAAGTCTATATCTCAAAGAAAGTTATTTTGGAAATTAGTCCAGTTTTTTTCGTGATGGTGGCGAGCGTAGAGATGTGTTCAGGACTTCAGTCTCGCAGCGCGAGTTGGAAGAAACAACCATGGAGTCCCCACAATAGCCCCCTTCTTTAGGGCATAACAAGACCGACTGTGCAGTAATCCCGTCTGCTAAACAGCGAAAGGTGAGGACGGGGGAGGAGGGAAGGGGGTTTGTTTTTGGTTAGAACTTCGCGATGCTCCGCCAGAGGGAAGCCGTTACGCAGCGTTGTCAAATCACCGTCAACTCGAGACTTAGAAAAATTTCGGCTCTGAAGTGTTAACTTTTTTTTGGAAGTGCCTGTACATGGAGGAAGCGATAAAAGAAATAGAAGAACAAGGTACTAAAGGAATCAAAGTGAATGGAGAAGAAATCAACATGCTACGCTTCGCTGATGTTATCGCTATTGTGGCAGGAAACAAGGAAGACCTACAGAACTCATTGATCATAATTGAAAAAGTGTTCCAGGAATACAACATGAAAGTCAATAAGAAGAAAACCAAGATACTTGTATGCTGAAGAGAGAAAATAGCGGCCGACGTCCGCCTCAAAGGAGAAAGATTGGAGGGAAACAGGGAAAGGTGTGGACGTGGGAGGAGGGAAGGGGGTTTGTTTTCGGTTAGAACTTGGCGATGCTCCGCCAGAGGGAAGCCGTGACGCAGCGTTGTCAAATCACCGTCAACTCGAGACTTAGAAAAATTTCGGCTCTGAAGTGTTAACTTTTTTTTGGAAGTGCCTGTACATTGAACTGGCTTGGTTTACTAATGCATATATATTGTATAACTGTATTTAAAAAACCATTTTCATCAACATGAATAGTACAACACAAAGATGAACATAATTGTGGGATTTATGTTTAACTTTTAGAAGTTATAAACTATACTGTGACTGGTCAGTTGGTGCTATAAACCACAGGTGGTGAAGGGTTCGGTCTCATTCAAAGCCGAGGCTAGGACTCCGAGTTCAGGTGCCTCCCAGGTACGGCACGAAACATAAAATGCCTTTTCGGGTCACATCACTGCTTTAGAGGTTCCATGGGTAAGCAGGTGCATAATCCAGGATAAGAAGAGATTACATAGGTAGTCTTTTTTCTCAGAATTACTTCAGGACCAAAGAACAGATTCTCACACTCCACAAAGAACTGCCTGGTAACCCACACCTTTGGGTTTGACCTCCACATGACTTGAACCTTTTTTTAGAATCTTGTATGATTTAAAGACTATTGGGTTTTCAAAACGATTTATGAGCAGTAGCTTGATCTTACAGTCATTGGTGGTAAACCCTTGCACTTTTCATTGGTCCAAAGTGCAAGGGTTAACGTATCCTTCATGGATTTGCTGCCTGGCATCTTCTTCCATTTCACATTTACATAAGTCCCCCTTGACATCTTCATCAAGAAGAACCCTTATCACTTTTAAACACATGCTGTGGGATGTATCCTTCGGCTCCTATCACTTATGTGAAAGGTTTGAGAAATCTTCAGCTGCCATCACAACAAGCTCACCGCTTAACACGTTCAACCCGACGGACGCGAATGCGCATCCGAGGTGCGTTGCCAAGACACCGAAGGATGCGCATTCGCGTCTGTTAATGACCTCTCTGATGACCTCACTGAAGACCTCTCTGAAGACTTCTCTGAAGGACGCGAACTCATGTCTTTAATAAATTATCGAGTTTTGTAATAAAAAAATTTTTTTAACTAATTTTAAAATTACACTTAATTGACTGGCCAAATTAATGTGGAGGAAAAACCTTTCCGTTTTTTACGATTGCACACTAGAAATATTCCGGGTTGAATGTGTTAACCATGATGACAACAGAGAGACCAGTCCTCTTTTTAAAATTATTGAAACAACCCTTACTAGCTTAAAGAATCTCTTCCAATGCTTCATTCATAGAATTCCCTGGGGTCTGCTGCAAAAAATCAGCATAAATACTAGATTTGTACCGATACCACTTTTTCCTATACCAAACCGATACCTCGATACCAGTGGCCGATACCGATAGTATTATTTGTCCATAGCTTACTTATTTTTCTAAAAAAATTGATAAGCGCTTTCCTTCTGGTGAAGTCAACTCAGTAATCAAAAGTGTTATTAAAAGGGCACCTAATTGAGAGAAATGACATTGTGACAACTTTTATTTTGCTAAACTTACAATTATCACTGAATTAGATTTCAGACTCTAAGCCCTCTTGCATTTGTAAATACTGAAATTTCTTCTTAAGAAATGGGAGCCAATGAACACATTCAGCAGCTCATATTTGAATGCATTGATCATTGACATATTATTGACGAGGCTGCTGAACATGCTCAATAGTTAGGAGGGTTCTTCTGTCAGGACCATAACACCAGTCTCTGAAAACATTTGTTCAGGAAACTCTAAACCTGAAGGTACACCCAAATACAGTGGACTCTCATTAGCACGTTATTGTAGGGACCCAAAATCCTGAATGTGGTAACGAGGAAAACTTGCTGAACAGGTTAGGCCTTCTAGGGTTATGTTGGAGTCATATGTGCGGGTTGCATAACTTCCAGGGGATAATTATGTGTTCCCTCTAGTTCATTCATTGGTGACGTTAATTTATTGTAACAGTTTCATTTTCAATTATTACATGCAGATGATGAGTAGTATGGTAGGGGCAATGAGAACAACTCCAACTCTGGTGCTAGAAACTCTGCTGGACCTATTTCTACTTCATGTGGAAGCAGAGGTTCAGGAGGGGACAGCGGCTTATTGTCTCAAAGTATGGGACAGTGGTATGACAAAGGAAGTTCCTTTGGTCATAGACAAGTTTGGATGGAGCTGATGAAGTGGAGTACCATCCTCGAGGTGGACAGTGATGGAATAATAGCCAGGTTCAACCAATCGCCCCTCTATCTCAGGACCCGCCGCTTCCCTGACAGGGAACAGTGGGGCAGAGGAAAGGGGAAAGAACATTATTTTTGGGCCGATGTATGATATACAGTTGGCTCCAGGAAAGAAGGAAGAGCGGGAGCAGGGATCTACAACTGTAGCACATCAAGGAAGCTCTCAATCCCTCTGGGAAAATATGCTACGATATTCCAGGCAGAGATATATGCACTTCTGACCTGCTCGTATACTATTAAAGAGATCGGCATGTTCAACAGGTTGCTTGTTGGTGGAATTTTTTGGATACTTATACTATGGGTACAATTAGGATACAATGCAATTGAACTCCTACTGCTGAGCCATCCACACAATGAAAAGAATAATGGGTTTCAATTAGATTCATAGGCAATATAACAAACAGAATATTAAACAAGTTTTCCAGAGAGGACTTCCGGATCTCATACAAATCCAAGGTGAACTTGAATTCCCTCATCAGCAAGTTAAACCAACCAAAAGAAGTGGAATTTATGCACTCAAGTGTGGTGACTGTGCCGGGGAATATGTGGGGCAAACTTGCAGGAACTTTGAATTATGCACTAAAGAACACTCCAGTGCTTTCAAAAATCCGGTGGGAAGCAAAAGTAATTTCTCTAAACATTAGTTAACCCAAAGGCATAACAATGACTTTAATGTGAGTATTCTAGCATTCAGTAAAAATAGACATGAGTTGAACTCTTTAGAGCAAGTCGAAATTTGAAAAAGATTGCACGACCCGAATTATATTATACTAAGGGCCAGTTTCACCAACGACTGTAAAATTTCCCATTATCGCAGTTTACATTATCTCCGTTAATATTATTATCTCGATAATCTCTTGCTTGCGTTCCACCACTGTTATTATTATCTCGGTTTATTTAAACCGAGATTTCTCTGAGAATGTTTAGGTTGGTAAATGTCTCATACTCCTGACGTCAGCAAACAAATAAAAGCGCCTAACCGATTTGTAATTCAGCTGATTTAACTTCGTGCTTTAACTTCTTCAATTGAAGAAATAGAAATTTCAATTGAAGAAATAAAAATTTCAATCTGTTTAAATTCCAAATCTTGCGAGGTTTTAAATGAATTGTTATATCTTTCCCGCTCCCCTCTTTTAAACCTCCCCTTCCCCCTGAGTTCCAACAGTTCCGCCTCGGTCACTCCCCAGACGAAACCCTAACCACCCCAAGAGCAAACACACTAACTTATATCACCACCCTCACCCGACCTGTCAATCCTCGGTCACTTTCCCTCTCTGCGACTCCATTCCTCCCTCACCCCGACTTCCACCAGACCTGACCTCCGCCACCCCTGAAAACACACTAATGCATCACCACGCTCACCCGACTGGCCAATCCGTGGTCACATCCTCTCTTTTCCCCGCACTCCGACCCCCCCCCCCCACCTCCGACTTTCACCATACATAAGGCTGATGCAGTGTTTGTATACTCACCTGATGATGCTGCGCCGCAGCGAAACCATGGTCGTGTCAAAATAAAGTTTTGTGGAATTGCATCGTTATTTTTTCTCTTCTCCATTATGGAAAAATTCCACCAAGTTACCCCGGAAACAGTTTCTTTCACTTAAATCTTAGCATTTCCTTCGTCGTTGTCATTGGTGTCAAGGTGAATTATCATGCGAATGAATTTAAGTGATGACCTGAAATTGCTTCTGCTTAGGGCGTTTAACACGGCGAATGATCTTTCGAATTAATTCCTTGAATCCCTGTTACGTGCAGAAAGGTAGGCCTATCGATAGCACATATCGATTCACGGGAGATTTCTGACCAACGCAGCGGTATCGATGGTTTGTTTACGTTTGTTTACGTCTTCTGCCTTGTTTAGAAGTGATTAGAGATGTGCAACTTGGTAAATTACAGCGGTAATTATCGTAAATTACCGTGGTATTTTGGTAAATTACAAACACCCCTGAAAATTACCGTAATAAACGGTAATTATCAGAAAAGTTCTATTCCAGAACATTCCTCCCACACGAAGAAACCATTGGAATGGGTAATATTATAAATTAAGAAGCAAAAACGATTTTATTTACATTGTGCCCGTGATCAATTCCAATCAATTCAGAGTAAAATAACAAATGCACATTGCGCAGAGGTATGTCTTTGGAACGAAAATTTCTCATAGTGTGACAAAAGAGAGGCAAATTGCATGCTGCTGCCAACTTCGTTTTAATTTTTTTAAAGTGTTATAAGAGATAAACGTCGTGATCTGTTTGATATAAGCGTCGGCATTTGTATCTCAATTCTATTTGATTTCGTTTTGAGTCCTCTGATAAGGAATTGCAGCTCAAAACTTAAATTACCTGAAAATTATGGTAATTTTCAAAAATTACCGTAATTTACCATGGTAATTTACCTCAATTGAAAATTACGGTAATTTACCCATCTCTAGAAGTGATGCGTGATATGTGAAATAAAGAATGGTGTATATTTAGTAATTATAATATTCATTATACAAAGCTTTCTAGATATTGAGGTTTGAGTTCATCGGAAGTGAAGTAGAGCTATTAATAATGAATCGGTATGGTTTAATGAAAGATCGGACACGACGACGAGAGAAGCAATTTCGGTGACAAGAGATACTTGATCAACCTTAGGTATACATGTTTATAATTATATTGATATTTTATAATTCGATTCCGGCTGGCTGTCACGCTAAGATTTTATAGCGACGGGCAAATCGTTTCCATGACCGTATGCGGCAATGACGTTCCCTGATTACTCAGCAAGAATTCATGAGAGTTATAAAATATGTTTAATTATAGTTGAAGTGTGAGGGAGTGTCTATTGTGAGAAGTGTACTATGTACATTTAAATAAGATAAGAGTTTTAGAGGTTAGATACGTGCTATTTGTTTTTATTTATCCTTTATATAACACCAACGTTTCCACGGTCGACTCGTCCATCGTCTTCAGAGTGAGTGAAGTTGGTGTTATATAAATATTTAACCCGGTGGAAATTCCGAGAAGACCTCACCTGAATTGTTGCTAAGTGCTTTTCGCAGCGTTTATTAACTCAGGATACATAAAATCTCAGCTTTTAGGTTCAAATAAATTGCGCGTTCCTTAATCAACCTAGTAATTGTCCTAAATAACGATAATTGACTCAAATGTCTCGACTAATGTCTAAAAGTAGCCGACAAAATCGCCTGCGCGCCATGTTGCTTTTACAGTATTATCTCGGATAATAACCTTTCACCTCGCGAAAACGGCCGGCAAAAATATTAACCGAGATAATGCACCAAAACCGAGTTAATGGTTCTGGTGAAACAGAGAAGTCACATTAACTCGGTTAATCCCAAAATTAACCGAGTTAAAAAGATTATCTTCGTTGGTGAAACTCGCCCTAAATGAATGTTTGTTTCCCGCTCCTCCCCAGTTTTGAAAGCTGAGTCACTTTGCTTCCGCTCCCGCAGTCCCCTACTCAAGACTGCCCCCTTCCTACCTCAACCCCTCCACCAGCTTGATGCACCTTGAACCCCGGCGAACCCCCCCCCCCCTCCTTTTACCTTATGTATATAAGTATCCAACAATCATTTAATTTTGTCATTTATGCACCTGAAGATGATGCTTACGCATTGAAATCTGGATTGTGTGATTGTATTTTTGACCCTGTGGATTGGTAAAGTGAATTTATTTGTACATGGTATCAGATTTTCTGGCCACAATGTATTGTTGGTAAACAATCAAGCATTAAATTTTACTATCCTAGGTTATAGTTACTTTTTATGAAAATTATCCCTGGTATGATTCTTACAAATGATTTTGTTTTAGGTGGAATGTCTTAAATGTAGTCATGTTAGTGAACGAGAGGAGAGTTTTTTCGACTTGACAATCAGTGTTTCTGGCCACAATACTTTGGAAAGCAGCCTTAAGTCCACTTACCTCATTCCTGAAAAAATGGATGGAAATAATCGGTACTTCTGCAGCCTTTGTGGTGAACTTGTTGATGCAGACAAAGTAAGTGAGTTATTAATATGTGCAACCCCATTAGTCTAACCTATCAGTTGTTACAAAATATTTAATGTTTTAGTATCTATTCTGTTTGATCTTTTCTCTGTTGTAATATTTCATTTGTGGTATCATTGTTTCATAAGAAACTATGAGTTAGTTGGGCTGAATTTAAAACCACTAGTGATTCTACTAGAGCAGGTAAGGTCAAGGCTCTGAAATGTGTACAAGAACCATTTTTATTGCAATCTAATGCTGCAATACATAGACAGCAAAGTATGCAGATGCCAGAGTTATTAAATAAGACGTAAGTATAACAGTGAATTGAGAAGTCAAAAGGTGGATGTGTGGAATGATTGAATTATTGAAGATTTCTGGTGATCTTGGTCAAGTAAGAAATTAGATTTGGAGAAAAGAGTGCAAAATTTCAAAGAAAAAGAACAACCACAATATAAGTATTAGTAAAGCAAGCCATCAAATAAGTTAATCAGAAGAATGAATATTTGTTTTGGATAATGTGTGATAAAAAATATAATTTTGATTTACTAAATGGGAGGTGAACCCATGATGGTTTTTAGAGTACCAGAGCTTGGAACAATTTGGGATGGGATGAAAAAATTGTCTCAGAGATGAAGAATTTGCTGAGACAAATTTTGGGATGGAGAGGTGTTGGGATGAGAAAAAACAAAATTTTCTGGACAAAAATCATGAGATAAAGATATTGTGCAGGATGGGAAGAGATGAAATTAACGGGTCGAAATTTGTTGTAGAAGGAGAGAAAATGAAAATTTCAGCACAAGAAGCATTTAACCAGAAAAAAGCAGCTAAAATTCTATTTTAATTTTCTTGCCTATGCTGAGATAAGGAAAAACCCGTTGAGTCATCTATACATAAACAACGGTAACATCAATGACGTCTGAAGTAAAGATGAAATTTTTGCACAGTTTTTACTTACATGCATGGAAAAAGCTGATATTTACTTCATTAGATCTTTAAGCCTTCAAGCCCAGAGGAGGTTTAAATAGATTTTAATCCTGTCACCGGAGGAGATTTAAATGTTTTGATGCTTCATATAGACTTGTGAACAATAAGTAACATTTCAGTAACTAATAGTTCTACAGCCCGGAATTTTTTTGTAATTGCGAAAAAAATGTTATATCATTTACAGCTTAAAAACATTAAAAAGAGAATTATTTTAGGAGCTAGACACTTTAAAATTCATTTAAATTAAATGGAATATTATGACAATAAAAAACATTCTCGAAAGAAATTATGCATGAATTTCAAGTTACAGCTTAAAAACATTAAAAAGAGAATTATTTTAGGAGCTAGACACTTTAAAATTCATTTAAATTAAATGGAATATTATGACAATAAAAAACATTCTCGAAAGAAATTATGCATGAATTTCAAGTTTTAGGAATACAGACAAACACTAACACAGATAGGTACTTCTTTATACACCGGTAGTTACTGTTATCGAATGTTTTGATAGTCACAGAACGTTAATATAAACACCTCTGCAGCAGATGTTTGTTTAAGTCATTTCCAAGGCCACCTTATAGCGGTCATCGCCAAACGTAAAATACTAAAAGATTGTTTTTTATAATAATTTCAATTCCAAAAGTAATTCAAAACGAAAATTTAGTGCTGAAAATATTTTGGGTTATAAAAAATATAATGAAATTACTTCACCTTAAAAATTCTGCTTGGTGTGGTAATCCTCGAAGCAATCGATGCATAGTTCAGTGTCACAAGATTCGCACCAGTGAACTGTCTCTTTCCTCTTCCCATGTTTGGTACAACAGACTGCACAGCATCTTTGAGGTCTGGCCTTGTTACTGTCCTGGCATTCTCTGTTGTACAGCAATACCGTATTTTAGAAATAAACTTTCTACTAAGTGGACTCTGAATGATAGTTGATCGCTCCTTTTTCCCAAATTTTCATGATATATTATCATAGAGTTAAGCACTGTTATATTTAGAAGTCTGCGGAAAATTTACATATACCATTTGTTTAGACGCTTCCTATCGATTAGATACGCTTAAGGAAGCTGATCCTTTAGGTCAACTGCTCCGATTTGCTTGTTATAATCGATCTCAAGGGTTGGATTATTTATTTCCTTTCCCCTGATGTTGATAATCTCTGTGTCAGCGATGTGAAACGTGGATATCATGACAATAAGTTTTTTGTCCTGCCAATTGATTACCGATACAGGGCTGGAATGCATCCCTATCACTTCCCCTTTCCTCAATTTCTTTTCCTTTACTAACATTGGTACATTTTTCCAGCCTAATCTCAGGGTACCTACGCAGTCTGTTTTGAATGAAGTCTTTAGATGCCTCGCAAAATCAGGAGAATTGTAGTAATTATCTATCCAAAGCGTTCTACCTTGATTTAGGAGTGGCTCCACTAATTTTAGGACAATGGATGCTGTTTTACTACTTCCAGGAGTTATAAGAGGTGATGAAAAATCAGTATCCTTGCCAGTGTAAACTATGAGTGACCATAAATACCCACTGGTTGAATCACAGAGTTCATATGATTTGATCCCAAACTTTGATACTTTGAGAGGAAATTATTGCTTGAAAGATAAAGGCCCCTTCCAAAAATTTAGTGATTTATTAATGGAAATATTTCTTGAATGGCAAAAAATATTTCTGAAATTTATTATTAAGGTGATCAAAACGGAAAAATTTAAACAATTTAAGGGGCCCCTGGAAACTACTTTTCTCTTCGTTGTTAGTGAAATTAAGGAATTTACAAATGTATTCAAATCTGTCTCTTGTTATTATATATCCAAACCCTGGTGTACTAATTTTTCTTTTACTTGAAAAGTATGACCTGAGGGTTAGTTTCTGTACAATTCCCATTAGCATAAATAACCCCAATACGATGTAAATATCTTGGAATGCAACTGGCTTCCATGATGTAATTCTACATTTCAGCAAAAATGTTCTATTTTTTGTTTTACTAATTTGCTCTGCATAGCGATTAGTTTCCTCCACAATCATTCCTTCTAAATCGCTATCGAAGAAAATTTCAAATATATCTTCAATACTTTGCAAATATTTGCTCTGCCCTGTGGACCAGAAATACCAATGAAATTTTCTCTTTTTCCTTTATAATTGGAAATGTCCTTCCAAGCAAAATCTGAAACTTCATCCTCTACCTCATCCAAATCATCAAACAGCAACGCGTCAACTTCGGAGCGATCGTTTATGTAATTCTCACTGTCACTGTCAGAACTCAAGACACTTTCCTCCGAGTCACTTTCAAGCAAGACGTTCTCAACCTGTACATCACTCAATTCCTGCTATCTTTTCTTTCCTGCACACGCCATCATTGACGGTAGGAGAGTGAAATCCCTAATAAGCACAAACACACACAAATATTCCTCAATTTGAAGCATACGGCTTGCGTAACAAAGAACTTGCAAAGGAAGCAACAATAAGGAGCTCACTAAAATGTTCGTAAAATAAAATAAAACTCCTAAAATATTCCTTCCAGAAAAGCGACTTATGTCCACTGCCTCTGACTTTGGTAGGTATACTGAGCTGCATTTCTTGAAAGAAAGAAATCTTGAGTCTCTTCTCTACAATTTGCTCTCCCACGACCCTTTCCACGCCACCGACCTTTCGACACCCTAATCTTTCATTATGAGGGCTTGGGTCTGAATGAGGCCCCCTGTCCTGCGGTCATCCATACGCTATGGAAATGGTGCACATGGCCCCCCAAGATATTATGCTAGGCTAAACAAAAGGGAAGTGAAAACATTGTAACTCTCACTGGCCTTATCCATATCTCTTCCTGTCCTTCCAAGCCGAAATGAAGATCGTACCACAGTGGGCCTCGGAGAAACCAGGCGTCAGTGATAGGATATGTTTACGTTGACAATAAGGTCATCAAATTTTCATCTATGCGCTGCGTATACTCTACTTTATCCTCCCAAGTGGTTGGAAAACTGCTCTAAATATAATTTCAAGAGATGGAGAGGAAAGCCGATTACTTACCGTATTTACTCGTGTAAGCCGCGCACCTTTTTTCCTGAAACACCGGTGAAAAAATAGGGGTGCGCGGCTTACACGAATCATCCAGATTTTCGTGTAAACCGCGCACTATTTTTCCTCAAATTCCTGTTGTTTTTTTCTCCTAAGTTTCGCATTCTGTAAACATATCGACGTTAATTGGTAAGTATGGTCTAGTAGTAAATCGTACAATGTAAAGTATTCTGAAATTTCGAAGTAATTTGTAATAAAAATCCAGAAGTCTGAGCGTACGACGGTACTTGAAAACGCTAGAACCGAAGAAACGCTAGATCCGAAATACCACTTGACAAATTAATAGATTTATCGTGTATAGATCGTACTTAGGACAACACTTTGTAGCACTGATATCTATTTAAATCTACATTGTATCCTGTAAGCTGCCACAAGGGGGGCGGCATCTTTATGTCTTTTCAAAGTCGTAAGCGGAGTTTGTTTCAGTATCACGTATCTGTAGCAACATTTTTACGCAATAGATAGCTCCTTTTGTGTACACATTAAAGCTACATTGCAAAGACACGACAAAGAATTTGTTACATAGTGGCAAGAGTCGTATGCTGAGAGATTATACCTTCTTACTATCCGTGCGTGAGTGTAGAAACGAGTTCGAATCGATCATTTAGCATTATAAAATAATTTGCAATTATCACCCTAAAAATGAATTCTCATGTGAAATTGCGATCGTTTCCCGTGAGTACAAAACAACATATTATAAGCGATGCCGAAAAAGTAGAAAATCGAGCTGCAGGAAGGAAATATGGTGTATCTGAATCTAGCTGTGACGAAAACTAAAAATGGGAACTATTCAGATATGAATGTTAATTAGTGATTTACGATTCTATTTCCGCGAATATGTTTTTCTTTAGTTTTACAAGAATTATAATTGTTATTAAATTGAGCTTAGTTGTTTCCGTGTGTTCCCAAGACTTTCCGGTGTTGTTAAATCGTCCAAGTCCACAGCTACTGCGCAGAGAGCAGACGAGACCACCGCTATGGTACGGATGGCGTTCTGCTTTTATTTGTTGATATGCCAACGGATTTCCGTAATAATAAAGTAATCACGGGTTGAAATTGTACATATTTCTGCAATTATTCCTGTTAGATGTTATTTTGAAAAGATGCCATTTTTATAGTTGGATTATGTGGTCGTATGTAACTGTGATTACTGTGAGATGCTACGAGAAAAAGATGCATAGTAAAAGAGGCCGTGCATCGATGCACGACGCGATGACGATTGTGACGATATTAACACGTAATTAAATCAATTAATGAGAAAGACGTACATGTAATATAGGCACAGCATTTCTCTTAAAGCACGTGCATTCATGTTATGACAAAATGATGCAGATTCAAGAGCAAAAAAAATAATTTTCTGACAAATAATTTTTTTCCTCACGAGCCTTCCCGAAAATAGGGGTGCGCGGGATACACGAGGGCGCAGCTTACACGAGTAAATACGGTATATCCGGAAAAAGTGTAGAATAGATGCTTCAAATTAAGAAGCGATATCTTTTAAAGAAAAAATATGAAGTATTGGTCGATTTGCTCAACATAAAGAGTAACATATCTAATATCAGTATGCGAAAAATTATAACCTTTAAATAATATTTAATTCCTCAAAAAGCATATCAAAACATAGCGTGACACAATCGAGCATAGCACGTAGAATGGCGCCATGGGTAATTTAAAGGGGTTGGTGCCCAGCACGTAGGACGACGTTGAAGGGTTAATAAATAAGAGTTTACTCAATGATTAATGATATGCATATTTTTATATCCCATGTAATTCCTGAAGTATGAGTCAGAAAAAAGAATGATTTTTTAATTCAAATACCGCTACTGTAAAATGTATATCACTGATTGTGGCATTTTGAGTGTTTCTACCCAAATAAACCAAATGGAAAGAATAAACAGAATAATTTTAATAAGAGAATGTAATCGGGTTAACCTTGGTTATCAGTAGGTTGGGTGTTTCAAAAACAATAGGTATGTTCCTAGTGTGGAATACACTTATCAGGTACGAAAATGCTACCACTAAAAGGGCCCTTTTAATCTTTAAAGGACAACATTACAATTCTCTTCCTTCGACAAGAATGTCGGAGGAAGAGAAAATGGGCAGATTTTTTAATGGAAATGCGATCCCCACTTGAGATCCTAGTGGAGGGCATTTCAAGTTCAGTACACCATCTGTCGGATGGGATGTTAAGTCGTGGTCCCTTTGGCACCTTTTGTTAAGAGTAGGCTAATGCCGATGCCGGGTTTCTCTCCACCCTTACTCCATTCCCCGAAAACTCCTACCATTACCCAATTACCCACCTATTCCAAATGGTGCAAATGACCTCAGCTGTCGGTCACCTTCCCACCCTAGTTGTTACTTCTCCCAGTGTCTTGTAACAGTTTTAAAATATCAGTTACGAATACGGTAGAGTGCTGATTATCCGTGTTAGGGGGAAACCCAAAGAGATAATCTGATCTCATTCAACTGTGTGGTAGTTGTAGCCTTGGGGGGGATCGAGTTGGTGAGGTGGCTGGAGTACTGGCCTCCCATCCCGAAGGCCTGGGTTCGATTCCCGGCAGTGGTGGATATTTCAGTGGCAAACTGGTCCCCACTTGCGTGCATAGTGAAGGCCATTTCAGTTTCAATACTCCATCCGTCAGATGGGATACTAAGCCATGGTCCCCTTGGTGCCTCTCCGTAAGAGTAGGGTAATGCTGATGCCGGGTTTCTCTCCACCCTTACTCCATTCCCCAAAAACTCCTACCATTACCCACCTATCCTAAATGGTGCAAATGACCTCAGCTGTCGGTCACCTCCCCTGAATAACCAAACCTCCATTGTTAGTCATCCCACTGCCTTATGATCCGCTCTGCTCTCCCCTCAACTCGCCATAATCTTGTAAACCCCCTTCTTTTTTTCTCTGTGCTTTTATAAGAGGTCTCAAAAAGGGACCCCAACTGTACCCCAACCTCACCAGAACTCCCGTTCCACCCCATTTCTTGCACCCCCAGTAACCCTTGTGTTTAAGAGCTTGCCATACTGTTGATCCCTGCCATACCTCTTGAGAATGACATTGATGTGGAATCTTACAAAATGCATTGCTTTAATTTTAATATGATTCTTGGGTTTTGGATGATGATTTTTTGGCTTGGTTCAGGTGAAACAGGGCATGCAAATTCTGATTATCTAATGATAATGCCTTGAAATCAGAATTGATACTCTCTTGAACTTAGAATTCCAACTTAGTAAACTTTTTTCTGATGTTATCTGGCTTTATTCCTTCCCCATGTGCTAGGTTTTTGTCAATTCTAAGATGTCTAATAACTGCTTTCATTTTAGAAATTATGTATTTGTTCTGTGAGCAGTTCTCATTATTTCATTTGACGGCATTTGGAAATTAAATTCTGAATCGGCTGCTGGTATCAAGGTTAAAAATCTGAATGTGAAAGGTTAAATTTCAGTTCTCTTAAATAGGGTTGTTGCTTTGAATTAGAAATGCTAAGCTAAATGGTGGTATGATTTATTGCCTAAGAACTCTGTTCCCGATTAAACCAAAGACTTTTTGAATTTCAGAGGACAAAACTACGACGTCTGCCTCCAATCCTCACATTGTCTTTGCTCCGCTTCAGCTACAACCCAACCAAGGGTGAAAGGTTTAAAGACACATCCAAATTCTCCTTCCCTCTGAAGCTTGATCTCAGTCCTTTTTGTGACTCAACTGATGTTAATGAAAGTGAAAATGGAGAAGATTCACCGTGCAGCAATATTTACAAGCTATTCTCTGTTGTGGTGCATAAGGGAAATGCTCACGGAGGACACTACCATGCTTACGTACGAGATGTTAGCTGTCTGGGCCAGTGGGACTATTCAGGACAGGTTGGTGAACTGTATATTTAAGTAGCATTTTTTATTGTGGCTCTGTCTGGGCCTTCAGACTACTTTAATATAAAATATCTATTTATTATCTCCCACAATATGGCCTTAGGCCTCCATTACTTAACCCATAGTTTTACCGAGACATTGATTTGCCAGCTGCTCAAAAGAGACCTTCATTTGAAAAGATGGCAGTTCCTTGGTCTTGCTATTTTTACAGGCATTGTTTGATACACATATTACATTAATATTCATTACTATGTTTTTGTCATCCTAGCATACATTTACTTGCAAGTATTGTGTTATTGGTTAATGGGTAGTTGGTTTGCGAAAGCATTTCACAAGTGATAAAAGTGGTCATGGGTCATAGTGAAAATTATCCACATGCAGTGCTTCACTCACTATTCCTCATCTGGGTTTGATTTTAAAATTCATTAGAGCTGCTCTAAAGTCCTTTTAAGCATGATCATACCTTGTAAGCTTAGTGCAGGGTGTCTGCTAGTCGGGAAAAGTCGGGAATCCGGGAAAAAGTCGGGAATCCGGGAAAAAGTCGGGAATTTATTAACGTCGGGAAAAAATCTGGAAAAGGTCGGGAATTCGCTGAAAAATAATAAAAAATCGGGAAAAATGGTTGCTTGCAAATCGTCAAGATAAAAATTGGAATGGCAGACATAGCATTACGAAATGAGATGATGTTTCCCTTTTTCTTTATTTGTAATTATCAAAGAGGTGTTATTTTAAACCTCTCTGGTCAGTATTTGTGAGTTTGTGACTTTCGTCGTTTGATTGCACTAGACATGGGCACCGTTTCCTGCATGCCGCCACGTGACAAATCGGCTTGGTCAGTTGCAGGTTGAAGATCGTATACTTCCCTCCAGCCCATGAATGCTATTTCGAAATAATGACCTTGACCGTGGTTATTACAACGCTCCCAAAGATTCAGGCAATCCATAGATCGTACCCTAGTACGATTGTGACTTTTTGCATTTTGCCATGCCTCTGAGGGTGTAACTCGATTAAATTCCACTAGAAATATTATATTTAAACCATCGCGTCCTAAGTTTCTATGCTGCGCATCATCATAATCGGGTGGGATGAATTAACTTTACTGTGGAATTGGAATGCTTTCTTTCTCTCATCCATTCAGTAAAGCTTACAGTTTGCCATTTTGTTATTAGCATTTCCCATTGAATTGTGTTGCTTTTATACGCAAGCATAACGTCTTCGTGAAAGAACAGAGAAAACAGTATATTAGGTTTTGGTGTTTTCCCGGTGGATCAGATGAGTGAAGGTTTCTCGGGTCTTCCACCGGGTCAAAGGCTCCATCTCTGCCGACGTTTCCGAAAACGACTAGTTTTCCATCTTCAGGGCTGTGAAGATGTCCATGGCTCACAGCCCTG
Organism: Platycnemis pennipes; assembly: GCA_933228895.1. NCBI lineage: Eukaryota > Metazoa > Arthropoda > Insecta > Odonata > Platycnemididae > Platycnemis > Platycnemis pennipes. The sequence goes on from OW121852.1 coordinate 96,487,224, forward strand.
AAGATGGAAAACGAGTCGTTTTCCGAAACGTAGGCAGAGATGGAGCCTTTGTCCCGGTGGAAGACCCGAGAAACTTTCACTGATCATATTACGTTGTCGCCAATGATGCCATACGTGCCGCCGCCGACGAATATGTCGTTAGCTCCTGGATGATATACTACTGGAGAACTCGCCATTTGCCGGCTAGTGCGGTGGAATGTCTTTGCTATTCATCGCTAGCTCGAAAGCCGCCGGAAAGTCTAGTTCATCTGTTGGCATGCGCGGGTTTGCAACAAAATCGTTCGTTTTTACTGGAAAACTCGGCATTTGCCAGCTCGAGTTGAGTTGGTTCATCAGTCTTCGAGTTGGTGTGTGCCCAAGAGGTGCCTTTGGTTGGACTGGCGAAGGACATCATTTCATTCAAAGGCTCCTTTCACACGGAACTGCGCCTACCCGACAGCCGTGTACGGCGCACAGTGGTGCAGGATCCCTAATATTTGGTATTTATGAGTCTAGAAAAACTTTCTACGTAGGGTTTTTGTGCATACACGTTGGATGCACCGATTGACAAATTCAAAACCATCTTAAGTAAGGATATATCACTGTTGCTACTCCTCTAGTAGATAAGATAAAATGTTGCACTGGTAACAAGTGCATCATATGAAAAGGAGCAGGCACAGCTTCACCTTCAATTCCCTCTAATATAACATTTATTTCTCCGATTCTTGTTCTGAAAAATGGGTTTAGTAACTGAAGGAGAGTGCTATTTAACTGTTTATTAATATATTGCAAAATTATTTTTTTACATAATTTTTTGTTCAAAAATAAAGAAATTTTTTTTGAAAATTCCCTTTTATATTTTTGCAAACTAATTAATTTGTGAAAATATTAACATCGAATTTGTGTTCTGAGATCGCGAAAACCATTGTGCTATAATTTTGAATGAAACGAGAATTTTGAGTTTGTGTAAATCCAAGTAATAAAAATATTGCAAATACTTTTGTGAAAAAAGTAATTAGCGAAAATATGAAGATCAAATTAGCATTCAGCGACTGAGAAAACGTATATTTGTTCACATTAATCGTGTTGTTTTAAATAAGAGTTAATTAAAGTATAAAAATTGCAAAACTTGTTGAGAAAAAATTAGTTTACAAAAGTTTTGAATCTAAATTCATATTCAGCGACCTCGCAAACCTATATAGACCAAATTTCATATAAATTGAACATTTTTTAATCCAAAATACCAACTATTAGTGATCCTGCACCGCTGTGTGGTGTGCCGCCATGCATTCCTAAAAAAACAGCTGTGAATGTCACGGTAGAGTCCATTTCAAGTATACGGCATTTTAATTTCTACTACTTTCTCATGAACCTAGAGACTGACTGTGAAGTCGTGTGGACTGAAGTCTCTCTCCCCTCTGGTAAACATTCAAAGCCGTTCAAAACTTATGTAGGCTGTTTCTATCATTCTCCTGCCAATTATTTTTTCCGTTTTAGAAAAATGTCTTGACTCTGTGATGAGTGACATTAGTCTTGGTCCCATCAGCCTTTTTGGTGACTTTAATCTCTCAATCCATTGGGAGTCTCCAACGAGTGGGTCTCCGTCCAACGCCCATGATGAGTACTTCCTCCAAAATTTTATTATTGCCCTTCATCTATCCCAGTTCTGCACTGAAGGGAGAAACATGGCAACGTTGGACTTCCTGCTTTCCACCATTCTCCAAGGCAATCACACCCAACAGAAATGTTTTCAACTCCGACCACGAGTCCCTCGACATAATTTACAGCTTTTCCAGCTCCAAGTATCACCGCGGGGTACCACCCGCCCCTCCGAAACCCTTCCTAGCATGGACTAAGGTTTGCTGGGAAGACGTTAACTGCTCCCTTGACCTCATACCCTGGTCCGTGCTCTCCTCTTTTACCCCTGAAGGAGGAATGGACTTCCTGTACGCCATCACTGAGAGTGCCGTTAAGGATTTTATCCCTATTGTGAAACCCAGAATCATCATCAAGTAAATCATTTGAAACTGAAAGGACATCATGACATAAGAATAATTCATATTCTATTAAAATTCCATTTCATTTGTGCATTTCATATTGTTATGATAGCCGCCAAAATGATGCTGCCCTCGGCGATTGTGAACAAATTGTGCCATTTTTCATCCTCACTGCAATAAAATTAATAGCCCAAAATTAATTATTAAAAAAAGTGTATATCTCATATTAAACGAAATACTAAATTATCTGTACGCCGATATGCCGTTTGAATATCGCTTCTTACAATTTTTAGTTATAAAGCCTAAACTTATTTTTTTTCCGTGGACTCTACGTACAAAACATGCATCAATGCGAGGTATCGTACATATTTTCTTTAGAGGTGTAATACTTGCAATGAAGCTTTGTTACAATAAACATCTGTGATCTACGGAATGAATTATCTATATGACCCGTGCAATGTTCCCCATTGATAGTTATGCAACTCAGTCATACTTCTTCAAGTTAACCAGGAAGGCCTAACCTGTTTAGTATGTTTTCTTTGTTACCACGTTCAGGATACATAATTTTGGAGCAGTTGTTTTTATGGAATAGGTCATGTTAGTGACACAATGTGAAAGGTTTGTCCTATTTGAAGTGGTTTTAAATCTTGTTTGACAAGTTCTGTTATTTAACGGATATCTATATACAGTCAAGCCCACTTATATCAAACCCGTTTATGACGCAGGCCCAGTTCTAACCAAGTGAAGGCTGTTCTCCATCAAAGAGAGGCTTGGAAAAACTGTTCCACATATACCGAAGTTCGGTTATTACGAAGTAAATATTTGGCCCCCTCAACTTCATTATAAACGGGCTTGACTGTAATAACTTTTGCCTGCAAAGGTTATTTTTTTACGGAATAACATGTCCCTGTCAAGTTTTTTTTTACCCACACTATTGATAAAACTGTTTGCTGCAAGTATTGGAAAAAATAAGGTCAAGAGTTGGGCTTCTTAATTGTTAACTACTAACACAGAAAGAAAAACACTAGCCAAATCCACAAAAATGTGGATTTGGCTCGTGTATTTTTGTGGATTTGGCTCGTGTTTTTCTTTCTGTGTTATCATGTTTCGCTTCCACTCCATATCGCCTGAATCTTCAGAATTTGTTGTTAACTACTAATTTATTTCTAGGGTGATAGTATAAATGATGGCTGTGTTAATGGAGAACACGAAGTGATGGATCAGCCTGGATCTGTGGATAAGAATGTTGCTAAAGAAATTGAAGGCAAGGAACTTCCAGTCCCAGCCACACTGCTAAGAGATATTCTGCAGCAGGGGAATTGCATTGCTCCATCAGGTACAATTCCACTCTTACCAAAAATATATATAATCAAATATTTTACATAATTAAAGGTCATCTGAATCTCAATTGATTGGATTTCAAACTTATTAGTTTTGATGATGGTAAAAGAAACACTGCAGATTTACAAGAAAAATATTTTTTTAATTTCTGTGGAATTGCAGAGTTTCTTGTGCCCTCATCATGTTAGTCTGCCATGTTGTGTCCAAAACCATCAACTGCCTGATTTTGACCAAATTCATTCATATCCTTAAAGAAGGTCTTGATGTGTTAACCCCATGTGTTGACTCAGGAATCTTGAGGTTTTTTTTTGTGTCATAGTGATCTCATTCAGTGTAAGAATGTTTTTCATTCTATTCAGACCTGTCTTTTACTCTTTGAAACTTAAAGTGAATATAAGACCCTTACTAAATGATGTTACATTAATGACTTGATAATACGAAGTCAGCGGGACTGGAAAATTGGCACTTGTATTAACAAACACGTCTTAAAAAACAGGTATAACAAAAATTTTGTGAAACCTTTGGAATGACAAAAAATGCGGTACACGAGGAAAAAAGGTTAAATAGAAAAAATGGTTCAGTTGAATATACCGTTTTAGTAAAAAACAATCTATGTGAAGATGTAAAAGGCAACCTTGCACTTGGAAAGGTGGAAGCTGCCTACAGGATAATGAGGAACCACTTCAAGGAACGGATCGCAAGATGCAATGCCATAACGGACAGGAATAGGGAAATTCTGATTGAAAACGAGGAAATAGTGAAGAGATGGAAATAATATCTGGAAGAGTTATACAATGGAAAAAATCTCAGTCTAAAAGCTATTGAAGAGGAAAGCGAAGTGGAAAAGGATGATATGGGGGCATCATATTAAGATCGGAATTCGACGCTGCAGTAAGGGACCTTCGGATGAATAAGGTTTCTAGTATTGATGATGTTCCTGCAGAACTAATTAAAAATGCAGGTGAGAAGAAATTAACTCATCTTTACAAAACCATCTGCGACATGTACTCAACAGGAGAAATTCCAAGGGACTTCGAGAAAAACATTCCTATTCCCAAGAAGAAGAGAGCGGAGAAATGTGAAAATTTTAGGACTATAACCCTGATGACACATGCATTGAAGATACTGACCAGGATCATCTACAGGAGAATAAAACAAAAAGCAGAGGAGTTGCTGGATGAAGATCAATTTGGATTCAGGAAAAGTAAGGGAACAAGGGAAGCAATATTGGCCCTTAGGCTGCTCATAGAGAAGGGAATGGAGAAAAACAAGCCAACATTCATTGAATTTGTGGATTGAGAGAAGGCTTTTGACAACGTGGATTGGGATTCAGTGCTCAGAATTCTGAAGGGAATTGGAGTGTCCTACAATGACCAAAGAATTATACAGTCTTTACAAAAACCAAGTAGCTGTGATTAAATCTGGACCCAGCTGTGAAGAGGCAAGAATAAGGAAAAGAGAGGAGAGAGAGGACTGTGCACTGTCTCCTGTAATTTTTAATATTTACATCGAGAGAGCCATCAATGAAATCAAAGAGAAGTCTTCTGGAGTGACTATCCATGGGGAAAAAATAAGCATGCTGCGATTCTCTGATGACATAGCACTTATTGCAGAGACAGAGAGGGATCTGAACAATATTCTAGTAACCATGGAAAGGATAATGGCCAGATATCAGCTGATGATAAATAAGAAGAAGACTAAGATATTGGCGTGCAGCAAGAAAGAAGAGGCGAAAACCAATGTCAAACTAGGAAAACAAAAACTTGAAGAGGTTAAAGAGTTCTGTTATCTAGGAAGCCGAGTAACCAACGATGGACAAAGCAAGAAAGAAATAGTAGAATAGTCCAGGCAAAGAGGGTATTCTATCAAAAGAAGAATCTACGTACAGCAGGATATACAAGTGTAGAAGTAAGGAAACAGTTCATCAGGACATACTTCTGGAGCATGTTTCTTTATGGCAGTGAGGCATGGACAGTTACAGCAGCGGAGAAGGAAAGGGTAGAAGCATTCGAGATGTGGTGCTACAGAAGAATCCTGAAGATTAAATGGATTGTTCGAGTAAGTAACGAGGAAGTCCTAAGAAGAGTAAGAGAAAAGAGAAGTCGGCTGACAACTCTAAAAAGAAGAAGGGACAACTTAATTGGCCATATCTTGAGACACGTTGGCCTGATGAAGACTATCATTGAGGGAAAAGTGAATGGGAAGATTGGAAAAGGCAGGCCTCATATGACATACGTGGAACAGGTTGTGAAGGATGTAAAAGAGAAGAATTACTTCACAATGAAAAGGTTGGCCGATAGAAGAATCGAGGGGAAAGCTGCATCAAACCAATTCTAGGATTATTGGCCAATGATGATGATGAGTAGAAAACACCGGTTCAGCAGAAAACACCGGTTCAGGTGAAAACACCGGTTCTGGAGAAAACACCGGTTCAGCAGAAAACACCGGTACAGGAGAAAACACCGGTTCAGCAGAAAACACCGGTACAGGAGAAAACACCGGTTCAGGAGAAAACACCAGTTCAGTAGAAAACACCGGTTTAGCAGAAAACACCGATTCGACCTATTGAACCAGTTCACCGCCTTCTCAAACGGTTTTTTTCAGAACCGTGAACCAGTTTAGTATTTCCTGCACCGCCCAGCCCTAGGTAGGGTTGTTGATGCAAAAGGCTTCTCAGTTAAAGAGGAAAGGAATAACGTTGGAAGAAAAGGAGAAAATGATCCCTGAAATTGAATCCCAAAAGTTAAGTAGAAGTGCTGTTGCAGAATAGTTTGGTCATTCTGTCGCCGTAAGAGCTGACAACTTTTTTATAATTAACATTTATTCATCGTATTTCTTCTTGAATTATTATTTGCCGATTTCCTTTTCACAGATTGCCGGAAGTGATCAGAAATTAAGGGAAAGTGAAATGGAAATGCCCACTCATTCCCATTTTCTTTTCTCCCCTGGCATTCCCCACCAAAAAATTTCCCCAGTGTTCCATATCCTGTACTCCGAAACTTCTACTTTCTCTCCCCCACTACCTTTCTTTCATTTGCAGGGAACCCAGCAAAGGCTTTCCTTCCCTCCCACACTGGTCATCTCACCTCAAGTGATCCTTTGTTTCGCCACCCACAGGTGGGCAAGAGTCACCCCCTCCCTCCGAAGTCACCAGTACTGGCCCTCGAGGAGATAAGGCCCCTTTGTGAGCCCCTTCCCTCCCTCCTGCAGTGTCCCCTGCTGGATCAGCAGGCCTCACATGCCCACTTTTGGGTCCCTGAAGTGGCCCTTTTCGCAAGGAATCTGTGCACGGGGTGTAACACCTTCAAATATTGTTTTGTGGGCATAACTTGATTCATGATAAAAGACCCCATCTCCAGTATCTTTTCCTCCCTCTCCACATGCGTGGCCTCTTGAGGTAGAGCAGGAGGAAATTAAGATGTGACTGTGCTGCATAAGGATATGCTTCTTTCGATGTTTATTTTTTGCACACATCCCTTGGCAACTCTTGATTCCCATCTGGATCAACCTCCTGAGAGACGTAAGATACTCCGTGACCATGGGACTCGTAGCTGTTTTTGTGAGGGTGAATGGAGTGTTCCCCTCAGTTACGGGTGAAGACGTAAGACTTCCGATTCCATCTTCGTGTGTGGCCAGAACTGGAACTGTAATGCTATGATGAAAATCCCCTTGCTTCATCAGAAGCACAGGAAGAACGATACGCTAAAATATTCCACAATTTTTGGTGCATCGAATCTTTAAAATATATGCCTGCAATTTAGTAGAAGAGTAGCAAGCGACATGATTTTAATAGAGCCACAACAGGGTATAGTGACAAATGTAAATTATGGATTTATATTACCATTGTTACTAACTGAATAAGTGTAAAGGCAGTTATCATGCCTTCACCGTTGAAGTGCGCGGTTTGTACAATCTATTTAGGAAGGAGGTAAACTTAAAGATGAGCTCCTTTTCAAGCTCTCCTTTCAGAGCCTTCATCTGGGGAACAACCATGCAAAGGTGATTATGGCTGGTATTTCTCAAAATTAACAGGCATATCATTATTTATACAGAATACATGATTGACATACCATCCATGTGAGAATCTTTTCACTGTTTTAGCATAATTTAGGTCTAATCTATGCCTGATGCGGAGCTTATGAATTTCTTTTAGCGGAAATTTATTCCTCTAAATTCTTTGTCTGGAGCAGCATCTAGTTGCAAACGATCCAGCTAATCGCGCACTTCATAGTGTATGCATACATCAATACTAGCTTAAAAATATGAATACATTGCCCACGCATCGCTACTAGTTTTTCAGTAGAGGTAAAAGTAATGTAAAACATGTGCTAATGAAGCTTTGTACGCCTAGTCCAAACTGCACGGAAATTTTGCTGAAATGCTTAATAGCCTCTGACTCATTGGAAAAAAGAAACAAATTAAATGTGTTTAACATAATGAACCGTGTTGACATGAATACACATTTACAGATGCATTCATGAATTATAACATCATAAATCTTGCAAGTACGTTACGGGCGTGCATATATTCCAGGAAACAAAAAATAGCTTCATCGTGATGTTGGTCAAGGATACACATTCATACAATATTTGATGTTACAAATTGTCTATTTTTCTGGTCCCGTTGACTTCGTAATATCGAGTTTCTACTATATCTTACATTTCAATCCTATTGATGAAATCCATTAGATTCCAGCATAAGAATGTACTATGACATTGTCCTAGTGTTCTCTCAGTAGTATTCTTGTGCTATCAAAACAAATGAGCTTTGTCTGAAATATTGAAGTGAGATTCATGAAATTCTTCTTAGTACAGGAGATCCAAGATGGCTGTTTACTTCAAAGTACTTTAACAATCATTATTTTATATTTTTTTATGTAGCTCTTAACTTTCTGGTCCATTGGTTGAAGTAAAGGTATAGTAAGGGAAGGGAGGACCTTGACTTAGTCTCCAGGGATAAAACAAGCTCAGGATCTGATCATGAAACTTTGAATGTAGAATGATTTTTGTATTTCAGTGGAATTTGAAGTCTTTAATGTACATGTAGCACTGTGAAAAATTTACTATCATTGTCATAGTTGAATGCTTAAACCATCCAGGCATTCAGCACACTGTTAACAGAAATGCAGTTATTTCTGGTCAGTTTAACTGGTATATCATTGCCAATCTTGACTGACTTATCAAGTTTAAAAAGTTAAATCAGGAAGTAGGTTTTGAGAGAACATCGACAAAATGTATAATGGCATTTAGATCCATTGAGGCATCAAGTGAAGTTTGATTTCAGAGTTCTCAAATTGTATTTGTATGCATTTTGTAACTTTGAACCCTTTTGATTTTTCAGATCTAAGTATTCACATGGACTAAACTTTGGAAATTTCATATTTGTCTATATGTATGTGTGATTGACTTTTTTATTCCATCATTTTAACAGGTACAATGAGCTTGGTGGACCTCTGCTCCAAACTGTCTGAACTTACTTGTGGTTCTTCTTGGAAGGAAACATTCCAATCTGAATATGGTCGCTTGTCTCACTTCCTCACTTTACATCCATCTTTGTTTTACTTTGACAAAGTAACTCGAACTGTAGGACTTCAACCTTCTGGAACCAAGGTAATTATAAGTTTTAAACATCAATTACCCTCTTTTCTGGCCCATAAGATGAATTTTTAAAATCAACATTGTATTCTAAAAGCAGCCTGCATAGTATCAGTGGAAGTAAAGTTATTTCATATGTTCCATTTTGAATTTCTGTGAAAGATTACTATCTACTTTCTGTGCTGACTGCATTGAGTTAATAGCCAAAGATTTGATCTCCATCATTTTTCCTACAAAGGTCAACTTTAATAATATCACTATTTTTGGTAATTGACAATGCCTTTACTCTGATTTGTTTACAATAACAGATGTTAATTATTATTTGTTGAATCAACCACAGTTTTGCCTACTTCGGTCATTGGTTCATCGGTGGTTCACAGTTTAAGTGCTACTTTTCACAATTGCCAGGTATTGCCTTGTGTATGTGCAATTCTTGCCAACCTAATGTCATGTAATGTTTGTGGGATGAAAACCAATAATTAAGATTTCTTCTCATTAGATTTCTCCTAAATAAAGCTTGTTTTCCTTACTCACTTGAGATTACATTGTAGTTCACAGGAGTAACCTAGGTATTTGTGGAAGGCTAGTAAGTTACAAAAATTAGATGTTAATCATGAATTTTAGAAGGATACTAGCTGAAGGTGCCCATTAAAATTCAACGGGAGGGATAAAAAGTATAATTACACTCATTATGAAGTATTTTTTAAATTTCTCCTAAAAGATCAAAGCTGATCTTGTGCTCTGTAGCTACAATGAAGTTTACAGCATCTCTCTTGGCTGAACTGTTTAAGCACCATCAGTGTTTTTTGCCTTAGCAAAGATCAGAAAAGAACTGGAAAAAACACTAAGTTTCGACAAAACTTACATATTTTAGAGAAACATGGATCGCAAAGTGTAAGTGATTACAAGAATAAGCATGTTTGAAACCTTGTTCAATGAATTAAGAAAAAATGAAAGAAGTTCATTGACATTCAAGCACTTAACTCAGTGAAATAAAAAAGTCTTGCAGTCTTTAATTCTCAAACCTAATTTAAACAAATGTAAGCTCATATTTACTACAATAAATCGAACCTGCCCCTCTAAAAAAATGGTAATAGTTTTTTCATAGCAGATAGGGGGACAAGAAACAACATTTGGCAATTATTACTCTGTGTAGGTAATTTTGTGAAGCAATCATTGGTGTCATATATCCTTGGAAGAAAGATTGTGTCATGCTCTTGAGCAGCGTAAAATTTGCCTGCAACTGCATAAAACTCCCTGGCATTTGGTAATAGGTAGGGTCCCTGTGCCGAATCATAAGCAGTCAGTGATAGTATTTAGTGGAGTTGTGCATACCAGATATCAAATAATCCCTTGTGAAAGATATGCTTCTCCACAATGAGTTGGGGGGTGTCCTTGAATCGTTCGCAATCGATTCTGGTTCAGAACAATCCTAACGCAATTTAAAAACATGCGAGTCCTTATTTGTGTACCGGAATTAATGTTGAATGATTCAAGCACACTCCCCCTGGTCTTCAACACCCCTTCATCACCCCTGGATTTACAGTAAAAATATTTTTTCAACAATGCATAAGGTCTCATAGTAAGACCCTCCTTGAAGACAGGATGCACTCCCCCCAGAAAGGTGAATTTTGGAATTTCAATAGTCCTGCCAGGGTAGCCATTAAATCAGTGAATTGAAAGGGTCGGATCCACCTTAATGGTTAACTAGTTACAAAATAAGAAGCTTTAACTTCATCATCATCATCATCGGTCAACAATCCTAAGGTTGGTTTGATGCAGCCCTCCACTCAATTCTTCCATTGGCCAACCTCTTCATATTAACGTAATTCCTCTCTTTCATATCCTTTACGACCTATTCCATATATCTCACATGACGCCTTCCTTTGCCGTTCTTCCTGTTCACTTTTCCCTCGACGATTGTTTTTATCAGGCCATTGTGTCTTGCGATTTGGCCGATTAGGTTGACCCGTCTGCTTCTTAGAGTTTTTAGCAAACTTCTCTTTTATTCCCTTATAACTAAAAAAGGAAATGAAATAAAATACATATTGTTAAAATATATTGTGATCCTGAAAAGTATTCCTGGATAATGTTTCTCTGCTGCTCATTCACACAAAAAGTTATCATGACTTCTTATACTACGGTTTATAGGAAGGTATCAAAAAAGTAATGAGCCATATTGAATATAAAAAAGAACAAGCATAGATATGTTTAATTAACTTCAGAATTTATGCTGAAGTCTATCAATTTATTACACGTATTCTTTAATTTATTTGTTGATTTGTTTTTGTTAAAGGATATATTGTTAGGTTCCATCTATTGGTGTACGTTTTGGTCCCTCCAGATATGGACATACATGCTTCAAGAGATGAATGTAATATGTAATTTTTGTGATTGTTTGTTCTTTTGTCTCACTTTATCAGTCATAAGAGGATGCGAACAAAGAAAAAAATCAGTTAATATGATGGAGATATTATAATTCCTGCCATAAGATGTATTTCATCATCATCATCGGTCAACAATCCTAGGATTGGTTTGACACAGCCCTCCACTCAATTCTTCTATTGGCCAACCTCTTCATACTGACATAATTCTTCTCTGTTACATCCCTCACAACCTGTTCCATGTATCTCATATGAGGCCTGCCTTTTCCAATCTCTCCGTTAACTTTTCCCTCGACGATTGTCTTCATAAGATGTATTTATCATGCATAATTTGACATGTAGCTGTCCTCCAAAAATTTAGTATCAAAAACACCAACTACTTGAGAACATATTGTAGTTTAGTAATTGTTCCAGTATTTTACTTGATGAATGTTAGGCAGGGAAGGATTTCTTTCCATCCTTCCTTTCTGGATTTCCACTACTTGAGTTGGCAGGTGCTGACAACAGTTTCTCCAGAGTTCCAGCCGGCATCTTCAGGTCTAAGGTCATTCGGCCTTTGAGAGAAATCCTTTGCCTGCATGCCAACATTGTCAATATTTTTGTTTTCTGTCACAATTTTAGGCAATAATCCCCTGCCATTCCCGCAGAGGTTGCTCAGAGGGTGGAGGCTACAAGGGTGGTGGCCACCGGCGCAAGAAGAGGAAGAAAAAGAAAGGTGGAGGATGGGCAAGTCGGAAGCCAAAAGCAGGGCCTGGGGGTGCTGATGGTGGGAGGCGGAAGTCAGCCATACTGTTTGCAAACAGGCAAAGAGACCATGTTGGGTCTGAGATAGTTGATGGGCTAGAGGATGGAGATGAGGATGATGGGTGTGAGACTGATGATGCAGATAAGTTTGAGGATTGCAGTGTGTCTGATGGTGAGGAGATGGTTCCAGAGGGAATACACTGGTTTGACTTTGATGATGCAACGGTGAAGCCAATTCCAGTCTCAGCACTTGAAACTCAATACTCAGGTCGGGAGAGTGCTTACATGCTCTTTTACCGCCTGGAGGAGCTCGGCAGCGGAAGGAAGAAGGGGCCTCTTGTACCAGTGCATCTAGCAAAGATGGTGGAGGAGAAAAACGAGCAGCTAAGAAAGGAAAGGTAGAGTTTATTATCAGTAGCATTTCATAATCCAATTTGAGTATCTTCATTTGATGTTAACACAATGGCTGCACACATATGATCTTTTCTAGGGAAGGATTCAAAAAGAAAAACTGGTCTTTGTGAATAGATTGAAAATATTTTGTTTATAAAGGGTATTTTCTGTATGAATAGCTAATTGGTGGTATGTTTTATCTCTTCCTGAAGAATTAGCTATTGGTCTCCTAAGTACTTCTTCCCAAATTGATTTTTTAAAACTGTCTTGAGGTACTTCAACATTTCCCAGTAGTTAATATTTCTCCTATATCACTCTTACATCCCCATCCTTTTTTTCCTAGTCTATACTTTTTACATTCTCCCATTATTGTGTCTGTACACCTTCATTTACCTTTGTTTCCTCCATTCCATTAGTTGTTTCTACCAAGTTTTTCACTATAAATGCTCATATGATCTGTCTGCAGTACTTCTTGAGCTTCTACAGCATTGTTAATTTTTCCAAATAGTCTTTTCTATGTCTTGAAATTCTCGAGCATGAGTCCATTACTTCCCTTAATGATTAGGTTTTAAAACCTTATACTGTGAGAACCAATTGCAAAGAATTAATGTAATTCACATTAAACTCACATTTGGAAAAAAATGCAAGTTTTGGCTACTAGATGTTTAAATTTGGCTAGGGTGTAATATTCTTCTTGTTTTGGTGTCCAAACTTTGAGGGGGTGTAGAAGGGAAAGGAAAGAATTTGTCGAAAGTCAGTCAAATTTAGTGCCAGTATTAAAAAAAAAGGTTGACCTTGCCTCATGGAATTTGTTTCTGTGATTTTTAGGGAAATATATGATAAAGCTTTGCATGAAGTTACCATCCGTGTTCTTCCATCTGGTGCCTATACTGTGAGAAATAGTGGCCTGCAGAAACGAATCTCAGCAGGAAGTGAATCAGTGGATGAGATAAAAGTGCCTGCAGATGAAAGGTGGACAATTAACCAGCTTCATCAAGAAATTATTAAGGTAAAGAAAGATTTTGGTGATCTTCTTTAATTGAAGGTAAAATTGTAATGTGATTTACATGCACTTTCCCATCTATTAATTCAAATAAAATATCTGTGGATGTTATTTGTAGAGAAACCCTATCCCAAGTTTACTTTAATTGGATCTTATATTCTTAGTAAATGGTAAGCAATATCTTTGCTTATCAGAATGCCTACTTTGAAAAACCTTTTTCCTAACATGGATGATAAAATCAAAAGTGTAAGAAATATGCCTATGCTTTACTTTCTGGGGTGATCACTTGGTGCTTTGCATATACAGTAGGGGTGGACGGGTCAAAATTTTAAGGCTCGGGACGGGTCGGGTACTTTTTTTATCCTCGGGTCGGGTCGCATTCTATAATTAAACCCCAATTGTTGTCCATAGCTTATGCAGAAATGTCAAAAAATATGTTTATGAAGGCCAATAAAAGGAAAAGAAACAATCTAGGCCTATATGGTGGACTAAAGTTAAACTGTATTAACTCAAAACAAATTTAAATATCTAAAAACAGTTGGCTTTAATAATAACACAAATAAATACAATAGTAACTTGGAAAATGAATTAAGGGACAAAACAAGCACCTTCCTGTATTTCCTGTACTACAGTAAAACCTCTTATTTAAGAACCTCTAATATACGAATTGACACTAATTTACGAACCATTAAGCCGGTCCTGATCTTTGTATATAGGAAAACCATGTAAAATGTTTAATGAAACCTCCATTTTACCGATTTAGGAAGTGAGAGGCCGATCCCTAGGAGTGACTGACCTCTGTTTTACGAAGTTTTTGAAATGATATTTTAGCACTGAACTCAGTACAATGGAATCACGATCACTGTATACCGCGACAGGAGCAGCTGAAGCCAGATAGGTCATGTTGAGAGGGCCCTCGGTCCAAGTATTTCATATGGGAAAATGTGGAAAAATCGAATGTGAGCATAGTGCTTTTTGAAGTGCTTAAACTGTAGCAAAAATCCCAGAGACTGATCATCCAAATCGCAATTCAATCCTAATTATATGATCCAAGGAAAAAATGTTCAAAGACGCATGGCACAACGCCTACTTCTTGAAAGCATTGCCCCACTTCATAAAATAATCGGATTAGTCCTTGGTAATTTCTATTCCTTTTCTATCATTTTGTGTATTGCAAATACCTAACTCGTCGTCACAAAGGATCCATATTTTCTCTGGAATTATTTAAAATTAGCTTTAAGTTAGCCCCCGTAAGCCCAATTCAGAACTTTGTCCAGCCTTTTACTTGAAAATAGCATTCCCATAGGAAGTTGTTTGCTGCAGCTGTCGTGGAGCTTAGTTTCATTAAAAAATCTAATTTTGCAATAATAAATTACTTATATTCAAATCTTGATGCAATTTGATTATTTAATTTTTCATTAGAAGTGTTTTACGTCGTTAGGTAAGAATATACGATCGCATCTTTTAGATCGCGATCGCTTTATGTAGCCGCGAGTAAATAGTTCTCGTAAATCACCACTAGATGTCAGCACTGTGGAACGCATCTTAAAAAAAGAGGGAATTTCAAATGCACTGAGTGAATTTCTAAGATTGACTTTCATCAGCGGCGAAATATTATTAAATGTATTTCAAACGATACGCTAAAGGCATTTTCTGGTCTTTTCACTGAAATATACTGGGTCAGTTGGAACTTTGTTTTGAAATTTCCTATAGTTAGAATGCATCCCTGGCTTCCTATGTTAAAATGGCCTCTTTAAACACAAATCGACGAGCACTAAATATAACCCTTTCGCTAATTAATGCATAACTGCATATGCTCAAAATACTCAGTGGGATAAATTAATTCTCTTATTCCCCTTATTATGAGATCTACCAACTTGAAGCTACAAGAATTTAATTCATTTGCAGCAGCCAAGTTCATACCATTATAAATTTGAAGAAAAATATTTACCAGTGTTTTGTTGGAATTCCTGACTGTGAATTTCATTCACTTTGCCTAAAGTGAGTCTCCTAGCCTTAGGAATAATGCCCATGCTATGTAGCGAATCAAAACAATTAAGGTCTAATTTTTAAATCCTTTCTATTTGATGCAGATACACTGCACACAGAGAATTTCATGTAATATCTGTTTTTTTCCCAGAATGAGCAGATGACTATTATTTGTTATCGTAATTAGTTTGATTTCGACCCTAACGTAACTATTTGACAAGTTTAGCACAGCATAGTGTTTAATTGCATTGAAAGTATACTTGCGTTACTGTCAGCAGAGTTTTAGTAGACGTACATTTGTCGCAGATCAAGCCTCTTATGTGCATGATGTACCTCCATGAACATTGCTCATTGCTGTGCGAGGTGTAGCCAAGGCATGAGACAGTGTCACCGCAATAACTATTTCCAACTGTTGGAGATCAGCTGGTTTTGTTGACACATCAGTTCCGGAGACAGAGGAGTCGGTGGAAGATAACCTCCAATTTACAAACCCTCTGATTTACAAAGCTCAAATTTTTGGGTCCCTTCAACTTCGTAAAATAGAGGTTCTAATGTAGTAAATACATCCCAAAACTGTTATTCCAGTTCACTCAATTTGAGATAAGCTGCTATTAAACTGAATGGCCCATATTAGAAATTTTTAAAATAAAAAACAAATGTACACAGGAAATATTTTGTTTGCATAAATATTCAACTCTTTAGTTACAAAAAGATTAGAGAAACCAAAATCTCAGCCTTAAAATTATAGAATGATAACTGGTGAAAGCTAGTAACAATTATCATTATCCATTAATATTTTTCTTGTAAGACTCTTGCCTTATCCCTAGTTATTAGGCATAGTCAGTTAATTAAAGTTTTACCAGAAGTGAATTACTGAAATCATCTTTCACAAACTTAATTGCTTTAATGGCAACATTTTTGAAGAATCTTTTGGGATAAATACTACGCAAATCATTTTGATGGTGTTCAGTTGTGTATTCAAATGTTATGTCAAGGTTGAGCCGCGCCACCACTTGGCGGTGCCACTGGACTTCGGTTTTCGTTTATCATTTGTTTGTGTGCCTAGTGAGTGGATGTTGAATGAGTGAGTGTGAGTGAGTCTACCTGTGAACGCTGAGCAGTGAGGATCGTGAAAGAAGCAACCCTGTGGAGTCCAGCTGCTTGCCGCATCGCCATCGGTCAGTCGGGCACGCGATCGGTGAGTGGCAGATTGTCGTGGCTCAACCTTTTTTCACTAGTAATTTTTGTAAAAGCAAATTATACAGTCCACTTTAAGATAGAAATTCACCTTCGGAAGTGATCATATGGTCCTTCGGGCCGGATATCGTTAAATATCAGTGTAGATATCGATAGGATTTGGTCGGTTGTTTACCCTTGCTTAGTTTAACAGGTAGCTGAAAATGCCGGCGATCGACGACTTAGAGTTTCGTATTGCATCTCTCCTTGCGAAGATGGGTCGTATCAATGATGTCGCTAAAGATTTCAAAAAGAATGCGAGTGATGTAAAACAGAGGAATTTATTACGAGCTATGACAGACCAGGTTGATAAAATTGCGGACAATTTTAATGAGGGCATTCCAAAATTAGCTGCGTTGTACGCGAAACAGTCCCCTCCGATTGAAAGGGACAAAGAATTGCGTAAGAGGACTGAGGAGTTCGAGGCGATGTTCTACAATATGAAGGCAATTCTCCTCACTCACTTCCCCGATGTGGAGCCTCGCTTAAGGTCAACGGGGCATCATGCTGCCGTGGAGAGTAATGTTACTCATGCAGTAGCGCTCCCTAAACTCGATTTGATAGAGTTTAATGGTAATTTAATGCAATGGCAGGCATTTTATGATTTATACCTATCCGCGGTGCATGATAATCCTTCCTTGAGTGACGTGCAGAAATTTTTGTACCTCAAATCTGTTCTCAAAGGGGAAGCATTGTCGTGTGTTTCATCCCTACCTGTGTCCTCGGGAAATTATTCGGTCGCGTGGGAGAGTTTGAAATCACGCTATATGGATCCTAATAGGCTGACAAATGCCTATCTGGAGGCTCTGTTTGATATGACCCCAATCAGCAGGGAAGCTCAAGCTATTCGTAAATTTTGCACGTTAATCACTGAGTATGTTGGTGCGTTAAGCGCTGTGGGGCACAATGTCGAAAGTTGGTCTGTACCAATGCTTTTTCTGTTACGCCGAAAACTCAATTCCGTGTTGCGAGAGCGATGGGAAAAGATAGCATTGAACGTTGTAGAGCCGTCTTTACAAACCTTTTTTGATTTTTTGAATGAGGAAGCCAAAGTTTTGGAGGCATCTTCATCGTTACCGGTGGAAACTGGATTGCATAAAAGGCCCCATAAGCCAGTACAATCGTTTAGAAAATCTACGAGTATGGTTGTTAACACGGACAGCCAGAAATCGTGCCCAAATTGTTCATTGTCGCACTCATTGGAGAAATGCAGGAAGTTTTTGAAATTACCTGTGGGTTCTCGGCTGAGGGTAGTAAAAGGAAAAGGTTGTTGTCTAGTTTGTTTTAGCCAAGACCACTTTTTAAAAGATTGTGAAGTCAAACAGCCATGCCCCAACTGTAAAATGCGACATAATGAATTGCTTTGCTTTGCCAATCGTGGGAACTCAAGTTCGAAATTTGAGACTAAAGGTAATGCTACGGCAGAACATCGACAGCAAAACCCTCAATTAGCGAGCGCGAACTCGGGCGAGACGAAAAAAAATCCGGTTAACGAGGTTTCCACACTTCAAACTTGTACTCATCGGTCGGGGTCTGTAGTGATGCTTGCAACTGCTAGGGCAATCGTATTGGATACTAATGGCAGAGGGCGTGCCATTAAACTCTTGCTTGACACCGCAAGTCAGGGAACCTTTATCACTGAATCCTGCGTTCGGCGGTTAGGGCTAAATTCCAATAAAATTAGAACGCCCATCTTCGGGTTTGGAAATAATAACGCCGTAGTATCCTCTGGAATGGTCAGTTTGAAAATAAAGCCTTCCTCTCAAAGCACGTTGAAATATGATATCAACGCTATGGTGGTTCCTCATATTACTCAGTGTCCAAAAATATCGGTCGTTAATAGAACATGGCCGCATATTGTGGGACTGAAACTGGCGGACCCGAGGTATTACGATGAGGAAAAGATAGATGTACTATTAGGCGCCGAATGGTTTGCGCGCGTGGTAGTTGACGCACCAATAATTGGGCCGGCAGGGACACCTGACATTTTACCTACAGTTTTTGGTCATTGCCTGATAGGGAAAATCGAAAATATCGATAATAAAGTCCAGGTGTTTTGCTCAACGCTAGGTGAGAGTATTGAAAGTTTAGTGCGAAAGTTCTGGGAGTATGAGGAACCTCCGAGTAGATACCAGTGCAGTCCGGAAGATGATGCTTGTGAACAACACTTATCAGAAAAATGTAGCTCGTGAATTTAAACAATATGTTGTTCGACTACCTTTTATCACAGATATACCAGAATTGGGGCAAAGTTATGGGTTAGCTCTGCAAAGATTTTATATGCTAGAAAATAGATTGAAGAAAAACGCCGCTTTACGAGCCAAGTATAATGAATTTATGAAGGATTACATTACGCAAGGCCATATGATTGTGGCATCTGGTCCCCCATCGGTACCGTCTTACTACATTCCGCACCATTGTATTTATCGCTCGAGGGAGGAATTCTCTCGATTTAGGGTGGTTTTCGATTGTTCAATGAAAACTACTAAAGGCATATGATTGAACGATGTGTTATATAAGGGTCCCAAATTGCAAGTGGATCTAATCGATATATTAACGCGATTTAGATTGCATGAGGTTGTGGTGATCGCAGATATCCGCCAAATGTATAGAAACATTAAACTGCATCCGGACAATTATGATATGCAACGGATATTTTGGAGATTTAGTCCCGAGGAGGATTTGCGAGAGTACTGCTTGACCACCGTAACTTATGGACTGAAATCGGCCCCGTTTTTGGCAATTCGTACACTTCATCAGTTGGTATGCGATGAAGGTGTAGAATATCCAGTTGCATCTCGAATAATTAGAGAAAATACGTATATGGACGACATAGTTTCCTCAGTTCGAACCATCGACGAAGGGTTAAAATTGCAGTGTCAATTAAAGAAGCTTTTGTATCGTGGGGGCTTTGAGTTGCGCAAATGGTTGAGCAACAAGGTCGAACTGCTAAAGAATGTAGGTACCCTCAGAGTTTTGCATTCTGAAACCGGAGGTATTTACTTTTCAATATGAAAACCAACCTGCAGCGGAAATTTTGGGTTTGACTTGGAATCCTAGAAAGGATAATTTTTCGTATAAGTTTGATGCTGGGTTTGGTGATATTACGAAAAGAACCATATTGTCGGAGGTTGCCCGCTTGTTCGATCCGCTTGGTTTTATTAGTCCTGTCACATTTTATGGAAAATGGCTCATCCAGTATCTTTGGCATAGCGGACTTGATTGGAATGACCCTCTTCCAGAGGAAGTAGTTGCCAAATGGAGGCAATTCCGCAGTGAGTTGCCACTCATATCGAAATTTGAATTACGTCGTTGCTTGAATTTAGACTCAGCAATCGATCTGCAGTTGCATGCTTTTGCGGATAGTTCAGAGAGGGGCTATGCTGCGGTGGTTTATTTACGAGGTGTGAAGGCGGATCAGACTGTTGCTACCTCATTACTGATAGCTAAGTCAAAGGTAGCACCGATCAAGCGGATATCACTGCCTCGATTAGAATTGTTAGGCCTGGTTTTAGCTACTAACCTTATTGAGTATGCCAGAGATATATTGCACCATCACTGCATAATTTCAGATGTTGTCGTATGGAGTGATTCTATGGTTGCTCTTCAGTGGGTAAAGTCGTCCCCTCACCGCTGGAAATCCTTTATTGCAAATAGAGTGACGCTGATTCAAGAGAAATTATCTCCAAACAAATTTTGGTATGTGCCATCAGACTCTAACCCTAGTGACATAGCATCGAGAGGAGCCCTTCCTCGTCAATTTATCGAGGACGCGAGTTGGGTGACGGGCCCGTTATGGCTGAGTCAACCATTGGAGGGGTGGCCGAGGGCTCCAAAACTAGCTAACCACACGGAGTGTGATGCCCTTGAAGTGGAAGCTCGAACGATTAATCTCCATACGGTACTAGAACAAGATACACTAGCTTGGTTGTTGAAGTTTTCCTCATTTTCACGCTTGAAGATAGTTACTGCATATTGCCTGCGGTTCATTCATAATTGTAAGCACCCCAAGGAGAAACATAGTGGTTATCTCACTACGGAAGAATTAGCACAGGCAGAGGTGCGTTTGGTAATTTTAGTGCAACGAATGGAATTTCAAAAGGAATTAGATTTATTAAGAAAAGAAGTAGTGCCCAGTTGGTTAAGAAATTTGAACCCATTTATAGATAAGGAAGGAGTCCTAAGGGTTGGAGGCCGATTGAAGCATGCCAAGATTGCATTCAACCAAAAACACCCAATGCTGCTTCCGAAGTCTCATCATGTAACGACTTTGATTATTGATTATTATCATGAGGTTCACCTACACCCTGGGTCACTTCATTTGCACTGCCTTATCCAGGCGAAATTTTGGATCATAAATGCTAGAGAGGTTATTCGTCGGAGAATATTGCACTGCATGAAATACTTTCGCGCAAACCCCAAACCGAAAGAGCAATTTATGGGTAATCTACCTCCCTCTCGATTGGAGAAAATTGATGCATTTTGCATAACAGGCGTGGACTTTGGCCTAAAAATGGGAAAAATACGCAAAGCAAAGATATTAAATGGATATATTTGCTTGTTTTTTTTTTCGCAACAAGGGCAATACATTTGGAACTTGTCTCGGATTTGAGTTCCGATGGTTTCTTAGCCGCATTAAGGCGGTTTATTTCGCGAAGAGGCGCCGTGACCGAAATTCATAGCGACAATGGAATGAATTTTGTAGGGGCGCAGAGAAAGATGGCGACTTGGAGGAAAGTAACGTCATCAGCTGACTTCAATAGTAGAGCCGAACGGTATCTGGGTGATAGAGGAATCGCATGGAGATTCATACCTCCTGGCAGCCCCATTATGGGAGGACTATGGGAAGCCGGTGTAAAGTCGGTGAAAAGACATTTGGCAGCATCACTTGGCGATCAAGTACTAACGTACGAAGAATTCTACACAGTAGTCGTTCAGATAGAAGCTGTATTGAACTCGAGACCTATTACTCCAGTTAGTACGGATCCTACTGATGTCGAGGCTCTTACTCCCGGTCACTTTCTCCTGCAAGAGCCAATTTACACACTTCCTGAAGAACCGGAGCATGGTCCAGGGGGATATAGAAGGCGATGGAGTTTACTGCAACAAGTAGTGGCGACATTCTGGAGGCGATGGCAGGACGATTATCTAATTACTCTCCAGAGGCGAGAGAAATGGACTACCAAAAGTAGTAATATCAAGGAGGGCGACCTAGTAATATTGAAGGACCCGAAATGTAGCCCTTGTAGGTGGCGACTTGGTCGAATTAGCAATTGTTTCCCGGGAACGGATGGCCTAGTTAGTGTCGCTGAGGTTAAAACCAAGCAGGGGGTGTATAGACGGTCAGTGAAGGACTTATGTCCATTACCAATAAAAGATAATTAATATTAGTGAGTAGGATTCGGTAGTGTAGTAAAGTTAGGTTTGTTTATTTAGTTGACTGTTGGTTATAAGTATTTGTGAACCTTTCCGTGGGCTTCCCCTTCCTAATAAATCTCCTTGATAGCCCCCTTGGAGTGAAGATAAACCAATCCTTTCCCTTTTTGTTTTTTGGTTTTTGTTTTCCATGTTTTTCCCTTTCCCATTGTGTGATTTAGTTAGTTTGGATCATATGATCACATCGAAGGGGGAAGTACCCTAATTGATTTTCTATTTCTCACCATAAATGCTATCTAGGGAGACATGTGCAGATATCATAGTCATGCGCATCATCAGACTGATGATAGCGACTTGGTCACATGAATAATAATTATGTATTTATTTCACACCATGAGTTGCAAACATTTTTTCACCAAATGGGACGTCTTTCATTATAAGTCTTTACATATATATCAAAATAAAATTTATAAGCATTTCATGTTTTTTTTGCAAATTATCGTGTACAATAGGATTTAAAAAATTTCAAATTTCACGCAAAATATCGCACTAACAGCCAAATACCGCTAAATATCGTGAATAAAAAGCTATTCGCAAAATTTTGGTGAATTTGGCTGGTAATGAAATGGCAAATTTTAACTTATTACAGTAAAACCTCTTCCTTTCAAACTCCCGCTCAACGAAAATCTCCAATTAAAGAACAAATCCCATTGGTCCCATCAACTTCTTATGCTAATGCATTAGTGAATTCCTCTCATGAACGAACTCCTACTTTGCAAAAACTCCCAATTAACGAAATTAAATATTGGCCCTGTTCTTTAAATATACCTATTATTAATGGCATTATTTAAAAAAAAGTTATTTTAAAAAGTAATTTTAGCAGGATACGTATGAGTTAAAAGTTAAGAGGGCCAATCAGAGATGTGGTAGTAATAAGCCAATCATAAAACTCTTTCTTAGAGTGAAGTTATCACAACATTTCATCTACATCTACATGATACCCTGCAAGCCACCTCGAAGGCGTGTGGCAGGGGGTGAATTCTCACCAAACATACACTACATATTATGCATTTCAAAGGATTAGTATTAATATATTAGTCAGACTGCAATATTTAAAAAGTTAAAAATAGCAAACTACGCATGCAAAAACATGCTGTTAGTTGGGTTACCTTCAAGTCCTTACACCAACATGCAACTACCTATGCTATCCATTGCTACACTTGTATTGGATATATTTACCGATATTCATATCTCTAATTTTACAAGGAAAAAAGGACATTTTGAATCTCTCAGTTCGGCAATCAATTTCTCTAATGTATTGGCAATCATGGTCCAGTCTACCATAGTAAGTTGGGGTTCGCAAAATATTTTTAACGTCATCACTGAAAATATTATCTTGGAATTTATTCAGGAGATTAATTCTAAATTTCAACCTGCGATCTGACAATGATTCCCATTTTAATTCATTTAATAGACTGGTTATGCTAATATAGTTATCATATTGTCCCTTTACAAATCTTGCTGATATTCGCTGCACACATTCAAGTTTGTTATTTAGACTGATTTTGTCCTCCCTACGGAACAGAGATCCAATAGTAATGGAACCCACCTTAACTTTCTCAGCATCACATGCATAAAGCATTAGGTACCTACATGATTAGCAGACAATAATAAATATCCTGCACCAATAGAAAAGGGCAGCCTTGATGCCCATAGCATTGCAGACAAGGCAGGAGAGATCCAATAGTAATGGAACCCACCCTGACTTTCTCAGCATCACATACATAAAGCAGTAGGTACCTACATGATTAGCAGACAATAATAGATATCCTGTTCGTTCGTATAGATATAGATCGTAATAGATATCCTGCACCAATAGAAAAGGGCAGCCTTGATGCCCATTGCTTTGCAGACAAGGCAGGAGGCTCAACAAGCAACCAAAAAACCACAACCCAATTAGAAAAACAAGAGGTGTTTCATTCAACATGAATGTCAACAACCTTGGCGTCCACAGCATTGCAAATAAAGCAGAGTGCACAGCAAGAACTCACACACACATAATATCCCCAACACCAAAATGTAAATATGAGGGGTGTTCAACTCTCAATGAATGGCAACAATGTTCACGTTCAAAGTTTTGTATTTAAGACAAGGTGCATCACAAGCACACACACAAAATACCCAACACCCTAAGGAAAATATGAGGTGTTACAAATAAATGTAGTTGTTTCCAGCTTGATTTGGTGGAATATCATAACGAAAGAAAAAGACTGGCAATTATCCACAAGAATAAGGTTTTTACTCGACCGGTTTCGGTGTACAACCCCATCATCAGGTGAAAATTATAGCTCATACATCTGTATATATACACAATTGCAGTGAGGGGAGGGAAAGGTTGAGAGTGGGGTAGGGGGAGGGGGGAAGGGAGAGGTTGGAGAGAACAAGGATTGGGAATTGAGAGGAGGGTGAAAGGTGGTGGGTGTTAATGGGTAAAACCATGCATGACGGCGATCTGGGGATGGCCCAGGTAGTTAAGGGTCTATGGAGAGTCCAAGTAAAGTCCACTGTGGAAGGGTGAAGCGGTCTGGGCGTTGGCATCCCCCGGAGAGTCAGTTCCTTCCGGTTAAGGAGGATTAGCTCCTTGGGGTTCCTGGTGTATTCTTCCAAGTTAGTCTGAGTGTGTGGAGCAGGGGGGAGGAGAGGGGAGGGAAGGGGGTGGCAGGGGTCCGGTGCTTAGGATTGCGGTTATGGAGAAGGGAGGGGGACAAAAGAAATTGAACATCATTGAGAAGATTCTGCTTCCAGTTCCTTCTTTTTCCACCCATATCAGTGAGCACAAAAAGTGCTATGTCTCTGGTAATGAAACCTCGTTATTCACAAAGCACCTCATGGATACGAAACACTCAAGTGAGTTTAAATTCAATGTGCTCCACACTTTGGATAAAGGAAAGATATTGGATGCCATGGAGCAAGTGGAAATTATTCAAAGAAGGAACTGGAAGCAGAATCTTCTCAATGACGTTCAATTTATTTTGTCCCCCTCCCCTCTCCTCTCCATCACCTTCCCACGAGTCGTACACTCTTCAGAAGGGCTGCTGCAACCCTAAGCACCAGACCCCTGCCACCCCCATTCCCTCCCCTCTCCTCCCCCCTGCTCCACGCACTCAGACTAACTTGGAAGAATACACCAGGAACCCCAAGGAGCTAATCCTCCTTAACCGGAAGGAACTGACTCTCCGGGGGATGCCAACGCCCAGACCGCTTCACCCTTCCACAGTGGACTTCACTTGGACTCTCCATAGACCCTTAACGACCTGGGCCATCCCCAGATCTCCGACATGCTTGGTTTTACCCATTAACACCCACCACCTTTCACCCTCCTCTCAATTCCCAATCCTTGTTCTCTCCAACCTCTCCCTTCCCCCCTCCCCCTACCCCACTCTCAACCTTTCCCTCCCCTCACTGCAATTGTGTATATATACAGATGTCTGAGCTATAATTTTCACCTGATCATGGTGTTGTATACCGAAACCGGTCGAGTAAAAACCTTATTCTTGTGGAAAATTGCCAGTCTTTTTCTTTTGATGAGGTGTTACACTTCGATTGCCTGGTAACATGCACGGGATACACAGCAGTGAACATGAACAATACTAAACTTCGTCTCACTTCATATACTACACTGCACTATGGTTGTTTAAAAGCATGAAACTCCTCACTTACCACAGCAAATTTGGGCTGGAAAAAGTTCTCTTCAAGGCAGAAAATTGAACGACATGCCTCGTCTTGATGATCTCCCAATTCCTTCATAATTTCATCACAGATTAATCATGCAATCACTCACTCAGCTCTACTTCATTACGATGTGAGAATTACATGAATTCAAGAAAGATGCACTTGCTTAATTGGAGTGCCGTCTGAATATACTGCTGCAGCCCAGATTCGCGATTTCATTCATCTCTCATGTCAACGGTCGGCAATCATCAGACCCTAGATGGAAAGACTACCGGGCTGAACTAAGGTCTCGTAGTGTTTCTTGACATGGACAGAAGCACTGTTTCAATGGCAAATGGCCGCCTATTCCGCTTTACCTCTGTGCTCCGGAGGATCGCAGCTGAGAAGATATCTTTTAGGATATTTTTTTGATCGCTGGGTAGAAGAGAAAGGCAAGAAATGTATACTATTATACGACCTAAATATGTATGGGCATATGAACATTTTTTACCATTGATTATGCATGTGCCCAGAACAAAACATCATATAGAATTAATGTGACAAACTAAATGATTGTATGAACCAAGAAAATTCGTATTTTCTCTGATTTTCTTGGCTGTTGGCGACGGAAGAAGGGAAGGGCAATGTTTAGTTACGAAGAAGATATCCTTCCTTGATGACTACATCAAAACGCTCAATGAGGACGGTAAATGAAACCTGATTCTTTTGATGATGATTATTGTCAGCCGGAATAATGAGGCCGTGGAGAAAGGTTGGATAATCATTGTGAAATATGTAGGGAGAAAACGCTTCCATGTGTGATATGCATGATTGAATTTATCACCCGAACGCCATAGTATCTCTTCCGATGCCTGTGAAAACATTTTTGAGTGCACGCGTGCAGTAAACCATTACTGTACTAGGAATACCTCTCATGGATTTATGTTTGGGGAAAATGGGTAGTTAAAATTGCCGGGATCATGAGAGGAAAATACTGATTGTAGCAATTAGTCTCTCGTGGGCAAGTATATCTGTACTTCACAAATTTACTTTTTTTTTTTGACTCGTTGGCAAAGCTGAATATTTTTAGTCGTATTGGTGGCATACTTTATGTGCTACTTCGCCCTTAATTCAAATTCGTCCTAATGCATAATGTGCATGCCAACGATGACTGACTAGGAGCCTTAATCTTTAAGAACCATGAATCCTGTTGTGGAAAATACCATATTTATGTAACCTAGGCCTTATCAAGTTCATAAAATACTGGAAGGTGTTGGATATTAACTTCAACCCAAAACCCTTAAAAACTCCATAAAAAGTAACTCATAAAAATGCTTTGCCACTCAAAGTCAAAGGGGTTTAATCGGTAGAAGCCACTAGCATATACCCACAGTCTTCCATGACCTCCAGCTAGTTATTTTGACCCTTCAGCTCCCTGTGTGAAATTGCCACTAGGACCATCCCAGTTCCTAGTGTCAAAATAATTGCTCTGCATGCCACTTTTGCCATCAAGTCACCACCCTCGTTATCATTAACACATTCAACCCGGAATATTTCTAGTGTGCAATCGTGAAAAACGGAAAGGTTTTTCCTCCACAGTAATTTGGCCAGTCAATTAAATGTAATTATAAAATTAGTTTAAAAAAAATTTTTATAACAAAACTCGATAATTTATTAAAGAAATGAGTTCGCGTTCTTCAAGGAAGTCTTCAGAGAGGTCTTCAGTGAGGTCATCAGAGAGGTCATTAACAGACGCGAATGCGCGTCCTTCGGTGTCTTGGCAACGCACCTCGGACGCGCATTCGCGTCCATCGGGTTGAACATGTTAACCCTTAGCAGTCCAACGTCGAGGCTGGCTCGACAGGCCTAGCTCTAGCAGCAGGTCCAACGTCGAGTTGAGCTCGACATCAGATGGCGCTGCGATTATGCATATTTTATGTAAGGTGCTGCCATCTTATGTCACTTTTGTGAACTTCTAGTACCTAATGAAGCCTTTTCACCTATTTTGCCAATAGTATTTCTTTCAGCTACTACTTGAATTCCACAAAAAAAATTGGACCACAAAGGGTTAATGTCTCCTAAACAGCTATTTGGGTAATCAGTGTGAAATATGTAGGGAGAAAAACGCTTCCATGTGTGATATGCATAACTGAATTTATCACCCGAACGCTGTAGTATCTCTTCCGATGCCTGTGAAAACATTTTTGAGCGCATGCGCACAGTAAACAATTACTGGGGTTAGGAGTCCTAATACCTACAGACCTGTCAGCCTGTTGGTACCAGGATCTCCAATAGTTCACATGTAATTTTTCATGAGGCTGTGAAGATTGCTGCCCCTTCACTTTCCTCAAAAATATCTCTTTTCTCTCTCTTACTTGGCACAGGCTTGTGAGAAGGAACCTGGATGGACTGAAGATGGGAAATGCCTGTGGAAGGAACTTTATACGTGTACAGATACACCATGTGGCCTACATCTTTTGGAGCCTCTTAAAAACTGCCTCAGTAATCCAGATGTTACTTTAGTGAAGGATGTTGTACGTGGAGAAGACTTGCGGGTTTTTGCTTGGAATGGCAAACAGGTTAGTGAGGGTGAGCATGAGTGAGGCCTGAAACCAACATTTTTTTTTGTTTTCAATGTTGTTGCCTTTGGTTGTATACTTAGAATTAGGTAGATGCTGAAATTTCATATTTAGTATTGTATTTAGTGTGCTATTTGAGTGAAATTCTCTCTGAAAATTCACCAGGTAAGTGCATTTAATTCCAACATTTCTGTATCAAACTCACACATCACCCATAAGGCATCTTCTGCTATGATCTTAGTAAATATCCATTTGTTTATTATTTTAAAGTATTGCATAGCCATCAATATTTATGCATATTGTTATGCTCAGTAACTGGTGATGTGTTTATTTCTGGCTTGCCTTCATAATTCCTCATGCAATCGCTTCATTGCCTTTCCACTAGTATTCTCATCACTGCAGTCGCATCCCAGAGTTTCCCTCCCCTTCCAAAATACAAACTAATCCTTGCTTAGGAATTCGTTTGTTCTCTTTTCCATTCTCCTATTGATGATTCTAAGCACTACCTTTGCCGCATGAGAAATGAAACGTATCGTTCTATGGTCCTCACATTCTTTTGTCCCCCTCTTTTTCGGCATAGGTGTCATCACAGTTTTTACAAAATCCTCCGGCCAAGCCCCCTCCTCGTAAATTCTACGAACAAGTTCATAAAATCTGTCCCTTCTCCCTCTTCCTAGGTTTTTCAGAAGCTCAGCTGGGATGTTATCTATCCCCACCACTTCACCTGCCTTCATTTCTTGCAGTGCCTTCTCTATCTCACTATCCAGTATTCTGGGGCCCACATCATCCTGATCTATGTCCTTTTCTTCTTTTATTTCCAAATTCCTAGGCATATTTTCAGTATCATACAGTTCCTCAACATATTCCCTCTAACGACGCTGGATCTCTTCTGGTTCCATTGCTAAATTTCCCCTCCTGTCTTTGATGTACGGGACCGTTTTCCGTTTCTTGATTCCCGATAACATTCTAACCTTTGAGTACAGACTGCCTATTTCTCCTTCTCTCTGGAGTCTCTCTATCTCCTCACATTGCCGACTCCACCACATTTCTCTTGCTCTCTTTGTTTCTCTCCTAAGCCTGTTGTTAATCTCCTTATAACCCCTTTTGCATAGCTCTGTATTTACATTTTTCCATTTCCTTCTTTCTTCAATCCTTTCCATCATTTCCTCTGTTACCCATGGTTTCTTGATCCTCCTAGTGCCTACTGTTCCTGTTGTTTTTGCAGCTGCTTCTTTTATGCCTGTCTTTATCATTTCCCACCCTTCATGTATTGTTCCTCTTATCTCCTCTTCCCTCATGCATCTATCCACAATCCTATCCTGTTATTCCCTCCTCCTCCCTCCAATCAGTGCTCCTACATAACACTTTTTTAATTTCCTTACTACTATCAACCTTTTTAGTCTTATCTCACATTTCATCACCACCAAGTTGTGGTCGGAGTTGACATCTGCACTTGGGAGTTGAAATTCTGGGAAATTCCAAGGGACTTTGAGAAAAACATCATCATTCCTATTCCCAAGAAGAAGAGAGCGGAGAAATGTGAAAATTTTAGGGCTATAAGCCTGATGACACATGCATCAAAGTCGGTGCATGAAATCAAAGAGAAGTCTTCTGGAGTGACTATCCACGGAGAAACAATCAGTATGCTGTGATTCTCTGATGACATAACACTCATAGCAGAGACAGAGAGGGATCTGAACAAGATTCTAGTAACCATGGAAAGGACAATGGCCAGATATCAGCTGAAGATAAATAAGAAGAAGACTAAGATATTGGTGTGCAGCAAAAAAGAAGAGGCCAAAACCAATGTCAAACTAGGAAAACAAAAACGTGATGAGAAGAAACAGTTCTGTTCCCTAGGAAGTTGAGAAACCAACGATGAACAAAGCAAGAAAGAAATAGTAGAATAGCCCAGGCAAAGAGGGCATTCTATCAAAAGAAGAATCTACTTACAGCTGGAAATACAAGTGTAGAAGTAAGGAAACAGTTTATCTGAACATACATCTGGGGCATGTTTCTTTATGGCAGTGAGGCATGTACGATGAGAGCAGAGGAGAAGAAAAGGGTGGAAACATTCGAAATGTGGTTCTACAGGAGAATGCTGAAGATTAAATGGATCGACCGAGTAAGTAACGAGGAAGTCCTAAGAAGAGTAGGAGGAAATAGATATAGCTGAAAACTTTAAAAAGAAGAAGGGACAACTTAATCGGCCATATATCTTGAGACATGATGGCCTGATGAAGACTATCGCCAAGGGAAAAGTTTCCCAGTCTTTGGACATTTTCAAGCGAAAAGTGAACAGGAAGATTGGGAAAGGTAGGCCTCGTATGAGATACATGGAATAGTTTGTGAAGGATGTAAAAGAGAAGAATTACATCACAATGGAAAGGTTGGCCGATAGAAGAATCGAGTGGAAAGCTGTGTCAAACCAATCCTAGGATTATTGACCAATGATGATGATGATGATGAGGTTGTCTTAATGACAACAGTTTCACTGACTGTTTTGCCTCGTAAAATACAGTATGTAATTCTCCTTTTGTTCTCTCATTGTGAATTGTATAGCATTTGTAAAAGGAAAGGAAGTTTAATGAAATGGGATGCTGCACCTTTGTAATGATTCAAGGAATCCTAGGTCTTAGAGAAGTGACGTTACTCAGTGGAAGACATGAATAGCTGTGGTGAAAACATGGGGTTACTTTGTATTCTGCTCATGTTACAAAGGCAGTGATAATGTATGGCTTAGTGACTTTAGAAGTGGTCATTTATGGCATAAAAATTTTTTTTTCTCTCTTAACAGGTTGGCGGAACACCATACCATGCTGGTATAGATAATGAGCCCCTGTTGCTGAAGATACTGATGCCATCCATCAATGGCATTGCCCATGAGATAACGCGTGGATTCCCCAAGTCTTGGCCACTCTCTCACCTACGGACATTGATTGCGGAGATGTATGCTCTTCCTCTCCTGAGTGTCTACCTTTCATATGAGCCACCGCCAGAGCCTGCATCTCCTCATAAGTACCACCTCAGAAGAGGAGCAGTTGGAAATCGAAATAGACCCCAAAAGTCAGGAAACAGTTCGTCAAAGGTGCATTGTTACGCATTGAATTATTTATGTCTTTGACCTTTCATGCCTTAGTAGATCTTGAATTGTACACATTAAGCCAAATTGTCTTTATAAATTGCAATTTAATAAATAAAAGTCTTCCCTTGGGGGTTCATAATATGAAAAGTGGTTTAACCAGGCTTGATGGTCTGTTGTTGCAGAAATACTCTGAGAACTAACATAGTTTACATTTGTGTTAATTATCCCATTAACTAACTATATATCCTAAATGTGTACAATTAAAGGCTTAATTCATAGCTATATGCATTAATTTTGCGATAAATTCTAGTGAAGCCTATAAGTTGATAATCGATAGGCTAAAAGTTGATAGTATAAGTTGATAGTTGATAGGCCAAAATAAAAAGTAAAATTGTCAATGATAAAAATAATGGATTACTCCATCTTAGTCAGGAAAGCCCCTCACCTCAGAGGGAAATCTCTTTCATTTTGGACCAAATCCTATTTTGATGAGACAATCCTCCAGTCATTATGGTATTGTATACAAATGCATTTATTAAAAATTCAAAATTTTGAAGAGTAATAAAAAACCTTTTCCTACAAAATACATTTTAAAACAGTTGATGTAGATGTTGTTGCAGTATAAACTGCAATAATGTTTGCATATTGAATTCAAACTTATCTTAGATTTCTTCTGATTAGATAGTTTAATTCAGTTATGTTCTTATTATTATGGTTACAATTGACTAAATTTTAGAGGAAACGAGTTCCGGCAAGATGTGGTGGAAGTTTTCCATTATGGATAAATGAAAAAACGTAGTGAACTCCACAGTGAATTTTATTGCGACGACCTAGGTTTCGACACGTAGTGTCATCTTCAGGACCTGAAGATGACACTACGTGTCGAAACCTAGGTCATCGCAATAAAATTCACTGTGGAGTTCACTACGTTTTTTCATTTATCCATAATGGAAAACTTCCACCACATCTTGCCGGAACTCGTTTCCTCTAAAATTTAGTCAATTGTAACCATAATAATAAGAACATAACTGAATTAAACTATCTAATCAGAAGAAATCTAAGATAAGTTTGAATTCAATATGCAAACATTATTGCAGTTTATACTGCAACAACATCTACATCAAGGTCTTGAAGTATTGACGTAGTGTCATCTTCAGGTCCTGAAGATGACACTACGTGTCGAAACCTAGGTCGTCGCAATAAAATTCACTGTGGAGTTCACTACGTTTTCATTTATCCATGACTAAATTTTATTGTTAAAAGCATTGATGCTGTTGTGGTATAAACTGTGACAATTCTGGCTCATTGGATTCATAGCAACATTATTAGTGAGTCTTAGTTTTCTGCTGGTGAGATTAATTCATATACAATCATACCCTTAAAGGTGTGTTTACACTTTGGATTCCAAATGTGTTTCGGTCATCTGTAACTGTAGTCACAGTAAATAGGATGTTTGTTGAACACTGTTTGTCTAACAAGGGGAGGCTACGTACCTTGACCGCGCGATTTGAATGCCGTAAATTTTATTTGGTGCAGGAGGTAAACAGAAATGGTAATTTCATAACAGCTTGGTCCAACTTGGAATAGTTTTTTTGTAAAAAATTATTTTTTAATCATAGAATAGGCATTCTAAATAGCCATTCACAGACGCTTGGTCCAGTGGGTAGAGTACGGGATTCACATACCAAAAGTCGTAGGTTCGAGACCCGACGGCATAAATTTTTTTTCCCTTCAGAATGTATGAATTTTTTCAATTTTTTTAACCATAATTTTTGTTACAAGCGTTTAACTCAATTCACTTTTTTTTCTTATACCGCCGACCTTGAAAAACATACCCTAACTGTGAAACACTCAACGATGGAGGGCTTCACTTGCGATGTAAGGGAGTCTTGCTTTATAATCCATCTATCCTGTTTCATTCCCCAATCTAACACAGTAATTCCTGTTTTATCAGATACTTACCTACGCTTATACATTCTCATTTTGCAGTTCCCCTTCAGAGGAGTTTTAAAAGGAGCTCAAATCACAGCATTATACCAAGAGACGCTTTATTTTTGGGGATTCACTCGGCAGGGTCCTATTCTTACTAATCTCACTTGATTTGTCCACATTCATGCATGCATAACACTTGATTTTATTTGATTATGAAATAATATACCAAGCAAACTTTTGTTACTTAAAATATCATTCAAGAAAAGCAGTTACTTATAAAAAGTTACTCTAATGAAATAAACAAACCTTGAAATAGAACTACTTTGGGAGAAATGACATTACACGGTTAATTATGATACAGACGTAGTGTGAGGGAATTTGTTGTAATATCCACATAATTTACTCTTATGTATTTTTACATAAAGTATGGAACATTCACTTATTGATTTTCTGCCCTAAAAGATATCGGGGTGCAGTTCATCGGGTGATAATCATCGTAAAAGCAACAGAAGCACATTAAAATATTGCACCATGAGCACCGTACGAAACATTTCTTGTCACATGCACAAATTGTCCTTGGAACTTCCTCTGGAAAGCACACCTGGCGAACATTTTGAAAGAAATTTCTGTTTTCTAACAACTTTGATGTGTACCAGGCATAGATGATCATGTTTCTGAATAGAGGTGACGATAGCTGATGATGTATCAGTGAATGTATCCGTATATCGTCCTCTCTGGAGCTAATCTCACGGTTATTTTGGATTAAATATGAACATGTTTGCAGTCTTGTGATGAACTATTTTACTTGGCGATAAAAATATACGTCACAGGGCTGGCAAAGAGCCGTACATTTAGGCGGTATTATTTTCAATTGACACTTTTGTTCAGCATTTTCCATGTCCATATCGAATATTTCGTCATACATATTTAAATTTGTTTGACCTCCCCAGGAATCTAATATAAGCAGAAAATTGTTCGTAGAGACGTACGACTTCAGCACATTTTCCAAAAACTGTTTAAATATGTCCTTCGTCAATTTCCCTGATTTTGTGCATGTTACAACGACGTTACTCCATTTATCCTCCAACTCCTTTACGCTTCGGCTCACTCTTGGACCGAAAACGCCTCCGGTTTCTTGTAGACAGAGGAACACTTGAGGAAGTAGTTTTCCCGAGGCGGTGATGGCATATTGTGCTGTATAAGAATGGGTCATTTTGTTCCTATTCCCGACGCACAACTCCACAGTCTTTTCTCCCCGATGCGTCAATGTCCTCTTTACGTCCACTCTGTACTCGCATCCAGTCTGATCCGTATTTATTACGTAATCTGGATCATATTTTCCAATAAGGCGTGATGTTTGTCTGCAGAAAACTTCCGCTGCCATCAGTGTCTCCTCCAAAGATGTCACGTCTTTTCGGGGAACATAATTAGTCACATTTCTGTGTCTGATTTTAAATTCCTTTTTGAATTTAGTAAGCCGTGGTCTTGACGCAGAAAACTTGAATTCTGGCGATATGTGCGGAAATGCCGCGCTTAACGCCCTCTGCTGGATTGTTCTCAGGGTAACTTGCTCCCTCCTTTTCTGCGCTTCACGAAATCTTTCGAAAGTGCTCTTATTAATCATTTCATGCTTGTCCAAACGCGTTCCGGTGGTGCAGGTGGCTTCGGACCTTATCCTATCCCCATCCCTTCCATTCCTATCCTTATACCTTTCCTCCCGGTCGGAAGCGCCTATTAGTGCGGAAACAGACTTGAAAACACCCATAGAAACGCGTTCCACCATTTTCTACATCTCTACACCACACCTTGATTTGGGTTTTGCGTTTCAATAATAGCGAGCCTCGTTTTTGCAGGGTCGATAGTGACCAATTTGGGTGTTGTTTTGAAAGATTTACCACTTTAATCTTGGTTTGTAATGGCACACGAATAAACTTTGGTGATTTGGGCTAGGGCTCATAAGAATCATCGGGACTCTGCACAGAGGCATAGCTGCTTCCTTCGGATTCTTCTTCCTCTTCACTCTCACAAATGTCAGAAAAGTCACCCTCTGCATTTTCACTCTCAAACAACAACTCTTCTTCTACAAATATATTATCCTCCAGAATCAACAAAAACATTTCAACAGCCCTCTGTCCGATTAAGCGGGCCTTCGGCGATATTTTGACGTTTGATGAATCTTTAATTACATTCATTTTCCTCAAGGACTCTGAAAGTAAATGCATTCATTTTCCACATTAAAAATTTAACTAAGAATTTTAGGTTCTTACTAAAAAGAGCTGTACGAACAACATCATAATCCAAAGCTAACATTTCCCAAAAATCAATTATAAAAAACTTCTTTGAACATTGGGAAGAAAACTAGTATTTTCAGAATTAAATAGCTTACCTTGCAAAAATATGACAGCACCTGTGGCATCCTCTTTGGAGCAAGTGAGGGTCCACGTTACATTTTCTTCAATTCCGGTGGGAAAAAGCGAACTGGACGTGGTTGCACTATACATATTGTAAGAAATGAGATGTCTATCTTTTAAGTATCACTTCAGGGATAGCTACAACGAGTTTCAGCTGTGTCACTTAGGTTTCCACGCAGTGTCACTTCAGAAAAAAAACTATGCTTTTCGGCGAGAGAACTATCCATTATCAACCTCAATCAATTCATTATTGACTTTTGTCTTCGTCAAATGTCATTGTTTACGCAATATTAAGTTATGTAGCAGTATTCGGTTTATACTTTGATAGTTTTAAATTATTTAATAGATAACTTTTAACATTGACGAGCAGAAACCCAACAATAAAATAATTTACTTTTTTAGGCACTGTGGAATTAGAAAAATCACCTGGATTGGGTTTTGGACGGGGA
Source organism: Platycnemis pennipes (assembly GCA_933228895.1). NCBI lineage: Eukaryota > Metazoa > Arthropoda > Insecta > Odonata > Platycnemididae > Platycnemis > Platycnemis pennipes. The sequence goes on from OW121852.1 coordinate 96,523,427, forward strand.
GGGTAACGCATTATTAACAAGACCTCTTTCTCCAAATAGCGTGCTCCACTCAACAATCGGGTTGCGTTAGGGATCAAAGAGGAAGAGGATTGTCGAAAACATGAATTGTCGTTCATTGTTGACGGGATTTTTTAGCATTCTCAAGCTGACCAATAATCTTCTCTTATGCGAACAATTTATACGCGACGAGGAATAAACATTGAGCTTTTCAATTAAGTGAGGGGACTAGTGTTTTTATCTCTCGAATTCAGTTGCTGTTCCTTGAGGAACACAGGCGCCTGCGTATATTTCATGTGAATTTGAAATACATTGTACGCCATTTTGATTGTTGCCAAAAACGTAAATTTGTTTGACTATACCATTAGTCTAATATTAACTGTAACGGATATGCATTCGTGGGAATTATTGATTGTAAGTGAGTATTATTATTACACAACTTATAACCAAACAACTCCTGCCACACGCCATTTCGGCGGTACGCACGGTATTATGTAGATCTGCGACAACAACAGGAATTACTGTGTTAGATTGGGGAATGAAACAGGATAGATGGATTATAAAGCAAGACTCCCTTACATCGCAAGTGAAGCCCTCCATCGTTGAGTGTTTCACAGTTAGGGTATGTTTTTCAAGGTCGGCGGTATTAGAAAAAAAATGAATTGAGTTAAACGCTCGTAACAAAAATTATGGTTAAAAAAATTGAAAAAATTCATACATTCTGAAGGGAAAAAAAATTTATGCCGTCGGGTCTCGAACCTACGACTTTTGGTATGGGAATCCCGTACTCTACCCACTGGACCAAGCGTCTGTGAATGGCTATTTAGAATGCCTATTCCATGATTAAAAAATAATTTTTTACAAAAAAACCATTCCAAGTTGGACCAAGCTGTTATGAAATTACCATTTCTGTTTACCTCCTGCACCAAATAAAATTTACGGCATTCAAATCGCGCGGTCAAGGTACGTAGCCTCTCCTTGTAAGTTTGAGCTATTAGTGACATAAAAGGTTGAAAATTAAATATTTTTCCTTATGCTGTTTCATAAAAGGGGTATGTTTTAGAGTTTGGTTTATCTTACATTTATGCGAATGCGGTAATCATAATTTTGCATTTATTTTCAGAGTAAGGTTAAAGAAGTAGTGACTTGGCAAGGTAGTTTGTAATACTCTTGTAAACGGTTGATTTATAGAAGGGCAAGATATGAAAGACTTTTAAAATGATTGTTAAAATCTGTCGCCAATACTCGAGGATTATGGGTGTGAAGAAAAGGGAGGGCAATTCTTTAGATTCATTAATGATCTTCCATATTCTTCAAGACTTGGTGAAACAGCTTAATAACCTCTTATCATTGTAGGTTCACTTGGCATTGTGAAAAAGCAGTCGATAAGACTTTTTAAGTGACTCAAAACTTTATTCCCAGTATATTTAGTCAAAGCACATAGATTCTTAATAGTATCTGATAGTGTATGAATTTCATCTGTTATCCATTGCTTTTTAGTAGGGATGGGATTTGATGACTTGATTTTCCAATACCACTCAATACTTGGTGATATTGAAAGTATTGAGTATCAACTTATTATACGACACTGTTTGATATTATCTATGTAACATTTAATGATATAGAGTAAGACTTCGATAGTATCTCCTCAAAGGTACATTTTCCATTATTTTTCACTTTTTTAGGCCCCGGTGGCATTTAAAATAATTTTCATTTTCTCCATTTGTAAACATTTCTGTTTAACATTTATCTCTACATGGAAGTGGCATTGGAAGGCCATTCAAAGCTTAAAATAGAAGTTTCCTTGCATATTTATATATAAATAGTTAAGCCTGTAGCTGTTATATTTTTGCGAACTGTGTCAAAAAAACTATTTACAGTAAAGATGCAAACAAAATCAATATATATCCAATGCCATTAATGTGTCATCACTTTCCTCTTCGAATATAATTTAAGAAATGAGGAAAAGTAAAAAAAACAACTCATTACTGCTCAGCTTGAATGAGCATGAACATTTGTTCAAGAACTTTCACACCTTCCATACCATTCTGTACTTCATTTTCTTCTCATGGGAAGAGTATGACATCACTATGTGCAGGTTGGTTTCTTTTAATTGCATCTTCTTATTTCAAACATGGTGTGGGATACTAACTCCCTGCATGGTGTTCTCAAACACCTTTCATGATACCACACTGAAGAAACATAACCCTTCTTCAGTGTAAGGTTAGCACAGGGTCGTGATTCAAATAATGTAATAAAAAGGTGGAAAGTGATGTTATTTTCCAGAAATAAACATAAAATATGACTTCTTCCTGTTGCTGACACCGATCCTTTCTACAAATTGTTGACCATGGGCCCATGTTGACTTTGGGAAGCAATGAAATTCCATCATTTCTTAAAAGAAAGAATTTTACGCATTAGCTTAGTTACACAAACATACATATACAAACCAATTGATTTTATACTTAATCCTTGATAAACTGATTACAAATTTCCCTTTTTATGGCCCTTCTAAAGCCACATCCACTCAGGGCGATAATCGCCGGATACATGTTGACAGGTGATGTTGCTCAGCGATGTTGATTGAGTGTCTGGATACAAAGAAACTTCACTTGTGTTGCTCGGCAGTTAAGATCAAAGAATGTTACTGTTGCCGTGTTTCCCACTCGGAATGGAAAACATTGTTGTTTACTCATATCGGGCAACATAGAGAATATTTTGGCGATAAATTCCCGACGGTACTCTCAATTTTCTTCATGGATGATAATGTATCACAAGTGACTACTTTTTGTGGAATTGCTTATTATAAAAGGCAGATATTCTCGCCTCTTCACGAAGTCAACTAGTCGAAGTTCATCAAAGCTGCTGCATATTGGTCAAGAGTGTTTCCGGAATCCACTGTTATGGCAATATTTCTCCAGAAACAGGTAAAATTTATAACCATTTACTTATTATTAGCATACTACATATGTGGGGATATGGGTTAGAAAGTACATATCCACTTGCAGAGGAATTAAAAGTTACAACAAAAGGTAATCACACAATAAACAAAACTGACTGAATATGAACATTACATTAGTACATAATACTAAAATCTAATAAACTAAGAGCAATACTACCAAATTGAACATTCACACAATGTAATTAAATGCTTTAATGCAGTCATCTGAAGTAGACACAAAACATCCTAAATTTTTCACAGTAATTGACTGAAGTTACACTTCATATACTTTTATTTTTTTTCTTGGTAGGTACTATCCTTTGACAGTATCTAAGTACTTATTCTTCATTATTCATTCATTTTCAGACAATATGGATGAAAGAAAAAGTACTGGAGGTAATTGATATGCTACATAAAGCTCCTGTATTGTGGAATGTCCAATCAAAAAAATATAGAGACCGCAACAGATGAAACCAGAAAGATCACTTTGATTTGAGTGAAAATGAAATTTATAAAAAAATAAAATCTCTTAATACACAATTTCTAAGGGAACGAAAGAAGAAGAGAGAACACGAAAAGAGTGGAGTGGGTATTACATCTCCTTCTAAAGATTGGTTTGGCTATGACCTGTTAACATTTTTAATTGAGAACAATGAGTCAAAGTGAAGCTGCAACACAGTGCACGTCAGTATATTAATTTTTTAAAAATATCCATTAGTTTTTTGTCGTATGCTTCAGATGTTCAAGTAGTACAATATTTATTTTGATTGGAGCTTAAAAATGGGTCATTAGGAGAATGTTTTCATTGATTTTGTTTCATTATTTTCATTCACTTTATGCTAAGAGATCTTGCCAGGGTACTTTTCTTTGATCCGACACAGTATTGTGCAAATGTGTTTCTCACTTGTATTGCAGTGTCCGGGCTTCTTCTCAGAATTAACTGTAATTCCAAGAAACCTTGTTCCCTAACTTCAGATCTCCATGTGCCTAGTATAATTTCACCAATATCGGTATCCTCTATCATTTGTACCTGGAGGAGCGTACGTACGACTAGATTCTACATTTCTTCTCTGAAAACTGAATAATTGCCAAGACTATAATCTCTGTTTTTTTAGGTTCCAACAGAATAGGTTTTCTCAAAATCCTAAACACCGCACTCAAGAGCCCAAACAGATTTTCTATAACACGCCTAGCTCTTGATAATCTATAGTTATAAGCTCTTTGTAAAGACCCTTTAGGGTAAACACCTGCAAACGGTTTCATCAAATGAGTATCTAATGCAAATGCGTCATCCACTACAATTACAAATGGAAGATCAGGATCCTCTGGACAAGTTGTTAAAGGTTTTGATGGAGATATCTTCAGCTTTTTGATCTCCATTTTACGATAGAATGATGTACTCCTAAAAACTCCACCATCTGAAATTTGGCCTTGACACCCAACATCAGCATATAAAATTTTGTTGTCAGCATCTGCTAGGGCCATTAGTGCTATGCTGAAAGTTTTATGGTAATTATAGTATACACTGCCACTGTTTTTCGGAGCTTCTATCTGTATATGTATTCCATCAAGTGCTCCAATACAATGAGGAAAGTTCCATCTCTTCTCAAATCTGCAATTTTAAGCCACTCACTCTCCGACTTCGGTACATGGAAAAAATTGATCTTTCTTATAGTTTGTACACCTGTTTGTAAAATTTTAATGAGGGATATGATAATGAATATGTTTCCGGATGATGAGGAAGACAATGAAGATGATGCTAGTGTTGCTTCTGAACCTGTTGCGGAAACATTTGTACCCCTTCCCAACCCACAGAGAAGCAAATAACCACCACCACCCAAACGACGGGGCAGAATTCAAAAAAGTAAATCTGGGCAAGTGGAAGAAGCTTACGAATTCATTAAAACTGTTCAAGAGGACATTGCCCAGAAAGATGCAATTTCCGTGTATGGAGAAAATATGGCTACAAGAATGCATGAGGCAAAAAGAAGTCATCATGCTGTGGCCATTGCTAAGCATTAAATAGACAATATCCTTTTCAAGTTTGAAATAGCACGACTATGATGCGAGCTCTTCGCCCTTTACTGCACAAGGTAATGACTCGAGTTCAAGCTGTGTATTGTCTTTTCCACCAAATACTCCATTCACTTCACATTCCACAGGCGACTGCATTTATACCCAATTGGCTCCCAGTTCTTTGTCACCAAACAGTGAAGACACATATGATTCACATTTTTGTACATTAAACACAGAAGAATTCCCGTTGAACAAGTTGCTGGTGCGTAAATGAAGCAGTTTATCTTTCAAAAATTAAAAATTTTAAGTTAGTATAACTTATTTGCTAATTATTTCTACTTTCTTACCACACATCATGATCAAATTTTTGATGTATTTTTCATATCTGTATACTTGTTTATATGATTGTGTACACTCATATTGTTAAATTATTAATAAAAATGTATATTAATTAAAATGAATGACTTATTTTATCCTTACCTGGCAATATCCACTTAGAACTTCAAATATTGCTTTACACACTTCGGGAACTGTGATTGAAATGTACTGTTTTGACTCACGAAACAAGTACATGGGCTGGAGTAGAAATTAGAGGCCTGCAAACGGGTGCAAAATCTGGGCGACCCTCACCCGCCCATGCTGGGTGCCCCCACCCGTTTTCGCCTCCGCCTGTGTAACATAGATGTCCGACCATGGCTGTTCGCCCCGGGTGCCCGCATCCTAGGTGGGTGCCCGAGTCCTAGGCAGGTTTCCGGGTTGCTCACCCAAACTGAGGGGAGAGGTGGTAAAAGAGTGAGCGAAAAATATTGTGAGCATCAAAGACCCTTGAGAAAGATGCACGGCGGTGACAATCTTAGCGGGAGCCCGGCCTGGAGGCAGGCACCTGCTCAGCCGACAGGTGACCGCCTCTTCTCGGCAAGTTCTCCATTAGGCCACATTCATGACACTTCGGAAAAGTCCGTCGAATGTCTTCGGGTTGTGCCTCTCTCTCTATCTCTCGTGGGCACAGGCGGGCAACCCACGCCTGTATTTTGCGACCATGTGAAAGCCTCTAGTCGGAATCACCAGCAGCCAATTACCTTGACGTATTCATTAGCCTTGTTGAAGTTGGTATAGCGGCTCTCCAATTTGTATTAATCTTTCAAATTTTAGGGTCAGCCATTTGAAGCAGCTCTTCAAATTACTTTTTGTAAGCCGAATAAAGTTTTTGAATGAGGAGCCATCGCCAAAAAGTAGTTCATTCATTAAAGTGTCACCCTTACTTTCCTCTCCAATCAATGCTGTTTTTTCCACCACTTTCTCTTCCTTTGCCTATCACTATTCACAACGATAAATGTGGCAGCAACGTGTAGATCCATTTTTCAGCTAACCAGACCGAGAACTGAGTAATTCCACGCTGGAAAAGTTGCCGGTTTACTAGTGTCTGTGTGGATGGACAACATCACCGAATACATGTATCCAGATACCAATCGGTTCATCCAGCAGCGATGTTTTCGAGAGCAATGTTGCTTATATCCTTCGATTATCGCCGTGTGTGAACTTTGAAGAGTGAAAGAGGTTTCTATCTCCCTTCAATTACCTTAAGATACTTAATCCATTAAAGTAGGTTTTTAACTGATTGGTAACATTCTTGTTATAATTATAGAATTTATGGAATGAATGGTATTAAATATATTTATGTTGTACTAATTCCCATTGGTTTATGTTACAGTCTTCAAACAAATCCCCCTTTGTTCTTTTTTATATTTCTTTTATGCCCCTTCTCACATTTCTAAATCCCTTCAATTACCAAAGATACTGAACCCATTAACTCTTATTTGGGCAAGGTGGGTCCAATGGACCAATTGCCATATATTAAAACTCATAAAATGAGAACTATTCGTCCAAAATCTTTGAATTTCCATGACTTTATTAACACTTCATTAGTTTTCCAGAAAAACTGAAAAGATTTTGGAAAATATATCTTATTTGATCTTTCATAATAAATTGAAACTTTTCCTAACTTAATAATGCAGTTGGACCCCATTTGCACAGAACTTATTCTGTTATGTGTTCCTCCATCATATATGATGTTTTTCGTCTTCAGAACTTTTAATGGTGGCCACATTAGACATCGATTTGTGTGCCTTTTACACATGTAAGCATTCACTAACTGATCTAGTGAATTCACTCCACCTGTAGTGCAGCTGTAGTGAATGATTATTTCCAGTGTATTACCAGCCTCCTTTGACCAGAATTGTCATTCAATTGTCTTAATTGAATGACAATTTTTTCATTAATAATTGTTATAAAATTGTTTGAAGAGAGAAAAGTTGTAATTTCTATTAATAAGTAATAATGATAATCATCTAATATTGTCGAGTAAAAAAAGTACCGCATTGTATAGAATAAATTAAAATTAACAATATAGGTCCAATGGGCCCGGCTTGCCTGGATACGTTGTTCCTATAAAGTGCCCGTATAAGGGGTAAGGTAGGTATTTAACTGATTGGCAGCATTCTTGTTATGATAATGGAATTTATGTAATGAATTGTATTAAATATATTTATGTTATGCCAATTGCCATCGGTAGATTGGTAAAATTGTTTGTAGTATTAAAGGATTGAGTCATCATTATCAGCCATCAATACTGAGATTGTTTGACACAACTCTTTCATCTCTTCACACATCTTTCATATGTTGCTCTATGTATCTCATTCGAGACCTTTCTTTGCTGTTCTTCCTGCACATATTCTTCCTTAGATTATTGTCTTCATCGGGCCATCATGCCTCATGATATGGCCGATTAAGTTGTCCCATCTTCTTCCTAATGTTTTCATAAGACTTCTCTTTTCTCCCACTTTTCTGAGGACTTCCTTGTTACTTACGCAATGGGGGCGTTTACTCTGAACCGAAATCGCAATTTTGTACATGAAGTCGTTAGATGGAAACGAAAAACGAATTTTAGTGAAAAAATTAATCTTCTAACCACAACCATTCACTCATAAATCAAAAATTAAAATTTGCCAAAGGTGACGCCCACCGAAAATGCTGCTGTGATAACATTGACGTCATTTTCCTCCCATCCTTGACTGCTTTCAGGGGATGGGGAAGGGAGTGGAGGGGGGTTCTCGGAAGGTCTGCTCGCACAGATGCTGTCGAAATCGCTCCCATTGGCCGAGTCAGCTGTGTCCCCCCCTTTGCGATAAGGCGAAGTAGCTTCGTGGGCTCAGTTGTGATTGGACGAAGTAGATATACGTCAGAGGTTGCACCACACCCACTTTTCCGAAAGGGTTAAAAACATCAGTTTTTCGCCGCTTATAACTCAATAAATTATTGTCGGATCAGAAAACAGAAAAATACAGGTCCTTTTATTTTACAAACTCTATCAGATTCGGCAATAAAAAAAATATGGTAAACGACCCCATTGATCCATTCAATGTTCATCATTTTTCTGTAGCACCACATTTTGAATGCTTCCTTCCTAGACTTCTCTGATGCTGCCATCATCCATGCCTCACTGCCATGAAGAAACATGCTCCAACTTTAAGTAGATTCTTCTTTTGACCTTTCCATGGTTTCTAGAATCTTCTTCAAATCCCTCTAACTCTGCTGTTACTGCTGTCATTGGTGAATCGCAGAATGATAATTTTTTTCTTGTGGATATTCACTCTAGAAGCTTTCTCTTTGATTTCATTGATGGCTTTCTCGATGTAGATGTTGAAAATTAAGAGAGACTGTGCACACCCTTGTCTTACTCCTTTCTGTATTTATGCTTCTCTACAGCTGGGTATAGATTTAATCTCAACCCCTATGTTTTTATGTAAATTGTGGATAATTCTTTGGTCATTGTAGAATACTCCAGTTTCTTTCTGAATTCCAAGCATTGAATTCCAATACACATTCTCGAAATCCTTCTCCAAATCTACATATGCAGTGAACGTTAGCTTGTTCTTCCTTGTGTAGGCTTCCGCGGTGCGTTAACTTTGAAGATCCTAGTCTTACAGGATTTCTTAAGCGTAGATCCATTCTCTTTGACGACGGTTTCACTGGTGTTGCTGTCCGCGTCTTCAGGTCAGAAGTGTTCGATGCATTTTCTGTCTGTCTTATCCCCCTCTCCCTGTTCAAGCCCAGTGTATTCCTATTGGTTGATAGGTTTTCCAGTCAAGTGGGGTGCAGTTTGACTGATCGAAGTAGTACTATTCTTTAGTACATGTTTCCAAGTGCTAGAAAGCGTGTAACTGTCCTCTCTGTTGAAATTCATTGGTTTCTTTTGAGCTTCTGGTCCAACTGACAACATAAATTTCAAGGAGGTGAAAATAATCGTGAGAAAAGACAGCTATTTTCCATGACTCATTCAGGAAGAGACAAAAATTGAAAGATGAGCATGGGAAAATAATGGTATTGTGTAAATTTTGGCATTGAGAATCAAGTATCAAATTTTCGCTATTGGTCCATCCCTACTTTTTAGTGTCCTTTATAGAATGCTTTCTTGAAACCAATAGAAATGTAATATAAAATTTAATAAGAGTAATCATAAAATGCTGAGAATTTAGATTAAAAATTGAAGCCTTCCAAGACATCAGAATGAGGTAGTCTCAGTTTTTGGCAGGCTAAGCATATGTAATGCAGTGATGTCAGAATAGTATCTGATCTCACACTGGATGAATATTGATTTAGTTTTGACTGATATTATTTCATGACTGGATAAATGATCTGAAATGTCAGAATGAATAACTTAAGACATGGTTATACTAAAGAGAGTTAATGTCAGAATATTGTTACCTTTTTAAAATGCCGATTTGCAGGATGAATTCTTGGTGACATTAAGTTTCCATTGTGGCCCATCTTTATGTATTATACACTTTTGGTGCCATATTGTTTCAATGATTGAGGTGGCTTGTAAATGATAAATAATTATCACTCATTATTATTTCAGGCTGAATCAGTGAATGGAGAGGAGTTTACTTTGGTGAAACCAATGCGCTTGTCTTTGATGTCAAATGATCAGTCTTTGGCAAGTCTTGGAATTGTTTCTGGGGGGAAGATACTAGTCAATACCAGATGTCTCTCAGCCAATGGTTCCTTTACCTCAGAAAATTCAACCATAGTGGTTTGGGTGGAGGACTGGACACACATGGGGGCCAAGTCAAGTCCATTGAAAAGGAGTCCATTGGAAGTCAATGGAACCTACCCCATGAAATGGGGTATTGGAGGAAGACTTGTGAAGATAGAAGTTTGTTCTGATATGGTGGGTCTTATGTTATTTCCCTGTTGGTATTCATTCTCGGAATATCCAGTTGCTTTGTGATGTGTTATAGGGAAAGAGGAGCAGTCTATTTTATCTTTTATATGTTCAAAGCTACAAAGTATGTCAAAGTCCCCAAGAAGGGTGATAATGATTGGAAAGGAGTGCTTAATTAATCATGCAATACCGTAGACTCTCAATATTACTGAGTTCGTGGGGCCAAAAAATCATCCATTCATAGTGATAGGGAGGAAGACTTGTTCTGATATGGTGGGTCTTATGTTATTTCCTTGTTGTTATTCATTCTCTGAATATCCATTTGCTTTGTGATGTGTTATAGGGAAAGAGGAGCAGTCTATTTTATCTTTCATATATCTAATGTAGAACTTCGTATCAACATTTGTTTAGAAACATTGCAAGAAATACCCTTCGGTATTTTTCTTGTCTGTTTAACCTTTCATATGTTATAAGAATGGTTTCAGATGTTTAGGTATGATTAACTATCAAATTATACAGAAAGATGTGCAAACAACATATTGTCTTCAGTGATCAGAAAATGACACATCACGCCAATTCTTGCAGACAAGGGTAATCCGTTTTCCAACAGCCTGTATTTTTTTAAAAATTATATCTCCTTTCTATTGTCAGCTCCAAAAGCATTTAGACTCAAATTTGAGGCTTTGTATCTCAAAACAGATGAGAATATTTCCATGCTAGGCATATTGTCATGTAGGTAATAGTTTCACTTTTATTGCTGATAGTGACATTTTTTAAATAATGATTTTAAGGCATATTTTTGCTGCAATAATGAAAAATTACCCTGATTTTTAAGAGCTGTGGAGGGAAGCATCACTTAGGCAGTTTGCAATAACGATATGAAACGCAGAAAGGAAGGGTAATTTTGTTGAGTACGGGTAGTACTTTTTTCATGATGCATGTAAAATTCCAAGCGTTTGACTTAATTTGTTTACATTAAACATCATCATCTTCCTTTTAAAATTTCTATTGAAATTTCATTTACATTATAAAACTGAGCTTTCCACAATATTATATATATATTGAATTTTAATTTTTTTGAAGTGCCCGAAGCGAAAGTAGCTTCAGCATATAGATTACACGGTTTTGCCAATGTGGGCATTCAATGTCTTTCTGACCCAAAGATGTCCCAAGGATGAGGGGAGAAACTGTTGTCTGAAAGACTACAAAAACTAAGGAAATCCCCAGGGAATTTTGATAGAAGGGAAGGGAATTTTGATAGAAAACTAGTCACACTTTTTTCGTGATGGCCTTGACGTTTTAATTGTTTCACCCTATTCTATTCAATTTGCAAAACCAGGCTTTCTCCATAAGTATGTGACTTTGAATCTTATGACAAACAACTTCATCTTTATTCTAAAATTTCTAATGTTAATCAATAGTATTATGACATTTAACATGCCGCAATACTTTATTTGAATTATATATATATTTTTTTTTAATGAGTTTGGAGAAAAGGTAAAAATGCTGAACAATTTAAGCACTGAGTAGGCTGAACTTGAGTTTAGTATTGATGGTAGAACTTTCATTACTCTATTTCAACACGCTTCTTACATGGATTTTCATTACTTCTTAGAGAAGGTTAAGCTTTTCGATTGATAATTTTCTCTTCACCGCTGACTATTCCATGGTTAATTCCAAGCGCTTGTCTCTTTTAATGTCATGAAGTATTCTTGTTCACATAGTTTTGAATTCCAGTTGACACCAAGGGATACATTTTTCCCTGGATCGATTTTGAGTGTTTTTGAGCTCACATCAGATTGTGAGTCTTTGAGCTCAAAATCTGCTCTTGAAAGAGCTTGCTGCCATTTGGATCTTTTCTCAGGGTCTTTGGGAGCAGAAAAGAAGGACTAGTTCGATTTTATCGAACCATAGCCTAATTTGCAGCTAGGAGCAACACTGCTTTGAGGCATCTAGCTTTTCCACCTTCAAACTGATGCCTGCCTCTGTTCACTAACTACGTACAAATGTAATTATACTTTTTAAAAGTACAGTAGCAAAAAAAGCAAAAATTAAGTGTGCAAAAGGTTAATTGTCAAGTCTTCTTTCTCACCAGCTCACACTTTCACAGTAATCACAAGGATATGGTGGAGTTGCTAGTGGTGCCATTAGTTTGCATAAATTCCACAGCTTCACTAAAAATGCCAAAAATACAACATGGTAACAATAGGAAGTGTCAGAGGCATGGTCGACACTTATAAAACAAAAGAACATGGTAAAAAGCACGGCTTGTGGGTCCCCTTTTACTTCTTTGTAAACATTTTTTTACCAAAATATAGTTAAAATTAAAAAAATATACTGTGGTAACACCTATGGTTTACCTATTCAAATATTTTTGTAAGTGATCACAATGTTTTTTAATGCGACAGTTAAACCTCTTGAGAGATACCCATTGTCAAATTAACTTATATAGTGGTTATTTTTGTGGGACAAATTTGGTTTGGTCCTCCAATTGTGCCAAAACGTACTAACCAGAATTATTTAAATTAACTCTGACTTAGACCGGAGAAAATAATCGGGTAACTAAGGAAAACATGCTATCCAGGAACATCCTAATGAGAGTCCACTGTATATGAATAGTCCCTTACACCTGTGATGTGCCTCTCGAATAGTACTGCTCCGCATTCCTGGAAATTCATGACTAATTGCATCAAAAATATGTAACTCTAATCATATTTTTTCCTTCTTTATCAGACTGTGGCTCAGCTGAAAAATTTGGCCATTAAACAGCTTGACTTGCAACACAACAATTACCGCCTTAGGAAAATGGAGAGTGAAGTTTTAAACAGCTCTCATGATTCTTTATGTAATGGCAATGTTGGATTGAAATGCCCACTTCCAGAGGAATTACTGTTGAAAGATGTTAAGGTAGAGTCAGGCTCAAAAGTGATATTGGAGGTGGGCCAGGCTGTGGAAGAAAATCAGGTAATATAGGTTTTACCTAAGAGTAAATGCATGTAATTCATAGGCCTATTATGTTAAATAAGTAAAGTCCTCTGTGCTGTTTGTGAGAAATTGTTAAATCTCTATTCCTTGTTCTGTCTTGAATTATCTTCAGCATGTATTTAGCTTATGCTGATTTTTTCTGTTTCAGTAGAGTAGTAATCTTCGGTTGAATCAAGTTTTAAAATTATTTTACTTAGTCGATCACCATAGGTGTAAACTACTGTGAAAAAGAGAGATACTTAAATATTTCTATATGTAGTTAGAGTGAAGTGGTGAAGTGAGTGGTTGGGCTCACCCTTGGTCATCATATCATTGCTGAGATTCTTATTTATAAGTTATATTGTACTGTTGGGCAATATTGTACTACACTAATTTAAAGGATCTCATGTCCTCCACTTCAACCATTGATGATTGATTTGATTTATTATACCTAATTGATGATAGGGATGGGTCGAATGCAGTTTTTCTCGAATCTGAATCTTAAATTCACCCTCGAATCTCATTTTGAATCCAAATTTTATTTTTACCATTAATCCTAAATTTTATCTAAAATGTAAATGTTACCATTTCCATAAATCCCAGGCATAACTTAAAAGCCAAATCTTTATTTTCTCCTAAATCATGTATTTTATTTTGATTTTATATAAATTTTACACATACAATTGACTTAAACACTACAACAAGTATGAATATTTTTTTTTTGCTTTAAGTTTTTAATTTAAGAAATGAGTATTTTAAAACATACCGGATGAAGCCAATTTCTCATTTTATCACAAATAATGCCAGTCGTGCTGAAAAGTCTCTCTTGTTCCAGTGTTGCTCGTAACGCTGAAAGGTATTTCCTAGCCAGTTTTGGTGTTACAGTAGAGCATCTATGTAATGGTAGCTCTTAGGAACCAAAACACCAATCCCTATATCAAACTCTCGTTATTACTAGGGATGTGCGAGTACTCGAAAATTCGAGTCGAGTCGAGTAGTTGGTACTCGACTCGAGCACTCGAGTATTTTTACGAAAGTCGAGTCGAGTCGAGTAGTTTTTGTCGACGGAGCCGCCAAGGCCAATAGGTTCAGAAATCTGCCGACAGGAAGCGCTATCATCAAAATCGAGTAAATCTCTGGGTTACACGGTAGATAACACGTACGAACATGTACTTACGTACGTTCATTTACATTTGCGTGAATGGTTTCATGTACGTTTACGTGAACGGATTCATGTACGTTTGCGTGAACGAATGGATGAATCGGTGGTTTGACTGTCCATGAAACCGCATATGAACCGTATTCCTCCGAATATAGCTAGCCCCCCCCTTTTTGGCCGAAATATTCGCGGAAAAAGTCTGGGGTGGGGGACTATATTCGAGCTCAAAGCACCTGATGTCCGTTGTAAAATTCCATCCCCTGAGTTTGAAGGTTTAGATCACAAAAATGAGTAGTTCAGTTTTAAAATAAAGTAATTCAAACTAAATCTTGTTTATTTATACGTTTAATAATGTCAAAAATATATTTTTAGCTTGTTATATTAATTAATTTTTCGACTGAGACAGATAAAACGCCAGATATTATTCAAGTTCCGGGAAACAAGTTTGACGCCCACTTGAAGATACACATGAAAAGCCACTTCTCTTTTCTTCGCATAAGATATGGAACATATATTTATCTTAGACTAAACAAAGTTTAAAATAGATTACTCAGTTACTATTTACGTAACGAATAATATTTCAAAATGCGCCATCTCAGCATGCGGAAGTCGGAAATTTAGTTCGTTTTGATGGTATTCTTCGTGTTTGAAAACTAAGAATGTGTAAAATGACTTAACAAATTGGGAGAATTAGATATGCTTTCAACGTGTATATATTTATTTCGGAAAGCGAGCTCCACGCGACAGGACTTTTGGCCTGGAGAGATAAGCTGTTCGAGGTTGTCAAGTTGTAAGCTACCGTAGGTAGAAACTACCGCGCGCACCAAACACCACGCGAGAAAATTTCTCTAGTATGCACAGGAAAAATATCCTTGCCTATGCTTGAATAAAAATTTATAAGTTGCAGTATTCACCAAAATAAAATCAGCGATAAGAGAGATAGATTTTGTCCCCGCATTTCTCGGCTTCTCGACGAAAGAAACAAATTGCATTTTAAATTATCTTCAACTCCGTCTCCAAAATCTTTGCGCGAGGAGGCATAATGACGGTATGCTTCCAAAGATACCGTCAGTTCTTAAACTGACACTGACTTGCATTCTTAAAGGCGATACTTTTTTTCGCTATTGTCGAGTCCTCATGACTTTTTCACAGCGATAGGCGATCTGCTGGTAGCAGATCATTCCACGCGCGCGCTACCTTTCCAGGCATGCTCTGGTCATTTGAGCGTGCTTTTATAGCCGAAAATAAATATATATCGATATCAAATAATCAACGAATTCTACTGAGATTTCATAAGTGGATTCATATTAATGACCCGAGAGCAAGAGAAATGTCCAAACGGTGATTTCCGGGACGGAAAGCGTGCGGGACGGAAAATAACGCAGTCTGACAAATTCATCAATAACAAAAATATTGATGAACGTAATAGTATGAAACTTCGTATAACTATTAAAAAAAGCCCTTAGCTACAATATGTGAAAAGGAAGTTTGATATCTCGATCTGTGTTGTACTTAGGATGCCCGAATTCGATGGATCCATCGGGTATAAAAAAAAAATTCGCTAAAAATCCGTTCTTAAACACGTACTTAAGTAAAAAAAAATTGTAAAAATATTTTAATACTACCAGTAAACGTAGAAATAAACAGGCTTTAATTTGATATACTTTATTTTAGAATCGCTTTAGCCATCTTGGAGATATTGGTCTTCAAATTCACGGGTGAAGGAAATTTTGTAACGGATGGTAGGCATCCTATTGTAAAGGCATTATGGATGATATAGGTATCGTATAAAACTTATAAGTTTAACTATTCCAATTTTTTGTTTCCTATTTAGGATTATTAATTACATCATTAATTTCAACTTCCTAGTCATATCTTAAGATAGATAATTATAAATATCTATAGATAATTATCTATAATAAATTTTTGTTCAAATATATTTCCTTAGAAATCGAAAACTTTAATCCACAGGACTCTATACAAAATTCATGTACCAGCTTACATTCATCCGTGAATGAAAATTCATTGTTCAAACATTATTAACTTGCATTAATGGAAATTGGAAATAACCCGTGCTGATATTGGGTGTTCATGCATCGTGCAAATGGGGGTGATGGACCCAGGTCCTTTTTATGATTCTAAGTTCTATTATGTTTAGGCAGAAATCACCGATTTTGAAGACATGGTGCCATTAATTGGAAGAGGAAGAAAAGTGTATGTTAAAAAACTAACTATGTAATTAACGGCCAATCATAAATTTTTAGGTGCGAGCTTATCAAATATTTACTGCACAAATAAGGCATATTGTGTGAAATTCACTGTACGGTTGGACTAACCCCGGCATACACGACATCACTGAGAATGCGTTTAGCTCTGAAAAGAAATACATAGGAATGCGAAATACAAGGAATGCTCTTCTAATTAGGCTTATGTATTCCTTAAGAAAAAATATTTTGCTTCCTGGCTTACTTTCATTACAAGTTAATAGGACATGTCACTCATATAGGCTTCATATTATGCCTGAGTACACTCTAGGTACCGTACTGCAAGCTAATTTACACATTTTTGAGTAATCCTAGGAATGAAGGTAATTTTCTTTTTTCGAGAGCTACCGGTAAATTTCCATTGTCTTTTGGCCTGCGCTACGTGCCATATTAATTTGACTGTTTATAACTATGCATTAGGTAGGTAGACCTGCCATTTGATAGATTGCTGGCTAACTTTAATTGCGATGACTTAAGTAAGAACTGGATCTCTTCACTCATGTACAATAATGTACAAACTCGACTCGACACTCGCGAGTACTTTACAACTCGACTCGATACTCGACTCGAGGTCAAAAAGTGCTACTCGCACATCCCTAGTTATTACCAAAGGTAATTAAATAATCATTCCCCAACTAGTTCCTAAATGTGTAACTCTAGTTTAACCCTTTCACATCCTCTCTTTGAGATTAAAGTGACCCCAAACACTGCCGACTTTTAAGGTATTTAACGCAATAGTAATTTCTAAATTGATGAATAGAAAACTTGCCAATGAAGCCATCAGATAGCAGCTGCAAACAGGTACAGATGACTGACCAAAACGTTTTTTAAATAAATATAAGATGGCAGTAGGATCAACCTGCAAGTAACACAATGTGTTCTGCATACCAGTACGCTTGTGGTGATTGAGGCCAGATCCAGCTCATGTATGAGTACACTTATGGATGCGAATGGGTTAACCAATATTATGGGTTCTTTGGGTGAATAGCGAAGAGTTTTTATCAAGATAGCTATTAAAAATGATATTTTCACTCACTTAATTGACCCTTGATTGTATTTTCTGTCCATGGCATTAAATTTCTAGTTATATGTAACTATTTGGAATACAGAATGTTGATTTTGCACACTTAACCCTGCACATTACTGTACTTTCTTTAGCTCCAAATTCCTCTCGGCAACAAGTATTGTAGCAATACGTTGGACTATCATCAGGAAAAATGTTGGAAACTAGAAAATTGTCATAACTATTTTGGAATATTGTCTTGATATTCAATCAATATCATCATTGTTGCTTGCAAGACCACAAACAAACAGTTGTAAGTTTCAAATTGAATTTCATCGAGCTACTCATCATATCTTCTACCTCAATGACTTGTAATGCTTGCTGTGCGATCTTTTTTGTGAATAGCTGACATCATGAGCACAAGCTTGTGCATATGCAATGTCCTGCTTATGTTTCCAGTTGTCTCTATTGGGAGCCGCTGTGTGTGGAGCTTGGTTATCCAAAGTTTCGCATCCATCAGGGTTAAAATAATGAAAAGGAAGTCTCGGCTATTTATTGGCTAGACATGCCCCCTCCTTTACCATTTTTAGCCTTATTTGGTATTTTTTCTCATTGATGACTTCCTTACTCATGTCAGAAGTAATGACTCAGCTGGAGCCCCAGGTGTTTAGGAGGACTTTCCCTTGGGCAGTGGACGAAAGAATCTATTTCGTCCGGAGATGAGTTTAATACCATTGTCACAGTTGAAGTTCCATGGACGTTTCTCTATTTTGACCACCTCCCATATCAGTATTGGGTTGTAGTGAGGTTCTTGTGCTATTACCCATGCCTTTTCCGGTAAAATATTATGCACTCTGCCTGGACCTCCTGAGGATGCATGTTCTGCGATGACAGATTCCTTTATGCTCCCGTGGATGATTGATCTCAGGTGCTCTTTCATGCCATAGAGTGCCATCGGGCAAACAGGGCTTTCAAATCCACCCTTTCGACTTTTGATCACGGGTGGTGGCAGAAAAGGAATGCAAGGATTTTTGTCTGCTGAGCATGTAAGTGACTTGGGTTTTTAAGGATTCGGATTTGAGGTGAAACTCAATGGATTCGAAAATTTGAGAAAAAATGCATTATTCGAGGATTCAAAGATTTGAATGTCCCATCTTTAAATTTTACCTCAAGTAAATCAGATATGGGTTTTACGGATGTCCCCTGATTCAAAATTGTTTAATAATGTTTTTTGTTCTTTCTCAATGTAGATTTGGATGACGTTCTCACCACCTTCTGGAGTTGGTGATACTCCTAGAGAGTATGAAGTAATTGTTGACAAAAATTGTTCCGTGAGGGAGCTGCTAAGGAGAATGATCTCAATAGCCCATCTTACTGGTATTAAATTTAAATTCTTGTTTTCCATTGTTTTTCTGTATTTCATCAGTACTGTTTAATATTTCCCACTTTACGTCTTTTAGATTATATCTGTTTCTGAAATAGTTTAGCCTGCTTCATTAGTATTTGGCCAGAAATACTAACTAAGACCTTCACTTTGACGCAATTGAAACCACGCGATGTGAAATCAACCCTTAAATCGTCTTTCATAGTTTTTCTCTCTGTTTTCCATTTCTTCGTGTCACTTTAAATGTAAAATTTTGAGGATTTTCTCTTTCTGCTACTTAATGTGTTATATTGTTATACTGTCGAAGATCCCATGCAGTATGTTTCAGACAAACTCTTAACCGATCGATGCATCAATGCAATGGTGTCAAGCTTTTTTACAACTTGCACTTCTTGTGCAATCGTTAACGTTTTGTACTGATGCTCACTCCTCTGCTGTTGCCACAACTGTATAGATTAGGCATGGTTAGGGAGAAACATTAGCAGATATCCGGATAGCCATTAGCCGGACAATGGGTGTTCCTGGATTGAGGGTGCTCAACTGTACAACACTCTCATCATCACTGGGTGATTAAACTTCACCACCCAATCACAGAATAGAAAACCATAAGGGCAGGTGAAGTTTTTTGGTAATGTCCATCGCTGCAGCATGGTGATGAGCATTACCCAAGTTACAGAAATCGGCCTCTGATCCAATGCAATTCACAATACTTTTTGCTGTTCATTTGCTACTGGAAACTACCATTGTGACTGCGGTAACATTTATTGCATCGATAACATCCAAGAAAGTTAGTACATATATAATTGCTATGTTATGGTAGTCATTCCTCTCAATGAAGCTATTAGCAGGGAGTAACAGACCTAGATGATATTTGTATGTATCAAAATGGGAAGTCATTGATGTTACTACATGTTCATCTGGGTGTCACTTTCCTTAATGTATGGAACTTAACTTGGGGCATAGGATGCTACTTTGAAAGTAAATGTATATCTTGAACTTAAAACTAAGTCCTTTCATTAAGCTTATACAGTGAACTCTTGTTAGTACGTTCCTTGATAGCACGTTTTCCTCGTTAGCACGTTCATTTCCTCAGGTCCGGGTCGCAGTGCATGTAAATAATCCTGGTTAGCAGGTTTTGGTTACCTCTTTAGCACGTTCGTAGGAGGACCAAACCAAATTCGTTCCGGCAAAATAACCGCCCTATAGGTTAACATGACGATGAATATCACTCAAGAGGTTTGATTCTCGCATTAAAAAAGATCGTTATTGTTTACAATAACATTTGTTAAATACATTATGGTTACAAATTGTTTATGAAGAAGTAAAAATGCAGCATTCTCAAACATTTGAATTGGCCATTCAGCGTTTGGCACCCACAAGCAGACGATTTTATTGCGATGCTCGTTTGTTTTATAAATGTTCGCTGAGCAGCCAAACTGTGAAAACACTTCGAGAAATTAACAGTGTGACAAGTGATAAGAATTAGTCATGGAGAAGCGCGTGTTGAAACTACAAATATCGACGATCGAAAAGCTCAAACTCCTCCGAGAAGTGGACGAAAATCCACATATGAACTGTGTCGAAATAGCAGCCAAAATGAAAATTCCACCGTCAACATTAAACTCTATTGTGAAAAATAGGAAAAAACTTGAGAATACATCGCAAGAAGGCACGAGCAAGTACAGGAAAAGAGTGCGAGGTGGCAAATTTTGTGAGTTGGAGGATGTCCTCCTTAAGTGGTTCAAACAAGCGCGCTCATCCAATATTAGATGGTGTAATATTATGTGAAAAGGCCTCGTACTTAGCCGATAAAATGGGCATCAGTGATTTTAAGGCTTCGAATGGATGGGTTGAAGGATTTAAAAAAACGCCATGGCATAGTTTACAGGTGCGTTCGAGGCGAGGCAGCCAGCGTGGACACTAACGTTCGAGAAACATGGAAAGATGTCACCCTCCCAAGCATCATTAAAAACTACAGCCCGAATGACGTTTTTAATGCCGATGAGACCGGCTTATTTTTCAATCTTCTGCCTGATAAAACTTTGGCATTTAGAGGAGATAAGTGTCATGGAAGCAAAATGAGTAAGGAGAGGCTGAGCCTATTGTGCAACGAAAGTGGATCGGAAAAATTGATTCCATTAGTAATCGGGAAATATAAACGCCCCAGATGCTTCAAACATGTTCGGACATTACCTTGCACGTATGAATGCAACTCTAATGCCTGGATGACCACAACAATTTTTGAAAAGTTCCTGCGAGCACTGGATGCCAAGATGGGTGGACAAAATCGTAACGTTTTGTTGCTCATTAATAACTGCACAGCACACCCAATACACACTGCATTTTTAAGAAATGTTAAAGTGGCGTTTTTTCCTCCTAATTGCACGAGTGCTTTGCAGCCCCTCGATCAAGGTATCATACGATGCATGAAGCACAAGTACAGGGAACTACTTGTCAACGAGAGATTGACCAACCTTCAAGTGTCAGGTCAAAAAGTAAATATCCTAAAAGCGATGCATTTTGTGAAGTATGCCTGGGACTTAGTCAAACCCGAGAACATAAGAAATTGCTTCCGTGCATCTGGATTTCTTCGCACCACAAATGAGGACCTTACTGCGTCGTTGACTGATGAGACAGCGGATGAGCAGCCCGTTGAAGGCTGCAGCCTTCCCTGCAGCTGATCCCATGGGATCAGCTGTTTGGAGAAGGGGAGGGGATGTCCTTCGACGAGTACGTTGCTGGTGATGATGGCATTGAAGTTTGCAGGTTGGTTGGTTGAATTTGTGAGACTTAAAAACTGAGGATCATTTATTGAGAGAATTATTAATTAAATTTACAATAACTACTCCAAAAATATACTCTGAAGTCTTTCAAAATTTAATTGAATGAGACGGTGAATCTCATTGTCATGTATTTTAATCTGTAGATTGATGTCAGTAGACGAAGTCTTTGAGCAGGAACTTCGAAATGAAGAAGAAGAAGATGAGAATGACGAGATGGAGCCCAAGTCGCCTCCAACATTTGCTAAAGCCGTCGCGATGGACACAGTGCGACAGTTAGTTACAAGTCACAAAGTTGATGAAAGTGTACTGAATGCTTTAGTAAAAATTGATTCAACTATCGAAGAATTGGGGCTCAGTATTAAGAAACAAAGTACTTTACACAGATTCTTCTCGCCCTTAGAAGTTATTGTTTCATCTTTTAACGTATAGTTTTTGTGTGCTAAATATAAGTAGAGAACAAATGGGAAGTTCCATTTTTGTTTTGTTACAAGTGATGAAGTTAAAAGCCATATACGCTCCGGAAAGTGGAATGTTTTTGGGCCGCCAGGTGCTCATTTTGTTCTTTTTTTTTGAGGTATTTTGACAATCCTCACAATATATTTTAATATTTGTTTATAAAAAGTTTCATCATGGTAAATATGAAAATATAATAATTTTCGTTGCATTCATCATAATAATCGACTTTTATTTTTGTCCATGATTTGCAAACCATGAAGTGCGAAAGAGTGCGGTGTGGGGCATTCGCGCTGCGGATTCATCTATCCTGAGACATGTTAATTACGTGGAAAGTACGAGATAAATCGCCGGGCGGCTCCGCTAACTATGATGCTGAACTTACATACAAAATTACATACAAAACGTGCTGTTTGGTTATTATCGTCATAATTAACTATGGATAACGCGTCAACCTAATAGGTATTTTCTTGGAAGGCGTAATAAGTGGGAGTGAAATGTTTTTTACAATAAATGAACGGCAGCTATCTACCAGAATAAACTAAACGAACGGAGCATTCCCCTGAACGTTATGCAACTCATTATTACATCTTTAACGTTCCCTGGAAGGTCAAACCTCTTAAGCACGTTTTCCTGGTTAGTATGTTCAGAATTTCGGGTCCCTTCAAAAACGTGCTAACGAGAGTTCACTGTAGCTAGAAGTAGTCTAATTTCATTTTTGACAAAATTGCTGAAATAAGTTCAAAAATAACACAGAAAGAAAAACACGAGCCAAATCCACAAGAATAAACTTTACTACAACCCCGATCTCACTGTATTACAGCATCGTCAGGCCATCACCTGAAACTGGGTGTTGAAACTGGCACCCGAGAGGGACAGCCTCCTGCATTGCACTTGCAAGTGTATCTGCTCGCACCCTGCACACTGGGATGCACTTGAGATTTTCAGCCAGTGAGCTCTTGACACCGCCAAGCATGCCCACGATAAGGACTACCAGTTTCACAGAGTAGCCCGCATACATTTGCCGGGGTTCGCACAGCAGAATTTAATATTTAATCCTTTTTTCAATCTCCTTCGCTGCCATGTTCATTTCGGCCGGTGCCGAAAACTCGATCACGAACATGGCATGTGAGAGATTGTCTTCCAACTTAAGTTGATGGTGACGTTGTGTGAGGAATTGGATTGAATAAAGAACAGCATGATCTATTAACACAAGGCTTTGCCTTTAAATTACTTAAGCTTAAAATATTTTTGAAGCATTTAAGTGCTATTCCATTACGTAATGGCGGACGCTGTTCTCAGACAAAATTTTTACATAAAGTACAGAATATCTAATTTTTTTAGGGAGACACTTGTCAAGTCACTTATATCGGAGCACTCGTTGAAAACTCATATACAGGAAACAATAGAGAAATTAAAAATAAGTCTGCGACGCCGAAAAATACATATGATTTTCCAATCGCGAGTCTGGGGTATGGCTCCTCTCAGCGGGGGCTGGAAGTACTGTGACTTATTATGCAACTTGAAGTAAACATATAAATTTGAAGACATCACCAAGGCGGACTATGACTAATTTATGAATCGGACACTTTCAATGGCATGTGCATTTTTGATTGACCACTAGACGTAATTTGATAAAATTATTTGTTATCTACTTATGTTTCTCCCTAATCATGTCTAATCTATACAGAGATGGCAACAGCAGATGAGTGAGGTATCAGTACAAAATGCTAATGATCACAGAAAAAGTGCAAGCTGTGAAAAAGCTTGACGCAGTTGCATCAGCAAAGCTTTTGTCTGAAACATACTGTGTGGGATCTTCAACAATATAGCACACTGCTTCCCTGATGTGCCCGAGTGTACTCGGGCAAGCCCAAAAATTTCGTCCCTTTTTCCTCATTGCCCGAATATTGTCACCAGCTGCTAGTAGTTCGTTTTTCTGCCGTCAGAGGAACAGGTTAGGGTCCGTAGCTGACTCTAGCCAAGCGGCGTGCCACTCAAATGGCGATTTCAAGGTTTCGTGCAAAGGGTGTTTTCCCGATATTTTTCTGAGATTGGAAAGGTGTTGAACTAATTATAAATGTTTCAAAAGGATAATTATTCATAATTTCTTCACTTTCATTTATTTTGTATCTATTTCTTTCCATCACTTTCATCTATTTTCGCATATAACTTCATTGTATAATTTATATTTTCACTTATTACTTTTTGCGATCTTTTTACGTCTACGAATGTTACCCCTGGGAGGGTCGGCAATATCTAGAAACTATTTTCCATGGTGAATCGTCAAGCATCGAGCTTTTGCGCAGGAATTTTCCCCTATTCAAGTATGTCTTTAGCTGGGGATCGCTAATTGTCGTAGTCCCATACTTGGACCACCCTTTTCCCGAGAATTGAAGAAATTTTTTCGTCGTGTAAGAACAGCTAAGACCTCAAGCTGTGGGCAAGACTTTGCACCTTGGCAACGCGGCAAATGGCCGCGGATGTATGCGTGGGTAAGTCTATCTACCAAAACAAACTATTTCACATAATTAAAACTCTGTCAGCAATGGTATTCATTCGTTTCCTACGATAAAAAAGAGATAGGGAATCAAACAAATAAGGTTCAAGTCAAACATTCTTTGAACTGGGCACTATAGATGAGAGCACCTATAACAATTTTGCCAGTGGTGGCATAATCGACGCGGACCGCATAATATTATAAGACTTACCAGGAGCAGACTCTAATTTATTTTCTAAATATCTGTAGGAATGTCCCAAGGCAATGTAACCACACCAAATTTTCTGACAGGAAACGGAGGATGTAAAATAATACCAATATTACATCAGATTGCTTATCTCTGGTAGCACTGCAATAACCTTAGTCATAGTAAGGCCACAGTTTGAAAATAGATAATTCGCTAGAAAGAAGGAGAGAAAATAAAGCATAGTCACCTCCTGGCTGAAATCAACAAAGTAAGCAAGCTCTACTGACGAATGCTATGACTCTCTGGCTGCCGCGGCTGAATGACTACGACTTGTACTCACGCCGGCAATTAGTTCGGTGGTGCGGGCGGCAGCACCCACGAATTTCCCTTTTCCCTAGAACTAATGAAAAAGAGCGACGGAAATTTTTTCGACGCACTAAGGCCCCAAAGACTTTGCATTTCTAAATTGCCACGGTCGCATGCGCGGGTAAACTCCTTTACCTGAGAATTGAAGAAAAAGAGCGACTGAAATACTTAAGTCGGTAAAGGATGGCGAGCCCGAAAGACCAAAGAAAGTTGGTTCAGACTTCTCACCTCGCAAATTTTCGCAGTCACATGCGTGGGCAAGCCCCTTTACCCAAGGATTGAAGAAAAGGGGCAGTGGAAATATTTTCGTCGGGCAAGGATGGAGAGCCTCAAAGACCCCACCCTCAGGTCGGACTTCACACCTACTGTCGGCGCAGAAATTATGTGCACTCGAGTTTGAATACAAATAACAAATTAACAGCTAGGCTTACAGAAAAACTACTCACACCGTAGCTTTTATTATTTCATTCTGCATTATAAAATGGCAAATTAAATTTTTTTAAACATATTTTCATATTTTTTACAATGGTTGTGACGTAAAAAGTGCCTGTTTTTGACGGTGTTCGAACAAAGCACCGACTTTGATGACCCGTAAATCAATACCAAGTTCATCAATTGAAACCAAAGTTTAAATAGTTTTAGATATACATGTTTTCCATACACACTGTAAGTTCCAGTGTTTAAATTAAAAATAAAAAGAGTTGCTATCAATTTTATAAAAAGTTAGCATTTCCAAACTGGGGTGTCGTAGAATTTCGTTCTTGGTGGCGTTATAATCCGCATGCCCTGAACGTATCCAATATGTAATTGACTAATATTTCAACACATTTGTTTAATTTATATCGATTGGTATTTATATTGGCGAAAGCGAGCTCCCTCGGCTAGCGACTGGCATTTGATGCCCAGAGGACGAATATTGTACATCTTACATGAAATCTATAAAAACTTTAAAGCTGAAAAAAAACTAAAAAATTGTTTTGAGTGCTATTATTCATATATATGATTTTATATGTGAATAAATAACAAGGAAACAAAAAAATGTGATGTTTTTTAGACCATACACCCTAAATTAATGCGTCAGGTAAGCGGTTAAGAAGCTGAAAGAGAAAATCCTCAAAATTTTACTGTTGAAGTGACTCGAAGAAATGGATGACAGAGAGAAAAACTATGAAAGACGATTTAAGTGTTGATTTCACATTGCGTGGTTTCGATTACGCCGAAGTGAAGGGCTTAGTTAGTATTTCTGGCCAAATGCTAATGGAGCAGGATAAACTATTTCAGAAATAGACGTGATCAATCTAAAAGACGTGATATGGGAAATTTCACGTGCCTGCAATAGCATTTCACAGTCAGTTCTAAAACATGCGTGGTTTAAATTGTGGCCTGCTTTAAGGTTTGATGTAGATGAAATAAGTGGGGATTAAAAAAATAACATGTTTCTGAGGATAAAAATATGATGATGGAGTTTTCAAACAGCATCCATAACCCTGAATTACAGGATGTGGAATTGGTAAATTTAGATGAAAGGATAGTTAGCGGCCAGGATACTCTCACCACACAACATTTCACAGTTGATGGAATCATTGAAATGGAAATTAATAACAATAAATCTGAGTGGATTGGGATGAAGATGATGAGCCTGAAATTGTTGAAGGAAGACCCAGTCCGTTTGCCCACGATGTAGTGATGGGCAGCCATACAAATGACACCCACGTGTTGGGATCGCACTGAATCAGCTGATGACAAATCAAGCGCAGTAGGAAATATGTTACGCCAAGCACAGCATAAGAAATATAAAATTTTATACCCTTTTCCAATAATAATATGAAACTTTTACATGTGCAGCAATATGCAAAATGCTTAGATTCCATTATTTTCACTCACTGCACAATTTCGATACTCATAAATAATAACTTTGTAAATGAAGAAACCATTTCTTTCTGATTATTCGCAGTGACTCTCTTTAAAATAATGCTTAGTTAATGGCTTAGTATTTTGTTATAAATAATTGACTCCTTTCAATGAACACATCCTGTACATCAAAAATACACCAGTTGCCATGCATGACTCATAGTCCGGCAAAATCCCTAATCTGGCAACACTTCGGTCCCGACTGTGCCGGATTAAAGATGCTCAACTGTACCGTGATCATTTCATGTTTTTGTGTGCAAATATACCAGAAGGTTGCCTTAAAGACAAGAGAGTGATTTATATTGGTCACAGTTGTGCTGTTTCACGAATTCAAGTAATATGTGAACAAAATTGCCTTCTCCCTTGATGTCTTTGTGAATGTCGGTGTCTAGTACCGCATGGTTTTTCACTGGCTTAAATCTGACTATCCTAAATATGTAGAGTATGCTTTTATTGTACATGTATTCCTGCCTCTAATGTTGACAGCGAGAGAGCATTCTTAGTGTGCAGAAACATTATGTCTGACAAAAGGACATCGATAAAGCCAGAGAATATGGAGACACTAATGGAACTCTATTTTTGTGAATAAAGTCAATTTTACTTATTGGCAGAAATGTGGTTAAGAACCAGTAATTTGTTTTCTTTTTTATTTTTATGATTAATATTGTTGTATTACTCAAACAAGCCTTGATGACCTTTTTCTTTAATATTACATTAAAATTTGCATAAATATTTATTCAAATATTAAAATTATAAATTAATTTATAAATATAATAAATAATATATATAGTTATATAATATATATAGTAATTGAATAAATTTATTTTGTCACCGAAATTTCATTGCTTTACAGCTGTTTTGTGACAATATCCACTATTTTATTCACCGAAATTCAGGAATTTTATTCACCATTTTTCACCAGCTCTAATTATAGCCAAATGCAAATAGCAATCTGGTCATTTGTAATTTCTTGTTTTAAAATCTATTTTGGTATGAATGGAAAATAAGTAAAAATCAGTCAGTTTAATCATGCATATTTATGACACTGAGTTATTGAATGTCATATTAAATGTGCTAATGGTATTGAGTATGCCTTCTTATGCTATTAGCTAGTTAATTGCTTTATCCATTAAAACAAATTGAATGTTTTTGTCAGTATTGCATGACATTGGTCAGCACCTTAAAAAGATCTATCAAATTTTAGGTGAGGAATGGCATATTAGAAGGACCAGGTGGAATGGTGACATAGGAGAGCCTCTGGATGACCTCAACTCTTCAGTAGACCAAGAGTCTTTGGTTCATGGGGATCACCTAAATCTGTGCTCTAGATCTCTTCCTCTACGTGGATTTATAAGGCTTAATCTTTATCTCTGTTCCAGAGTGTTGGATTTGAAGATGAACTCAGCAATGTGTGATGGTAAGCACTTTTGTTTTATCACTTAATTCTCTAAATTTCTTTTTTGAATTGAAGAAGTTTCTCTGTTTCCATTTGTTGATATTAGGATTAGCTTAACGTAAAGCTTTGTTTTCCAAGTTTTCACATTCATCGCAGGTTGCATCTTCTGGGACAAAAAATATTTTTTTATCCAATGACACAGTCTGCAATGGATTCAAAAGCTTGGGGGGACAAATCGTTAAATGCTGCTGCTGCCAATGTTGACTGCTGGAAATAAACCTCAGTGTAAATTTACACTTGGAACCTACCCTCACCTTTTACTTCAGCTTCTCTGATAGAGTAGATACTACAAAAGGCACATGTATAAAGATTCATATTTAATTGATGCCAGGGTTAATTTGGGTTATCCTCTGTCTTTGAAGAATGGAAGCAACGAGAAAGCACCCAGAAAGTTGCATGTGCTCTGATAAAATTGATGATAGCCAGTAAAACAGTTTTGCTCCTAAGGTTTTTTTTGGAGTGGAGACAAAAAGTGTGATGGTCATTTAAAAGAAATTTTCTATATTTTTTGATCATTGTAATGGCTGCAATTTGTAAAATAAGTATCTGACAAAAATCAGACATGTAGAAATGGATGCACTTAAAAAAAAAGGCTTAAGTTCAGGTCAGTATATTCTATATTTTTGTATCAAAAAATGAAAACTATAATTTTTTAAAGAACATATATATAAAGCCTTTTGCCATAAATACAGTGGAAGCTCAGTATAACGAGTGCTCCCAATGGCTGGGAAATCACTCGCTATAGTGAGCACTCGTTATATCCGAAGGTGATGGATTAAGCCACCCAATTCACACAGTTGTTCTTATTTCCATTTCTTCTCGTTATCATGCTATTAGAAACAGGTAGAAGTGCCATTTTAATGCACAATTGCATATTTATCGATTATTTGCAAATTAAATCTTCCAAATTAATAATTTACACATTGCTGAAATCTTCGAGTGCTAACCAGTAGGTACTTCCATTGATTACGAAAGTTGCCGTAATGATTAGCAGAAATACTGTATTTTTGGAGGTCGAAAATATTTCTTACATAATTACCTCTCCCTAACCTTTCCTAAAATTCACATTCAGATTCTTTCGAAAATTTGTTGCAGCAAGTATTTATTTACACAAGGATATGCCTCTGTCAGTTGTGCTGCACATCTTGTGTCGTACTAGTGCTGTCATCTGGAGGATCTAAAGCGAACGGAGGTAACTCGCATGAAATACTATTGCCGAGAATTATAGATGCATTCACCCAAAATTGTATGTATCCGTGAAGTCAGGAATCATAAAATAAAAATTTGTTGAACGGGATGAATTGTAATTATTTGAATAAAATCGGCCCTGGAAATATTTACGAAAACATTGAAAAATATGCACAAATTAACAAATGTACCAGAAAACATAAGTATTCCCATTATTTCTGCTAACAGGAAAAATAATCAAAACTAGGATGAATCATAAAATTATAAGGATGTACAGTAGAACCTCTTTTTACGAACCTCTAATTTATGAAATGACACCAATTTACGAACCATTCCACCAGTCCCGATCTTTGTATATAGGAAAACCATGTAAAATGACCTCTATTTTACAAAACCTTGATGCCGAGCGGGCATAAAAGGGAAGGACGGTCCGGGAAGGACGATCGGCGGGATTTGTTTCGGAGGTGACGTAACACCAGGTCACGTCGTGTGACAAATCCTTTATTATTCCAACAAATAGTACAATTAGATCACGTATATGAAACAATACACCTCTACCCTTCGTGAGGGCATAAGTTACAGCCTGGTTATCAGAGTACACCAGGATCTTCGTGTGAGGAGGGGTGATTCTGATCATATGTGCCGCGGCCATCAACTTCCGCCATCAACTTCAACCTACGCTTCCGCTTCGTATATTGGTTTCTCCTCTTCTCCAAAAGACCAGATTTCTGTGATGTCATATTCTGGTGCCACCCAAGCTGCTTGGAATGGGGTGGCGTCACAGTAGACCACTGCCGTTGTTGAAAATACTGAAAAGTAACGGGGCATGGCCCAGATCCCTTCCTCCCAAAATTCTTTAAGCCATTTGGTGTATCTCTTAGCCGCATCACGAATCAAGAAATAAGGAAGGCCCCTTACATACGTGCACCACGACACGTAGCCGATGGCGCGGGGCATGTCTTTGGCGCACAGTCGCCTAATAACAGATATAACATAGTGCAGCCTCGTTAAGGAGGCAGGAGTCAAAGTAAGAGTCATAGACACTGTACATATCTGCACTCCTAGATATTTAAGACTGTGGACCGGGCGGAGGGTACATTTGGGTAAATTCAGACAAATGCCCAGGTCCTCAGTAATAAATTTACAAATATCACACACTAATTCAGCAGTATCTTGGTCTAAAATCAATAACCAGTCGTCCAAATAAACTAACATAATAACATTGAATTTCTGAAATATAACAGTAGCCACATCCCTAGCAAATCTTTGCATAATGGCAGGAGCGAGAGTGTGCCCCATAGGTAACCTAGTCCAGACATAATATTCACCATCAATGAACACACCGTAAAACTTCCGGTGCAAGGGATTCACAGGTAATTGCCAAAATGCGTCTTTTGAATCTAGTTTTGCCAAATAGGCATTATACGGGATGGTTTTCATAGCCTTGGCAGCATCTTTCAGAGTAAATTTAGGACGCCTGTAATACCGAGTCCACGGACTGAGGTCCGTGATGATTCTTTCCCCCCCAGAGGCTTTAGGAATCGGGACCAACTTAAAGGCACACACTGGTCTAGCCATAGCTAGCACTTGTCGCTGCACTAGGGTGTTGACGTATTGTATCAACTTGGGGGAATTCCGTGTTGTTTGGAAGATGAAGCGAGAGGCCGGTCCCTAGGAGTGATTGACCTCTGTTTTACGAAGTTTTTCAAATGATTTTTTAGCACTGAACTCAGTGCAATGGAATAACGATCGCTGTATACCGCGACAGGAGCAGCTGAAGCCAGATAGGTCATGTTGAGAGGGCCCTCAGTCCAAGTATTTCATATGGGAAAATGTGGAAAAAATCGAATGTAAGCATAGTGCTTTTTGAAGTGCTTAAACTGTAGCAAAAATCCCAGAGACTGATCATCCAAATCGCAATTCAATCCTAATTATATGATCCAAGGAAAAAATGTTCAAAGACCCATGGCACGACGCCTACTTCTTGAAAGCAATGCCCCACTTCATAAAATAATCGGATTAGTCCTTGGTAATTTCTATTCATTTTCTATCATTTTGTGTATTGCGAATACCTAACTCGTCATCACAAAGGATCCATATTTTCTCTGGAATTATTTAAAATTAGCTTTAAGTTAGCCGCCGTAATCCCAATTCAGAACTTTGTTCAGCCTTTTACTTGAAAATAGCATTCCCGTAGGAAGTTGTTTGCTGCAGCTTTCATAGAGCTTATTTTCATTAAAAAATCTAATTTCGCAATAATAAATTACTTATATTCAAATCTTGATGCAATTTGATTATTTAATTTTTCATTAGAAGTGTTTTACGTCGTTAGGTAAGAATATAAGAATGCATCTTTTAGATCGCGATCGCTTTATGTAGCCGCGAGTAAATAGTTCTCGTAAATCACCGCTAGATGTCAGCACTGTAGAACGCATCTTAAAAAAAGAGGGAATTTCAAATTAACTGAGTGAATTTCTAAGATTGACTTTCATCAGCGGCGAAATATTATTAAATGTATTTCAAACGATACGCTTTCTTCAAAAAAGGCATTTTCTGGTCTTTTCACTGAAATATACTGGGTCAGTTGGAACTTTGTTTTGAAATTTCCTAGTTAATATGCATCCCTGGCTTTCCCAAGTTAAAATGGCCTCTTTAACCCTTTCGCTACGAAGGACGTGTTAAAACGGCGTCAATTTTTCTACGCAAGCGAACGAAGGACGTGTTAAAACGGTGTCAATTTTTCTACACAAACGAACGAATGACGTGTTAACAAGTCGTAGTCGCTAAGCTAGCCCCAAGCAGGCCAGAAAGGTGTGTGTTATAAAGGCCCTCTTCTCGGGACGTCTTAGGTACCCTTTCTCGATCCGCGGGAGAGGATTATCCTGACCCTTCGTTGCAGTGCGCGCCCCAATCCCAGCAGGGGTCCGTGGTCGTTTGCTTGTTGGTGCAGTGGAATAACAAACTAAGAAGTTATTGTTTAATTTAAAAATTGAGCATTATAAGTATATTCCTTATGTTTAGTTCTACAACTGCAAATTTTAAACGGAGCTCTACCGTTATTTTTAACGTAGTTCGTGAGTAAAAGAATCTCCGAACAACTTTTTGGTAATTATTTAGTTGGTTATGAGTGATTTTTTCATGTTTTTATTTAGTTATGAAGTTATAATGTTTTTAGGTTCAACAACTGAATGCTATATTTTCATATGTGTTGATGGCCATATTTTTCGTGAGTTTCAATGTTTATTTTTCCCTGCAATTACTCAGTCTAATATAATCATGACAGCTGACTATTTCACTTTCTTTCGTTGGTCAATGTTTTCCACCTAAAGAATACAGTGATTTCTGGCAGTCCTTCGAATCGAAATTAAGGATTCCGTAGACCGTACATCTCATGAATTAACATGCTGAAGATTTCGAAGTATCGTTTCTTTGATTCGCGCTCTGATGATGTCAAAGGCCTGAATAAGGCTTTTTTAATTCATAATAATTTTATCGTAGAAAAGTGGTCAAAATAATTTACGAGTGTGACAAACGGCAAAATTATTTGCTTAACTATTGATACGATTTTTTTGCTAGAGAGCTTAATATTAATGGTAGAATTTCGTTTAAAAGCTGTAAAGGCACTGTAAAACTAAAATAATTCGTTTCCGATAAAATTAATATCGACGCTGCAGCAACAATGTTTTTTAGCAAAACCATTGCATAAACAAATAGTTGACCGCGACGGCATGCTGTTAAGGGGTCCCCAAGCGGGAAAGGGTGAAGATTGTCTCGGCCCGGTGCCCGAGAAAAAGGTTCGACACCCCTCTGGGCCCCAACCCAACTTAGGGAAACAGGTACCGGAGAGGATCCTAGCGTAGCGAAAGCTCCGTACTGGCAATGCAAAGAATACTTTATGGCATTCGTGAGGGAAGTAGCATTTTCTAACATGTGGCTCCGTCGCGAAAGGGTTAAACACAAATTGACTAACACTAAATATACCACTTTCGTTAATTAATGCTAAACTGCATATGCTTAAAATACTCCGCGGGATGAGTTAATTCTCTTATGAGTTATTCCCCTTATTTTGAGATCTACCAACTGAACAGCTGCAAGAACTTAATTAAGTTGCAGCAGCCAAGTTCATACCATTATAAATTTGTAGAAAAATATTCACCTGTTTTTTTTTATACATGGCTGTTTCATTCTCTTTTACTGAAGTGAGTCTCCTAGCCTTAGGAATAATGCCTATGCTATACAGGGAATCAGTACAATTGAGGTGTAATTTTTAAATCCTTTCAATTTGATGTAGATACTCTGCACACAGAGAATTTCACGTAATATCTGTTTTTTTTTCTCAGAATGAGCAGATGACTATTATTTGTTATCGTAATTAGTTTGATTTCGACCCTAACGTAACTATTTGACAAGTACAGCATGGTCTTTAATTGCATTGATAGTACACTCTCATTTCTGTCAGCAGAGTTTTAGTAGACGTACATTTGTCACAGATCAAGCTTCTTATGTGCATTATGTGCCTCCATGGACATTGCTCCATGCTGTCCGAGGTGTTGCCAGAGCATGGGAGTGTCACCGCAAACACTATTTCACTGTTAGAGATCAGCTGGTTTTGGTGACACATCAGTTCCGGAGACAGAGGAGTTAGTAGAAGATAACCTCCAATTTACAAACCCTCTGATTTACAAAGCTCAAATTTTTGGGTCCCTTCAACTTCGTAAAATAGAGGTTCTACTGTAAATAATTCTTTGGCAATGGAAACTGACAACTTCATTGCGGGGATAAAATGTTAGTCGTGGTGAATGTGAAATATAAAACTTACTCCTTTATAGATTGCGTAAGATGAAGGAAGAAAAACTATTTATTTCTTATTTGCACACTATCGCTAGGCAGCAGTAGTGACAATACATAAAACAAAGCACCTCCCATCATTCCTGGTAGGTGGCACCACCCACTGATGTGGATGAACGCACCATTCTAACACCTCCCCTCGGGCATTCACATCAAACATTAAAAACTGAAATTTTTACAATGCGATAAAATAGCATAGACCTAATTTACTTGAAAGCCCTTTTGTTCTTACTCCAGGTAAGATCTTAGTGAAAAGATCAGCTAAATTTCCCTTTGACTTTATGTATTCCACTTTTACCTTACCACTTTGGCTCAACTCTCTGCAGTATTTAAATTTTGGCATAAAATATTATATCTCTCTGACACATTGGAACCCTCAGCAAGACTAATTGCACCACTACTGTCACAAAAAATGTTTACTGGGTTCAGCACAAATTTATTTAAATCTAATTCCTCTAGTAAATATTCGAGCCATGCCACTTCAGTGCATGCATCATGCAGAGCCATATACTCAGATTGAACAGTAGATGTCGCTACACTTGACTGCTTATGGCTCCTCCAGCTTATGACTGCCTTCCATCTCGCTGCCTGTGGTCCGCTGAGTGCCTCTCCCACTGAGTCTGGAACCTTGATGTTCGTGACCTCTGCAGCTCCTCGAGACCCTACAGCATGGCAGGTTACATGGTGGCCTTTCTCTCCGTTCGCGGCGAGGACGCTCCTCCCCAGCCTCGACGGTGTACTCCTCACCTGCCTCTCCTTGTGGCGTTGCCTCCCCTAGGGCTGGCACTCCTCCTGCTTTTACTTTGTGGTACTCTGGTTCCACCACAGCTGCTTCTACCTCCCCTGGATCCGCTGACTCCCCAAGCTTGTAATTTGCCTGCACTCCGAGCGGAATAGGTCTTTCCTCAGGTGGTGGCTCGGCTTCTGGTGTCAGCATGGGGAAGATCCTCTCGTGGAACACTACATACATCTCTTTTCATTTTCCTCTTAATACAGGGAATGCAGTTCATGGCACATTTACTCTTATCCGTCCGCTGAGTTAAAATGTCCAACTTCCTAATGTCCTCCATGTTTATGTGTCCAAGTCTTTCATGCCACACATACAGGTTTACTTTGTTCACTTTTCTCACGGACTCCAGCTGTTCCTTGATTTCTCCAATAGATAGACTGTTATCTGTCGTTAAATAATATAAACTGGCCACTCTATGGGCAACAAATAATTTCTTTTCTCCATGAAACAACTCCTGTTTACCCTTGTAAGTTATTGACTTCATTCCTCTTTCTTCCAATTGACCGATAGAAATTAAATTATCTTCCAAATCAGGCACATACAATACGTCAGAGAATGTCACATCTACTCCTCCACACTCATTCGATAAATGCAAACATACCGTCCCTTTCTCCACTATTTTTAGCGGTGCTCCATCTCCCACTGCAACAGAGCCACTCATATCTTTGAATTCTGTGAATAAATCTCTCCGGCTGGTCTTGTGGTCACTGGCAGCACAGTCAAAAATCCAAACACCATCACCCTCCTTAGTTACCCTCTTCATGCACAGGGCAATGTGCTCCCTTTTTACCACTGACACACCGCTCCTTTTCTCCTTCTTCTCGTCCTCCTCCTTCTTCGGACAATTTCTAGCAATATGGTCATTCTCTTGTCCACAAGCATAACACCAGTAAGCCTTAGATTTACCTTCTTTTCTCGTTTCCTGTTTCCTTGTCCCATGATGTTCACTGTAATCCCCACGTTCTCCTCTGCTGTTGTTCCTGGGCTTGTAGAACCTTTTCTTCTGTATTTTTAAAGCTTGATGTGAACCATCTAATTTCATTTGTTCCTCCTCCTCGATCAGCACTTGCTTTACTATGGACATTTTTAGGTTTTCTTTCTGCACTATTAAAGTCTTCACTGTTATTTCGTATTCTTTAGGCAATCCCGTTAAACAAACCGCGGCCAATTGCCTATTAGGGAGGCCTAATTCGTTTCACACCAAATTTCTATTCATGTTCATCTATTCAATTTCTATTCATGTTGCAGTAGCCTTGAATGGACATTTCCAGCATTTTCCGAAAACTTGCTAATTCTCTAAATTTCACCGCAGCTCCATATTCAGTATTTTCGCTACAAACTCTTTCTAGGTGTTGCCAGGCCTCCCTTGCTACTTTGTAGTCGGCGATATCATTAATGAGCTCGTCCCCGACAGTCTGCATGATAGAAGCCAATGCAACAAGGTTTGCCTTCTTTCTCCTCCGAGTCTCGGCTGCTGTAAGCTGTGAGGATTCTTCGCTGCCATTATCTCCATAACCAGTAATTGCCTTCCAAGCCTCCTTCGTCAAAAGTTCCGCCTTCATCCATCTTCCGGCCATTTAGTTCCTATGCCTCCTATGTGAACTTGGCTTAACAAAAGAAGAACTAAACGTGCGAGTGTGCACAAGGTACGCCAGGGCCGGCCGTAAATATTCAGTGTGTGAACGTGATGGGACTTTAAATAATGTAGAGATGGAACAAATCTTGTAATCTAAGTCGTAGTTGACTAATAATGCTACTAAAGATAAATAACATGCGTTAATTTGTACTTTGCAGTGCATCTCTCTCAAGAAATATCACTCGTAATATCGAGCGTATACCGTGGCAGGAGCTTCTTGGCCTCGCTATACCTGTTTTCTTTTACATGTTAATCATGGTACATTGTCAATCGCTCTTTATTGTGAGGTTCTCGCTAAATGCCGTATTCACTATAACGGGCTTCTACTGTAATTTTAATCAATGATGAGATTACATTCTATGCTACATTATTTCATACACTTTTCTTCATTCCTGAACACAGCCATCAACCTCTAAGCATTGTCACAGATAAAGTTTCAGCCTTTGCTTTATTAAACTGAATCTGGATTTGATTTTAACATATTCATCATCATCCCACATAATCTTTAGAAACAGCAAATTACATTTATCCACATTAAATGGTGAGTGACAGAGATTGTTAGATTGTTGCAACAAGTGCCATCATGACAGTACTGTGCAACATGCCATGCCATTTGAATTCTACATCTATTTAATACCCTCCAAGCTGACATAAAGGCTGTTTTACATAGACATTGAAACTGTTCAGACCATTCAGAGACCTCTTGCACTTGAGAAATGTTGGGCCATGTAAAGTGATGACTTTTGAAGAGAAAAGCCAACACTCTGTGAATGCCTGCGAATAAATAAGAACCTGTTCTAATCTGATTGATGCAGTCATGTAATTTTCACTCTTTTTGCTCACTAGATGGTGCAAATGTAGAGGCAATGTACTGCCATCGGGGTTCTAGCGATTTTGTACGTTGTTGACAACAGGGATGGGTGTTTTTGTTTGCGCTTAAATATTTTAGTGGTGCATTAAGTAGCTGCCGTAGTTGTCTCCTGATACAGTAATGAATGTTGATAATAATTTTCATTGCTTCTCTCCTGGCTAACTTTTCATAGAAATCTAATGTCTCTGATGGTAGATCTAAACTTTCTGATACATTATTATGAGTAAATGTATTGACTATGGGTAATTTTTTAAATAAATTATTGCTAACATCTCTGCAAAGGATACCAAACATTTAGAAATAAAAAAATAGCTTAAGAATCAATCGTGCCTTTGAGACGAAACACACAGGAAATATCCAAATGGAACTCGCATGTACAAGTGTTTGCAAATGAGCCTGTAGAATTGAAGCAAGGGACTTAATCTCAAAAGCCACCCTGAAAATGATTGGACAATGCAATGATAAAACAATGTCATTGGATTATGAAATATTTTATACACATTGTGTTTATTGTTACTCCTCAAAGCCATTAGTCAGTGGAATTCTGAGATTTTAAAAATCACTGGCTGCGGACGATAACCTTTCTTGAATATTTTTACTTAATATGAAATCCACAGTGAATTTATATTATGAAATACAATAGGAACACGGTTTCAGCAAGAAAAACACCTTGCAATGTATTTAAATACGTATTGTGACGGTCTGGACCCTGGCCAGGATCACGCAAAGCGTGATTCAGGGACCGGGACAACCTCCACATTTGGGGCATGCCGTCTCCCGCGAGAACGGGGCAGACGCTCTTACAATCAGATAGCCGATCTTCATAAAATAATTTAGAAAAACGATTGCAAAAGGAAAAAAATAGATAATAAGAGGAGTTTTCCGTAACAGGCTGGGTGATAGGACTGGGAACGGCCACTTGATAGGGCAAATAGGTTATGAGGTTCGGGAATAGATCGCCGCTCGGCTCCTGGGTGGCACTCAATAACCCCCGACACAAACACTCAAGGTTTCAACTTAACATGTATTAAAAACATAATGGAGACGTACATTTTTAACATTTCATAAGAAAAAAAATGTAAGATGGGTGATAACACAACAGGAATGAATCTTACAAGCTATTGAGGGATGGGAGGTGCGAAATTGATGAACCCTAGATGAACATTCGACAAAAACAAAAAATTGAAATAACAAACAGATCAACAGCCTGATTTCAGGCACCAGCTAGAGCAATTAACCTTAGAAACAATATTTGAAACTTTCAATTTCATGCTCTGGCGAAGAGTATTGACTGTCAAGTTTTAAATTACCATAACTATCTGACACGTATCCTGGGAAATCGTATTGAGTTCTTCCCCTTGATAGCATGACTGGGCACTTTGGACGAGGCTCACCTGTAGAACTGGGAGGATGAGGGGGGGGGGGGGGGGGGGGGGGATGCAGAGGGATTTATGGGGTGGCGAAAGTCTTACGTGAGCGCGGACTCCAAGACATGCTCGTCTCCTCGGAGCCTCCTCCAGCCCCCGAGCACCGTGATGTCGGGATCTCAATCAGCATACGCTGACCGCCTCGTAACGTCGTGAGTCTCCGGTCCGGAAGACTCAAACCGAGATTTTGCTCTGAATGGGTGGCTCGGTGTTTCTGGTTGCCAAAGTGCCGGACTCCCGAATCTCCTCCCGTCACCTCACATCGTCTCCCCGTCGCCGCTCCAGAAGACCAAGCTTTTACGAATCCTCTGAGCGTCACTCCTGATCTCCACTCCCAAAGACCAATGCTCTAGGAATCCCCCCCGAGCACCATGGTGTCGGCTCTTATATCCCCCTCGGGAAAACCGGACTTCTTGTAGGAGGGGGGGAGCACACCACTGGGGTGGGATACATTCACAAACGGCACTAAAACTCCTGCGTGAACCTTAGTCATTCCAAACCCACTCA
Organism: Platycnemis pennipes; assembly: GCA_933228895.1. Lineage (NCBI taxonomy): Eukaryota > Metazoa > Arthropoda > Insecta > Odonata > Platycnemididae > Platycnemis > Platycnemis pennipes. The sequence continues at coordinate 96,563,302 of OW121852.1, forward strand.
AAAAAAATGTAAGCCGCTTAGCACGATGTGCCGAAGCCCAGAGCCGTGGAGAGTGGCGGGAGGGGTGAAAGGGGAAATAGGGATAGAGGGGGGTGGGAGGTCAGTGATGGACCCGGGCCATCACAGTATGTAAATCTGATTTCATTAAAAATGATGATCATTATCATTGCAGGTGCTGGTGAGAGATAAGTAATGACATAAACTTTTAAGACTCTGATTGCTAGATCATCTGCACATGTATGCATTTGGATTCAGAAAAAGCAAGGGTGAAAGAGATATGATTTTGAAAACAATTTTTTTAAGTTATCAAATAACATGGTTTTAATTGAGAAAATGAAATTTGCAAACAAGTGGCCTGAAAACATATTAAAATCAATTGAAAATAATATATTATTATTATTGATTTAAAGAAAAATAAGTAGGCTCTCCCTAGAAACTTGTTAAAAAGTGTTAAAACATTTTGTTTATGCGCAACAAATTTTGCAAAATCAATGGCTAATCGGCTGCTTGGATGTACTGCCAACTTACTGTCGTGGAAAAAAGTCATGACACTCGAGTTTCCAAGTCAATGACAGTTGTACGCGTAGTCCCACATGAAAACAAGTTATATCAAAAATTAGCAAATTTAATTCTGCGTTTAACTGTGGAAAGTGAAAATTTTTATTTTAACTTGTTAAAATTTTATTGTCTGCGAAACAAATAAGTGCCGGTATTTTCACCATTTTAAACGGAATGCTCACTTTAAAAATTCATAACATTAAAAGTATTCATTGGATCGTATTCAAACTTTAATACAACATAAAGGAACTTGTTGTTAAGGTATGTACAAAGTTGTAAGATAATCAAAGTTGAAATAAAATTGTTCTTGTAAATTTTGTTAAACAACTTTTTCTCAGTACTGCGTGGTCATATCAATACGAATCTTGTCCTGTCATGGAGCTTATGGTAATACAAGGCTAATCGGTAGGGACACTGAAAAATGGTAAATAAAAATCATCAAAAGCGGTGTTTAAAATGACAAATGCTGTAAATAAAATCGTTTTAAAAAGGTGAAAGCTGTGTTTAATGTTGGGAAAAAGGAGTCTTAAAGGAAGGGTTTTTTAAAAAATATTATTAATAAATACTCCATACCAATGTGAACAAACAGTTAATTACATACATTTGAGATCCAATACAGAAGTTATGGCTATAGCCATGGGTATACACTACGCAACATAAAAAACACAGTAGGCAAAATTAAGTTAAAGGCAAATTAATGAGATAATGGTAATAACAATAACAGAGTGGAGTAGTGGACTGCAGGTAATGAAGTTCGATTCTTACGCTGTTTAAAATTTTTCTTTCAACTATTGAATGAAAAACTTTATCATCCTTCATTTCCAACCTTTGTGTGTGGATACTGACTTTTTTGTACTTCTATCGCTTCAACTAGATTTACAAATGCGTCACTCAAAAATACACTGCAAAGTTAACGTAATGACTCCACGATTTAATTCTGTAATATAAATTTTTTCCTATCATTTCCTTTCGCCAAATTTAATTATTTTTTTACTTATAATTAGGCATTAAATTTCTTATAATCTACTTTTTTTACTGCCTACTTGCATTACCCTAGGAATACAGCCCCGCTGTAGTGTTAAGGATCGAACTCGCGACTGGCAGTACACTAGCCGTCATTTTTAACAACTACGCTCTTACAGGTTCATGGGAATCTGGCGAATGTAGGCGACCCGCATGACATTCGGCTTAATTTTTTTCTCACACATTCGAGCCTATGGAGAAAAAGGTCAATACGAGTATTTTTTATTTTGTTTTCCTCGTTTCTGGCACGGAAAAAATCTTCTTCTCATTTCGTGACCCGAGTTACTTAACTCTCCTTGTTGGTATCTACCATACGTGCATTCCATTCGCGGGGCGCATCGATCACGAGGCCGCAAGATGTTAAAATCTCCGATCCGGATCTGAATTTTTACTGTCTCTGGATATGATTTCAGTAGCGAATGAAATGAAAGACCCGTGGTTCTTTGGATCCGACCCGACCATCCTTAATTTACGAGTGGTTCATTTGTAAATCTAATTTAAACAACAAAGTCTAATAAAGTGAGTATTCAGATGAAATGGTTTGAAATTGAATATAATAACATTTTCGATGCAGTGACTGAAAGAAAAAATTAAACTGCGATTGGGATCGAACTTCGCTCAGTACGTAGCTCTCGTTCATGGCTCTCGTTATATGCCTGATCCCGGTGAATGTAGGCTACCCGCATGTCATCCTACGTATTTTTTTCCCGCGATACCGGGGTAATGGGGGAAAAAAGTCTTATATCTTTATTTTGCTTCTAGTTGCACAGGAACGTTTTCATCTAATTACGTGACCTTAGTTACGCATCCTCTTCTTGTCAATATCTACCGCACCTACATTCCATTCACGGGGCACTTCAATCGCTAAACCGCGAAAATTTAAAATCTACGATCCGGATCCGATTTTACTCCGTGTCTTTGGATCCGAATCAGGAACCGAGAAAAATGAAAGATCCGATCCGGTCATCACTAAAGAAAATATTTCATGCTACAAAAATTCGGCATTTGCAAAATATCTCAAATTTCGTTTAAAAAATCGCGTTTCAAAGAAGACACGGTTATTTCGCGATTAAACCCAAAAAGTCACTTATTTCGTGAATCCTGTCGCCAAAAACGTTTCGCGAAAATGTCATGTCCCTACTAATCGGTTCTCGATATTTAGAATTTATTTAGTTGTTTATTTTAAGTGCGCTTACATTTAATTCGGTGTTTCCAACAACAAGAGGAGTGAAGCGAGCGAGAGGAAACGGACGCATGGCCTGGGAATTCCGTGCGACGTTGCCGCGTTCGACACCATCCCTGCGCTCCATGTGTAGAATCAATACATTTTTGTTGCATTGTAACTTAAAAAGATAGGATTCTTGAGAGACAGCGGGTCATTCGGCCTCGCCATCAGCACAATGTAAGCATCACAATGTAATATAATGGCAACAGCTTATTAGCTAGCAACCCAATTTTAAACCTGCCATTGGAGGTCCAAAACCCTCATGAGAAAAGGAGATGGAAAGGAGTTAATTTTCTTTCGAAAGATAAGAATCCTATCTTTATAAGTTACAATGTAACAAATGGTGTCCGATGGCAACAGATGTCGAACAGGTGTCGAACGCGGCAACGTCGCACGGAATTCCCAGGCCATGCGTCCGTTTCCTCTCGCTCGCTTCACTCCTCTTGTTGTTGGAAACACCGAATTAAATGTAAGCGCACTTAAAATAAACAACTAAATAAATTCTAAATATCGAGAACTGATTAGCCTTGTATTACCATAAGCTCCATGACAGGACAAGATTCGTATCGGTATGACTACGCAGTACTGAGAAAAAGTGGTTCACAAAATTTACAAGAACAATTTTATTTCAACTTTTTAACAACTACGCTCTCATAGGTTCACGGGAATATGGCGAATGTAGGCGACCCGCATGACATTTGGCTTAATTTTTTTCTCGCACATCCGGCCTATGGAGAAAAAGGTCAAGACGAGTATTTTTTATTTTGTTTTCCTCGTTTGTGGCACAGAAAAAATCTTCTTCTCATTTCGAACCTGAGTTACTTAACCTCTCCATGTTGGTATCTACCATATGTACATTCTATTCGCGGGGCACATCGATCACGAGGCCGCGAGATGTTAAAATCTCCGATCAGGATCTGAATTTTTACTGTCCCTGGATATGATTTCAGTAGCGAATGAAATGAAGGACCCGTGGATCTTTGGATCCGACTCGACCATCCTTAATTTATGAGTGGTACATTTGTAAATCTAATTTAAACAACAAAGTATAATAAAGTGAGTATTCAGATGTAATGGTTTGAAATTGAATATGATAACATTTTCGATGCAGTGACTGAAAGAAAAAATTAAACTGCAATTGGGATCGAACTTCGCTCAGTACACTAGCTCTTGTTGTACGCCTGATCCCGGCGAATGTAGGCTACCCGCGTGACTTCCTATGTCTTTTTTTCCCGTGATACCGGGGTAATGGGGGAAAAAGTCATATTTCTTTATTTTGCTTCTAGTTGCACGGTAACATTTTCATCTAATTGCGTGACCGTAGTTACACATTCTCTTGTCAATATCTACCGCACCTACATTCCATTCACGGGGCACTTCGATCGCTAAGCCGCGAAAATTTAAAATCTACGATCCGGATCCGATTTTACTCCGTGTCTTTGGATCCGAATCCGGAACCGAGAAAAATGAAAGATCCGATCCGGCCATCACTAAAGAAAATATTCCATGCTACAAAAATTCGGCATTTGCAAAATATCTCAAATTTCGTTAAAAAATATCACGTTTTAAAGAAGAAACGGTTAATTTCGTGATTAAACCCTAAAGTCGCTTATTTTGTGAATCCTGTCGCAAAAAACGTTTCGCGAAAACTTCATGTCCCTACCTATGTAACATCTTTTCATCGTAAAATGCTCATCGCCGGCCAAAATTCAAGCATGTAACAGAGGGAAACATCTTTGTATCGAACCACATTATTTTCTACAAACCTATGCACTTTGTACTAAGAGTGAACCCCCCAAGATCGCGAAACTACCTCCACCGAATGGAATAATCGGTGATAATTTTTGTTCTTGCTCCCACACTTGTTTTCTCACTTCTCCACGAAATATTACGGCTTCCGACTATTAAAATCGATCATTTTAACCACTGACAGTAACCTTCCATTTGAATTCATTCAAATGCCCATACAATATTAATCATCAGACGTGTTTTACATGTACGCATCCATGATTTTATATATCTTAGGGTTCTTTGACTATTAATTGTGAATCAAACCATCAAAGTAGTTATTCTTATCATAATCCCTCTTGTAATCTCATCTTTATTCGTCCGAGCACCTAAATTTCATATAGTCGCCAAGCGATATTCGTTTGTTTTGTTTTTCACATTTTCGCAGCGCGATTTCCGACATTATCCATGAAGCCGGCATGAATGTTACATTAGTGATTACAATGTAGTCAGTACATTGCATTGTATTCCCCGTGGAAGCCGGGTTCACATGGGAGTAGAATAGACGGAACGGATTGTGATTGGATAGATGCTTTTCTGCTTTCTGCCTGTTCCGTCTATTCCTCTCCCATGTGAACTCGGCTTGAGACTTTTGCTTTCTAGAGATTATTGCAGTTTGTCCACATGCAATATTAGTTGTTAGTTACGTGAGACTTAATTTAATTGCTATTCAGAGATCGATAGCAGAAGTATTCCTATGATGCGTAAATTGACCCAAGGATTATGCCGAAAACAGTAACTGTGTTTGACCGCGAAAATCAGTTTCGTAGTGAAGGATTCTATGTTTTTGATAAACAGAAGAAAATATTAATGGGCAAATACTGCAACTGCCGAATTGAATGGACACGTAAAGATACTTGTGCTAAACACTGTGAGGGTGCAGGACATAAGAAATTCAAAGAAGAAGCAAAGGAGAAGGGTCAATCAGTGAAACGGCAAGCTTCACTCCAAGAAACCTACCAAAGTTCCAAAATTGGTGCAAGTGGGCAAGGGTAGAAAAAAATCAATTCGTCATGGCCACCTGTAAAGCATTTTTGGAAGCCAATATTCCAATAGAAAAACTAGATAACCTCAGTCTGCGATCATGGATGAGTGAATACATCCCAGGTGAGCATCTCTTTAATTTGTCTCTATATTTTTAGCTGGTAATACTGATCTTTTTGCCGCATAACCTTTGGATATGGCTTGCTTTACCTTCTTAAGTGACGTACGATAAATTATGTATCCTATCTTCTTAAGTGACGTATGATAAATCATGTATCCTATCTTCTACTCTGACAATATAGTGTTTCTCTACTCAAATGATATTACTGGGCTGGGCCTGATAACATGGAAATTTTGTGTTGCAGTTAATATTTCGTATTTTTTCAGGTGCTGGAGATTTGCCTTCAGCTGATATGATGCGGAAGACTTACATCCCTCAAGTCAGAGAAGAAGAGGAGGCGTTTTTGAGACAAAATGTAAAAGACCAACAAATTTCAATTCTTTGTGATGAGACGACAGATAGAAATGGGCAGTGTGTTTTTCTGGTTTTAATTAAAATCCTAGAATGTAGTGACAGTTCCAAATTGTATGTCGGGGGGGCAAAGATTTTATCAAATGCCAATGCTACTGAATGTGGTCGGGCAATTATGGATGTTGTTAACAAATTGTAAATTTCTTTAACAAATGTTTCTTGTATTGTTACTGATTCTGCTGCTTATATGAAAAAGTGTGTTGACAGCCTGAAAGTCCTGTTTGGTGAGTCCCTGGTGCACATACAATGCTGGGCACACAAACTTAATTTAGTGAGCACTATTTTTCAGATTAATTTAAAAGAGTTAAATGAGTGTATACTGCAGGTGAAAAGTGCATTTCTGAATACAAGAAAAAGAAAACATGCATACCTTGCTTTCTTGCAGGAGAAGTATTCAGAGGGTGAAAAGAAAGATAAGCTTTTTCCATCTCCTGTAGCTACTCGCTGGAATTCTTGGCACAACGCTGCCATTTATGTTAATGAGTATCTCTCTGATATCCGAGAATTTTTCTCAATGATGGGGGAGGGAGGAAGTGCTGTACATAGGTTAAGTAGCCTGACCGAAGAAGAGGTTGCTATTATACAGTGCCAAGCAGCATTTGTTGTTGAACATTGTAAACCAATTGTGAAGTTGCTAGAATGCCTTGAGGGTGCATATCCTTATTCATACAAACTACAAAGCAAATTAATAGATATAGGAAATAACCTAAAAATTGTAAGCGATGGTAGTTTTGGGAATGACACATCTGCTCTCATAAAAAATCTTCCAAAAAAACTTGCACCTGTATTGACGGCAACATTAACTAATGCAGCTACGAAGGCAAAAATCAAGCTTTCACAGTTACAGCATGGAGATACTGCAAAGGGATTTCTGCATTCTATTGGCCAACTTTTTGATGAAAGGTTCATGAGATCCACTATGAATAATGATATTATCAGGGCCTCAAAGCATCTACCACTAATGGCAGCTCTATCTTCACAAGTGGTTCTCTAGGGTCATGCTGCTGTTAAAAGTGCGTACACAAAGGCACTCTCTAATGGATCTGAATTTGACCTCATGGCAGAATTACTTAACTTAAAACAAGACCATGCTGAGTTTGTTGATGCAAGTGTTAAATCACTGTCGGTACCAGTGTCTAATGTGGACAGTGAACGTGGATTTTCAGCTTATACAAATATACTAAGTGATCGTAGAACAACTTTGACACCAAAAAATGTTGAACTGATGCTCTCTTTGACATTTGGAGACTAACTGTTGTCGCTGTACATGCAGAAGAATCTAACTGATAGGAAGTTTTCTTGTTTGAGAAGTTTTTCTTTGGTGAAAGTTATTAATTTTTTTTCATGCCCCTTATCCTTTTCAAAATAAATAATTGTTTGTACTGATATTTTGTTTCTTTTTATTGTTTTTTACAACCTTTTATGAAAATGTGAAATCTTACTTTAATGTCTTCTTATAGCAGACAAGTGGTCTAACTATTTATTTATCTCATTATTGTAACTGACCCCATGGTTACATATGATTACGTGCAATTCTGTGTTGAAATTGTATTCCAACACTATGCCTCTATTTTAACAAGATTATTAACCAAACTTGATTAAACTCACTCAAATACATTAAAATGAAAATAACTTCTCTCCAGAACAGTCATCAATATAGTAATGCAAGGTATCACCAAATGGCGTTTGAGAAATCTCGGATGAATCAATATTTTTTATACACCGAAATTTAGGGCCATTTCCCATTTTTTATCCCGTAATGGGTCATTTTTAATGACGAAATTTGAGAGTTTTATTTACCACAAATTCTTGCCTCTAATAATGAGATATGGTGGATGTGACATTCTTTCTTTTTATCATTGGATGTGAAATGGGACTATTGAGCACCACCTTTTTACTCTTTTCTTGTGTTTTCTAATGCATATGGTTTTCTTTGTAGGTATATCGCATAAGCAAAATGGAGTTTTGGAATATGAAATCAGTGTAGTTAATGGCAAGAATGGATCTAAACTAATTCGTCATCAATATCATCGTGAGTACCATTTATTTTAAGATTAATTAATATTTATTATAACTAGAGGTGGGACAACTCCTAAATTTTCTCGAATGCGAACCCGAATCCAAATCCTAAGAGGTTTTCGAATATCTCAAATCTCTCGAATCCTACATATAAAGTTGATAATAACAGAAAGAAAAGACTTCAGCAGCTGCATTCAATGAAAAACAAATTTAAGAATAGTTTTCATATATAGAACTCTTTATTGCAATAATACAAATGAGATTTGAAGAGCTAACATAGATAAGTAATAAACATGATACACAAAATTTTTTGCATGAAATGAACGTATGTGAAAGTTCTAGGAGGCATAGCGATGATATGTTTCCAAAAAGTTATTAAACTGATACTGAATTGCAGGTTTAAAAACGATATCTTTTTTCCAATATTGTCGCGTCTTCAAGACTCATTCACAGCGATAGACGAGCTACTTGCAGGAGACAATTCCTCGTGTGTTAAACATTGTATTGCATTGTATGCAGGGGGACATGGGGAAATATATCAACTAGATTACATATGGTTGGGCCAAGATTAGGAACAGTGTGAAAAAATTGTAGTTGTAAATCGGAGAGAATATCAGGAATTAGTTCACAGGTGTATGAGGAAAGATGCAGAAGAGCAAGCAGTATGGTGAAGTAGACACAAGAGTGGTCAAGACACATTGGGTGTTGGCACAAATTATGGAGGAAATTCAGGAATGATGGAATTAGAAAGATTTAAACACAGCAAGGTGGAATAAAATTTAAAGAAACAAGCAATAGACTTAGGAGGGGTATGAAGAGAGTGAGAGAAAAATGGCAAAAAGGTCAATGTAAATAGGTTGAGAGGTTCCAGAGAGAGGGAGAAATAGGTGGCCTGTACTCAAAGGTTAGAAGGTTATTCAGCAGCAAGAAGTGGAAAACGATACTGTGCGTTAGTGTTAAGGCAGGAGAGCTGCTGATATAATTTACAAGAGATTCAGCATAGGGGTAAGGAATATGTGAAAAGAACTGCATGGCACTAATGATAGGCAAGGGAACTTGGGAATAGAAGAAGAGGATGACATAGATAAGGATGAACTGGGATCAGGGGCCCAAGTCTTGAATCTTTCGTTACGCTATAACAAATGAATTTAGTCTTTATGATAACGTCATTCGTTTCAAGTTATATGTTTATCCACGTTGATAAGAAAATATGACGTTTTCGTTGGTAGCGAAAACATCAATATTTATTTGGTGAGTAACGAAAGATTCAAGACTCGGGCCACAGGAGTCTTGATCCAGCCATGCTAGTAAGTTAGGGTAAACATTATGAGAAAAGAAGGTGTGAGAGACTATAATGTTATCCTATCAAAGCTACTTAAGAATCGAGGTTGAGAAGAACGTGATGATTTTACTGGTTTGTTCTGAGGATGTATGAGGATTAAGTTTGGCTGGAGGATTTTTTAAAATCTGTATTAATACCTAAACATAAAAGAAAGAGAAGGCCGCAAATGCTGAAAAGCATATACTTCTTAAATTAAAAAAAATGTCATCGCCTATGCGATAGCATCAGCCGATCCGCGAGTTATGCAACCCGGACAACAATCGTGACAAAAATGACGTATGTGTACTGTAATTTCTCGCGGCATTGCAATCCCACAGATGACTGAGGTCACAATAACTGGTGGTGCATCTGAGAAAATTTTATGTATCTTTCATAGTGGTAACTTACTGCATGAGTTTTTACTTTGAGTCCATCCACCAGTTATGCAACCAGGATGACAATCATGGCAAAATCGTCTCGTAAAACGCAAATGGCGAACCATTCAAAAATTTGCTAGCGTAAAGGAAGATGTTATTTGTGGACATATGAAAATTATTTGGACTCGAAGGAAAAGTCGTTAATGGCGGGAAAACATAAATTTTGGGGACGTAAAAGCGAGTTTTAACCTTATTTGTAATGAACGTTTTTATCGGTCGAAACTAATCTGTTCTAAGTTATTACGTAAAGAATTATGTGTTTATTTATATTTTAGGATTCGAATGATGAAAATAGCACAAAGATTCGAGTATTCGAATCTTTTTCAAGATTCGAGGGATTCGAATGTCCCATCTCTAATTATAACTCTGTTGTGCCTCTATATTAGCAACATCACATTCTCCATCCGTCATAGCTCTTTGATCCTTTAACTTCACAAATAATCTGAAAGTTCAAGTTCCCCACAGATGCTAAAAATATTTCGGTAAATGTGAGCTTATGGGTCATGAACTCCAAAATTTTTTTTTCAGCCCCAAAAAATCGTTGTTTTTCGATGAAATTTTCAGAACACAACCTGCTATAATGGAAATTTACACACGAAAAAACGTTTCGAGAAAAGTATAAACTCACAAATTTGAATCGATGTAAACCCATTAGGTGGGTCTTCGCAGCGCCACCATATTGGTGTTTCCAGGCGTTGGCTCCAGGTGTCACGGTGATTTTTGAGTGAATTACCTGCAGTATAATGGGTGGCAGGAAAAGGCGGGGAACAGGAAAACAGCGGAAAGTGTGTTTCGAGACTACTCACATTCGTTGAAAATGCACAAAAACATGAATGGGATGGGTGTTTTGATACACCTCACGATGATAGTAGGGTTTTATCGAATCACCAGTTTTTGTCGGACGATCACCAAAATTAATTATCACTTATTTCACATTCTAAACAAAAGTAGGTGAGGACGAAAGGACCTCGTCTGCCTCGGCAGCCATAATGGACGACAATAGACGATCGAATCAACAAGTTTGCATTTAAACAATGCCCTTCAGAAGCAAAAACCCAATGTTTCACGACATCGTGTACTTAAACAATGCCCTTCAGAAGCTAAAACCCAACGTCTCATGGCATCGTGTTTAAAACAATGCCCTTTAGAAGCTAAAACCCAAGGTAACTCATACCCTTCTGCGCAGGATATAGGGAAGAATTGAAATATTGCAGAACCCTTCTAGCGGTGGTCTCGGGAACAACCCAAGATGGCGTTGAAAAACATCGATTTTCACCTGAAAAATGGTGATTTTCAGAGTGTTATATCAATAATGGCATTGGAGCAATGTTAGTCATGTCATCATAAATCTCCATCCTTCCTCTACATAAAACAGTTGAAATGAAAGTGCTAATGAACACGTTTCGCAGGATAAATATTCGAAGTTCGTGACCCTTAAGCTCACATCTACCAATATTTCTTTTCATTATTTTGCATTAATAAATGAATTTTTATTTTTGATCTGAGGGAAAAATAATTCCAAAAAATTGTAATTGTTTCAATATTTACTGTATTCACCTTGCCTAAATATTTTTCCATCATTTTCATGATGACTGCTCCAAATATTCCGAAGTATCTCCTGGGAATTTTAGTAATCTTTCCTGTGTTTAAATCTTGTGTAATGTGAAATCTGCCCACAACTGACGAAACCGAAAAACATGGTCTCATATCTGCCTCTTGGATGGAATATTCTGTTTGAGTGACATCCTCCTTTTGAAGTGCATGAACTATTCATTATGAGACCCTCAAATGGATTGAGGAAATAACTAAATTATTCTTTCAGTTTGGAAAAAATTGCATCAATATCATACAAGAGACCCTCTAAGTTAGTAGCATAATTGTCACAGAATGGGGTCATTTACCATATTTTTTTATTGCCGAATATGGTAGAGTTTGTAAAATAAAAAGACCCGTATTTTTCCGTTTTTTGATCCGTCAATTAGTTCTCGAGTTATAAGCGGCGAAAAACTGATGTTTATAACCCTTTCGGAAAAGTGGGTGTGGTGCAACCTCTGACGTATATCAACTTCGTCCAATCACAACTGAGCCCGCGAAGCTACTTCGCCTTATCGCAAAGGGGGGGACACAGCTGACTCTGCCAATCGGAGGAGTTACGACAGCATCTGTGCGAGCAGACCTTCCAAGAATCCCCCTCCACTCCCTCCCCTTCTCATATGAGCAGTCAAGGACGGGAGGAAAATGACGTCAATGTTATCAGAGCAGCTTTTTCGGTGGGCGTCACCTTTTGCTTATTTTAATTTTTGATTTATGATTGAATGGTTGGGGTTAGAAGATTAATTTTGTCAATAAATTTCTTTTTTCGTTTCCATCTAACAATTTCGTGTATAAAATTGCAATTTCGGTTCCGAGTAAATGCCCACTATGTAAAAATTAAAGATTTTGAACATTTTTAAAAGTATTTAATTAAAACTATTGTTTCTGTTGGTGGATCATTTCACCAGTATTTATGCATGGAATGTTTCTTCTTGTGTGGTGTCAACACAGTCAAACCAAAAACTTGTACATACAGTAAACTCTAGATGATATGAAGCACGATTATACGAAGTTTCGATTGTACGAACCAAAATGGCCAGTTTCGACGAAAATCCTATAGTAATAGCATGGCAATATCAAAAATACAAAGTTTCAAAAATTAAATATTACGAAATTATGAACTTCTGGCCTGGTCCCCAGGAACAAATGAAATTCGTTTTTATGAACCTCTGTGAAAAACTGCTTCAGAATAACTATTTTGACTGCGTAGACACCTAACAAATCAGTGTTTCCGAGTATGGTGCATCATAAATGAAATGTGTGAATAGTAGTGCATTTATCTCCCACATGCGTCAGTGTTAAGTTCGTTTCAGGGATTTGGCTGGACAAAAGCAGGGAACAGCAATAATTAGGGACATGCAAAAGGTGGGGTTATTTTCTAGCCAAAAGTGGTGATATTTTTTTTACAAAAGTGGTGTTATTTTACCCTGAAATCGGTGTTATTTTAACGACAAAATGATTGATGTTGGTTGAGTTCCACACTTTTAGTGGGCCCACCCGTTGCCCTGACTTATGGATGATATTGACTAAGGATAATTTAAGCAATAATAAACATGGAGTATTGACTGAATTCACATTATATATATTTTATTCTTCACATATTCATGTATTCAACTTACTAAAGAGACAAATTACTATTAAACTTCTGTATTTTCAAATAAAAAAATTGCCATCGAGGCCAAATTGTCTTCTTTTAGATTTGTTCTCCTAGCTGTTAACACAGTGCTATAGCAGGAAAGAAAGCTTTCTGAGTCCACATTTGCACAGGGGGTCCAAATTGCTTCCAAGCACTTAAATGCAAACAATGTCTCAGACAATTTGAGCACCTGCATGGCATTAATTATATCCACTGAACCCTGGGAATTTTGCTTTTGTAGTAATTGCTGTAATTCTCCAAACCCCAACATCAACTTCTCATCTCCATTGACTCAAGGCCATTAACTTTTTTTAATTTTGTAATTAAGTCAGGATTCACCTCTGTAGTCAGAACTTCTTGGGGATCAAAAACTGAGAGATTTTCAAATATTTTTCTGCTTGGGTCTTCTACTATAAGAGAACTAAGTTTGGTTGATGCCTTTGAAGCCATCTGCATTAGTATTGACTTTACAGCAGCTGCTTTAGATGTTGTCATGGTTTGTAAGCAATTAGTGGTTTTATTAAAAAAATACCCTTTTAAATAATCTCGAGACTCATTTTTAACTTTCTTAACTCTATGTAATGTGTGTGCATTAGGATAGTTTGAACCCTCCAATAATTTTATTAAGTCAACCAGCTGTTTCCCATGCTCCATAACAAATATTGCCTGGCATTGAATAGAATCCAGGAATAGGGAATAATACTAAACTCTTTTCATTTCTGTCCTGAAGAAATTTTAAGTACAAATGATATCTTTTTCTTGTGTGGAGGAATAAACTTTTGGTCATCAGTACTGCTCTATTAAGGTCAGCCATCTGATGGATCCAAATATTTCCCACAAGATTTAATTTGTGAGCCCAGCATTGTATGTGGATTAACTCCTCACCAATAATCAATTTCAAGCCTGCAACACACTTTGTCATATATTTGGCTGAGTCTGTTATAACACTTTTAACATCTGAGTATTGCACATTATAAATCCTCAGAGACTCAGGTATTGACCAAATACACTGGGTTGCATCAGCATTTTCTAGAAAGTGGACCCCACCAACGTAAAGCAATGGCTGCTTCTTAAAATCTTTAAATGTCCTAAACAGTACCACTAATACACATCTGCCTTTTTTGTTCGTGGTTTCATCACAAGAAACATCAATGGGCTTGCCTTGAACAGCAACGTTAACTTCTTCGATTCGGTCCTTGGCCAGATAATTTACATATTTTTCTCGGAGCGTTCGAGCATGGGGTTGGTCATCAGCCCTTGGGTATTGTAGGTATAAAATAAAATGAGAATGAATCCTAATGCGTAAAACAAAGAAATTACAGAATTCATAAAATTTGATCAATATTTATGGGAACCTATTATATTCGCATGCATTATGGAATAACTAGGTGTATGAAAAACAAAATTTTCACTTATTAATGGTCTAGTGCAGCTACTAAAGTAGGTACATAATTTAACACTAACCTTCTACGTATTTGTTTAACCATCTTCTAATATTTGGATCGTTCACTTTCTCAAGTGGAATGTTGGCTTTTATGAAGGCCTCTGTTGTGTCTTTTGCAAATTCATAGGAGGCATCTCTCTTCTTGGTCGTTTGGAGCAATTTTGTAATTGATGCCTGCCGAGTAGTTGTACTTCCACTTGCAGATTTTTCTACACTACACTTGTGTTTTTCACTCACGATATGCTTTGTGCTGCTGTCCTTCCTTTCCCACGAAACAGTTGTTTTGCAAAAACCACAAAATATTGTTTTATCATCAGCACAATATAATCCGTGGTCCCAAAATTCTGCTTTGCGTTGTTTTTGATCACTGCCCACTTCGGCATTATACTTTTTTTTTAATGCAACATAACGAAATAAATTCACGATGCCGATGTCTCAAACGAATGTAAGCTACTTTTTACCCGCTTTACTTTTCGAGCCTTCCCGGTATTAAAACGGGAGCGCCGGTTTTGGTGATAAGAAATACTTAATGGCATTTCGGCTACTTTGTAGACATCGCGTGAATGCATTCACAAAGTAGCCGAAACCGTAACTACAAAGTAGCCACGTGTGATTTAGACATCCTCTTGACAAACAAGTCATATTTTTTCCTCGAATGTGTTACTTTGTGGACATCATTCGTTACTTTGACGACATCGGGAAGGCACCTTTATTTTAACAAATTCCCAAGAATTTTTCACCGTATTTGATGCTTAGATGTCCTCTTTCGACAAGAAAGGCATTTTTCAAAAACTCTTGTGCGTATTATGTTCGTATAATATACTGAGTTTATCTATGCTCATTATGAATATATCAGATTTTAATGCAATGAATTAGAGCCGCGTAAAAATTTTATACAGTTGGTGAAAACATTACGCAGTGATTTCTCGCTGATGACTCATTCACGATCGTCAATTCCTATAGTGTAGTACTGTTATTATACCACATATTATTGAAAATTAGCCAAGAAAGCTATCCAAACCCTCAGTTTATCGGAGCAATGTGCCATAAACATATGCCTCAAAAAAACTTTCGTGGGAGAAGCATGAGCAGAAGAATAAAATGATGAAAATCGCATTTGAATTGGTGAAATTTGCTATTAACATGAAATTTGCATATTCGTGGGAAAACCCCAGAATTTGTGTTAAAATTCGCGTTATCGCATTTGCAACTTTTGCATGTCCTTATCCACGATTGATTTCCTGTTCTTGTTTGCAAGTATTGATCTGAGGCCAAATATTTTTTTTTTTTCGAATTTTATGTTTTAAATGTTTTTTTTACTAAAATTTGTGTTCCTGTTATGCCTGGAACAGCATTTTGCACAAAGACACTGTGAAAAATGCAAATTTGTGCAAAAAAAATGCACCCTGAAATGGTTCAAAAGTCAGGGAAAGTAGTAATTTTTGGTCAAGGAATCAGGGAAAAGTCAGGGAAATTAAAAAAAATAAACTGCTGGGGACCTTGAGTTAGAAGTTTTGGCAGTAGGTTGGCAGGTATGGAGAGGCATTGGGGGGAGGTATGCGAGTCATTTGCTGAGTGATCCAGGGGAAAAGGAGAGGAGGGGGAAGATGAGGAAAGAATGGTTATACTGCTAAAATGATAGACACACTATACCATAGAAAATGCACCAAACTAGCAATTAGAGACATCTAATGAATCCCTCCCTTTGACAGTAACACTCCAAAATGGTAGAAAATACCATTTCCAGGACACATATCGACCAAACTAAACAACATTTTACCCAAAGACATAGTAAAACTGCATTTTACAACAAACATAATCTACACAATTTGCTGAACTACACCAAAGACAGGATTGCAATTGCAAATTTAAAGAGAGAATTGAAGAACAGTAGCTCTCTCGTAGAAACAATAACTTAAATTCCCAATTTGTGAAGCATTTAATTGAGCAAGACCATCAAAGTAACTTTTTATCCCCGAAATACTCCACTTAGAAAAGAAGGGACCCAGGTTGGATATGTTGGATAAAATGAAAATCATTCAATATTCGAATACAAATGATTGTTATGTAGTAAACAAATATTTGTTCATTTCCCACTCCGTCCTCCTGAACCTCCAATTATCCACAATTCAACCCCACAAACCACACACCTTACCATCTCTGCCTCCTCCCCCCGTAATCATCAGGCCTTGTGCAACACCCCTTCAAGCCACCCAAATGCACCCTCTTTCTGTCCGTCATCTTATTCCTCAACTCTCTTCTCCCAGAACCTCCCACCTCACTCTCTTCCACTTTACCCCTGGATCACTCAGCTAATGACTCACATACTCCTATGCCTATCCATACCTGCCAACCACCCCCTCATAAACGTTGCTGTATTGCACACAACAAAAGCTTTCTACCTGAAAATGATATTTGTAAAAATCTTAAATGGTTTACTACAGTTTGCTAACATTTTTACATGAACAATTAATTCTCCATTAAAATATCATGCTATTTATTCCCAGTGACAACTCTCCTCAATTATTTTTGTTAAAGTATATTTATTTGCATTGCATAAATGAAGTGTTAGTTGTGTGGTGACATTGTGATCTGTTGATGATATAGTTTTATTGCAAGAGCACACCAAGAGACTGACTTCTTCCTATGGAGCCTTTCTCAGTATGTATAGTATGAAAAAGTATAATGGGAAAAAGTATTAATATGTAATAGCCAGTAGAAAACTGATTGCTTGATATATCCATAAGTTGAGTCCAAAAAATAATACAAAATAGACATTTTTGGGGTTAGTTGTTCTGGCAGTGCAATTTGGCTGTCTATTTAATCCAGCTAACTTACCGTATACTCTTTCTATTTTGCCTCCTTTAGATAAAATAGATTTTGTTGCTTAAAATTAATTGAACATTGCAATAATTATTTGAATTCATAGGACCTCCAATTTTGGAAACAGCATCTTATGAACTTCAAGACCTTGGGTGTCTAGAAATTGATCAGAAGTCGTCACTATATCAGCTGAAATCAACGATAATGGAAACTTGCACAGCCATATCATCTCTTGGCTTGTCATCTCCTAATCTTCTGAGACTACGATTGCTTCGAAAAGTTGATGGTTCCCCAAAGGCTTTGGACAGTGAGCCTGAGAGAATGAGGCTGTCAAGAGTGCTGCGAAACAGCTGGGCTCATCTACATGGTGTCAAAGGTTGCAAAAACTTCCAGGAGTCAGATGTTCCAACCTTATCAGCTCTTCAGATGCACACTGGATCTACTGTTGCAGTACAAGTGATGCAATCTGAAGAAGAATTGAGGTGAGAATTGCTTGTTTTTTGCACTGCATCTATGATTCTTTTAATAATTTGCTGGGAACTTTTATGGCAAGGCTTAAAATTTTGGTAGAATGAGGAATTTCAGATATAATTCCTCCAATACCAATACCAGGAAAAACCAAAAGAAAGCAGCAGTGGAAGAGAATTGACAACCCAATATGAACTTTTTTGTGGCTTACAATAAAAAAGAGATGGTTGGAATCGGCTCATTTGGATCCTAAGATCCGCATAGCTTTCATTTTATTCAGATCCGAATCCATGCATGCATGCATCAAAGACAGTCTAAAATCGGATCCAGATGGTAGATTTTAAATTTTTGACGCTTAGCATGAATAGAATGCAGGTACGTAAATATTGGCAAGGAGAGGTTGTGTAACTATGGTCACGAAATTAGATGAAAATTTTTCTGTGCAACTAGAAGCAAAATAAAAAAATATGACCCTTTTCCCCCATTACCCTGGTATCGCAAGAAAAAAAATACTTAAATGCCACGAGGGTAGCCTACATTCGCCACGATCAGGCAGGCAACGAGAGCTAGTGTACCGCACGAAATTCGATCCCTATCACAGTTTAAATTTTTCTTTCAGTCATCGCATCGAAAATTTTATCAACTTCAATTTCCAAACCTTTAATCTGAATACTCACTTTATTATACTTTTATTGTTTAAATTAGATTAACAAATGTACCACTAAAAAATTAGGGATGGTCGGGTCAAATCCAAAGATCCACTATATAGCCTGCCTTGTCCATGACCACCTTAAATTAGAGAATGGTTGTGAAATCAGCCTCTGATGGCCTGAATATATTTGGTCGCCATTACACTATTTGTGCATTGCTTATGTTTACCCATTAATGATTCTTTAATAGCTTTAAAAATAACATCATATTTGTTATAATTGTTTAAATGATTGTATCATTTTTATCAAGCATTATTTTTCTTTCTAGGAAACTGACTAATTACTTGAAAACTTCTTGAATTTGATATTTGAATTCGAGAAATTTGCTCTTGGTTCCTTCTCTAAATATCTTAGAAAAAGAGGAAAATATTTTACTGAGGTTGTTATCCTGTCAAGGTTTCTAGTGTCTTATCGCTAGCAATAAATACTAAAGTCACTTTGAAAACTAGTCATTACTTTGGTGGTGTCTATTCTGCATCATTGGATAACCCTATGATCCCAACCTAATTCAATGAAGTATTGAACCCAATTATAAGTGGCCCTAATATTGTAAGGCTGAAAGACAAAAGCTTGAGCCTTAAGTACTGTTCCCTATAACAAATACCAGTCTACAGTGTAGTTATCCATAGTCAAACTTCACTTCTACATGCATGCAAATAAAGCTGTTGAAGTTATGCTGCAAAAGCTGCTCCATTGTGCTATTCCCACCTCAATAAACTTAAAGATTGAGGGGATGGAAATTTCCTCCTTTTAGCTTTTAATGAAGGCTTTATTAATTTTGTATTGAAAATTATATGCTTCACTTAGTAGGCAGATGTTTGAGGCCAGGCTTGAGGTTCCACATTGAGCCATCACAAGCTACCCCACCTAAAGAACTGCATCACAGTTAAAGGTCTCACAGTGAGACAAAATTGAAAGTTCTTATGTTGATATTGATGATAATCCTTTATTGTTGTGACTAAAATGTAAACCACACTCCTTATAATTCCAACTGGTGCCAATTGCCATTGTGAACTCGAGAAAATAATGAGATTGACCTATCACAGGAGAGAGGTCCCTCTGAAAACAGAAATAATTTTCCTGTGTCACCTCTCTCACCATGTTTTGGTTTTCAGAGCTAAATGCCTCAGTTTTGCCAGGTGGGTTCTATTTCAAGTTATCCACATGATTTGCTCTAATATTCTAAATTGGAAGTGGTATATTAGCAGTGGTATGGATTGTCTTCAGTTGTCTCTTTCTGGAGCCGCCATGTTTGGAGCTTTGTCATCTGAGCTTTTGCATCCATTTCAGTCATCATCAGGGTGAAACACCCTGGTATTCACTGGTATCACCCTGATGATGTGGCCTGCAATGTACGCAAAAGCTCGGACGACAAAGCTCCAGATGTGGCGGCTCCCAAATGAGACAACTGGAAATTCTCCACACAGCGAAAACTTGCACACAACTGGTATGGATTATCCTTCTGAGTATGTGAATGAGTATGTGGGTTTACATGACTGTCTTTTTACATCAGTTCATGAAGCTCTAGTGATAAATCTTTTTGGATCCAAGATGTATGTATTAAATTTTTTGTGTTTCTTGTCTCTCATATCTTCAGGCCTAATGAGGTAGTTTTGGAGCTGTGTCATCAAAATCTTGGCACTCTGGTTTCTACTGAATTGATCTGGGACAATTCAGTCTGCAGTGCTGAAATTAGTAAACAGTCTAGTGGTGTGGTGTCAACAAGCATTGTTAATGGCAGTTTTAAAATTGTTGAGGTGCCTAATGGACAATGTTCCGAGACCCAGGGTGATCCTTGTAACGCCAGTCCTCCAAATCCTATATCGACACTGCTTGAGAGTAGTTCAGAGGCAGAGGATAAAGACTGTGGTGAATGTGATCCTCTTCTGAGCTTCAAAAGTGCCATTTGTTCAAAACTTGATATTCATCATAGCAATATCATCCTCGCCAAGTATGTCTCCAACAAAAAGAATTGGTTTGTCTTCCATGAAGCATCCCCAGAAGGAACACAGTGTGTGAGTACTCCTAAAATTTTTGTCATTGTGAAGTGCTTGTCAACCCCCTTAGCCCTAAATTAAGCGATACTTGTGAAAAGTATTGTAGGTATTTTAATTAAATGAAATCTTTCAGAAAAATATGCTGTTGAGTTAATTTTTGTGCTGGTGCATTTGTTGTTTTTTGCTTTATTAATAATTAATTATTTATAATAAATAATTATGCCTTAAGTAGAGCATAAATTTTAATTTTGATATCATGAATTAAAAAAAGTGTTTCTTTTGAAATAATGTGACACTTAATCACATCACCTGATTATAGCCTCCTGATATCAATAACACATCTCTTATAGTGTTCGCTCAGTGACTAACATACAGTTTAACCTTGTGGATATTGTGTGAAGTACTCTTTAACCTTTATCCAACAAGGAAAATCATTGCTTTATCCTTTTCCACTTTTCCACTGTGTCGAGTGATACTCGACACAGCGTAGCTCACTACCAACTCGCATGTCGAGTGTCACTCGACACATGACACGTGTAATCCAGGGGCATTTAAAAATAAATTCTGAGTAGAGTACTGGTATAGAGGGTGAAAAAATCTGAGTGCAAAGGGTTAATGCAGTGAAATTGACAAAAAAGAGGTTACGCAGAAATCCTTGCATTGTGCGATTTTTTCTTTTAATAATTCCTCAGTACACGGCCAAAACATTTACAGAGAGTAAAAAATATGCTTGATTACATAGAAAATGAATGATTTGGAAACAATCAAGGTACATGTGAGTTTATTTTTCCCCCTAAGGGACATCTTACATGGTGTGCATAGCATAAGAAACAGTCATAATGTCTTAGCAGGTGGGGGAGAATTGAGTTGTTCTCATGTTATGTCATAACGTTAATCACTCTCTACTATCTCAAGTTATGACATTGGCAACATATTAGATTTCTTTCTTTTCACTAAGTGTCATTTAATGTCTGTGGTGTCATCCCTAAAAATGAGATTTTGATCACTCTGGGACCATGAGTACATTTGGTAATTTCAAAATTTTCATAATATCCCTTACTATCCCATGCATTTGGGATAACCATTGGGTCAGAACCAGGACATTTTCTTCATAACAACAAATGTTGTATAGTTTCTACTGTTTATGAACTGTATTTAGAAGATCTCAGTCATAGATTACCTGTCCACATTTGGCAATTGTTTTGAAGTTGATATTTGAATCTTTTGGCTTACCTGTCAGAATTTATTGATGCCAAACTTAAAATGATAATTCATATCAAAATGCCATAGTTGGAGCTCATGCAGTTATAGTAAAAGAGGACTCATTTTTCTGATTTCTATTCCTTTTCAGTCCATGGGGCGGCCTAAAAAGAAACCTTCCAATAAAAGCCCTTCTTCCCTCAAGAGCACACAAAATTGTTGGTCAAACATTTCTGATGGAGATATGGTTGCTGTGAAGGTGAGAGATAGAGTTAAAGGTTTTTGTGAACTAATCAGCTGTGTATAGATTAGATTGTAGATTCTGTGGAGTTCCTTATGGTGAGTAGCTGAGGCACTCTTGGTCCATTGCTGTGACATCCATTGTACAGGTTACCCATGAGGTCTGGTTGTGGCTGAATCCACACCAGTTTATCAGCCGTATTATTTCTGGTTATGTCTACATGGTATAGTACTGGGAAAAGTTCCACATTTCTGCATCTTCCAATAGGGTAGTTTCCTTCATCAAAGAAAACAGACTTCATTAATTGCGATCTGTGCCCTGCCATAAATGTATTTAATTTACGCAAAAAGTTTGGGTTGATAAATCCCAGTTTACTAGAGAATTAAATGTTAATTTTAAGGCCATTTGAAAAGGCTCTGAAATGGCAGGGTGCGCTACCTTCTTGCTGACGTAACAGGTAGGTAGTTTACGTTGCGAGGCATAGGAAAATTTGTCTCCTGAACTTATCATTGTATTTCAGGGCCCCTCAGCTCTCGTGAATATGTATTAGTAATAGCCTGAGAAAACTATCAACGCTCGAAAAGTCTTCCCTGTTAAACATTGTGTTAATAGTCGTTATATTATAGGCTCAAGGACGTCCTGCTCGCTGTGTCTTCTGCTACGGCGAAGCATGGCGATGGGCGAACTACGGGGTATGCTTGTAGAAGGAATACTAACTGTTTTTAAATGAATCAACTGCATGAATAATATTAAATAAATAAATAAAAGTTAATTATAATAAATTAACGGAATAAATACACCTCCGATACTAGTTAATAAGCTTTAACGGAGTGCAGCGTCTACTCGGAAGTGTCTGCAGCACCACCTGGTGGCAGGTAGAGGAAATAGTTTGACATCACACATAAGATTAACCGGCATGCAATAGTTTGCTGTCACGTTTTCACGCCATTTATTTTTTTCACTTTTTAATTAATGAGGTAAAATACTTTACGTCATTTAAAAATCGAACAGCTTAAAACAGGTACTCCAGAGGTTATAAACTTTCGATCAAGACAATAAAAAAATAATAGGAAACTACCCTATTGTATTGAGTACTTCATGGAAGTCCAACAGCAGCTGTGATATACTCCATGATGATGTCACAGTTTTTAAATCTGCCTGAAAGTTGTATATTTAGTTGATAGTTAACTGGTTGACTTTTAGGAACTGTGTCAAAATCAAGTTTTGTTAGGTACTTTAATGAAATGTGTGTAAAATTTAAGGAATACAAGTAGATATGGAAATGTCACCTAATTGTTTGGCAAAGAACTTGTTTTCTCTATTAAGAAAGGACTTCAAATGTTTTTGGCTTCTGACATCTATTTGCTCCCAAGTGTCCGGTATAAAAATATTTTCAGTTATATTTATCAGCATCTCAATTCACAAAATATTCTTAATACTCTCATTTAATGATGGTCAGATCCAAAGATCCACGGATCTTTCATTTTTTTCGGTTCTGGATTCGGATCCAAAGACACAGAGTAAAATTGGATCTGGATAGTAGATTTAAAATTTTCGCGGCTTAGTGATCGAAGTGTACTGTGAATGGAATGTAGGTGCACTAGATATTGACAAGAAGAGGATGTGTAACTCAGATCACGAAATTAGATGAAAATGTTCCCGTGCAACTAGAAGCAAAATAAAGAAATACCATGCCTTTTTCCCCATTACCCTGGTATTGCAAGAAAAAAATACAGTAAAACCCCTCTTTTACACTTTTGAGGGAGATAAAGGAAAAAAGTGTAAATCGCAGGAAAGTGTAAATCGAGGGTAGGCGCAATTTAATGAAAGTAATCCCTTAAAGTATTGCTAAATGTTCTATTTTTCAAGTGAGTCATGTCTTAAATGAAAAGTACGTATAAAACATGTGATTATGACAACAACAAAATTCTTTATTAATACCAAACTCTCAGAGGTACAGTAGAACCTCACTTATGAAACTTTCAGCGGACACCAAAAAAAAGTTTCATAAGTGAGGAAGTTTCATAACTGAGGTTTCATAGTAAGGGAACATGAAATCCTTTTCAAATGTCCAATTTAGTCTTTTTTGTTTCATGTTTGAGGTTGCATGTTTAGATGCAGGCAAATGAAGCCTAATAATTTAATGTATTACAAGCAACTATGCAAATAAATGTATGTACGTGACACCTAGACAGAAACAGTGAGCATTTGCAATATGCTGAAGATCTGTACCCAAAGTTGAATTTCTTGGTCTAATAGTTAGCATTCCTGACACTTTGACCAACAGACCAGTCTAGGTTCAATTAATGCTTGGCACATTTCGTAATGGTGTTTATTGTCAGTTGATCTTCTACATACAAGAACCAGCTTATGCAGGAGAATTGATTACTAAAAATCGGCTGTGAATAATAGGTTAATTTTTTTCCTTTGCCAATTATTTTTCTTCAAAATATCACTATGTAAGAATAAAGATCAAACTGAATATAGTTTTAAGTTTCTATTAAATATCAGAAAGCAATTGGTATTAGAAGTTTGTTATTGCTATTCATTCAGCCATTTTGAAATTATAATTTAATTACTTCATCGGGATTGTAGGCCCGAGTGATTCGATGGTGAAAGAAAAGATTTTTTTGAATGAGCATCATGTGTTTTCACCTTGTCGTGATCTTTTTTGGATCCGGATTTGGATCCTTGCCTGGGTTTCGGATTTTTATCTTGGTTTTTGATCCTTAGTTTCTGATACTGGATTCTGAATTTCATTCCTTTTCTAATGCTACATTTGAAATATATCTATATATAAAAATAGCAACAATAGTATTTCCAAAATAACAAGTAAATTTATTGTAGAAAAAAATCTACTTCCTATCATCTATAAGGATAATATTTTCCTGGATAAAAATGTACGGATGCAATAACAACATCTTATAACTTCTAATATAAAGTTCACTTTCCTTATTAGATACTCACCAGCAATACATTTCGAAACCTGTTCAAAGAATATATTCTTTAAATTGCTGTTAGAGAAAACATTATAATTCAATTTAATTAATATTTGAATTATTTTCCAAAATATAAGATCCTAGTGATGCCATATTGTATCACCCTCTATTCAGAAAGGTTTAAATTCAATTATAGAAAAAAGGCTTCCTAGCATATCACATGCCAGGAATAATATAATATAGAACATTAAATAATAGACAAAATCAAAAACCTAAAATTAATTCAGCACACAATTGTCATTAATGAGTTTACATTAACTTGGGTTGATGTTGTTAATCAAATCCTTGAATGCTTTCAAATTCTTTTTTAGAAACAAAAATTTTTTAATGCAGTCGGGAGATTCGAAATATGGAATATCTGGGGATTCAATTTTGAAGGCGATAAAATTATTATAGAATATTTCAAGCTGCTAAACTAGAAATTTTGCAATGTCTAATTAATGATACCCTTTAAAATGATATTTGTGAGTTCTATACTCGTAAGGAGAGGTTGTGTAACTCAGATCATGAAATGAGATGAGCCTTTTTTTCATGCTACTAGAGGCAAAAGAAAAGAAATGTGTATTGGCTTTTTTCTCCATTGATCGCAAGATAAAAGGTAGAATGACATGCAGGGAGCCTGCATTCTCCGAACTCAGGTAAGCTGATAATAGCAGAGTGAGGTAGTGTACTGCAGATAATGAAGTTCAATTCTTATCGCTGTTTCAAATTTTTCTTTCAGCCATTGAATGTAAAATTTTATCATCCTTAATTTTCAATCCTTGTATGTGGATACACCCTTTTTGTACTTTTATTGCTTAAACTAGATTTACAAATACATCACTCAAAAATACATTGTAAAGTTAACACATTGATTCCACGATTTTAATCCTGAAATAAAATATTTTTCCAATCACTTTCACTAATGCCAAATTTTATTTATTTTGTTTAATATATTGACTCACTGATATGCAATTCCTGATAATCTACTTCTTTTAATTCCTGCTTGCATTACCCTAGGGATACAGCATGGACTGTATTCCTAGGCAGTGTTAAGGAATAAACTCGCGACCGGCAGTACACTAGCTCTTATTTTTAACAAGTACGTTATCATCAGTTCATGCGAGTCTGGTGAATGTAGGCGACCCGCGTGATATTTTTCTTTTTTTTCCCGCCTCTCCGGGCCTATGGAGAAAAAAGCCAAGACATATATTTCTTTATTTTGTTCTAGTGAACGGAAAAATATTTCATCTCATTTCGTGGCCGGAGTTACAAATCCTCTCCTTGTCAGTATCCAGTATCCTACATTCCATTCATGGGGCGCTTTGATTGCTGAGCTGCGAAACTCAAAAATCTCCGATCGGGATCCGAATTCATACTGTCTTCGGATTTGATTTCAGTTGAGAATGAAATGAAAGATCCGTGGATCTTAAGATCCGACCATCCTTAATTTTTGAGTAATACATTCGTAAATCTAATTTAAACAATATAAGTATAAAACTGTGAGTATTCAGATGTAAGGGTTTTAAATTGAAGATGACAAAATTTCGATGCAATGACTGAAAGAAAAAATTAAACTGCGATAGGGATCGAACTTCGCGCATCTCTCGTTGTGCGCCTGATGCCGGCGATTGTAGGCTACCCGCGTTACATTTAACGTATTTTTTTTTATCTCGCGATACATGGGTAATGGGAAAAAAGTCATCTTTCTTATAAATAATTGAAATGGTGCATAAATGAAAATACGAGACTTATGATAGGCGTTGACAAAAACTGAAATTCGACGAATTTCCGCAGGTCAGACACTGAAAAGTCATATGTGAGGACCTTCCTACTTAAGGACTGGTAGAAAACAGTTCATAAGAGTTATTTACCGGACCAAAACAAAAAGTATATAAATTAGGTCGTCGTATAAAAGAGAGTCGTAGATCAGAGGTTCTACTGTAGATGTCTTTCCGTCGGTCAGTCAATGAAAAGTCGTATAAGTGAGGACTTTCCTACCAAGGGACTGGAAAAAAACGGTGTATAACCGAGTTCGTCGTATAAATGAAAAGTTTCATAAGCGAGGTTGGAAATACATGGGGTCTTATGGAGTTATTTACCGGACCGAAAAAAACGGTGTATAAATGAGGTCGTCGCATAAACGAGGGTCGTATAACCGAGGTTCTACTGTATATTGTACAATATGTCAGTCTTCAGAAAGAGATCATTTTACATAGGTGGTAGCTGATAAATAAATATAACAGAAATACATATTCCATAAACTCCATAAAATAAAAAAATCCTCTCAAAGTAAAAATATTTAAATCTTTGGATAAACTAAACAAAAATATGGCTTAATAATCCATATAAACCTTTAGTTTTAAAAAAATATGTACCAACCTTTACTCTCAAAAAGTCTTCTCAAAATTTAAGCCAAAGAACTATGTATCTCAGAATTTAAATAAAACATTCTTGGCTGAATTCAGCTATAACAAAAAAATACACCATAAATAAATGTTCATTTAACTAGCCTCCTTCTGGAAATATTCCATTATCTTTGATTTCTTGCTCATTTTATTTGTATTAATTGATTCTACTCTCTTTTCTATTCTGTCCAATAGCTCTAATTCATTCTCACTTCCTGCAACACTTGAAAAATATAGTCGTAGTACATTAACAGCAGAAATAGCATTGATTGTGCTTTCTTTTGGTGTTTCCGCATCATCATCATCATCCCCCTTGCTTGCTACCTCTTCACTGATATGCAGGTCAATAGCTTCATCAATTGTAAGAGAGTTACTTGTTGATAATTGCTCAACCACTCCAACAAAATCTGAAAAACTTAATTCAGCTCCAAATAATGGCAACTGATAATTGTCTCCCATAGCTCTATTATCTCCTTCCCCTTCTTCCAGAGGTTCTTCACGATCCTGTTCTTCGTCCTGTTCTAAGTTGCAGTCTTGAGAAAAACTAAATCCTGCTTTTTTAAACAATTTGAAATTTTTCCCTCATCAACTTCTTTCCATGATCGTGCTATGTAGTGTAGTGCATCGAAAACTGTGACTTTGAAGCTCTTAGGGTCCCCCCCACTGTCTATAAGATTCATAGCTTTTCTCACCAGAATCCTGCGGTAGTTCACTTTGAATACATGGATTATCCCTAAATCTAATGGCTGTAACTGGCTGGTACAATTGGGTGGGAAGAATACCAGTTTTATATTCCGCAAATTAATGTTGTTTGGGTGGGCTGGGCATTGGTCTAAAAATACTACAATTTTTCTGTTTTGTCCACCCATCTTTGCATCTAGAGCTTGCATTTGTTCCTGAAAGACATGTGACATCATCCAAGCTTTGGTATTAGCGGCATAGGTTGTGGGAAATGTCTTGATGTTTTATAACATCTGGGATTTTTGGACTTTCCAATGACAAATGGCCTTAACTTCTCACTACCATTAGCATTAGCACCTAACAATACTGTCAGACGAGCTTTACTGTGCTTTCCCCCATGGCAAGATTCACCCTAATAGTCTAAAGTCTTATGAGGAAGCTCATTGAAAAAAAGGCCTGTCTCATCTTAATTGAAAATGTCTTTTGGTGCATACCCTTCAATATGCTGACTTAAAGAATGTTCCTTCCACTGTGTAACTGTCTGGGGATCAACACTGTTTGACTCACCACAAATTGATTTATACACAACATTGTACCTAGTTTTAGATCGGCTTAACCATCCGTTTGAAGCCTTGAAGTCTTCAATTTCTAACCTCATTGCCACATGTTGTGCCTTTTCCTTAAGAATAACTCCACTGATTGGTATGTTAGATGCTCTGGTGCACTGAAACCATTCCTTCAAAATTACTTCCAGTTCATCATATTTTGAATACTTGACGTATTTTCGCCTCCTTGCACTGGGTTCGCATTCCACTGCACTGGTTTCAATGGTTTTGCGTGTTTTAACAACGGTGTTCAATGTGGATATTGGAATCCCAAGTTCTCTGGCCAGGGAAACACGTGAACCTACATGCGAGTCAACTCTTCCCAAAAATTTTATCTTGTCTTCTATTGACAACGTTTTCCTCTCTCGTTTGTGGGCCATTTTGTTTTGTTCGCGTTACTTGACGCTGTCACGGAAAAAGCAGGGAAAAAGTGATTACAATTAGAATGACTTTAAAATTAATGGCAGAACTTCATAATGCACGAGAAGAATAAAACTAAGTGCGTGGATCATCATGAAAACACGCACGAATATAAACATATAATGTCTATATTTGTGGACACGCCTCTTGCAAGTAAGGTAGAATTATTCGCAGGCATGACTGTTAAAGAGAAGTGCATATCATCATTTTATTTCACATAATTACAGCCAACTTCTTCCCAAAATACAGTTTTACGATGGAAGATACATATCCTTCATGATTTTACCGCATAATGGCCACTCGTAACGTAATATAAGGCATTTGGGGAACTAGTACAATCGTTAAATTGTTATTATTTTACCTGATTTGCCTCTTGAAGAATTAAAACAAGTTTATTACGAAAGTATGAGATAAACCCAGAAATAGAAGGAATTAGAAAATTTATTGTAATTCAAAGGTCTTTCGCTTGCAAATGTCCCAAAACTTTTTCCGCCGATTTCCATTTCGTTCCTCATAAGGTTGTGATATGCTATCCGCCATGTTCCTTTTGGCTAGCGCAAATGGCGGACCATTTAAAATTTCGTAAGTGTAAATACGGGGAAGACATAACACTGTGGAGATATATAAATCACCGGGACTTGATGAAAATGTCGTAAATTGCGGGGGTGTAAAAGCGAGGTTTTACTGTATGTATAATGTCACGCGGGTAGCCTATATTCACTTGGATCAGGAGGACAATGAGAGCTAGTGTACTATGTGAAGTTCAATCCCTACCACAGTTTAATTATTTCTTTCAGTCATTGAATTGAAAATGTTATCATCAATTTCAAACCCATACATCTGAATACTCACTTTACTCTACTTTTGTTGTTTAAATTAGATTTACAAATGTACAACTCAAAAATTAGGGATAGTAGGATCGAAAGATCCATGGATCTTTCATTTCATTCACTATTGAAATCATATCCAAAGACAGTATAAATTCAGATCTGGATCGGAGATTTTAAAATATTGTGGCTTAGTGATTGATGTGCCTCGCAAATGGAATGTATAGGTATGGTAGACAAGGAGAGATTGTGTAACTCGGGCCACGAAATTAGATGAAGATTTTTTTTGTGACACTATAACAAAATAAATAAATACTCGTCTTGATTTTTTTCTCCATAGGCCCGGATGCACGAGAAAAAAAATGAAGCCGAATTTCATACGGGTCACCTACATTCACCAGATTCGCATGAACCTATGTTAGCGTACTTGTTAAAAATAGCTAGTGTACTGCTGGTTGCGACTTCAGTCCTTAATACAGTCCATGCTGTATTCCTAAGGTAATGCAAGCAGGCAGGTAAAAAAAGTAGATATCAGAAATTTCATGTCAATTTACAAGTCAACATTTTAAACAAAAATAATAACATTTGGCGTTAGTCAAAGTGATTGGAAAAATATTTTATTACAGAATTAAAATATGGAATCATTACGTTAACTTTACAATATATTTTTGAGTGATATATGTATTTGTAAATCTAGTTTAAGCGATAGAAGTAGAAATAAGTCCGTATCCACACACAAGGGTTGAAAATTAAGGATGATAAAATTTTTGATTCAATGGCTGAAAGAAAAATTTTAAGTTAGAACCTCTACTACAAGTGCCTCCAATAACATGCCTTGATATTTTGATATATTGTAGAGAAATCATTCCTTCGTCAATTCATGAAAAAATATTTGGGGGTCATCGGCCATTTAACGCTGATTACATGATTTGAAAATCGTCATTTTCAGCCTCAAATTACATTGCTCTTATGGAAGAATGGAGACGTCCCTCCCTTAAAAATTTTATTTCTCGAAATTTCACCCGAAAACACCATCTCAAAAACTAGTATATTGTGACTGAATAATCAACGGATAAAATGTATTTTTTTCAGGTTGTCTCATCGGCCATTTAAGGCTAATATTTATGATTGATAAACAATGAAGAGTCTAACTTCCATTCCTTAGCCACCATAGTGACAGAAGTCTGGCAACGATGTTAGGGGAGTAGTCAAAACAAACTGGCCCGGTACCTCCGTCATTCATTCCTTACGTCTCAATTGCAGATGATTTATGCTACGAAGTGTGTCCTTGATAAGTACCATCTGTACTGTACTCCCCTTTAGTACTGGTTACTTGAAGAATACCTAAGTGCGCTAAAATTTTTTACACTTGGCTGTCGTCATACGCGAAATATCATAGATTCCTGAAAATAAAAGATATAACACTGTTTACGCGATAAAGTCACTCTTTATTGCTACTCACGATGGTCTATATGTTCTTGCAATAAATAATACTTAGTTTTGAATGCGTATTTATCACCCACATAATATATTTCATCAAATAAGTAAAATTGAGAATATAAGTCCTTAATATGATGGTAGGAATTTGAACTAGACTCGATGCATACTGTTAATAGGCACTAATATGTTTGGTAATGCAATTTCCCAAACCTGCTCACTGATCAACTACCCAAGCATTCTCCAAGAGAATAAAATAGTTTCTCGAGGGAAAGCTTAATAGTTCTGATGAAAATTATGATATCTTAATTCTAGTTCCTCCAGAAGAGAGTTGTTTACCTGTACATCTGTTTCGCGAGATCCCACTTATTATGGCAGATTATTGGCAGTTAACTTAGCTGATAGTTCACAACCCTTACAATTTTCTGATACGGGTCAAACCATATCAACACTTATCAAATATGAACAATATTGTATATACCCATGAAGCCCTTAGTAGTAGTA
The DNA here is from genome assembly GCA_933228895.1 of Platycnemis pennipes. Taxonomy (NCBI): domain Eukaryota; kingdom Metazoa; phylum Arthropoda; class Insecta; order Odonata; family Platycnemididae; genus Platycnemis; species Platycnemis pennipes. The sequence goes on from OW121852.1 coordinate 96,595,161, forward strand.
TCAGGTATACCTTTTAAAAAGCCCATAGCGAAGACAAAAATTGAGAAGGGATTTACTGATAGGGAAGGCAAGGGCCTAGCCACGTTGACACACCGGTTCCCGTGAGATCACCGAAGTTAAGCAGCGTTGGGCCCGGACGGAGGTTGGATGGGTAGCCCCCTTCCATACCTCTACCGTGGTGCTCTTGTCCCCTGTCTGCAAGTGGCGGGCAGGTTAAATGTGGGTTGGCACAATGGATCTAAAGAGGTCTAAGTGCCAGGGGGGCTCCAGAAGGCCCCCGCCCACCCCTCCAATTTACATTTTTTTTTACTGATAGGGATCTAAAGACCATGTCCTCAAGGAAAAACAATGTTTTTAACAGTACCCAAATAGTAATTAATCCTTGCTACCTTTTTATTATCAGTCATACACTCCAAATAATCTCTCCTCTATGCTACTTCCTTCTTTAACTTTTCATACATTTTACCCTCTGCCTGAAATTTTGGGGGGAGTTTTCAACCCCCCCCCCTCCCACTCACTACAGCCTTGCCTTTATCCATATAAACCTGATCGTAACGTTCCACCCACTATAGTATAAACAGCAATAAGATGTCTAGATAATTCCTTCCCCTTTATATTCGTAGTATTTTTTTTTCATTATTTGGCTACATTTATATCGAAATACTGCCCCTTCCTCTTCGGGTTGACTTGAGATTTGGATGTCAAGACCATATTTACAACGCCGCACACTCTACATTTTATACCGCATTTACATTCCAGTCCGATGAGAATTTCTTCTGTTATATCAATTAACGATAACACTGAATGGCACGCAGTACAAATAATCTGCTTAGCCAAAACATTTACTTCCACGATTCGACATCCATCAATAAATGCACTCAAAGAGTAGATATGCAAAATACTTTCAGCATTTTCCATCACTTTAGATTTACAAACTATTAGCCTTACATTTAGACATAAATTTGCCTTTAAAACGAACTTATGAAGCCATTACTCTAGCCCTCAAATGGAATTAGCGATTCAAAAAGGCAAATTGCACTGCCCAAGAGAGCTCAGTTATAAAATTTATCGCACTATAAAGTAATAGGGCAAGTGTAATTTGTAACTACAATACAAAATACTGTGTTGAAAAACTGAAGTTAAATGCTTGAAAACTAATAGCAGAAGGCAACGAATGTCAATGAAGTAGCGCAGGCGAACAAGGGTGTCCAACTGGTTTCTATGTCAATATTTATACGTTCTTTACGGTGTTGTCCTGTTTGTCATCAGAAAATATGTCTAATAATTTTGTTTTGCTTAACTTTCTATGAAAAGATCAAAAGCAATTTTTAGGTCTGTTATTTTATTTCATATCTTATTTTATCATTATGAAATGTTATTGTTGCTCCTGTGAAAGTTTTTAAAGTGCCTCTGACACATGGCATCTATATAAAAGCCTTTCTTCATATCACCATATTACTTCAGTTGGAAGAAAACTCTTGCTTCGTATAGCCATGTTGAATAATTGAAAATCATTTTAAATTATTATTAACAACATTTTGAGCAATTTTATGTTGTCCCAGCAAACTATATTCGTCTTATGAAAGTAGTACTTCAAAGTTCAGGTTCTACCTGAAACAGCAATAAGACTCTTACCTGCAGTCCACTACCCCACTCTGCTATTGTCGGCTTACTTGAGTTCAGAGAATGCAGGCATGTCATTCTACTTTTTAACAATGGAGAAAAAATCCAAGACATATTTTTAAATTTTGCTTCTACATAGTAGCATGAAAAAGGATCCTAGTTCAAGATCCTAGTTACACAACTTCTCCTTATGAGTATAAAACTCTAAAATTTCATTTTAAAAATTTGCAAATTTACTAGTTATCAGCTTGAAATATTCTATAATAATTTTTTTGTCTTAAAAATGGAATGCCCAGATGTTCCATAAATGTTATCCATCAACAATTGTTGCCAGCATAAATGTGTTAGTGGCTTAAAATTGTGCATTATCATAAAATCATAGCTGCGTACAGTTCATGTATTTTCTTAAGGTTATTTTGAAGTTGTTGTTGTCTTGACCAAGGATACATACGAAGTGTAGAAAGTTGAGATACTTGAGACATCACTCATTGGTATTTTTTATGTAACCTTTTTTAAGGATAGTATTACTTAAGATCACTGGGATGGTATCCAAGAAAGTATAGCATTGGGCTAACGGCCTGTGGTCCCTTGTTCAAGCCAGGATAAACCTCTTTGGGCATGTCCATTTGAGCTTCTTCTGTATGGTTTCTTGGATAGACACAGTGCCAGTTTTTTCACCTGAGGATAATGGGTGAATGGTGATTGTCAAATTTATATCTGTTTTGAAATTGGTGATGTTAGGTATTTTTATCATATTGCTGTCATGACTCCACTTATCTCACCATGTGAAGTAAACTTGAAAATGGATTTTAGAATTTATAAACATCATCATTTACATACTTTGTTCATTTCTTCCAGGATGGCATGTGTTTGAAAGAAGATGAAGGACCTTGTGATTTTCAGTGTTTTAATAGTTTTATAGTGAAGCAGTCAATGGAAAAAGAAAGTGTAAATGGGAAAAAGAGAAGAAATGATCAGAATAATGTGTGAGTACATAAATTTGTTATTGTTAACCCCTTCCCTGACGAATTTTTTCGAGAATTCCATTAAAATGAAGACTTTTTTATTTCATTTTCCTACTGTCTGGCAGATTTAAAATCAGGGGAAAAGGTCATTTCTTGAAAATATTTATTTTTAGATGTTATTTTAAAAAATTAAAAAATGGCGATTTTAATGCATTTTTCAACATTTTGAACTTTCTTTGGAATGGCCTAATTTTTTTTATGCTTACAGCTTTTAGAAATGAAGTAAGTATACATTACTATCAATACGAGTAATTTATTTAAGAAATTTATTTGCAGTTTGTTTTTATCGAAAAAACAAGTAATTATGCACTTCAGTCCGAACGAAATGCGGGCTGTGGTGCTTCGTCCAAGATCTGCCCGTCAGCGATCTGTCTACCGCTCGTCACTGCCAGCTGCGTCGCAGCTTTCTCTCTCGTTCCGTGGAGGGGTTTTCTCGACCCATCTCAGCAGGCGGTCTCTGCTTTTCGTAGTGTGTATGGCCTTGGCGTCACGCGAGTTGCCTATACCCGGACAGCGATCTTTTTTGTTTCAACAAAATCAAACGTATTGCGTACATTACTAGCTGATTACTACTTATTACCTTTGTTCACTCATTAGAATACTTATCACTAATATATTGACTATTAGTGTTCTTATACAAACTTGAAAAAATCTGTTTGACTGAATATTTATTTTAGAGATCTATCGACACTATTATCAAGAAAAATGAAGGCCATCTCAAGATGTAGAGAAATAATAAATAGTAATAAAGGGAAAAATTTTACATAAATGAACATTTTTATTCAAATGAATGTTGAGAAGTGAATTGATTTAATTTTTCCATGTTCCTAATAAGAGAAGAAAAATATTTCACCATAAAATTTGCACATAATTATTATAAGTTCACTTGTCTGTAGTAAACTTGAAAGCAGGGAGTTACGCACAAGGGCACGTCACAAATTTGACACATATATCGCGTTCCTTTGCGCAAAATTTTCCCACGAGCATCTCGCTTTCTTGCGCACACGATACACTTTCTTGTGGGATTGGCTTTTTTTTGCGTTGCCGCAATGACGTCCGGGAAGTGCCTCTCAGTTAGGTGCCGGGGGTACGGCGCAGAGGGTGGTCGGCCTACCCTGGGGGAAATAATTTGGGGGTGGTATTTTTTAATTATTTTGTCTACAATGGTAAGCCTGTAGTCGAGGTGCACACTTCTCCCTCCTTTCTTTTTGTACAGGACAAACGAGTTCCAGACACACAGCTCCAATAAATGGAAAAATATTTTTTTATAATACTTTTTCCCGTGTTTTCTGGGAATTGGATAATCGGCCAAATTTTGGTCGACCCTGTCAACACCCCCCATGGTCTCATTGTAGTCTACTACAACCTTCGGCTTTATAATCACTTTCCCTCTTCTTTCCACCTCTTGCACCTCACTGTTGTGCACTGTAGACAACAGTGTCACATCCTTCTTGTCTTTCCAGCGAACTACCAAAACTTTGCCTTTCTTGTAGGACACTATTTCACCCTTCTTCAATTTTTTGTTTTTCAGTCCTTCTGGCATTCCTTTCTGCGTCACACGAACAGTCCCGTAAGTGTCACAATGCCGAGAAAGAAGAGCCTCAGCTAATTCAGGGGAGGTATAGAAATTGTCTGTCGTGACACAGTACCCCTTATCGAAAAGAGGTTTCATAAGGGACATCACCACCTGGGAGGACATGGACATATTTCTGAAATCCTCATCTAATAAAGTTCCTTTTCCTGTGTACATGATAGACGACCAAACATACCCACTCTGTGATTCACATAACAAAAAGGTTTTTATCCCAAACCTTGCTCTCTTTTGAGGTATGTACTGGCGCCAACCCAGTCTTCCTTTGTAAAGTAGTAAACTTTCATCCACCATTACATCTCTCTCTGGAGTATAAAGTGCCTTGAATTTTTCTTCTAGCAAACAATAAATTGGCCAAATCTTGTTCAGTTTGGGGTTCGGGTGATTTTCTGCATTGTAAGCATCGTTGTTGCTGAAGTGCAAAAATCTCCGTAGATGGATAAATCGCCGAAGGGACATTGTTTCTCCAAAAAAGGGTGTTGCTAATATCCGTCTTCTGGACCAATACTGTTCCTGCTCCGGTTTCCGAATGATACTTTGCAGTATCACCAGCCCCAAAAACACTCGCATTTCTGCATTGGTTGCCTCGTGCCATTGGTGTTGGGTTGTTGATGCCTCATCTCGGAAACACTGGGATGCATACCGATTCGTCTCATCAGTTATAAATCCCACTACATGTTCGTCGAGAAAAAGTTAGAGAACTGCAGTGGGTCACCGTCCACATCCAAGTCAAAATTCAAGGACGATTCTCCCTCAAACTGGAACCTGCAAGGTGCAGGCTGGCGAGAATTATCCACTTTACACCACTGCCCTTCTGGCGCAGATTCCTCTTCATCTTCACTATCAGAGATAGAATGCTCTGATAAGCTGGATTCAGATCCGGAATCTTCAATGTCTTGGACTTGCAGTTCTTCCTATGAAAAGTCACTTTCATTTTCACTTGTCATCGTGAAAGATAATAATTTCTCACAAAACCAAAAGGATTACTTTCACGGCGAAAGAAAAAATCACAAACGACAGTAAAGACTGATACCTAAGTGAGTGACACAGGAGTGCTAGACGTGTACGCTTGAGAGGACAACGAATAACTGAGAGAGTTTTCTAAGCATCAGGTCTGCCATCGAATTAACCGTGAATACTGGAAACGGTAAGCAGGAGAACCATGTGTTCGGAAAAACCAATGGAGCAATGACCTGGAGAAACAAAGAAAGCACGGCATAGGGATGATACTAAAACCTTTTATGTTCTCGACACCGATGCCCTGGCCGGTAGCCTTCCTGTCTTCCCTCCCCTTTACCCAGAAATACCCTTTCTCCCCTGTTCTGAGAATTACCCTGACGCGCGAGTGAAGGGACCCAGGGTAGTCCACGACGGTGACCTTGTGTACTCAAAGAAAAAGGCAGGATAAACCTTCGGTTAGCGGAAAGTATGGGGAATTGCCCTCCCGAAGTTAGCGAGGGAGGAGGCCTAGACAATGAGATTGCTATATGTTGTGCCGCCGAGGCAAAGGGAGGCATGCTATTGCGGTGAGTGAGATAAAAGAAGCGAAAAGGAGACTAAGAACAAGCAATCAGCTCTTAGCAATAATTTTCCATGACCCAAAGACCTAGAGTTACAAAAAAGATTCTTCAGTATCTCATTCAAGACCTACTCAAAGGGCGAAAGCAACTGTGAAGTGTGGCTTTCTTACGCTTTGGGAATGTCTAGATTTGTAAAGTGAAAAGTATATTTATAAATTACTAGCATTCCCGGTCTCGGCTTTGTCCGAGACAACAGGGTAAAGAAATCAAACTTGTTATTATTCTTATTAGTAATGGTTAGTCACTAGTCCTTTGTATACGTATTATTTCAAGATGATGATTCGAGATAAATGTATACCTTCTCATGTATCTTCATACCAATGAAAAAAGTTTCTCAAAAAAAAGCCGGTTCGTTGTGGTATATCTGTCCAAACGAATAAAATAAGATTTTGAAGACAGCAGTAGGTGGTTTGAGGTAGCAAAAAGTCTCCTTGCAGGTGCATAACAACGAAAAAAAAGGTTCATCATAATCCCAATGGCCGTTTATCTGTGAAATGCGGACAAAATCTTTATCCACGTGAATAAAATCAGATTTTAGTTTCCACCATTTTGTTTCAAGATGGCAAGTTATGATTAGCGATAAGTAAAACGAACAATTGTTTCAACAATAGTCACAACAAAAATTAGTTTCAATGAAATCTATAGAGAAGTTTATGTTTGAAAAGCGGGAATAATCTGTCACGAAATAAAAAAGTCACGAAATGCAATTGAGAAAATAGTGGTAAGAGTGCGTTTAGAGTAAAAACTACAAAAAAATATGTTTAGATATAAATACATACGATGATATGCTTAACGGATGCATGTACAAGTAACGCCTAATATATCACAAATATTCATAGAAAAGAACCACTGCGAATAATGTTTACTCATTGAACTTTTCGTGTTATACGCACGTAAAAATACGTAAATTTCAGCCAATGATTTCTGTAAATATCAATGTTATAAACTCGAAAAAAATTCATGAAGGATCTCAGAAATCATAAGGCTTATGCCTTCTAGTGAGGAAAAATGGAACTACGTCAAGAGGACGGGTATTCTCGGGCAGAACATGAGAGAAGACTCATTGCCGCGGCAGGACGAGTATACTCGGTCGCATCAGGGAAGGGGTTAAATTCAATCTATTTATTAATGGAACACCTTGTGCATTGCATTATAATCTGAATAATTATGATGTATGTATTCTAAATATTGTCATTCCATTTGTACTTCCTCTACTTTTGCAAAATTGTTTTTTTGGTCACTGCAAACTAGTTTATGCTGGTGAGCCTCTAGGCAAACATTTTTATGTCAACATCTTTATTACTTATTAAAAGTGATAGAAATCAGACTAAGCCTACTCTTAATAATTTTTACTTAGTTGTTTGAGTAAGGTGCATAATAAAAAGCAGTCAAGGGAGAGCTTGCAACTCTCAATAGTTTTCGAGGAAAAACCTTTTTAAAAACTGCCAATTTCCCCAAGAACTAGGTACCGTAAGTTGGGGTGATTTCAGACATGAGGGGCGAGGTCAAGCAATCGCGCTGGCCAGTACTTACATAGTATTTTCTCCCAAAGCTCACACTGTTAAATAACTTAATCATGTCTTATAGAAAAACAATGATACAATGCAGCGTATTTTGTATAAAAGCAGTGAATCTCGTGTTTCTTGTTGTAGTCAATCCAATTAGTTTGCGGTGCTACAGTTGGGTGAAATTTCATATAGGTGAAAACAAATTACTGTGCTCTTTGGTAAGTGCTTCTGAATTTTATGAGATTAGTTTCATTTTAAAGCCATATCATTTCTCATAGCTAGAGATACGTGTAAATAGCACTTTCATTTTTATTTTATAGCACTTTCAATTTCAGTTTATAGTATTTTGTAAAGTCTATTTTTTTTCTTTATTTTCATACTGTATCATTAGTTGATGATGACAAAATGTGGTGAAACACAGTTATATGACAAAATGCGAAATAGTTGAAATAATTACGAGGTAGAACAATTATAAAGTAAGGAATAAGATATATAGTAAATAATTAAATATGAATATCATATTTAATTATTTACTGTAGCCTGTAATTTAAGTGGCCTGAATATCATGTAAACTAGTTGAACATCAACATAGAACAAGTTTCAACACTTTCTTCCTTCAGCCAGTTGCGTCTGTCAGTCACAAATTGATTGTACTGGCTGAAAAACCTCTCTGCATCCACACTGCTATGGTGCCCAAATTGTGTGGAGTGCAGCATTTCCAAACTCAGCTTTTTCTTAGGAGATGGCAAGAAACATTTGCTTAACATCGCAGAAGCTACCAGGGTTCTCTCTCAACCTCTCTAGTGGCTGCCGATGAAAATACATGTAACCATCTATGAAGCAGTCAGGCCCAACGTCTTGGAAGGCTGGTAGCTTTGCTTTTAAGGCTCAGGCGTCTTGTTCATCAACCTGAAATATAGGTGCACACAATTCAGTAGTGCATGTTGCAGAATTTTATAAATTTTAAGTATTGCTATGTACAATAGAGGCCTACCTGCAACTTTTGGCCAGCAATAGCAGGGTTGAAAAGTGCACCAGCTGCCGAGTACAAGTTATTAGCTTGACTTGGCCGCATGTGCAGAGATAACTTGGTCAATGCCTTTTGGCAAGCTGAAGTCAAACTTGCTGTAACTGAAGCTCTTTTGTTGGCATTTGTTTGATTGGCCAAAAATTGTGTGGTCTGCACCGGAAACGCCCCATTTGCAAATCTTTTTAGTGATTCCTGGAAACTTTGCAATTCGTCTCATATTCGAGACATATTAGATGAGTAAAACTTGAGCACTTTTCCACAATATATTTAAAATTATAAAATTACGCAACACGTGTTTTGGCTTACTAAGCCATCATCAGGTGTACACAAATGAGTGTACACCTGATGATGGCTTAGTAAGCCGAAACACATGTTGTGTAATTTTATAATTTTAAATATATTGTGGAAAAGTGCTAAAGTTTTTTACCCATCTAATATGTCTCACTTCCACTACGTGATACCTGATACTGTGAACAGTAAAAGTGAGTTCCCTAGATTATTGAAAGTAGCCGAGAATCAACTGAATCTTCCTTGTTTGACTAAGTTTGTGCAGAGTTTAGAGCTGCAGGAATTTTTCCATTCAAGAAAGGTCGAGTTGTTAACAAAGTCCCTCATTTAAATCCAGAGGAAAATTTGGCCAATGCCACCAGAAGCATTACATGGTCAGATACATTTCTGCAATGGCTAGCATCATCCCACAGAGAAACACCTATAGGTAAATAAACTAGGGGGAAAGACTTGAAAAGTTCAAAAAAGTTCAGCCAAGGAAAAGTGTAGTTGCTGAATGGGTGGATGAATCAATTGTTGAGGAAGTGGGAGATGTTTCTTCAGGGTTTTGTTGATATTCAGGGTTTTGGGGCATTTGTTGATAAGACAAGGTAATTTTCAAATTCCCGGCTATTTCCCTGAAAATTCAATCATTCCGTTAAAAGTTGAGATTAATATTATTATTGCATTCCAGTTTTCATCAAGTATTTTCCAACCGGCGAAATTTTAGGGTTCTGTTGGTCTTATGTAGAGGTTAAAATAAAAGAAATATTAATCACTCAACTCATTTCTTGGTGTTTAACAATAAAGCTCATTCACTTCCACAATTTAATGTCTAGAATTAACTTAATTTAGTTTGTAAAATAACTAAATACTTGATCACATCTACCAATGCAACGCTCAATATTTTTCGATTTATTTTTCCATGTAAATGGTTCGCCGATAAAAACAAGAAACTAGTCTTTTAACATTACAAGAGTCAGAGAAACAGTCTTTTAACATTACGAAAATATTAATCAATTATTATTTTCAATATAAGAACATATTTAAATAAATAATAAACCAAGCACTGAATGCAAGTGCAGATTCAGTTTACATCGCTAAACAATCTATTTGAGTCAATAATGATACTTGTGTATCTTTGTAAATCTGCCATTATTTAATGATGGCCTTGAATTTTAAGTGATGTCAGTTATATTTGTGATTGACTCAAGCTTGCAACATTGCATGTAGTTAATGGACCGATTCTTTAGGCCACATTGGGTAGTGGTCGATTGTAATGCCAGATTGCTACCTCTTTGAGGCTTTAAAACTTTTTAATTGAGTTTTTTCTCAACTATTGAAAGTGGCATGCTTTTGATTTGCTGATTTTCACCATGTACCCCACTCCACATAACATACGAAAATGAGTCAGACTGGTGACACATCAGTCATGTTGCAAATGACACTTTCCTTGCAAATGACAATTACCATGCCAAATGAAAGACATTATCCTAAAGGTTTAATTTCATTTTCACTCTTGCCAATTTCCAATATTAAGTGCAAAATGCACATTGTAATTAAGATTTCATTATAGCCACGTATTGACAATGAAAGCATTTGACAGGAGCCAAAAAGACGGTTTGACTGACTCTGTTACTTAAGATCTTGTCATCTCTTCCAAAACTAATTATGTATTTCAATACTCATCCCAGAGTAAAATCAATGTTTTGAATTTTTTTCAAGGACACTGCATATGTTATCAAAACTTTGATTCACTTTTGTCATCCACTTGATAAAAATGTTATATCATTTTCTAATCATCAAACTTAGCTATAACTGTGTTTCAATTCCCTTTTATTTTTCATTTTACACAGGCTAGAGCATGAAAATGAGAATGAAGAAGAAAGCTGGGATGATACACCGAAGAGATTGGAAAGGGGAATCCATATAAGAGTTGTGGACTATTCTTAGCATAAGGCAGACCATTCCCAAAAATCAACGAAACAGCTGAATTATGCACTTTGGTTAATTATTCTTTTCCATAAGATATAGCCAATGTACTGGCATCATTTAATATTATTGAGCTTGGTTTAACCATAATTATCTAGAGGCATATCATTTAATGTAAATTAATGTTTCTATTTTTCATAGAAGATCATACTGAAATATTTTCTAATGATGTAAATAATGAGACAATGACATCCTCTTCTCTTGAAGATATTGATAATTATGTCATATTTTTTAATGCTCAATTACGAATGAAATGCAAGTGTTTGAAGGAGTCATTTCTGAGGTGAGTGACTAGTTTATAAACAGTTACTATATGCCTTGGATGGATATTCATAAAATATCATATCAGAAAATGGAATAATTAGCCACAAGTGTCCGCTAGTTTTAAGCATATGGGTCCTTCTTTGAATTATTGATATATTGCCTAAACAAATGGTGGTGATAATTTAATGGCAAAGTGATGGTTTTGAGTCCTAGCTTAACTATTATAGTGTGTAAATAGTAGAAGTAATTTATCAACATCGAATATTGACTCCATGAACATTCATCATGAGTAAACAGGCTGTGATATAGCAACAACTCACACTTGTTCGGGATGCCATGAAAATATGAGTTTAGAATGCTGCTTTCTTTCTAAATTCAAGTACAGGTTGTGCATTTTGAAAAAATAATTGTGGTGAATAGCATTTTCTTTTATGATTAAATGTGGAGTAAGAAGTTGTTTTTTTTTACTATAGTAGTTTACATGTCATGTATCCTAGTTCTTTGGAAGCCTATTTTTCTTAGCATACAATCTGCATATTACCTGCCAATTTTTCATGAGTGCAGTTAATCTTTTTTTTTGTGACCAGTGTCCAACTTTTATCTATAATAAATTTGTACCGAAGTTTAAAAATTGTTTATTTTTTAGATACTGTGTTAATTTTAGAATTTAGCCTCTATCATTTAGAAAATGTATGGTGAATGACCATGATGAAGCAGGATGAAGTTTTCTAGTGATTTTCTGTTGCCTAATGAATTTATGGAGTGAACGTATTTAAGGATCATTGTGGTGTATGTTTACAGTGAATGTAAATATCCACAAATAATTATAAGGTGAGAATCTAGGGTATGAAGTGTTGAATGAAGGAATTTAGACTTTTATTACCTGTTGGAGACTAAATTGTCCTGTTGAATAAGGTTTTGGCTTCAATGAATACAATTCCTGTACCGATGAAATATGTGAAAACACATTCTAATTTGCAGAGTGATAAATAATGATGGTATGGTTTGTTTTTCATTTTTGTCGTTAAAAAAATTTCATAGTATGCTTGCATTCATAATTAGATGGATACTTTTCGTATCATCTGAGAAGAGCGTGTGTTCGCCATAATACGTTTGTTAACAAACAATGGATTCGCATGTGATTAAGTTTTCCATTTAATATTCAAATAATGGTTTATAAGTGCAGCTATGGAAATCAGACTCATCAATTTTTCTGATATTTTGAACTAAATAAAGTTTCATGTTGATTTGGAGCAATCATTTTTTCCTCCCTTCTACGCTGATGATGAAGGATTTAAATTGTTCTCAATTGCTGCCCAGCAATCTTATATTTAAGACATAATATGCATCTCTTTCTGGAGAAAATGTCAGATTGCAGTGCAATCAGTGCATTGCCTTGTCTTGCTAAAACCAAACTCATATTTCCATGAGAATCCACTGATGACTGATTGATGCATATTATTAATATAATAGCTATCCATTATAATGATTTGAGAGAGAGGAAATAAATTTCCTAGTCGGGAATCGAAACTTCGGCAGACATGGACGCATTAACCCTGTGGAGGACCTGAGAAACCTTCACGCAGAGAGTATCTATCCCTGTTTTCTATCCCAAGTAACCAGCAATGGACGAAGTAAAAGAGAAATAGTCAGTAAAATTGCCCAGGTGAAAAGGGTATTTCACCAAAAGAAGATTCTACTTACAGCTGCTAACACAAGGTGGGAAGTGCTGAAACATTTCATAAGAACATACATCTGGAGAATTTTACCATATGGAATTGCAAAGCATGGACAATAACAGGAGCAGAGAAGTCAAGGCTGGAAGCATTTGAAATGTGGTGCTACTGAAGAATGATGAAGCTAAAATGGATTGACCAAGTGACAAATGAAAAAGTCTTAAGAAGAGTGGTAGAAAAAAGATGGCTACTGAAAACCCTAAAAAGAAGATGGAAAAGAAAACTCAGTGAACCATATCTTAAGACACGATGGCCTAATGAAGACAATCGTTGAGGGAAAAGTGAACGGAAAGATTGGAAAAGTCAGGCCTCATATGAGATACATAGAACAGGTTGTGAAGGAATTAAAAGAGAGGAGTTACATTGATATGAAGAGGTTGGCCGATCGAAGAATCGAGTGGAGGGCTGCATCAAACCAATCCTAGGATTGTTGACCCATGATGATGATGAATTATTGAACAAAAGAACCAATTGAGCGCAAACCTTGATCAAAAAAGAAAAATTTAGGATAGACAATTTAGTCGGTAAAAGGAGGAGGAAAGAGAGATAGAAATTAGGTGTGAGTGGTTTAAAATGTTACTCTGCTTGCGCCAATAAGAGAAAAAGATTGATAGAATTGGAGCTACCAAATAGATAATTAGGATAGGCGATATTTATTCTAGCCTTTTGGATATTTGCCTTAAACTAAAGGCGTACAATGGATGAGTGTAATTGTTTTAGATATCTCCTTGTTTGCTTGGCAGGTAACAAGAAATATTTTAATAAGATTTGGGCAGCTGAGTACAATGTAGATGCTTTTGTCGAAAAAAAACCCTTCCCTGTTAAAAGTTTCTACCCTGGAATGTTAATATTCCAGAGTAGAGAATCCCGATGGAATTACAGCCCAAAGTCTCATTTACCTCTATACTTCGAAATTTTCAGTAAATCTCACAGTTATTCCACCATTATCACCCTCATTGTAAACATAATGAATGACAAAATAAGCTTTGTATTTCCACAATTTATTCTCTCACACTACTACCATGGTTTCGACGATTAACGTCATCCTCGGGTACAGATTACAGAAGAATTCTTCTGTAATCTGTACCTGAGGATGACGTTAATCGTCGAAGTGTGTGAGAATAAATTATGGAAATACAAAGGTTATTTTGTCATTCATTATGAATTCAAGTAAATTCCGTAAAGTGATGCCAGAAACCATCAATTTCATTGTAAACATTGAAAAGTATAATTACAGTCAAGAACTTACTGAAAAAGTGGAAAAAAGAAACTTTTCGCCTCCTTGGTAATCATTTAAAAGTTAGATTGCACTGACGATTTAGCTGTAGTAAACTTAAAACCATTCCTTCGTTAATAGTTTGAAAATGGGAGGTAAAATTCTTAGTGTATGCCATTAAAAAATTGAGTTTTAATTTTCAATGGAAAACCTAATTATATTAGGAGACTGGAACGCTATTTTCGGAGAAGGTCAAGAGAAGATACACGTGGATAATGCCGGGAGACAGAAGAAGATTTCAAATAGACTATATTTTAGTGAAGCAGAGATTTAGAAACCAAGTGAAAGACTGCAAAAGCTACCCTCGGGCAGACATTAACTGTGACCATAATTTAGTGATGATGAAATGCCAACTAAAATTCAAGAAATTGAAGAAAACAAATAAGAATACATGGCAAGTAGAAAAACTAAAGGAGGCTCAACATCAGCTGGCATTTCAGAAAGAAATGGGAAACAACATAGGAGAAGACCTAAATGAAATATCAGTGGAAAAGTGTTGGGAAAACATTAAATGTGGACTACATAAAAACGCAAAAGAAGTTCTTGGAAGAAGGAAAGTTGCCAAGAAGAAGCGGAGATCACGGAGGAAGTCTAATTGTAAGACTTGATTGAAGAGAGAAGAAAGTACAAGAATGTGAAAACTGAAGAAGGGCAGCTTTGCTACAAAAGAATAAGGAATGAAATAAGTTGCAAAGCCAGGAAAGCTAGAGAGATGTGGATGAAGAATCTATGCGAAGAAGTACAAAACAACCTGGCACTTGGAAAGGTGGAAGCTCCTTATAGGATAGTGAGGAACCACTTCAAGGAACGGATCGCAAGATGCAATGCCATAAGGGACAAGGATGGAGAAATTTTGAAAATGAAGACAAAGTGGAGATGGAAAGAATATCTGGAAGAGTTGTACAGAGGAAACAATCTCAGCACAAAAGCTATCGAAGAGGAAAGCGACGTGGAAAAGGATGATTATGGAGTATCAATATTAAGATTGGAATTCGATGCTGCTGTAAGGGACCTTCGGATGAATAAAGCTTCTGGTATTGATGATATTCCTGCAGAATTAATTAAAAATTCAGGAGAGAAGACATTAACCCATCTCTATAAAACCATCTGCGACATGTATTCAACAGGAGAAATACCTAGGGACTTCGAGAAAAACATCATCATTCCTATTCCCAAGAAGATGAGAGCGGAGGAATTCCAAATATTAAGGACTATAAGCCTGATGACTCATGCATCGAAGATATTGACCAGGATCATCTACAGAAGAATGGAACGAAATGCAGAGGAGTTCTTGGATGTAGATCAATTTGGATTCAGGAAAAGTAAGGGTACAAGAGAAGCAATATTGGCCCTTAGGCTGCTCATAGAGAAGAGGATGGAGAAGGAAAAACCGACGTGCACTGCATTCGTGGATTTAGAGAAGGCTTTTGACCACGTGGATTGGAATTCTGAAGGGAATTGAGTGTTCTACAATGGCCAAAGAACTATCCATAGTCAGTATAAAAACCAAGTGACTATGATTAAATCTGGACCCAGCTGTGAAGAGGCAAGAATAAGGAAAGGAGTGAGACAAGGCTGTGCACTGTCTCCTGTAATTTTTAATGTTTACAACGAGAGAGGCATCAATGAAATCAAAGAAAAGTGTTCTGGAATGACTATCCAAGGAGAAAAAATAAGCATGTTGTGATTCACCGATGACATAGCACTCATAGCATTGACAGAGAGGGATCTGAACAAGATTATAGTAACCATGGAAAGGACAATGGCCATATATCAGTTGAAGATAAATAAGAAAACTAAGATATTGGTGTGCAGCAAAAAAGAAGAGGCCAAAACCAATGTCAAACTAGGAAAACGAAAACTTGATGAGGTGAAAGAGTTCCGTTACCTAGGTAATGGAACTCTTTCAACTCTTCACCTAGCTAGGAAGCCGAGTAACCAACGATGGACGAAGCAAGAAAGAAATAGTAGAATAGCCCAAGCAAAGATGGCATTCTGTCAAAAGAAGAATCTACTTAAAACTGGAAATACATGCGTAGAAGTAAGGGAACAATTCATCAGAACGTACATCTGGAGCATGTTTCTTTATGGTTGTGAGGAATGAACAGCAGTGGAGAAGAAAAGGGTGGAAACATTGGAAGTGTGGTTTTGCAGAAGAATGATGAAGATTAAATGGATCGACCGAGTAAGGAACGAGGAAGTTCTAAGAAGAGTGGGAGAAAAGAGAAGTGTGCTAACAACTCCAAAAAGAAGAAGGGATAAATTAATCGGCCATACGTTAAGACTCGATGGCGTGATGAAGACAATCGACGAGGGAAAAGTTAACGGGAAGATTGGAAAACGCAGGCCTCGTGTTGTGAGGATGTAAAAAAGAAGAATTACGTCACAATGAAAACGTTGGCCGATAGAAGAATAGAGTGGAAAGCTGCATCATGCCAATCCTAGCATTGTTGACCAATGATAATGATGAATTTTCAATGATGAAATGGTTGAAATTCCAAGTCCGTTCCATTCAAATAAAGTGTAGGAAACTTATTTTTTTTAACGAACACTATCATAAACCATAAATAAAAACTTTGGTGCCCACGAGTAATTTTATGGTGAATATTCACTTCACAGTTCGCGGTTTGTGGAAAGTTGTATCGTTTTATTGGTTATCGACCCATATCGAATAGAGTACTATCGATGTAATTGCGAGACCACTTCTAAATTCATAATGGCTGTCATCATGGTGATAAGAGAGTAATAAGAACCGCTAGTATCGTGAGAAAGAATAATATTCTCGAATAATTACGTTTTTCTTGTGATTCGTGATCATGGAAGCTTAATTTTAAATTCTAATGGGCAATTACGTTACAGTGAGTAAATTATTGGTATGACAAGCGATTGTGTTGAACGAATTTGTTCTCCTCTGCCTTCCATGCAGATTTTTTGAAATGCTGACACGTTATAATTTTTCAGGCACCTTAAAGTCATAGACAAATTGGGACATTCGGAATGAGCCAATGAGAATTCAGATAATCATTCAGCTGCATGATAAATGTAAAAAAAATGGGTGTGTGTGACGGTGCAGTTGACTTTAGATGATAATTAAACGAACTTCCTGTTGGAAAAATATATATTCACTTTTTAGAGGAGCATTATTTTTTAAAAAAGACTTCTGGTTGCCTAAAACCCTGATCAACCATTAAAATAAAATCTTACGCACAAAGCAAGCTCGATCACAGCTTTTGATTATCATGCCATGTGGTTTTATATTGTTCGTGTCGCATTGTTTGTTTTTGAGATGTGCCTCAGATTTGGAATCTCATGTGTCACAAAGGCAAGTGAATGCAATGATTGAAACTGGAAGTAGTGTCAATAAGTATATTTTATTTATAATGTTCTGTTAGTTTTAAATTCTAACTCGCATAAATGTGTTATTAAAATAGTGAATTCGCTATGTGACATCGAGAAGCGCTAGACGTTCAGGGATTTAGTTAAGTCGAGTTCTGTGTATAGTGCGTGTGCCAAATTATGCCGAATCAAATTAAATGTGGTATGCAATATCCGATCCGAGGTCTTGTTATTACAGCTATCTCTAGTTCCTCAGCTTTTTTGGAGTAGGAGAAGGTGGGAGTTCCATGACGTATCTCCAGGAGTAGCTTATAGGGTTTTTGTAAGAGAACTTAAGGGAACCGATTCCCCATGGAGCAGTTCCAGGGTGGGTCCCCTTTGAAATGGTTCCAAGGTGGTTCCCCTCCCAAAATCCCCGCGGAACCATTCCAGGGGGGAACCTTCTAATAGGGTTGCATATGCATGGATGCACAAAATTAATAAACCGTGCTTAATATAATTAGAGTAGTCATCTCATCCAAATGTGATAAAAGAACCTGAAAATTTTCTAAAGTTTGGTTGAACGAGTCGCTCACATTTCTATAAAATTGATAATTTGTAAAACAGTGCTCATATATTTATTAATGGAATTTGATGGTTGTTTTCTTAGCAGGAGGAATGCATATGAATGTGCCAAAAGGGAAAGGTTTCGAAAGATATTCAGCCAGGCATAAATGAAAATGAAAACAGAAATGCTATAACTTTATAGCTAGCTACCTCTTGTACCTACTGTCTAGTTCAGAATTCAGCAGCACTGTTTCACACATCACATACATTGTGAAATGGCAGAAGCCAAAAAGTCGCCAAGTATGTGTACATTGTATTAGGTACTGGTAGGCATTTGTGTGAGAAGTTCAAGTTGTAACAGCAGCATGTCAAATGTGAGTATGCCTTCTAATGGTATTGAAATCATGGAACTCAATAACCCAATAAACTCTTTCTTAAAGTAGCTTTGGGAAAACTGTTCCATTTATGTTAAACTGAAATTGGAATATATATTGCCTTATAATGGCTACATTTTATCTTTAATCATATTTAACAAAGGTAGTAGTAGAATGATGTCTATTAATTTATAGAATAAACATAGGGTTTGCAACTGAAAATTTGGAAAATAACTTTTGACATCCATTTCGAAAATCCAATCCAGTGACAGCAATTATCAAGTACCTACACTGAATGGATTATGAATATCTCATAGATATGAGACATTCATAATCCATTTGGACCATAGACGATATGCTGATTTTTCACTCTCCCATAATTATTACGTAAGTGTTGCTTCTGAAGGCTTCCATTTCTGTGAGCATTAACTATTGCTTCATAAATAACTTATTTATTTTTCAATGTTGTTATTATCTCACGTTTAATTTATAATTATATTAACATTGCTATTAGAGTAAAGACTGGGTTCATGATATATTTTTCTCTCATGTAACGGAAGCCTTGACACCCCTCCTTTGGTGCTATTTAATATATATATATATATATATATATATATAATGACCCCTTAATTTATGCTCACAAAAATTAAGCTTGTAACAGAATAGAACAGAACCACCTTTCAAAAAGCTGATCCAATCTAATATGAGAATTGCATTGAAATAACATGAGACTTGGGGATCATTTTTCTTTGCTAATAAAATGATTTTGAAATTTGAAACTTCCTGATGTTTATTAAAATGGCAATGTAACAAATAACATGAGCTTCATCTTATAACACATCTTAATTTTGTACTGGTCCAAGTGAGAAAGTAACAGAGTAGTGACAAGGTGGTGATAGAGCACAGTGTGATAATGAAGAGTAAAGTAGAAAAGTAAAGAAGACTTAATGGGGTAATGAAGTGAGACAAGCGAGGGAAGTTATTCACTGGACTGAAGAATATAGTAAATGCTGGAAGAATATGTAAAGTAACTTTGTGGAAAAGGATTAAGAGCATTTAAATTAATTTGAAGAAGAAAAATATGAATTGAATATGAGGTCCTTGCATAATGCACACATGATAGAAAGGCATGAAGGGAAATTAAAGTTAAGAAAACAGGCTGGATTATATTACATACCAAAATATTCTCTTTTTGATTTCTTTTATTTTACAATTAGCTTTTTAGGAGATGGTAACTTGAAAACACTGGTTTTACAAACTTGTATGTGTACAAAAGGAAGCGTTATGGTCAAAGACTTTTTGAAGATAATTCTAGTTCAGTTAATAATCGTAAATAGGAGAGTTAAGAAAAAAATATCCCGATGAGATAAAGCGATGAGCTTAATTTATCATGATTTGGATGCAAGAGAATGAGCTATTAATGAGCAGTGTAGAGATAAATTTAAGTCCAGAAAAAAGGGAGATCCTACTTAGTACAATAGATGCAATGAAAATGCTGACGGAAATAAATAGAGAATGAAATCAGAAGAGAAGGCTTTTGGTAGGATAGTTTGGGGTAGAGTCAAAGAAAATACGTGTATTGAAATAAGAAGCAATATGAAAAAGGCTTCTCAATGAAAACTTATGCATGGCTTAGGGGACATAAGAATTGGTTGTGAAGGGAGAATCGGAGGAAGTATGTAGAGGGGTGAGGCAGCATTTTCCCTTATCGCCAGATATTCGAGTAAAAAATAGCGAGGAGGAGCTGGGCATGAGGAATAGGTTTATAGATTTTGAGTGTTGACCAGACAGTCAAGACTTTACAAAAATTGTTCACATTAATAAAGGATCTATATGAGAAGTATGAAAATAATAACCAAATAAAATAAGGCAATAACATTATCAAGAAGTAGGAAGCATTACAAAAATATTAACTGTGGGGACATTATTTACAGCAGATGGAGTGATTTCATGTATCTTTGTAGTCATTAGGATATTATAAATAAAAAAAAAAGAAATCCTCCAGTAAAATAAGGGCATTTTCCGAAATAAGGGCATAAATTATAGGCACTTTTAGATACATATGTGTGGAAAAACTATCAAGACATCAAGTGTGTTAATGAAGACTCGTGTCTGAGGGAGGAGGAGTACATATGGAATGAGTTCAAAGGCTTTTCAGATGTTGACTTAAAGAGGGAACTTTTGCGTAGGAACACGGACAAAGAAGTGCATGTATAGATTGGAAATTTTAACAGGAAATTTGAAGGCAATTGAAAAAGGATAGAGGAAGTATTGAAACTCAATGGACCATTAAAGTCTACGAGTAGGAAATATGTACTGCTTGCCGATAAAAATTGCTAAAGATATATCAATGTTAGCTGGAGATAATATAGGAACCGAGCAAGACCTAGAAAAACTGGGAAGACAGGTGAAGAGAACTACACAGAAAACTGGTAGTTCAAAGGTCCTGAACCAGAATCTTGTGTCGAGCATGGATGTTATGATTGTCTTAGGTTATTAAGTTAATATTAGGTTATATTAGATGGTGCGATATCACCTTAGCCATTAAAGCACCACAAACCAATGTCTACTACTAGAAAACACAACGCATACACAAGAAATTACTTGGGCATTTGAGGCTTGATTCAAGGAATAGTGAAGAACCGCAAACTGACCGCGAGAACCGTAACGGCATTACCTGCTGAAATGTGCAATAGCAGAAGTTACAGAGAAAGAATCATTCGCCTTGACCGGGATTCGAACCCGGATACCCTGATTTCCAGGCCAGGTGCTTTAAAAAGGTTATGCTACCGAGGCATCATTTTTCCCTGTGGAATATTAGAGGCCTTAAAGGAACAGGATGTAAAGTTCGGCCTTAACCTCTTGGATGGTGATGCCATGCGCACGACATCAACTGCTTTGTGGCATAATGTGTCTAGCAGTTCGAGAACATCTAGTTCCTTTAAGGCCTCTAATAGATCCAGAGGAATAATGATGCCTCGGTAGCTTAACTGGTTAAGCACCTGGCCGGAAATCAGAGGATCCGGGTTCAAATCCCGGTTAAGGCTAATGATTTTTTCTCAGTGGAATTTCTGCTCTTGTGCATTTCAGCGGGTAATGCCATTAAGGTTCTCGTGGCCAGATCGCGGTCCTTCAATTTGTTATACAGTAAGCACCTTGGTGTTGAAAGTTTGGCCTTAACCTCTTGGATGGTAGCACCATGCGCACAACATCAACTGCTTTGTGGCATAATGTGTCTAGCAGTTCGAGAACATCTAGTTCATTTAAGGCCTCTAATATTCCACAGGGAATAATGACGCCTCGGTAGCTTAACTGGTTGAAGCACCTGGCCGAAAATCAGGGGACCCCGGTTCGAATCCCGGTCAAGGCGAATTATTTTCTTTCTGTGGAATTTCTGCCAAGGAACAGTGCAAGAATTTACGGAAACAAGAAACACACAGTGAGTTCAGGTATTTGTTTCTAAAGTATGTTCTACCACTTCTGCTGGTTTGGGTGAATGTTAGACCCTCCTAAATACTTCTCTGAAGCAGAATATGCGATGTTTAGACACAACGTCCTTCTTTAGCTTGTCAGCGCCCTTCCCATATCTTCTCATCCTACTCACATGTCCTATTCCCAATAATCCTCTTCCTCACTTACATCATCCCTCCTCCAATACATACTACAAAATAGATTGCTCCCTACCATCTGTTCTATTTATTTACTCTCTCTTCTAATTTCTTCCTTCAACATTTTCCCTTACTCTGCCATCCTCAGCTCCTCCTAGTTTGCCTCCCTCTCCATTAATATTTTTTTCCTTATTTTCCACAAGCACATCTCAAATGCCCTGCCCATCCTTTCTCACTAACCTCCACATTAACTTAATACTACCAAAGACATCAAGAAAGTCGTAAGCAGTATATAAGCAAACAGTATAAAGAAAATAATTGAAGGCATTTCAGGAGATAGTAACCCACTTTCATATTTGCTCAAAAAATTTGGAAAAGCTCATTTTTTATACTTGTTTAATGCTCAACTGCAAAATCTCTACAGAGAAAAAAAAACAATTCACCCTGATCAGGTCTAGAACCCTTAACCTGGTTACATTCAGGGTCAGATTGAATAATTTTTTCTCTATGGAAATAATGCTATTTAGCACATCAGAGGTAGTCTGTTAAGATTTTTCTTGGCTATTTCACAGTCCTTGGACTTGTGTAAATGCACTTCCCATTAAAGTGGAACACCTGCCGCACAGGAGAGGCAAAGTATAGAGATTAATGGGATTAATTACTCTTGCCAATAATAAAGTCCAAGGCATAAATGATGGATTGTTTGAGAATAAAGGAATTCTTTCTGGAAGGCCAGCTTTGGCTCATAAAGTGATTGAAGGAAGGAGTGACGCTGCATATGCAAAGCAAGTTTTTAATATCTTAGTAATTCTATCATTAGAGTATTCTGGGCAATATCATCGTAAAAGTCTTAAATATTTACTATGAGTTTAATGGTGAGCGAGACGGTTTCTTAAGAATCATTTCTGTATTTAACTTAGGAGTGTATGATAAAGGAGGTGGAGCAGAAAGAGAGGACTTTAAGGAAGTGGAAAGCTCATTTCCAATCAGATTTGCAGATAACTGAACGTTTGCTGGGCATCTAGCCAAAGCACCCCTGTGATTTTTAAGCTCGAAGTAGGATCAGTGAGAATTATGGGATGAAAACTAGTTAAATATTACAGTTAAATAAAATTATAGGTCAATACTGTAGTAGATTGATAGATTTAGGTACCTACTTTTTTTCGGTTTTAGATTGAACCGGTTGAAATTCAAGGTTAGAAGGAAAAAATTATACTAACAAAACGAAGAATTAACAAGAATTATCAGAGAAACTTCATCAATAAGATGCGAAAAAAGTGAAAGTTAATTAGGGGAAGCAAATGCAATTGTTTTGGCATTTGGTTTTGAGGAAGAGGATATGCATAGTTGACTGTCATTTGAATTCAGGTGTGGAGAAAGAAGGAAAGAGTATGGTATAAGAAGAGAATGGCAATAAGTGTTGCATGTGATTGGAGATGGTGAAAAGAATTTTAGAGGGAAATTTACTGGAAACAGAAGGTGAAGAACATAATACAGTAGTTACGGGACAATTGGGGGCCGAAAGAGAGTAAGGAATAATGGATTATTGGGAAAAGGTAAAAAATAATTTGATTTTAGGTGGAAAAAGGGAAGTCGTACAAAATCAAAATGCAAGAGAAAGCAGAACATTTGCAAGAGAGACATTCACACAGGTGCTATCCTAAAACTAACCACTTATTAAAAGAATACTGTATGCCTCCCTACCCATTACTGTGACCTTGTTGTGGTTGGGAGAACATTTTAGAGGCCCTGTGATCACTAGACATGAGTTAACAGGCCATATAAAACATGCTGCTTGCAGGGACATCAATGCCAGAGAGGCGAAAGACACATCTGTTCCAATGCAAAAACAATGAATAAGAAATCCTCGGGGAAGGTTTGGATGAGAAATATTTGATGGGTTAGAGTTGCATGGATTACAGAAGTGATGAATACCAGATATTTTTTATATTGGAGGGGATGAAGATCAACGAGCAGTTGCTTATGTAATAGACCAGGAATTGAGAATAGTTAATATGGAGGAGTTGATAGAACTCTAAATATGGAGTCTGAAGTAATTAAACTAGTTAATCTATTATACAAATATACATGTCTACAAGTGGCCCATTGGAAGGCATGGGTTATGAAATGAAACAAACAGCTTGAGAATTATAGGATCTTCACCAGCTTGAGAATTAACATGTAACGTTTCAGTGAGAAAACTTTTAATGGTAATGTTTGATTGGAACGTGGCAGTTGCTGAAAATAGAGGGGGAGAGTGGAGAAAAAAGGATGAAGGGATGGATAAAAGAAATGAACGTGGTGAGATAGCAGTTGAATGCTGCAGGAGAACCGGACTTGTGACAATCACAGAGTTCAAATACCAACAGTGTTGTATGTACAATCCAAAGTTGTCGATTAAACCTGAGAGATAATAGTTAGATTGTACTGGTTAGATATAGGTTTATATTCATAAATTCAAACAGCATTTATGATATAAATTCCAGCCACTGGATTGACAAAAGCAATTATTATTAGTAGTGATCTAGCATTAAAGGTAGAACTGGATGGACAAGACATCTTCTAAGTACTTTGAAACATTCTCGTGTATAAGGATCACCCTATTTGTATTTCAAATATATACATATGTCTTATTTAGTTCTGTGTGCTTCTTGTCTCTAACTTTTTTATACCCACACTGCCTGCTCTTCTATTCTCTCTTATTCTGCTAACTTCTGTCCTCCATTACGTCCTTTAAAATCTCCCTCATATCTTATTACCCATTCCATTCACTCTCTATCTCCTTACAATTTCTTCATTCAACTCCCTCTCTTCCTTTCCAACATTTCCTCTTATGTCCCCCTTTCCACCCAGCTTACCTTCTCCACACCCACTTCTCAAAAGTCATCAATATATTGCAGTAGCCCTAACAGGTCCAATAGGTCTAAGTGCTTTAGGGTTTCCGTTGAGGAACTCCACCACAATAACAATCTAACTCTAGCCCTGACAGGATTAAAAAGCCATGTGAATGGTATAACTTGATAGGATAAGGAAACAGTAGATCTCTGAAGAAATGATTTAGAAATAAGTGGGAGGGAGAAAAAATAAGAATGTTAATAGAGAGCTGCATAAAACCATGTACAAGAAATTTAATAAAAAGCTACGATGAGTAACTGAAAGGGCAATAGAAGTAAGGTGGAGAAGAGTGTGATGAAATGGAAATATCATCTCAAAAAGGAATGATGGATATGCTAAAGTGAATATTTTTCAGCTTGTCATAAAGTGATCGGGAAAGGTAGAAGAAGTACTAGTGGGCACAGAAGAGACACGGATAGATGAAGAATAGGTGAAGACCTTCATGATAGATATGATGATTACTGGACATAGATGGGGAAAAAGAATGTGATGCAGTCAAGGATAATTTTGTCTCATAAATATTGGATTGTGAAATTACAAGAGCTTAGCTAGAAATGAAGGTGTAAAAGGCTGTAAGAATGGATGATATCCCAGTTAAATCCTTGAATAACCAGGAAAAGAATGTCGGGTGAAAAAGTTTTTTTTTACTTATTCACAGGAACTATGAGGAAGGAATCTGGCTCAAGGACTTGATGACTCCAGTTTGTACCTATATCCCAAAACAGAAAAAGTACAATTCATAAAAAAGATTGAAGTACAATGAACTTAATTGGTCATTCCTTCACGAAGCATGCAATGTTGTATGGTAGGGAAGAGAAGAGAGAGAATGGGTTCTTATGTGAGGGTAAATTTGATTTTAGGATGCAAAGGGAACCCTGAATACTACTGAGTTAATGGAGAACATTATTAATAAAAGGAACTTGTAGTATGTACAACCAAACCAGAGAAAAGGTAGAAGATATGATAAAAATGATAAAATTTGCAGGAATAACCACAAATTTGTGGACTTCTAATGTACCATCCACATGTTTTTCATTTTTCCGTGGACTACAAGGAGGTACATTATGAAGTAAATTTGGAAAATTGAATTATGTACATAAGTCTGAAGTCATTCCTCACTAAGAATAGATGACCCTTTCAAAATATAGTCATAGGACCCTCAGCACAGGTAAGAATAGTAGATTGAGAATCCAAATGGACAGCAATAAGTGCTGTACTGGTCCACTGTTACCTGTTGCCCCCATTTTTTAATAACTTTAAATTGCCAAAGAAATGGTGAGGGTAGTGTAAGAAAAGCTGGATGCAGGAGTAAAGGTAGGAGAGGGTGGATGAAGTCTGAAAATACATCTGATTTGCAGAGGACCATGTTACCTAGTTGGCCAAGGGATTACATTCACTAATAAACACCTAACAGATGTAGTGTGAGATGAAAAATATTTAGCTTGCTGAGATGGAGAAAGAGAATGTGACGCAGTAAAGGATAATCTTGTCACATAATATTGGATTGTGAGAGAACAAGACCTCAGCCATGATGACCACAACCATAAGAGGAATGTAAAATAAAATCCAAATGTTTATTCCAGCATAGTTCCTGAATATATGTTTTTTTACTAGGATGAAGATAACTAATGAATATCTTACAAATGAATAAAAAAGTTAAGAGTAAATTGAGAAGGAAACAATTCATTAGTATCGTATAGATATATCAAGTACTACAATTAAGATCAGTTAATGGAGAACCTGGATAGGCAATGTGAGGACTGGAATTTAGTTAGGGCTGTCCATTGTCTCCAGTAATTATGTGTATTTATGCAAAAGAAATTATGAAAGAGGTGAAGAATGACTTTAAGGCAGGCACAGTGGTGGAAATATTGAATATTCACGGTTTGCTGATGATCAAGCATAAATATGCTAATATGTAAAATATTGAAATTGCAGCATAATACTTTTAAATCCAGATTTGGGATAAATATCAGTCACATGAAAACTGAAGCAAGGAGAAAATGTGAAAACGAGCTCATACGAGTAACTAGGCATGCTAGGAGGATGTGTAAAACTGGAACATGCAAATTAAGAGCTAAGTTTCATGGATATAAATTTGTATTGAGGTATATCTGTGAGAATCAATGGGAAGATTTATGTTGGAAGAGAAGAGATCAACTAATTAAAGGGAATTTCTGCCATGAAACATTTGTAAATATTTAATGTCACTGTCAGTAAGAGAAGGGCACAGTTTTATAGCCATATGTGGCCTGAACCTTGGATAAGAGGGTGAGATAATATTGCAGGGTAATTTTAGCCAACATTTGGAAATATAATTGAAAAAAGTAAAATGTACAGAATAAAAGCAGAGTGAAAAAGCACTAGGATTCACTTGGGAAGAAATAAAATTGCAGGGGAAATAAACGGAGAGGCAGAGTAGATGAATAGACCAAGACGTATATAAAAGGTGTGTTACAACAGACTGCCAAAATACGAGATAGGGCCCTAGGCAAGAGAAATAGAAGGGCATTGGATAAGCATTTTTAAGGCATGAGGTGTTATGAGCGCGTCTGATGCGCTGCGCGGCAGCACTGCTGCGCAGCGCATTAGACGCATCTGCAGCATTTTGCTGGGGAGGATTGATTGTGGGTAAATAAAACTCGAAATACATCCAGAATATTTGATGAGCAAAAGTTCTCACTCTGAAGACACAACTCAAAACAGCGGCATAACTCAAAACGAAATGCGCGGTGCGCGCGACACCGACCTCATGTCCTCACTGCCTGGAACATTCCAGACTCAGGTTCCAGAAAGTGAAGTTCCAGAAGTCGGCATGGCGCAACAACCACAATGACATATGAGAAAACACAAAATTACACACATATGAACAATGAAAAACCTCCCCGCAAATAAAACATAACTATAAGGATTTTGGCAGGAGAAAAATCATTTGATTCCTCCGAATGTCTCCCTTGCTTTTGTTAATAGCCCTAGTAGCACAAAAAGGATTATATCTGTATATTTTTAGGATTTCGAAATATATCTGTATACAGATTCACAAATCTGTATTTTATACATATTTAATATGCATTTAATGATCCCTTATCACACCAAAAGGATATTATAAGTATATTTTTGAGATTCTGATATATATCGTATACAGATATGCACATCTGTTTTATATATATATTTATCATATATTTCAAAATCTCTCTACTTTTTTACGGATTGTTACAATTTGAGAAAAAAAATATTTTTTTCAAAGTTTTACTCAAGATTATATATACCATGGCATCATGATGGCCACGAATTAATGAAAAATGTGCCCAACCTTGTGGAAATTTCAGATCAGGTCTGATCTGAACCACTTCAGGTCTGATATGAGGATCGGTAAGATCTCCAATAGTGTGCTTAGGGGTAAAGATAACTCTTTGAATTAATATTTGAGAATATAGATAATTCGATAGTCGTAGATATAGATAATTCAAACTTGGTTTTCTTGGATATTTTGGTCACATGACAATAATACCCGAGTATAATGTTGTCAAGTCACTTTTGACCTGCTTTTGGACTATGAAGAAATATTTCAGCACAGTCTACAAAAAACATGTATTTCTTCAATGTCTTCATAAGGAATGAATATTATGA
Organism: Platycnemis pennipes; assembly: GCA_933228895.1. NCBI lineage: Eukaryota > Metazoa > Arthropoda > Insecta > Odonata > Platycnemididae > Platycnemis > Platycnemis pennipes. The sequence goes on from OW121852.1 coordinate 96,623,442, forward strand.
TGAATAATACATACACACTGAAGGAAGTTTATCGCCGGGAACTGTGCCAGAAGGATCCCGGCTGTTTTGGGCGAAATTGTAACAAATGGATATTATTATTAATAGTTTAAATGTGGATGACTCAAGGCCGTTATACACGGTACATTTTTTGTACTATTTCTTGTACAAACGCTTGTATTTGTTCTGATTGACGGCAGTACGCAGTGAATTTCGGACCGCGCCCAAAGTTGAATCCTGGGAAACAACAGAACATCAATTGACGCATGTTTCACATTGAACGGCGTGTGACCATCGTATAATAGGTGATAATTGTATAATTATTATATTAGCATTTTACTCCGATGGAAGGCGTCGGTTAAATCTTCAATCAGCGATAATTACACCGCTATTCTCGGAGCATCAATTAGTAAGGTAAGTTACATTCATTCTCTTATTAATTAATGTACTTGCTGAATAACGTTGACGACAACTCCTTTCACACCGAAAATGTATTTCAAGCATTCGCGATGTACTGCATTTAGTAGCCGTACTTGTAAAACAGTGCATGATATTGCGTTACTTTATAATCGTGAATATGTATAAGCTAGTCATTTGGAAGAAAAATTTGCTGTTTTCCCGGTGCATAGAATTAAAGAGGTTTTGGGTTTCCAATCGGGTTAATTGCTATAGAGCCTTTGGAGGCAAGCAACGCTTTCATTCGGTTTAATTCCAGAGTTATTCTGTAATAACTCAGAAACTGCTTAAGTTTGCAACATTTATTCTTTACATGAATGGTATTTTGATCTACTTATTAACGTAACTTTTATGCTTTGCAGCAGCGCGAAAGAAAACAACATTGTGCAGTAAAGCGAGTGACACTACCAAAATAAAGTATTGTAATCATTCTAAAGAGGATATTTAGGGATGAACCTGTACATATCACTTTCTTGGATGGAGTGAAGAAGAAATAATTACTGATTGTAAATCTTGGATATCATTGTGGGTAAGTAGTTATTCCTGAAATCTTGGTAGTTTTGGACTTCTTGGCCTAATTTTATGATTCATAATTCTGGCAATACTAAGAAAAGTCTCGAGATTACTTATGAAATGCAATGTTTGTAGACTTTATAACTTGTATCTAAGTAATACACATTACTATTAAGTAATATAACCCAGGCAAAAGCATTGAAATAGTCTATAAATGCCATAAATGCTTATACCCCAAGATAAAAAGAATTAATAGGTTTTACCGAAGTGCTTTCTATGTTATGGTAATCAGATACTTTTTCTATTTCTACAGATGTTCTTGGGCATTATTACTGGAAAGGCGTTCCTTTTAAAGACTTGGAAAATATAAAATGGAGCAGCATTCCATATGTGGGCAAGAAAAGGGCTTTCAATGGAATATGCGAGTGTAAATTGATGTCTATTATATTTTCATAATTGCTCTTTTTTTAAGTATTTTACTGGCCAATAAAATGTTATTTTTAACATCAAAGAGATAGTATTAATTTCACCATCAGTATGTTTTTGAAGTATTTATTGACCAAATAGATTTAAATCCTGATCAGGATTGCTAGATCAGATCTGATCTGGAATTTCCAGATAAGGATTTAGATCAACTCATTTCCTGATCTGGATTTTCCAGATCTAAAATTTCCATAAGGGTTAAGGAATGTCGATCGTGGTAAACACTGTTAAGGTTGTATTCTCAAGTGATCTTATTTGTATCGGGTGAATTTCTGGCATTTGGATGTCATTGACTCTCATTCAAAGTTATAGTTGAGGATGGCCTCAAATTGTCAGAGTTGTAAATTGTTAATGACGAGTAGAAGGATCTCCCGCAGTGCAAAGAAACTCGGTGTTGGAGTGGTTGGGCCAAGAGTAGGTATATTATGTTATTAAGAGTTGTCTAAGCATGGCAGATAAAAGAAACATTAGTTTCTTTTGGACATAAGTAGTTAATATTGCAGAAATGGAAGCTATGTTAACATTTCGTTCACGCTGTTGGTAAATATGTGTTGTTCATTCATAAGGAATAACTGAAAACAATATGGCTATTGTAATCATAGTGTAAAGGCATTGAAATTGAAAAGTTGTTTGGAAATGAATAATAACAATATCCCCATAATCTGACCTTACATGATATACATATTTAATCTATATAAATTCCATATAATGCCAACAGATATAATACATATAATATCCAGATATTATCTGCATGGTAGAGGACATTTGCATGAATTTTATACAGATATAATACGTATACAGTGTATTGCGTGACACGTATTAAATCTAGATATAATCCATTTCGTGCTACTAGGGAGAATACAGGTTGTGTGACAGCCGGGACATTTCTTATTACTTTAAGGTTAATTTTCGAATAATTTTTACTTGAATGGTAATGCACTGCCCTAATTTTCCATGCATATTTCTCTATCAGTTCTCCAAGAAGAATGAAAATCAAATTTGAAAAATAGAATGCTAATGAAGTGCATCATGACATCTTATCGCCCAAAAAATGTATCAAAATAGGAAGAAATAAAAATCAGTTTCACTTATTGGACCAGACGAAAATGGAGGATTTTGCAATGGAAGGTTTGTCCACTGCCCTGTTGACCTCCCTTATGACACTGATGCCCTCTTGAGGCCGTGATGGTATTCTCTTACGCTGAATGCAAGGAGAAAACTGCAGCCATCCGAGGTGAGAGACTCTCTATATATTTCAACAAGTTTGAAAGACGAAAGAGAAGAATCATAATGATGGCATGAAAACATATGCAGTATTCTTCGCTACACACTAAATAGTACCTATAGCTAAATTAATTTTCCATATGGTGGACTCCATGGCGATGTAATCATGAATTTAATTTAATGTAACCATTATATCGTTGGTAAATCTAAGTATAAATTTACCATACACATTCCATAAACGTGAGTTTACTGATATATCTATTTATTTTTCACATCTTTGATGTAATGGGGGAGTTTACTCTGAACCAAAATCGCAATTCATACACAAAATCGTTAGATGGAAACGAAAAATGAATTTTAGTGAAAACATTAATCTTCTAACCGGAGCCATTCATTCATAAATCAAAAATTAAAATAAGCAAAAGGTGACACCCACCGAAGAAGCTGCTTTGAGATCAATGAGGTAAATGATCAAGGAGGTAAATGACGTCTTTAGCGAATGATGTTTTTAGGGGAAGGAATGGAGGGGGTTCTCGGAAGGTCTGCTCGCACAGATCCTGTCGCAATCGCTCCCGTTGGCAGAGTCAGCTGTGCCCCCCCCCCCCCCCATTGCGATAAGGCGAAGTACCTAGCTTCGCGGGCTCAGTTGTGATTGGACGAAGTGGATGACGTAAGAGGTCGATGCATGGATGCATACACACTTTTCCGAAAGGGTTAAAAACATCAGTTTTTCGACGCTTATAACTCCAGAAGTAATGGACGGATCGAAAAACGAAAATATTCAGGTCTTTTTATTTTGCAAACTCTATCAGATTCGGAAAAAAATATGCTAAACGACCCCTTGAATTTCTTTTATTGATCAATCCTCAGATTGGTTTGACGCAGCTCTCCACTGAGTTCTTCTATCGGCTAATCTCTTCATATTTACGTATTTCTTCACTTTCACACCCTTCACCACCTGTTCCATATATCTCTCTTTCAGCGACTCAAATTTCGATTTTGAAATTTTCAATACTGATACGGTTAAAAAAAATAAGAAATAAAATTTTTCTTGCTTGGCTATTATACTTCGCACTCATTCTTCGAATTTGAGTACGTATAAAACCTTGACGCCATCCCTTTTGGATATATAGTTTTGTTTTTAGATATTTAATTTTACAAATATATATATATAATATTAAACAAATTATGTCCACGCAGAGAAAATTTTTATATGCTATAAAGTATACACTTACGCAATAACATTAAAAAATTGCCTTTTCTAATTTTCTCGTTTTCATGATTTGTGGAAAAACCGGAGATGATATACGAATTTGAAGGTCATTTTTGGAATCCACAGAACAGTACACCTCTTCATTTCAAACAACAATATCTTGCTTATTGGTTGATAGTCACAAATATTCCTAGCGCTTAGTACCTATTCCAAAAATTTTCATCACTTTCCCGTAAAATCAGAAACAGCAATTTCTTTAACCGTTAATTTTATATAAAAATCGAGAGCGTAGACCACTAGTAAATCTATTTATTTTAAAAATTAGTAATTTTTAACTATATTGGGGCCCTGCAGTGAAATTTTTTTGACGATAAACTTTACTTTTCAACTGCTCACGCTTGGTATAGTCTGGTTGGAGAGCAATTAGCTGCCGAGTGAGTCAGCTGTCGTGAGGCGCGATTATAGACTAACTTCTGTCCTTGCTAATATTGATGATCCCCCTGTTGGGGGCCCTAAGCCGCCTCGGGCCGGGGCCCTCGGCGATCGCCGACCTAGCCAGACCGCCCTTGGTCAAGGCGTTGAATTCACGAGGCTATTCCTTTTTGTTTATTCTCTCAAATATTTGTTGTATGATGTCGCATTAATTGTATGTGACATAATTTGAAAGCGGAATTTGACGTATGCGCAATTTCGCGGATGGACTGGTGAATGCATATCATATCACATTACTTTATTAATTCATGCTTTTTCAACCACCCACGCAAAGATCAACCCGGCAGATTTAGATTTGAGGGTGGGGCTCACTTCGAACTCAGCCCTTGAGTACGTGAATTTTGCTCCGTCGAAGATGTTGGCCAGTCCCTTTTCCTGATCGTCTCTTGTGTTTCTGACACTGAGGATGTGTCAGCGCGCTTAGCACTAAATCAGTGGCAGGATCCAGCGTTTCGTAGCTGAATATTCTGGGCCCTTATTATTTTGTTTGTTTCGTCAATATATTAACGTATTTTATTGATTGTAATGATTAAATACCGCATTCACAACGATTTCATTCGCATAGTGGAGGATGATATCCGAAAATGATCTATTGCATTTCCTAGGGCTTATTGTCGCGGCGATGTTTGGTTAACCTAATAACTACGATATTAGTTATTAGGTTAACCAAAGATAGTTAGATACACCATCAGTATGTCGCTTTGTTGAACTACAGTGAAAGAACCTTAGGCTTTGGTTACTTTCGGAGAATGTGACGCTGTGCGTGATTAACGTTTTGAAGAATGTGAGTCGCACCACTTGTGCAAACGAGATGTAATCCTAGCTCCTCACATCACGGGCAGATCATTCAATAGCTTAAAAAATCATACTCAAACATTCGAGTACTAATGTTCAGACATTCGAGTAGTAATGTTCAAACATTCCTTCTTATTCGCACCATTCGTGACCATACATAGAGAGAAACGGCTGTGAATTTTAATTCTCTTCCTTCAATTAAAATTATTCTAAGACATGGTGGTAAGGAAGTGCTCAATCTTTATTTAAAATGTCATTAATCTTTACTGTCCAAACCCTTCAGTATTAGATCATGCAGTATTTCAACGCCCAGGAATTACTTGTTATGCCACTCATGTCATTAGTAACTTGAAAATGGAGCATGAGCAGGTAAAATCACGTTCTAGTTGTGATAGGAGTGAGAACATTAAAATTATCTGACTTTTAAAACCTTCTTCCCTCACTCTCACTTTTTTTGCGAATAGTCACCTTCCACCCCCTGCCAGCCGCCATTGCGATAGTTCTTGGGGCGATTAGACGTGGTTACAAAAATAAATTCCCTGTTAAGTGTGTAAACTTTGAAGCGAGATACCGCTACTGCTGATCATTGAAAAAGTCTCATAGAAATTCAATGAGGTGAAAGCCTTAGACTGGATATTTTTTTCGAGCAACTCAACTCTTTTATCGCCCCCGGTTGATGCTGTTTATTGTTCTCGTCCAGAGTCATTCGAATCGCGTGAACTATTGCGAAGAGAATCTTTCCCCGCGCGCTTGCGTTGTTTGTTGCGTGTCAACGGGTAGAGCTAATGCGAAAAAATATTCTGTAATTATTTTGAGCTAGAGTCGATTATGTTCGTCCAAGCCCTAAATCTATCCGTACTCGCCTCACAGCTCGTCTTTGCACTTGCGAGTTTATCACTGCATTGGTTTTAGCTTTTCAGTAAGCACTAATATATACAGGTTAAAAACATTGGATCTGCCGCTCATCGCAGTTCAAGTCCGCCTCGTAATATGGCACGATATTGCGAGAAATCGGCCGCAATGTGCATTGCTAATGGTGTAACCTCGCGAGAGGAAGGCGGCGGCTAAAGCAATTTATGAATACCAGGCGATAAGAAGTATCATGCTGTCATGTAGGCACGCAATTCCTGGAATCGTACAATATGCGATAGCAGGCGATGAGAGATATTGTACAATTTACGATATAATTCGATGCATGACCTCATGGGACAATTCCAGCAGTCATTAAGAAGCTTACATGTAGACTCTTTTGCGATACCGAGTCAATAACGCACTGACAAATAGATCTATTGCATCGAAAAGCCCTTGCTGCCGCTCTCCTCCGCACGAGGAATTGGTGTGATATGGGGCTGTAGGGGCTGGGTGGAAAGGTGAGGTGTGTGGTAGGGGTAAGGTTTGGATGAAAAGCTCTGAGGGGTTGAAACTCGGGAGCGAGGCTATGTGGTATCGAGAGGTAGGCGGGCAGGTGAGAGGGACTGGTACCGGGAGGGAGGGAAAGTGCGCAAGTCCCGCCCCCATTCCGCAGAATCTCTCCCTGCTTTTTTGACTCCCACAGCTTCTTCTCTCCTCCCCTGCACTCCGCCCTTGGCTTCATTCCCCAGTGGTTTTTTCCTGCCCTCCACCTTATCAAGTTGGCACCTTTTCTAATTTTCGTTCGAGCGTTGGTATTTGTATTTACAGCGATCAATATCGTTGTACTCTTTGAATACGCAAGCAGCCCTCGTGGCGTTATGCGCGGCGTATTGGGCAAGAGGGTGAAGTGGTAGAATGTGAACGCTTTGTGTGCCATCTACGCGTTCTTTCTTACTTTCCTTTCCCGTCGTTAGCATGCTCAAATAAGTTTTTGGTAAAGCTCTCGATAGATTTTTCAAATGCTCCTCCCAGCTAATTTATCTGTGGGAGAACCATTATGAGCTAAAACCGAACGGACCTCGCTGGTTTGGCCATTTGAGAGAAAGGATGAGTACGAGAAAGGTGCATGAAATTAATGTTGGAGCAGTAAGGCCTAGTGGCATAATGAAGAAATAACGTTTGAATTCATGTCTTGTGTATGTCTTGTAATTCATATACGGTGAAAAAATCTAATAAAGAGGAGATGAGAAGAATGTTGTCGATGAATGATATGGAAACAGAAGGAAAGTACCGAGTTTTTAGATAAAATTAAGGCGGGTCGGAAATATCCTTCAACATGCGCTTCAACTTTTATCTGTGGAACCAACAAGAAAATAATACAAAGCACTTTGGGCAAGATGAAAAGGTCGTCGACTTGCCCCGGTAGGCATTGTAAAACCTTTCTGATTTTTGTGGTAGGGCTTACAGGAGTAAAATATCAACAACAGTGATTGTGAGCAGCTTATTCATTAAGGTAGCCACGCATAGCAAAGAATGAACAAATATCTTATCAGTTAGTCAATGAGATCTTACATTGCAAGTCTTGAAAATTACATCACGTCAGGCAATACAGGATAATCATATGATAAAAAACGTAATGGCGGCAGCGTCTTCAGTGTGGGAGTTTTTAATATCTAGTGGTATTACGTAGCAGTTTAAACTATAAATTAATAATTTTTCAGCTTGCCCCGCTCGTCAACTTGCCCCGGTCTCCCCTACGTATTCACTGCTCTTCGGATTCTGCATGGTACTTCAAATCCTTTGTTTCAATTCGTAGATGGAATCACAAGAGCAGTGATGAACATTTAGCTTTCACAGAGTCAATGATATGGATTGCAGTGCCTTTGGTATTTCGGTTAAATCAAAACTGTCGGATTTATTAAGAAAGCCAGATACAAAGCAAACACTCATCTCATTATGATGCAATATTTGATCAAGGAAAAGAGATAATTTGTGGTCGGACTGTGTTTCCCAACCGGTGCAAATAGTCCGCGATGCCTACCCAGGTTCCAGAGTAATTAAAGAAGGCTCAAGGACACGTGCGTGCGTGTAACGCAAGTGCGTGTGTATCGGATTTATTGAGACTACCAAAGGTAGCATGAAATAATTCACTATTTTCTATGCGCATAAGTACCAATTGGTAAATTTAATTTGGCCTAAAATTGTTTTCACCTGCTATTTTTCCATCGATATTCTATTCCTTAAATTCAAATATATATTTTTTTATTTAACGAGAATATTTCACATTGGAAATTTTCCCTCTAATCATGTCTACCTCTCTGAAATGACTGTGAAACGTGAAGCGAAAATTACTCATAGGGTGGGTGCGACCGCTGGTCAGGATTAATTTTCGGTATTTATCCATTCAATTAGATTTTATTCCATTGCTGTCTTTGATCTGTATACTTTTCGTTAACGTGCCCTTGGAGATCATTGTCTCGCGAGATTATTTTGCCGCAGAAAATACTTAGATGATGGTTTCCGTCGCACATTGATATCGTTTATTTTTTTATTGTGTATCTGACTCAAATTTCACTTACTTTTCTCACTTTTTGTCCTTTGCGTTGTTCCTCACGGAATGAAGGTGCTCGTTTATGTATAAATTCCTACCGTGTTCAACAAGTTATCTCATGATCTGAATTTTTGCACACATCCCATTTTCAAAACTTCTTACTTTTTATCAATCATTATCCATGAAACTGATATCACTTCTATAGGTACGTTGTAATTTTTTGCCTCATGAAGCAATGGCTTCCAGCCTTTTAGTCTCTGCGCCTAATTTTCCTTAGGAAAACCAAGAACCACCAAGATACATTTCGAAATTCAGTTTTTTTCTAATTATATGCACTTACGTTGGTAGTTTTTTTTTACTTAGTAGTATTTACTTAGGCACGTTTTAGACATATCTTCGTAGAAGGCAGCGTATTCAGCCGGTATGAGACCCACCCTGTACACAAACCTCGATATCCCACTAAAGGTGCGCATCCCACCGGTTGGGAAGCACTCCTAAAGACCATAGATTTGCTCTTTTTCTTGATAAACTATTGAATTCAAATGGCAGGAATATATTTATTTGCTTTGCAACTGGCTTTCTAAATAAATCCTACTGTTTTCATTTAAGCACCTGTTTCTTCATTCTTGTTACGTTTTTTGAATTGGGAAGATTATTGTAAAACATTTATTTAATTATGTTTATCGGAAACATTATCATTACAGAACTAAGGTTTTATTATTCATTAATTACTACAGTTTGCGCGCTAGGGGATAACATAACTCATGAAAATGTTTCAGTCCTTAATTAAGATTCACTGAAGTCTTTTAATAACTGTTTTCCAAGCGAAGTGTGGCCAAGCGGTTGCTCTTTTGTCGGCGTCATCAATGCGTAAAAGATCTTACTCAATTAAGTGAAATCATTATAATGACCATAAGATGAAAATTCTGTTGAGTCTGCGTCTACTGTATACAGCTTTTGAGTCCAGATAGAGAGTGAATTAGGAGGGTGGGTTTGTTCTCTTATTGTCGTGACGTTGGTATTTTCTTTTCGCTGATATATTGACCAATGTTATCGAAAACTCTTTACTGTACCATTCATCATAAACATTTTTATTCATTTATTTTATCCATATCATCACCAGTATCTCGCGTATAAGTACCTGCGTACTTATTCAAGCTAAAATAAGCGAAAAGAAATCCTATCAAGCCTTCTCACGTAACGAGTGGTATTTGGTTGCGTGAATTAACGTGAAAACAGTATATTATTTTTTGGTTCAATGATTACTAGCTAATATCTCCCTTGTTTCGCCTCTATAGCTATCAACCGAATCCCAAATGCCCACCCAATTTGTTTTATCTACATTTCTGTCGTCCCGATATTTCTTGATCTTATTTCAGTAGTCATTGCAATTGGTATAAAAATTAATGTTAACTGAGAGAAGAAGAGTGTAGGAGGGTAAAATTGTTTCTTGTATGTGAGGATAGAAGGCATGAGGAGGGACGGGCAGAGGAAAGAAAAATAGTACGGCAGGTGTTGTATTAAATTCGGGGTTGATAAATGTTTGCCATAATTAACCAAAACAAATCAAGAAGGGTCGCATACTGCCATCAGCACACGCATTTATTACATGCATCAATAAATAATATTATTACGTGTGCCCCGTAGGTTTTTGAAAGTTTGAACGGAGCTGAAGACTAATGAAATTCCGTCCAGTTTCGGCTATGCCAATGGCAAGGTGCGTCGATCGAAGACATCGCATAAATAACTTGAAAACGAGTCTATCATTCCTCTCGGACCAACTTTTATTAGCTGAAGATCCTGGCGACGTTGACGCAACGACCTACGCTGAAGAGGCCTAGAGTGCTTATCGCTCCGCTATTCTGATCCTTTGCGCATTGAAATCTCCTAATCCGAACGAGAGTTTTAGTGCTGATCGTAGATTCGGTTGGCAGTCTTGATCGCGGCTCAACATCCGTGGACCAGAATTTCAAGGGAAAAAAACACTCATGTGTATTCCGAAGGGGGTGCACAACTTCGGATTAACTCTCCGAATGAAAGGAGACCCGCGTTATTGAGCTCTCCTTATAGGCCGTAACATTCGATGACGCCATGCATTCTCCCTCCCCTCAGTAGGGTCACCAAATCTTTCCAGTTTCTCCATCCCCTAGAAGTGCGGCGATGAACGCGTATAAGCTTACGTTCGCCCTCTTTACCTCGCCGAACCTTTTTCCGATTCGGGTTCACCTTCCCTCCCTAGTATTCGGTCCGGTGTGAGTCCTACCCCAATGTGCAGTCCCGTCTGGTCCTCATCGCCAGCCACGCTCCGTCCCTCCTTACCGGTCTGCTTCCGTCCTCCCCCCCTCCGTCTCTCTTTCCCGCCGCCCTCCCCGACAACTACACCCATTGCCGGCGTCCGCCGCTGCATCCGCCCCTTTTCTCCCCACATCTGCCTCTCCCCTCCCACCATCCCCCTTCCATGACCACCCCGTGCACTTACGCCTTCATGCTCCGGCCCCACCCCCCGACAAACCAGCCCCCTCGCACTCCCCGTCGCGGAAGCCTTGCGATCTTTCTCGGCGAGACCTCCTCCCTCTCCCATCCCCCTTTTATTCAAGCCTTTCTCTATCCCTCTTTCTCCTCCCCTCTTTTTGTAGGCCGGGAACAGCCAATCCCCGGCCACGAACCGTGTACTCCATGCTCCGCTGCTGCTGCCTGTCTCGATACAGCGCTGTGGGGGAGGAGGTGATCTTAATATGGCGGTCGGGCTCTCTTTCGCACGATAGCGAATGTTCGTCCTGGCGTTTGGGCGGGGGTGGGCCATCTAGAGGGTGCCGATTCCCTTGAGAGGTGCTAGGAAATCATGTAGATGTGGGAACCAGAAAGGAGTGACGTAAAAACTCATCTTTTTCAATTATCATGATCACAAATAATGCATCGAATATAAATGGGTCTTTCCAGTCTCAGCTTGACGGGAAAATCATCGTCATGCTATCCATAGATTTTCGTACATTTCCTCCTTCGCTGCATTATTTTTCCTTCTTCACATTTTATTCTCCGATCCTTGGCGCCAGAAATATGTTTTCTTTTACTCCTATCCTCTCCTCTAACCCACCTTCATCTGAGGTTCGAAAGTCCACCCAACGTTTAACTAATCCTGGGCGTTCACTGGGGGGTCAGATTGGTATGGTGTTGGTCAGGCAAAAGCTAAGATTTTTTCAGCGTAATCCCGGTTCATACTTGACTACTATTTTGAATGCACTTCAAGTCCGGTGCCCAACTTGTAAGACGTCGAACGGTGGACTTCTCCAGTTGACAGCAGGAAAACGCCGACGTTCCTGTCAACCTTTTGTAATCTGATGAAGTCTACCGGACATTTATTTCTTTCAGACATTTCTTCTTCTGTGTTCTCCAGATTTCTCTAGATTCGCTCAAGATCTAAACTCTTAGCCCTCAGAGATTTTTCAATGCTCGTAATGGCGCGAGCGTCATCTTTACAAATGTGGTTTTATGTCGGTAGTGACGGAACTTGCCCATGTAGACCGAAAAGCCAAAAATTTACAGTTTTCGCTTTGATTTTTGTTTCTTCATCATCACCCTAACCGGTCCAAATTAAAGTTATAGAGCACTGAAAACTTTTCCGTTTAGTATAAAAATGTTTATTTTTGTCGTTCATTTAATTATGTGTACTTTCATGATGCAGAATATTGCTTTTAACTTTGTAACCTTCCCGCTTCCACAATCAATCGAGATTTTAAAAGACATCTTTTCATTTTTTTGGTATTTCGATGGTGTCTTCTTTATATTTCATGAAATCTTCTTATTGTTCGCATAAGCTAACCCTTATGGATGGTTTTTGGTTGAACTTTATAAAAAGGAGACCGCCGAAATAACACGTCACCAAATTCATTATTGCCATATTGTATTCTATTGTATATTTATATGCATCTTTCTCCTCACTGCCCGTTACGATCAATGCGTAATCATAAGCCTTCATGTTTAGTATTGCCTCATTCGCTGGCTCATGTTTCATTATTAATCTTATTCCGAAAATCCCTCGCATCCATCCCGCTGCAGCCATGCAGAACATCCACCCTGGGTAGAGAGCATTTTAATGGCACCCAGTCCTCAAGACTCGGCCGAGTGCACTTCATTCAAGTAAGGAATTTCAAATCTGGGGCGCGCTCGGAAAGAAACGAACCGCAAACTCCTGTCCCAGAAGCTTTCATTCCCCTCCCACCGGCGGGACGAGCCTCCTTCATCCCCTATCTTAACTATCCCACTCCGCTCATGCTCGGTCGTGTAGAGGTTCCATTTCCTTCAGGTGCCTCCCCCCTCATCCCCCGGCCGCCAAGTGCGTCCTACTCCACCCCAAGTACTCACCGCTCCGTCCGGCCAGGGGAAAGAGGCGCGGAAGGGGCGAGAGGGAGAATGGAAGGCGGAAATTGACCTCCCAGAGCCTCCTCTCCTATTCCATCCGTCGCAGCCGTCTCCAAATTTCCACAGTAATGACGGAAGCCTGCTTCGCTTCGCTCTTTTTTCCGTTTCGTTGTCAATGCGAAGCTCTGAAGTTCTCAAATGAGACTTCTTTACGCACGGTGCCCTCCCGGTTTCTGAACGGGGATTGATCTGTAGGAGAATGGCCACGGATTCGAGGGGGAGTGGGAAAATAAAGTTTCCCCGGTGTGGAATCTTCCAGTATTTTCATTCAAATCCTAGAAAGCAGAATCTAACTATAGGCGAATATGACGTTTCTTTAAGTTCCCCCAAATTACTTAATGCGTTGGCATAATGCATCACTAGGATAAGGAGTTTTCTTTAAACTGGGCATTCAGCGGGCGATTGGGAAAGTGGCCTCAAAATCTTAACTGCAGGCACATCTCTCCATACTCTTGAATTACTCCCTTCGAAGCAAGGAAGGAGTATTTATTATTTGTTTCTGGACACCATGGCATTGTATCCAATGATCCTAATGGAATCCATCCGAACAAAAAACCGTAGATGACTTGACTTGTTATTTATTTAACCTGGGTGGGTTAGGACGGTGTCGTCCTCTCTACCACCCACCCAGGGTGGTAGAGAGGACGAGACAGAGTAGGAAGAGAGACGAAACATCTTCTTTGTGCTCAAATTGTCTTCTACCTGCCAGATGTTTTTTGGGATAGTGAATAAAATTAAGAATCAAAAGAATCATGTTAATTTACAATTTGAGCTGCAACCATCTCTTTAAAAAACTAAAAATATGATGGAAGTATCAGAAGTTCTTTTAAAATGGATAGTGAAAAGTTGTGGCAGTGAATCAAATGGCCTTAACATTTTGTGGTTGGTTCAAAGGCATTTGAGTGCTCACGTATCTGCTTGAAAATTTTCCCCATGACAAACACCTTGTGTTTTGAGAATTGAAATTCCAATCAGTTGTAGTCATGGATTTTAGGTGCTTCAACGGCTACGGTTAAAAACCCGTCTAATTAAAGGTATTAATCCGAGGATGAAGCAATCCCATGCGGGATTCGAATCCGCGATCTTCGGGTTGGCAGTCCAGTGCGTTACCGATCCGGCCGCACGGTTGGCCTGAAATTTAAATTCCCGAAAACTGAACTCAGAGTAAAACGCCCTAATAGAGCTATCTCGGAAGATCCTTAGAAGAATTGAGATCTTTATGAATTACTGAGTGATATTATTGTAACATGGAAAGTTTTCGGTGTTGCTGATTCGTGCAGCTATCGTTTCAATTCATCTTGACTGGAGTTACATCTCGTGCGCGATAAACTTAAGTCTCAGAACGTAATTTGAAATGTCAATTAGAATATTTTTTACATAAATGTGCAATATCGTACGGGAGAAATTACATTTTTCTTGTCAGAGCTAACCACAGTTTTTTTGTAGGAATATTTGGACTTGCATCGCTAAAACTATGGGAATGTATTCTATAACAATAACAGTGACTTGATAGTATTGTATAAAATCTTCTTTTTCTGGAATAATTTTAAATGTGTACTATGCTTCAAAAACATGTAAATGTGCTCGCGAAAAATAAGTTCATTTTCATGGATGTATTTTGCAGTTTGTTTGTCACAACTTTCCACTGGTTTTAATGGTGAGTGAACATTCACGTCAAACTATACAATCTCTTCCATGCTTTGATTATTTAGTTTCCTTCTTATAGGAAAAGTGTTTGGAAATCCATGTTTGGCTGAAAATCAAACGCCTCTTTCCTCGGCTCTGAGCATTGTTCAGTAATTCGTTGGATTATAATCTAATTGAATGGTTACATCATTCAGTTTCGTCATAATTTGATGTTTTTGGCCGCTTTTCAATGGGAATACGGAGAACAACGTGGATACGCTAGTGCCCTTATTTTTGGGTGGCCTTCAGGTTCTTTTTGGACAACTTAAAAAGATTCCAAAAATACCTCATGATGCTTATTATGGATAACGGAAAGGGTATCCATAAATTCGAAGTATTTGGTCCGGAGTAATTGACCTTTCATTATATCTTGAGTTAAGTGATTTTTTGAAAACTGAGCGTCCCTCTTAGAGAACCACCCTGTCTCTATAAGGAGCAATTACAATCCGTAGCTATGGTTGCAAGCCCCAATTGGGAGAGAAGAGATGACGTATTAAAATATAAATGGAAAAATTTTTTCCTTGGAATATTGGCTGGCATGTACTGCACTTGCACTGGCATGTTAGTTGTACTTTATTCGTGCATAAACATAAGAATATGATTCATGTGATTTCGATCGAAATTTATGACGTTTTTTGTTCATCCTTTCCTCATATTTATGATTCGACGTCTATGATACCATCTTATTGCCGTCACTGCTAGAGGAGTTGACTGATAACCGAAGACATTTTTTCCCTGATAAGTGGATTTTTTGTGAAGAAGTAAGAATATAGAGGGTGGAAAGAAACCCATCGTCGGTATTGCTCTTATATTTACGAACGACTTAATGAGGTCCTCGATTGTTCCCTCTATCCGACGGACGGAGAACTGTACCTAGTTGCAGTGAGCTCCAGCACTAAAGCAGGATATACCACTGAAAAACTTGTCACTCCCGATATTCGAACCAGTGCCTTTCGAATGGTAAACCCACCACTCTAGTTACCACATGAACTCAATTCCTCATATTCGTGCTCAGTTCTGCAAGAATAACTTAGCTGTGTTTAATATTTTAATTTGGTTTTTAAAAGCGTATTGAATTTCAGCAAAAGCTGTTCAACAGGTCTTCCACCAGTGTAAAGCAAATTTGGTCAATACAACATTTCATCGGAGCATTTCTTTGCATAGTAAAGGTTAAAATAACATTCCAAGGTTATAAAGGTTTTGCTGTTTATACTACCAGGTTTGAGGGATTAAAAGTTATCATTAAGTGTGGTGATAACATACATGCAAATAGTGAAAACGGTTCATGCTAAAACAAAGCCCAAATCGTAGAAATTGGCAGCACTGTGTAAAATTGCGTAGAAAAAAAATGGAAAAATATAACGGTTTAGTTTGTTGAATGCACGAACTCGGTGTTTTTTCCTACATTACTCACAGTCCGATTTGATTCTAAATGGTCCGAGGTTTGTCGTGTTTATTTGTTAGGTACGCAGATTTTAAAAATCACACCGCGAACGCATTTTTATTGCGAATTTAGTCCACATTTGTTCGTTTTTTTGCGGAGTTCAATTTTACAACAGCACTCCGAGCATCTCATCCCCTTATACGTTGGGTTCCGTATTGATCAACTACGGCGGACAGGTGGTCTCGCTAGATATTCGCCAAAAGCACTCGTTTGCCCAAACATACTCATTAACATTTCAACGGCCTAAGTTTATGTACTTCACTCTTCGTGTTTGGAGATGCTATCACGGATATTTTATCCATCTCTGCCCGCTAGGGAAAATAATCCCACCAATCTTTCGTGAATTTCCCTCTCTTTTTCAACATTTTCCGCTCCCACCCTCCTCCTGTTACTCATCCTCCCCTTCCTACCCTTTCCCGCTGATCTCTCCGGTTTCTTGTTTTCCTCCGACCATTATAAAAACTCCGCTGGTCGGGGTGGAGTCTTTTCAGCCCTCCGTTCTGCGCGCCTTCTTAGTTAGTCCGCATGATGAGGAAGTCCCTTCTCCTTCCACCGCATCCTTAATCTCGTTCTTGGGAGCATTTGGCGATTTTAATTCTGGGGGAAAGAGGGGCAAGGGAAGATTTCTCACGAGGGACAAAAAAATGATGATAATGACGACGACTAAAAAGAAATTCTCTCAATCCGATTTCGAATCCTTGCCCTCCTCTGGCTTTCTCGAAACCCTAGCGCGTCCTCCCCTTCAGCCGTTTCCCCTCTCCATGCACATTTCCCCTCTTCGGTCCGGGTATGTGTCTCGGAAAGGTGGGGAGATAGGGATGGTGGGGGGGTCGTGGGAATCCCTTTGACCCTTATTACCCTTCGTACCTTCCACCCCTCCCCCATGCCGCCGCTCTCGTAGCCCGTGGGCCGCGCGGCCCGCGCCGATTCCCACCGATCCTCCACTTCGGTGCCAGCGCGGGGGCAGCCGCCACCTTTCCGTTGGAGGAACGCGTGTCAGACGTAGGATGGGAGCAGTTTAGTTCGCGGTCCACCTCTTTCCCTCTACTATTTCCCTCTACTATTTCCCCTTCCCACTCCCGCTCTCACACGGACCCTCCGAGCGCCATGATCGAAGACCCTTCGTGAGGGTATGAAAGAATTTTCATCCCGCTCCCCGCACCGATAAATCGTTCGATCGTTAAAGGGAAGGGGTGGGCGTGGCATGGGAGTCAGGATTGTTTCCGAACGCCGTTCGCGTATCGAAGCGTCGTGGGAGTCTGCTTTTGGAACTCGTGGGGTGTGTCGTAAGTGGCGTGTAACAGATCTTTTTCGACTCTGTTGGAAGCGGAGATGGGTTCCATTGAACGCGACGACGCGTCGCGACGCGACATCCAGGTCCCTAATGCTTCGGCCTGGCGGCAAAAAAATCCCGGGCTCATATGCAATCAGGGGTATGAACAATAATAACAGATCTTTATTGGGGCGAGACAAATTAGGATTTGAGATAAATAGTTCTCTACCTGTCAGAGTAGGTTTTCATTAACCACTTTTCCTCTCTTTCGACACTTCTGAACGTCATTATCCTATTTTAGCGCAGATTATGTTATACATGGAGTGATAAAAAAATAACGAGAATAACTTCTCTCTGTTTTCTTCGATTTCAATGGCGTGGTGCATCATTAGTTCCTGTCATATGGTCAGTAAAGAATACTACCTAAAAGCTATGCGCCATTTGCGTGAATCAATCCGACGAAAGAGCCCAGTAGTGTCGAAAAACAACTCCTGGAAATTGCACCACGATAATGCTCCCGCTCACACCTCAATGATGATTTCGTTGACGGTCACTGACGTTCGTGATTTTTCGGTAAAAAAAACAAACCGTTATTTTTCCTCAGCCACCGTATTCGCCGGATATGGCCCCCTGTGACTTCTTTCTATTCTTGAGGTTGAAGAGAAGGACGACGTTTTGCCACCACTGATGAGATAAAAACAGAATCGCTGTAGGAGCTGAACTCCATACCTAAAAGTGAGTTCCCGAGGGGCTTCCAAGATTGGAAAAAATGCTGGCACAAGTGTTATTACATCGGAGGAGGATTACTTTGAAAGAGACAAAATTGATGCTGATTAATAAATAAATGTTCTTTAAGAAAAACGAAAATTCCTGTTATTTTTCGATCAAACCACGTATCTGAATGCCATCGATCGATGGTATCGCGATAAAGCATATCGCCTTCTTCCTCCTTCCTCTGTCTCCCAGCGTTTTGCACTCTCTTTTCGGCCTAGTTTTCTTCGGCAACCTTCCTTTCTTCCCAACTATGCCCAGTGCTTCATTATTAGTCTTCCTTTCCGTACTTCTTACACTCTCCATTCTTCTCCATACCTGATTCTCGAGCGCCTCGAATCTTCTCCCCTCCTTCAAAGTCTATGATTCACTACCATAGGACGCCTCCGTTCGTATCATACTCCTAATCTCTTGTTAACATCTCTACCAAGAGTTCCCGAATACGTCCATTATTTTCCGTGCTTTAGTCATTTCGTACGCCGTCAAGTTTAGTGTAGCAATAGGTACGCTCACCTGCAAACCCATTGGCCGTAGATTCGAGTTCCACCGCCATGCCGAGTGGCCCGCGCACTTGACGGGCGATCTTTGAAATAGGTGTTGTTTGTAATACACGGGCAGCATTTCCTATACTTGTGCGTTCTGAACTATTTCTTCTAATTATTTCTTTCTTACGCTGTCCATCGCCTGTTACTCACCTTCCCTGATAGCAATCCTCTTTCACCTCTGGAAGTTTTTGTTTCCCTAGTTTATCATTTGTCTTCACCTCTTCTTTTCTGCTACTTTCTTTTTATTGACATTCAAGTGAAATCTGATAATAATCTTTTCCTCATAATCTAAATATTTTCCATATAAGATTAATGTGGTTCAAAAGCTAGTTCTTTGAGGGAAAATTATGGGTTGAGATTAGACACTTTTAGTCAAAGCATGTACATATTTGTGTTAATAGCAGTTATTCCTCAGATAAAAATACCATTCGCCTTTACCGGGACTCGAACCCGGACCCCCTATTTTTCGGCCAGGTGCTCTACCAGTTGAGCTACCAAGACGTCCTATTTCTCTGTGGAAATTATAGACTTTAAAGGAACAAGAAGTTACCGGACTGCTGGACATATTATGTCACAAAGCAGCCGAAGTCGTGCGCATGACGCCACCGTCCACGAGGTGGCGGTACAACATATTTGTGCTGTTTATCAAATTTTAGATCAGTTTGAGTTGTTTATCAAATTGTAGACCAAATCCACCGTGGCATGACGGCGTTCTTGAAATGCTGTAGAGAACTTCGTTATGATAATGATCTCATGCTATCTCTCGAAAGCATTCATAAAACGTTTTATATGAGGCAATATGCTTATGATGAAATTCCTTGATATCATGCAGGAAAGTATGCAACTTTTGAGGCTAATGCATTTCATAGAGGTAGTAGGGGAAACTAGCGCCTGATAATATATTTTGAGGAAATTATTGTCCTTAACTGATTCGTGGTCATTGGATGCCTGTAAGGCTATGTTGCGGGGCGTACAATTTATCTGGTTAATGTAGCTGGAACTCTTCATCATTCCTTCATTATTTTGGCCCCTCTCTTCAGTGCCCTCATCCGGTGTCATTTCCAATTACGCGCCTCCTCGTTTTCACTCGGGGGGCTTGGTCTTCCCCTCTCTCTCATCTCTTTTTCTGCCTTCTGTACAATTTCCCGGGGAATTCCGCTAATTAGGAGAAAGGAAACTCGTGGAGAGGGAGAGATGAGCTTTTGTGGATAATCCAATCCTAATTAGGAAACGTTTCCTTCGAGGCATAGGCTATGAAGTAGGCACCCTTTCGAGGAAGAAGCGAACGAAATGTTTTCGACATTTGGTGGGAAGGAGAGCAGACATCGGATAGTCATGTGATTTGTTTGTGCTCCCACGGATTCCTGCGTAATATACGACGCTATTTAAGGAGATGTCCTTCACTCTTTTAAGGGGTTTGTAAATCAAGTTAGAATGTTTTCCATATTCATTGTCCAGTGAAAGTTTTAAGTTGATGTAGATATTTATTCTGTTTTACATATATGCGTTTGGTGGCATGAAGTGAACTTTTTGGGTTGGTGGAGGAAAATTCTGAAAATATGTCTTATTTAGATTAATTCAAAGGTGTGATTTACATCCGAAGCCATAGAGAGAGAGGGAATTTTCTTCAGTATTTCAATTAGTCATTTGCTTCAAATCATGTGAAATTTTCACATTCAATTGAGTGATATGTGAAGAGACTCTTTCCCGGCGTATATAATTAATGAATTCCTCTCGGGCTTCCGCACGGGTTAAACACTCCATACCGGCCAACGTTTCGAGGAGCGCGTTGCTCATCGTCATCAGGGCAGTGTGATGACGATGAGCAACGCGCTCCTCGAAACGTTGGCCGGTATGGAGTGTTTAACCCGTGCGGAAGCCCGAGAGGAATTCATTAATTCAATTGAGTGCTTTATGTTCAATTTTGAGATTTGACTGAATGCTTTCAGTTGAATGTCAGCCATGCTTATTCCTTCAATATTTAAAAACCTCTTGTTTATGGTCCAAGGGTATGCTCAGAAAAAAACGAAGGAGATAAAGATTAATGGCATGGACTGTTTAGGTAGAGGGATAAAATTTTAAGAACTGATGGGCAAATAATGTGATAAAGTTGGGCAAGCGGATAAGAGATTGAGAGGAATGTCTATAAATAATATAAATAAATGTGGAAGTCGAAAGGAGTTTTAGGGAAGATACTGTCCGAAACTTACCTCTTTTTGGCTGGAGATCAGAGAGGACCATTTATCAGCGCCTTAATAGAGAGAACCCTATTGTCACATACATGCCCTAGAAATTGTGCACAAATTTTTCTTCACAATTTTTTCTTAAACCTATCCTTTTTCGAAATAGTTTTCATCGATGATACATTCTACCTCAATGAATCGCGAGTCAAATTTTGGTAGATTTAATCGTGGAAAAAGGCAGAGGGTTAATCCTCAAGCTAAAATGTGCAATGAGTTTGCGGCGGTTTGTGAAGCGATGCTCATATGCATCTATATTCTTCAGATCCACAGTCGAGCGGCGGCCAATTAGAATTCCGCGTAACCCGTATTGTAAGAATCCCACGCTTCTCGTTTATCAAAAGATGGAATTGATGGGATTTGGTTCAAAAAGTTGTAAAGTGAATAAGCTTCTGATATAACGAGTTCCGCTTCCCTAGAGCAGAGCAATCGCTGATGATTGCGATATCGTCGGAAAGCCTGTAGAACCTACGAATTTGTGTGACTTGTCCCATGGAAGTGCATCAGTATGACAAAGTTGAGCCTAATTCAAATCCTTTTATCAGCAATGTAGAGTATTATGAGCATTGCTTCCGGGCAGCAGTGGAGAGTGGATGTCTTAGTTCATTGAAGGTCACCTGCTGCCCTCCTCGTGTTTATGTTGTAAAATTTAGTTATAATCCTCCATCTCATGCTCTGATTTGTGCATCAAAACCTGGCAAAAACTCAGGGAAATTATAGATGAAATAAAACCCATCCTCACTGATTTGTTGAGGGTGGTCGAGAATTACTCAGTCATTTTTTGACAGTCTCCATGTTTCCCCGCGCTTCCATGACAAACAAAAGCCCTTGTGGTCTTCTATATTCAAGAAAACGTCACGAAAAAACCCCTGCTCGAGCTAAGGATTTTTTAATGTCTCCCCAACCTCATTTATTCATTCTTTTCCCGTGACAGGCAACCCCCATCCAACCTTCCGTTGTCTCCCTGCCCTTTCGTTCTTCTGTATTCAACCGCTGTGTACCTGGACTATCCTTGAACACGCATGAAGTGTCACTCGGTTACTGGAAGGTTTGGAAATTCTGGAGACTGGTAGGTTGCACGCCAAATTAAAGTTACTAGTTGGAGTATAAAGCATACGAGTTAGAGGCTGATTTGGCAAATATATTCCTATCCCTTCGGAACATCAACTGAGTATACAGAAGCGAAAGAAATGAGAGAGATAGGCCGTGTACGGAGTAAAAATCCAGAATACGTTTTTCCTGTGCATTATCCACGAGAACGGTACAAGCTCAGTACCATGTGCAAAATAACATCTCTTCTTGTACAAACGTTTTTCCTTGATTTCTTTTATCCTCCGCGCTCCTTTAACGGCTGATGAACAACCTCAACCAGACACACTTGCGAGGGGTCAGTGAGCAAAATGTAGATGCCTGGGTAGGAATCTACATATTGCTTCTCATTAACGGACCCTTACATGAACTACTGAGATTTCACCACTCTCTTTCATCAACATCACCCTACCCCAATCCTAAAACTGATTACACGCAACTAACTACTCCATTTTTTCATCGCCTAGCCTATTTCGTTTATTGCATGTTTCCTTATATCGTCTTCTGCCTACCTAGTTCTGTGTTTACATTTTTCCATTACCTTTTTTCCTCAGTGTTTCCATCATTTCTTCTGTTACCCATGGTTTCTTAACCCTCCTTACGTCTTCTGTTCCAAATGTTTTTTCAGCAGTTCTTCTTATCCCAGTCGTTATGATTTCTAACCCTTCCTCAACTGTTTCTCTTTCTTCCTCTTCCTTCATGCATCTGTCCGCCATCTCCTGATATTCCACCCACGTCGTTCCAAATAGGGATCGTTCGTCACACGTCTTTATACTCCTTCTTATTTTCAACCTTTTTAATCTTACCTCGCATTTCATCACCACCAAGTTATGGTCGAAGTCTGTAACTGCACCTTTAAACTTTGTGAGTTCCTCACACGGCTCCTAAATCTTTGTCTAAACATGATGTAATCTTGTCGGTATCTCCCTGTATTCCCGGCATTTCCCAGTGTATCTACGCTTTGGTGTTTAAACCATGTATTTGTGATCACTAAATTATTCTTCCTAAAGAAGTTCACTGCTTTCACGCCGCAGTCATTACTTGCACCCAGCCCATACTCCCCTACTTCACTTCCGTCCCTCCCTTCCCCGACTACAGTGTTCCGATCTTCCATTTCTCTTAGATTCTTACTTCTCTTAACTTTGCCGATTATTTTTTCATGCTGATCATATACTTCGTCTTCTTTGTGCCCCTCAGTCGGTGCGTAAACCTGAACGATAACTAGGTTCGTGACGTGACGAAAACCGGGAAATGGAGAGATTCACGAATCTACATTGCCACGGAAACCTACTATCTAACACTCTTTCGCTAAAACCATTGTTTTCTTGAGGTAGTTTAATTGATGTGGTTACCATTGCCTGCCTCAATAGTATTTTTAACGTGACACTCTAACTTGAAAGGCCGCCTCACAGGAATCCGACGGCTTCTCACAGCCGCCTCACTGTGAAAAAGACGATGCGAGTATGGTATGTGGACTACCTATCGTCAGTCACCTGTCTAGCATGGATGACACTACCAGGAGCAACATTCGTTGTTTCTGTCAGTGCAGCTCTAGGAGAATGGTAGCACGCAAGACCATATTCCACCACGACATCGTGTAGACCTTGAGGAGGGGTTTTAAGTGTATACCTACCCCTGTGAATTGTCTTTCCGATTCCAATCCCGCTTTTTCAGATGTTAATTTTTCTTTTGATAGAATTCCACCTTTTTCTGATCTACGATGCTGACTACTCCCTTCTTGCTTCGTCCCCCTATGATCACGCACTATTTATCCTAAACTTTATTTCTTCGAAAAAACGTGGCAAGATTTGGGCAGGATTCGAAATCGCGATCTTTGGGTTAGCGGGTTTCCGACTTGCCTACCGCAGTCGGAGTGAAATATTTGGAAGCGATAGCAAGGGCTTCGATAGCATCGGTGTTCAAATTGCGGTTCGGAACGATTCGGTGACATGCAATGGACTGCTTCAGTTTTTGATTTATCGCAGTTTCAGATGAGAATTCATGAAATAGAAAGACTTTCACGTTTCCATTTTTCAATCTGTCTCCCTGTTCCCTTAAAATGGCCAGATAGTTATCGATACCCCAACACTGCGTTGGAAGGGCCAAAAAGATTCTAATTGAGTTATGTGAACGTCTTTCATTGTCGTCACGGCATGCTTCGGTCCAGGATTTTCTCCGACTAAAGACTGGCCGACTCTTGCACTTTACCCCTTCATTTATTTTCTATGTCTGGGACATCGAGAAGAAATACCATTCATCAGGAAAGTGCGGAGTGCTGGTAATAATGTTCAGTCCTTAATTAAAAAACAATCTACCTAATTACTTTAACTAATAAAAATCTTGTCATTTCATCTAACATTTTAATGCACAAATTTTAATCCCCGGGAAGCCTCGGTAGATCAACTGGTGGAGTACCTGGACGGAAATCAGGGGGTCCAGGGTTCGAGACCCGGACGAGGTGGATTTTTTCCTTGTAGAATTTCTGCTATTGTGCATTTCAGCGGGTGTCTCCGCTAAGGTATTTTTGATGAGCATTTCGGGTACTTACTTTTGTGTCGTATCATTGAGAGCATGAGGGTGCTCCTGTCCTGGGGCGTAGATAAGGTCAAGGGTGTTTGAACCGCCCCCCAAACAAGAAATACTAATATAAAATAAGAATATAAATGAAAAATTGGCAAGTCTGTAAATCTTTATTATCCGCTAATTCCACATTATGCGTCAGCAAGGTATCATACGATTATTTAAAGAAGATCAAGAATGGTTACATGGATAATGATACTCTTAGTAATCCAACAGCATTTATTGGTACTAAAAGATATATTTATACTTCAATGAGGACTGAACCCCTCCCCCCCGAGAGAAAAAATTATCTACGCCCGTGCTTGGGTCTCATATCCATGACCACTCATTACCCTTACCGCATCCGTAAGGATATGTGGGAGGGGGTACGTGATCACCAGCCAAGGAAAAGTTGGAGGGCAGGTTTTACGAAACGGAACAGGGTGCTTAGCATATGGAATTTAGAGGATGAAACCAAATTTAAGTTTACCCATGACCCCGAATTGTCGGCGCCCCAGAATAGGCGGAAATGTGTATCAACGCTCCTAAACAGGGGTTGTAGAGCTCGCCAAGGGACGCCTGGTGCCGAAACATAGGTTCAGCCCTGCGATGGAATATTCTTGAAATGGAATATTCTTTTGAGCTTCTTAAAAAGCGCGAGGAGGATATAATGCGGTCCACCGATTAACGGACTGATAACTCAGTCATGAATTCACCAGCAAAGTGCTAGAAGTAAATCAAAGAAATTCTTCGTTATCAGCATCATAAACTACGCTTCAATCCTCGAGATTGCAATCCTGCAGTGCAATCTACGCAAGCCAACACCATAGAGTAAGTATAATATAGAGGGCTCACCGCATAGGGCAAAACTGTTATACGTTTTGGATGTAGTTCTGGAAGGTTTTCTTAGACGGCGAGGTAAGAATTTTTCGTGTTACGTCACAAACGACATATATCGCTTCCATTGCTTTCGTTTTTCTAATCAAATTAAGCGTCACAATCAAGAAGTATCGTGTAGTTTGCTCCTTGCAGTGGTGGATTATGTGTTTTTCATGAAACAACAAGGAATTCCTCCTCTTACAAGATATGTCTGCGTTAATAGTGAGAGAAATGTTAACTTATCCATGTTACTGATAACGTTAGTTAAAGGCATATTTCACCCTTATAATAAAATAACAAAACTGTAGCAAAAACATGTCATGTGCCCCTTAAATCGATTATAGAAACAAAAGCAATGGAAGTGATATACATCGTTTGTGTCATAACGCGAAAAATTCTTATCACGCCATCTCTTGAAACCTTCCAGTATTACGCCCAAAACGTATAACAGTTTTGGCTTATGCGGTGAACCCTCTATATTGTATTTACTCTATGCCAACACTTAATTAAGCATTGCAAGCATTGGAAGTAATATAAAGTATTGCAATCACATTGAGGAATGTAGCCTTGAAACTCATCATACCCTATACTTTCCTGTCCATAATATGTGGCCTTTTAAAAACGCAGCGTAGTATTATGCACCAAATTTCATTCCCCTTCTAATCAGCTTCATCCTGTATTCCATCTTTCCTCTTCTCTTTTATTTTCACGGCCGTTGACTCAACACCCTCTCTCGGGGTAATTCAAGTAGCAAAGCGATTCTGAAAGACATGATCATGGGGACAGTACTTGTTTAGAGCATGGTGGTTTAAATGTAGGTACTCGATGAGGCATTGCAGCTGATTTGATAAGCCAGCGGCCATCTTGATAGGCACGGACATACGGGCTAGCTACTCCCGTGATCGTAGGTACGGATGAAGTTGTTCTTCACGCGACAAACATTAGAATTGTAAGATGAATAATGGAATGCATTTTTAAATTCGTCAAAGAAACAGAGGAAAGTGTACAAACACGCAAAAAAGCCTTAAATATGTAGTTTAAATAGGTTAAACTCATACCAGTTTTAGCGATTAAATTTACTCCCAGGTAATAAAATGCATTAATACCGCCCTTGAATTGACTTAGGAAGATTAATTGATGCCGCTGCGATGAAATTTGAGTACGATGTCATTTTTATTTGTCTTTATGCAGGTATTTTTGTATAAAATCTGATTCTACCTTTCCCCTCTTACACAACATTCTCTCTAATGTCAGTTCTTAAAAGCCGTTTACCTCTAATTTTTCCCTCCATCCGCTCTATTTGCCTCAATGTTACCCTATCAAATGCCTTTTTTCTTGCACCTTATTTAAGGTCTACTTCTGCCAATTTTTCCCTCCATCTGCTTTATTTTCCTCAATGTTACCCCATCAAATGCCTCTCTTCTTACACCTTAATCAAGGTCTACTTCTGCCTAACTCTGCCCGAATTTCCTTCTCCAATTTTTTTGTGCATTTCTTCTCTCAATCTTTTATGAGGGAAAAACGAGAATCACAAATTACCATAATGATATTTCCGAAAAGTGAAGTACTATTCAAAGAATATCTATCATCAATATCAAATCTTAAAAATGGAAATGAAAGAGGAAAACAAAAAGGAGATGAAGTATCGGGCCTGTGTAGCAATGAAGTGTTTCATTTAATTGAGTTAATATCTTAAATGGATTATTATGTAGATGATATGAGTGATAATGAATGAGTTATTGAGTAATAATTACTCGTTAAATTACGGTTCGGTGATCTCGGTGGTTACTAAAACGACTTCAAACTCAGGATAGGACTTCTCGGTGATGGGATAGTTACGTGATTTTTACACTGCCTCCAGAGGACATAAGAAATTTAGCCCCTTTAGGAGAAAACTTCATTTCCTAATTTTAACTGAATAACGTCCGCATCTGAAGTTCTCATGCGACAAACGCGTCGAAAAATGAATATTTACATTTGGTAATTGTAACGACTGTGAACGAGGATAAGGTGATTCTTCTTGCCAGTTCAACCTCAAATTATTCGAGTGCCCAAGTTTGCTTATCTGTCTCGATCAGGGAAACTTTAACATTGGCGTAGCATTAAGTGAAATGGGAATCGAAGATAAAAAAAATGGAGCTGTGGTAGGTATAGATAAAGGCTTCTCTCCCAAAGTGTCAGCTTAGGACCCTATATGAGTCGTATTGATTCTTGGGTTTTATACGTTTTGAATCATTAGTAGGGAAGTTGACGAGCGGTTTAATTTATTCCTAGTTCGAGTATTAGCATAAATTCGTGTTTGTGTCTTCCCTTCCTCTTCCTTAATATCCTTTGGGGGACTTGACCAATTACTTTCCCCCAATGTGCAAGCCATCCATGGAATGCAATCAGAGCACCTAGTTTGATTCCAACTAAAAACAAAGAAATAACTTCGAGGCAACTAAATTTTACGAATATGTTTGATCAGAAGAGCCTTCTCATTTGCAAGGAGGCACCTTACGCCTTATTTTACGTCGCTTTTCTTGTGTTTGTATGTTGGTGAAATGGGATTCTCTTATTTCCATGTTTGAATTCCAAATCATTATCATCTCTTTTTGTGGACGCTATCGTTTGCATTTGATATAGAGGCGTACGCAAAGCCTTAATATGGTGATAAAAATGGTAATTTTAAATATGCAGGTAGCTCGGTGGTACCTTTTTCCGTCTAAAAAAACTGTTCAAATCGAGCTCCTCTATTCAAAACACATTGTGCAGCAATCGCGTGTGAAATTATGTATTTATCAAGGCGTTTCAAAATAGATAAGTTATCCAGGGCTTTTATCTGTAGTCCAAAACAGTGATCTGTCGATAATGTCATAACTTTGTGTAACTGCCGCAATTTATTTTTATACTCTTATTACCGTCTCCTGATCTTTTTAATCCGTCGATGAAAGGCCCCGATTACTTTTTTTTAGAGATATATTCATACCATATTGCCTCATGGAAGGAACGCCTTTCTTTTTAATTCCTTTCGTATCCCTTATACCTTAGGTTTATGAGAAACCGATGACCGAATTCTAGGTCTGTTTCGAATAAATATGTATTAATTCTTTGACCTCAATCTTAGACGTATTAATATGAAGATTTTTCCAGTAAATAAAGGAATGCTTAATATTGGGTTAATGTCTTTTTTTACGGCAGCCGACGGGTTTACATATCTTATTTTGAGACTCATTTACAACTATGTATCTAAAAAAAAGCAGTCATGGCAGAAACAGAAGGATATTTAAAGAAAAAACTTGGAAATATGGGAAGAACAATGACCAGACATCATCTGAAGGTCAATAAAAAGAAAACTAAGATATTGGTGTGCAGTAGAAGAAAAGAAGTCAGGACCAATGTTAAACTAGGAAAACAAAAAATCGAGGAGGTGGAAGAGTTCTGTTACCTGGGAAGCCGAGTAACCAGCGATGGACGAAGTAAAAGGGAAATTGCCAGTAGAATTGCCCAAGAGAAAAGGGCATTTTACCTTAATAAGATTCTGCTTACACCTGCAAATACAAGCGTGGAAGTGAGGAAAAATTTCTTTTAGAACATACATCTGGAGATTCTACTATATGGATGCGAAGCATGGACAATAACAGCAGCAGAGAAGTCCAGGCTGGAAGCATTTGAAATGTGGTGCTACCGAAGAATGATGGAGATAAAATGGATCGATCGAGTGACAAACGAAGAAGTCTTGAGAAGAGTGGGAGAGAAGAGATGTCTACTGAAAACCTTAAAAAGAAGACCTAATAGGCCACATCTTGAGACACGATGGCCTGATGAAGACAATCGTCAAGGGAAAAGTGAACGGGAAGAATGGAAAAGGCAGGCCTCGTATGAGGTATATGGAGCAAGTTGTGAAGGATGTGAAAGAGGAGTTACATTGATATGAAGAGGTTGGCCGATAGAAAAATCGAGTGGAGGGCTGCGTCAAACCAATCCTAGGATTATTGACCGATGATGATTATCTAAAACTAATTGAGTGAGATTTTCTCGACTATCCATTTCAAAACATTGATTTAAATAAATACAGTTAACTGAAGGAGTGTTTCGCAGCTGAGCTCATTGAGCCCGTAAGGGTCCCTTATAGTAGAATAAGTTAGCCTAGATGGCGGGTAGGTGGGTAACATAAACGTAATCGGAGACAGGTGGAGTGCATCGTCTTTTGCCGTATTTTACATGGATTATAGAGTTACCAAGCATATTATAGTTATACTTTTATCGACAATCGGGAAACTGCATTCATGATCGAACGTCCACCATGTAGTTTAATAGTTTGGGTGCGATGGGCAACACGTTACAGCCTGGATTTTAGGGAAGAAGTAAATGAAGAGATGGGCCTTGCCTTCCTCTCACCAAAAGAAGCGGGTCGAGGTGTCTTTAGTATAATATCCTCTGACACCGAACCACGTCGTAGCCTCTTGGATTAAGCGCTATATTTCAAACCGATAGTCTTGGGTTCAAACCCGAGAGAGAAACTTCTTTGGAAACTGCCTGTTAGGTACATCTCCAACTTCCAATTTTCAGGTCCAGAGATTTTTAGGAAAAACCATAGAAAGCATCGGAAAAGAAAACATGCCGAGCGAATTTCAATCAGCCTTCGGATGTCGTAATTCACTGACTTCACCGACATACGGAATGAAGACTGGGGTTTACCACACATGTAGCAAAGCCATGATTTTCATAAGAATGACCCTCGACAAGGGATAGTTAGCCGGCTTTTCTGGGATCGAACTTTATAGCCAGTAATCCCTTCATTACTATATAGTTACCTACTACCATCTAGTTGAACGTGAGTATTATATCTGACGTGTTTCCATGCAGTAGTAGCATAGTAGTTCTTAGTCGCATTTAAGTAGAGCTTGTTTTGTGATCTTCCCCCTTGCCACACACCCTCGCGGTGGGTCGCAGGGTATTACGTACATGAAGATCCAGATGAAGGCATTCGCCGCGAGATCGTTCCGAGAAAACATAATTTGGACCACGGAAATGTTTGTGAGTAGTTTTCATTTATATCGCTCACTTGTTCGCAAGACATTCGCGGTAGGAAGAGACGCCGTTCATCGGAAATTCCTCGTCTTCGAACCTCCACCGCGAGGAAATCCTGGCTTTTCCATTTCCGGCCGATAGAGAGAGAGAGAGAGAGAATGAAAAAAGAACAAGATGGAAGCGTCTCTATGTGCACTTCGAGGGTTCGACGGCTTGCCTGGCAGTAGGCCGGCGGTGGAAAACAGAGGGGGTTAGTTGCAATGGCGTGCATTTCTGGGGATGGAAGAAGGGTGGGAATGGGGGGGAGGGGAAGGCCCTGTCACATCGAGACGCCGAGGGTTCGAGGGAAACTCAGGGGCCAGAACAGCGTTGCCGACTCATTGCAGACTTTTCATTTCGGCTACCGAGCCGCATGCACTTCCAAATGCGTCTACGTACGACTTTTAAGAACCTATAACTTTAAATATGACCCGTAGTCAACTATCACCGTGAAGAAGTTGTAGCGTAAAAGCGTAGCGTGAATCCTTTTATTTCAAATAAGGTTCGAATTCCCATTAAACTATTTTCCTATGGATTTCGGCGACATTTCAGATTTTGAGATTTTAGGCGCAAATCTCCCAAAAGAGACATCGCTGATGAAGAATTAATATATGCTAAATCAGTAGTGTTTCATTTTGGTCGCACAAACCGACCTTTTGGACTTTTTTACCACAGTAATATATGCACTTTCTCATTAAACTCATTGCATCAGGCTTGACCTGGTGGAGGTTGTCGATATGTATTTCTAGAATAAAGGACTTGGTAATCTTTCACTGGTTTATTTGGCCGCCAGACACGCCTCGCCGCACTGTGGCATAATAATGTGTTTTGACATGATTATGACAGTGTGGTGAAACACGTCGTCCTCTCATATAAACAAACCTCTGAAATATTATCAAGTATACCTATTGTTTGGGAAATAAATTTTCTCTTAAGTGTAATTTCAAATAAATATACGTGAAGTAGAAAACTACACTATATTTCTTCCCCTTTCGTGACGGTTCAGTTCACATCAATCCTGCCACGATATCATGTCATGATTTTTAAAGTATTAAAAATACATTTTTAACTTAGACTTAAGTTGAATAGTTAATTTTAGCCTCACCAATACCAGGCGTAATTTTAGCGTTGATTTCATCTTAAATACTCGTGTGTATTGCTTCTATATAATACCCTACAAGCCACCTCACAGGTATATGACAGAGGGATGTCACACTAATATATATAACTGACTTTCAATGGATGCTCAGAGGAGTGCATCTTAAAATCGAACGTGAAGTCTCTATCTCCCTTCATCTACACGTACATAATACCCTGATAGCCACCACAAAGGTGTGTGGCAGGGGTGAATTCACACCAAACATGCATTAATATATCACGCATAAAAAGAAAAAGTGATTATATTATTACCTAAACTTAACAATAAAAGAAAGGTTAAAATAGCAAAGCAAGCAAACACAAACTTGCTCTTAGTTGGGTTATCTTAAAGTCCTTATACCAACATGCCTACCTATGCTATCCGTTGATACACTTGTATATGTAAACTACTGAACATATTTACAGCTATTCATATCCCTAATTGTACAAAGAAAGAAGGACATTTTGAGTCTGTCGGTTTTGCAATTAGTTTATCTAATTTTATGATTATTTTATTACCATAGTAATTTAGAGTTCACAAAATATTTTTAATGTCATCAGTGAAAATATTTTCTTGGAATTTAGTTAAGATATTAAGGTAAAACCTCAACTTTTTCATAATCGTTATATTTCATCCGTTCCAGTTAGTAAAATCTGAAAAGCAGAGATCTGTTGCGAATGCAGTCAACAGATTTAGAATCTTGGGTTCAACCAAGAGAGGCTTCCTTGGATTCGTCCAACTGAATCTGAGTTGAGTGATTTTTTTGCTCTAAATCTTTACGAGATACTATGGATGGCAGTGGGAAAGAAACTCGCCCCGGTAGTTAAGTGTTTGAATTTTACACCCTTTCGGCTAAGTGCTTATGTTGGCCTTAAGCTCCTCCCCAACTTGGCCGACTTGCTTCCGGCTTGGAGTTACTTTGTTTATTATCTTCGATTTGTAGCTGATCCTCGCACTAGTTCTTTCTCTTCTTTTGTCTCGCTACTGAGTTACCCGACGTTAATTCTTTGTTCCTAGCATTATGTTTAAAGAGTATAATTAAACTATAAAATGCGCCGTGGTTGTCACCATAATCGCTAAAACGGCAACACTGGTGGTACAGTACAGAGGTAGAGAGAGAGGCAGACATAGAATCGATTCGGAAAAATGGCGTCCGAGGCAAGAAAGTTTCGTTCGGCAAGCACGCACACTGCATCTCCTTTTTTTCAAAAATTTTAGGCCCAATCTCCGGGGAGGGTTGTCGTGAGAAGGCCCGACTGGGGTGGATATCTAGGGTGCGGGGATGCCAGTTCACCTTTCGAGAAGCATCGTTGTGCACTGAGAAAGTTTAGGGGAAATTGACGAGGGTCGGTCTTTCCCCCGTTCTCCACCTCTTGAGAAGCCTCTCGAGACAATCGGCAGTCCCCTTGTCTCCCGGGCCCTCTAAGCTGTTTTTTCCGGGAGCCTTGACGAAGGAAGGCCGTTAGGACTAGGAAATATTTTTCAACACGGACTCCATACCTTTTTACTCGCTGGCAGGTAATGCGTCAGCCTGGTCGCCCAAAGGTCCTGGATTGAAAGATTCCCTCATTGATTTAATTCAACATAACTAATCGATTCAGCCTTGACTACGTGGAAATTCTCCACCATGGAAGAAATTAAACTAGCTTTGATTATATCCACTTGAGAAGGACTTCCAATGGCTAATTTCATTCCTTTCCTCATTCAGTTCAAAGCACATGAATTCAGAGTAGAATTTGGTTTTACGTCAAAAACTGCTGAGGAGGAATCACTTGCATGTGCTCTCTTTCCTTCGAGTTTTGGCGCCGTTAATCCTTTTTAACTTATGAAAACAAGGAAAACAATAGGCGTCAAACGAGACGGTGAAAAGCCGATACCTGCAGCTAACAGCCTTCCTTTCCTTGCTCGCATTTTATTCTGCGTTAAGGGTTGAAGTCCAGAAAAAAAATTCAATCGAATAAACCGCCATCCCTGTCTCCGAAATAATCTTGATACAGAAAAAATAATCCATAAAAATCTTTTCTCGGGAAAATTTCAAGGGATGCTTTTGGAAATGCGATTAACTTTCGGAATGAAATTGACTGCGCCTTGAAAGATCAAACTTCTTGTGACATCATTATCTAAGAATGATGAAATTAAATGCCTAGAAATGATGAAAGGGCAAATGAGCAATTTTTACGAACCTTCATTACTTCGGAAAGCTATTTCCACGAAATTGATCGCTCAATATATAGCCTACGTTCGCAAAACATTACATTTTTTCCGGATATCTTTTATTAATTTTATGAATTCACAGCGCTTGAATCAATGTGTGTCAGGAATCAATTTTGTGAGTGCAGTTTAGCGCATATTTTAGAATTTAATAAGTTTAGCGGGATATTGTTTTAGCTGATGAATGTGAATGCCGGTCCCAATCATATTTTTCTCAATCCATAATTTATGATGATGCTGGTGAGAATGAATGAGCGTTTGAAGCCATTTAATTTCAACTTCCACAAAAATATAATAACATATTAAATGATTTAGGGCTGTGTTTGTAAGAGGATTGCCATTGTGAAGAAGGATGCATGAAGAGATGCGCTGTGAAAATCGCCTCGTGTAAGGCAACGAATTGCATGAAAAATTACCGAATGAATTAAGGGCTGTGAGGAAAATAACCCCTGGTCCATTTTCACGCATGTATTCACGCAGTTGCCGTCATTTCAAGCTGCTTCAGTTAAATAATTAATTACTTCGTGTAAAACGGCCTCTAGAGAATATACCTACTTGGCCAATGACATTTTTTAAATGCGCCTGGGATGGATGAGGGTGCGGATGATCGAGTAGTTAATTAAAATAAAGCTTAAATGTGAAGAAAGTAGATTATTTTTTTTACGTATTTTTAATTCAATTTAAATAACAGATCTTTTGTGGGTGCCTTTACGCTACTATTTTAAACCGGTCGCCGTCCAAAGACACTATAGAATATTGTGGAAAGTAAATAAATCACACATGGGGTTTGCGACCGATCAGAACTCATGGATTTCATCCCTCAAGGTCATTCTCTTCAGCTGATCCGATTTAAACTTGCTCAAGGTGTTGAGCCCCCAATGACCACCTTAATATTCTCGCAGCCATGAATGAATGCTACGCTTCGTTTGCCTCAAAGAAAAAGAATTTTTCGAAGTAAAGGTGGCCTTTCAATCTAAATGAAATGTAGCGAGTGTTTCGGCAGTGTGTCTGCATCCAAGGAGAGGCGAAGAGAGTAGAGCTAACGCCTGGATATCGCCTTGAACGTCCGCCGCCATCGAAGCAGCCAACCGTGGGAAGAGTCGTCCGTCTCGTGTGCTCACCAACCCGCCCCGTGGCGTCCCGAGGCGGTCGCTGGAGGAACTAGCGCATGCGCGGGTCAGAACGACGAGAGAGGGAGTGAAGTCTGTAGGGTTTTTCTTGACATTATATAATTTGGAGAATCACCCCGAAAGAGTGAACGTTGGGGCAGAGAGGAATGTCCGCGTTTGCCAAATCCGTTTGGTCCAGGAATTAACAGGGAGATTTTACGTAAGGTTAAAAGGATGACGGGGAAGTTCGGGGTGAGCTTCCTGCCTTCGTCATATCCTCATTTTTACCGCGCGGCCATTGGCCGTAGTCCGCGGATCGAGAAAATATGAAGCCAGGAGTTTCTCTACCGTACGAGATGGTCGTTCTCCGGAAATTAGAGTGGAGGTCCGGTTTTTCCATGTTAGCGGCCGCAACAGTGCCACCCTTCGCGAGGCGTGGGCGTTGGCAATGGCGAGGTGTATTGTCCTCGCTGCACCAGGCGCTCATAAAAGAGCGGGAACCTTCTCCAGTCTATCCATCTCCTGCCACGTCTACATGAGAATGAATATCTTCCAAACCGGTGGCGTTTTCTTTTGCGTGCCTGCAAGTTCTCGAGGCCTATGGTTTGGTGGCATATTTGGTGGAGACGGGAAGATACGGCTCGCACAACTCTCAAAATGAGAGGATTAGGTATATGCCACCCACACCCTCCTTATCTTCTCCCACGGGACTAGGAAATAAAGTAACTAAAGGAATATGGTAGGGACTAAAACACAGAATAACTCCTGGGTTATACTGTCATTCTTAGTTAGTGACGTACTTACCTCCATGTAGGAGTTATGGGGTACTCGAACGCCCACAAATATTTTTTTCGGCTTGATTTTTTTCTTTCTTTTATCCACGCCAACTGTTTAGGGTGTGGAGTGAAAATCCCGCACCACGTCGTGTTGTCGCGGCCTCCGAGGACTGCTCTTTTCTCTCCTCGCTCGGTTCCGAGACTTTTTCGGCGCGCATTCTGAAAACGCAAAATGGCGTCCGAAGATCGCAAACCGAATGGAATGAGTTGACTTCCCTAGCCGTCCCGGGATACTTTTTCAATCAGTGTGTCGCCGGTGAAGGGGACTGCACCGTTTTAGGGGCTCCAGACTCTCACTTCTATGGGGTGTCAGGATTCATAACACTTCTTAAGACCTAAGTTTCGTCCACAGTGGGACCCCGCTCTATGCGATTCATTGGGCGCATTCGCGATGCGCTGTATCGAAGTTTAATGAGAAAAATACGAAAATCAGTGAATATTTTGGGAAGAAGGCTAATCTTCCCACTGATGATTCCAGTAATGAGTAAAGTATTAGTTATTTAACATGCCGTCGTGATCAAATATTGTCCTTCAAGTCTCCTGTAACACTACTGATCGAATTACGACATTTTTCTTATAATTTTAAAGTACCTGGGATTGGTACCAAAGGTGTATATACATTTGTGAATTACCTCACCGTTTGCTTAAATATTCCATTATTTCCATTTAAACTTTGAGAATTCGGTGGCGCTTGTATTTAGGTAATTAACAAATGTTCTTAAGGGAGAGGATAATTTCGACGCTTTCGGAAAGAAGGCTTTAGGCGGTGGAATTTGCCGGGGAAAATGTAGATTATATTTACATTTTCCTCTGCAATCCGCCGCAAGGGCATGTGGCAGAGGGTTGTAGGCAGGGGCGGTTCCAAGGGAGAGGCTAGGGGGGCTATAAATGAATGATCATGACGAACTGGACTGAAGAAGGATAGTTTCAAAACTATTTTTGATGATGATAAGATAGTACTTGGGCATCTAATGTAATCTTCAACTGTGCCGTAACATGTTTTAAAGCAATAAAATATTACCTCCAGTTACAAGTTTAAATTTCTTCCCAGACCTCCATAACCCCCCCATTCCCAGCCCCCCTCGCCTTCTCAAACTCCTAGAGCCGCCTCTGGTTGTAGATCACCAGCTGTGAAGTTGAGTTCGGCTGAAAAGCTTTATTAATTAGTAATGAAATTGTTGTGACATATGTTTGAAAAGATTTGCAGATGACATGCAAGCACTTCAAAGGTTGATAAAGGTTCGAAGAAGGGATGAAGGAATACGGGATGAAGATAAATTTAGGAAAGACAAAGGTGATGCCCGTAAATTGTGAAAATTATACGATTGTTAAAATAAATGAAGGCATAATAGAAAAAGTGAAAAGCTACAGGTACCTAGGAACCATGATAACAGATTACTGTAAGTGTTGCAGAAATAAAAGGAAGGATAGCAATGGCAGAAGAGGCCTTCAGCCAGAAGAAAAACTTACTGTGCAGTAAAAGCCTGGATCTGGAGTTGAGAAAGAGGCTAGCTAATTGTTAAATATGGAGCGTTTTCATGCATGGATGTGAAGCTAGGACATTACGGAAGAGGGAAAGAAATAGAATGGAGGCTTTTGAAATGTGAGTGTGGAGAAAGATGGAAAAAGTAAGATGGGTGGATAAGTTGAGAAATGAGGAGGTATTAAATCGAGTGAAAGAAGAAAGATCACTCATAAAGGAAATAAGAAAAAGGAAAGGTAATTGGTTGGGCCATGTGATTAGAGGGAGAAACATACTAACAGTGGCATTAGAAAGTTCAGTTGAGGGAGAGAAAAAGAGAGGAAGAAGAAAAATTAAATTGATGGATGAGGTGAAGATCACCACCTACAGTGCGACTAAAGAGAAGGTTCGGGACAGAAGCGGATGGAGACAGCAGTGGTGTACGGGACCTGCCAACAGGCAAATAACAAGATGATGATGATTTTTGAAAGATGCGTTGATGCGTTTGAAAGATGCGAAGAAACTTTGATGCGTTGCAGACGTTACTTGCGTGGGAAAAATGAATTCTTACATCCCGCGGTCCGATTTTATTGTTGTTGTTTGGGGAGGCGACCGATCACTGAGACCGTTTGCGCCAGATTTGTGGTTGATTGGCTGAAGGTAGGAGTTCTCAGGGAACGGAGGATGGGTGGAGAGAAACCATGCGTCGACATTAGCCTGATCTTAACGAAGGGCTCCAAGGCCTAACGTCCCTTCCGAAGGACGGAGTATTGGACTTAAAGTGCTCTACTCAAGGCACTCAAAGTAAGGACCGACATACCAATGAAAAATCCTCCAGTGATGGGATTCGAACTCAGGATGGGAGGCTAGTACTCAAGCCACCACACTAACCAGATCCCCTCCGACAGTTGATTTATCTTAATTTGTCGCTTCTGTCCTGCTGATACAGCGTGCGGGTAGAAATGTCTGTAGTGTCTGGGTCGAATCCGCGTGATTGAGTTTTTCAAGTAACTTTAATCTTGCGAACATCCTTCTACTCTGTAGGGTTTCCCAATCAAGCTCTTCCAATAAGCGAGTGACACTTTCTGTCCGTTCATTGGATATTGTTACGGAATTTGAAACTTTCATTTGCATCCTATTCGGTTCCTGAATTAAATCTTATTCATTAGATCTCTAAGGCTTGATTCATACTCTTGGTGAGGCCTTACAAGTGCAAAATAACATCTTTCTTTCACTTTTCTATTTGAACAGTTCTATTTCCCACAGTTCGTTTCATAAATACAAATTCTTCAACGTCGTGCTACATAATATGATCCCCCCTTCATTATAGATTAGGAAGAAAAGTGATGTCCAGACATTTAACTTCACTTGCCTCACTTAAGTTTTCTACGAGACAGCATGCGTCGGCATTACCTAATTGTAAAAAAAAGACAAATTTCGTCTCCCATTTACTAGTACTACTAGTAGTGGACGATGTGCTGCTTTTTAGATAACACTCACGCAGCACACGAGCGGGGATTTAGGTGTCACATAAAATGCACCCGACCCCTAAGTTAGAGCATTTGAACCTACCCAGGGTAGTCTCTTGAAATCCAATCGCTTTATTGGCAAGTTACATTTTAAATATAAGTAGGTATTTTTACTTGCATGTAAAACAGTAAGTATTTCCAAAATACTTGTGTTGGAGGCGTGATCCCATTTAAATTTGAGGTACATCTACATAATGTCCTGCGAGCCACCGCGAGGGTGTGTGGCAAGATGTAAATGGTAAATGTTGATGAGGGCATGAGCACTATCGGAATGTTTCCTTGTCCATGAAGAAGTCGGTCTAGTCAGTCTATTATTGCTCTATGATTGCGTGAGTCAGTACGATAGCTGGTAAAACGGATTGTCAATTGCTGCCTCTTGGAGTTCTTAGCTTTTACTTATGGGCCTGACGAAAGTGCTCCATCTCGCTTGACCACTGCCTTATTAGTAATAGAGCTAGATTTTTTGTGCTCCAACTAGTGAGATTATATCGCACCGCCTACTCTAGTTTACTCATAGACTGAATCCCATGGAAAATACAACAGCCGTACCCTAGGTAAGAATCAAAAGGTAGCTGTGGGTTGCCAGGTGGGCGAGGTACCAACCTGGCTGCCGCGGCTGGCGAAAGTCCTTATTTTACGGTATGCACGAACAATCGTCTTTTGTGAAACAAGACGCCATATCGCATCCACGTTCTATGGAAAAAATTCGACGCTTTCTCGTATGAATTGCACCGTGTCCGTCCCACATGGTGATGGCTCGAAATTGAAATCACGTAAGTGAAGCTGTGTTCCCTTGGTGAATTTTGCTGATATAAATGTAAACCAGTGATTAGTTATTTTCAATAGAATTGTTTATTTCATAATAATGCATGGCTAAATCCCTTACCACACACCCTAATAGTGACTTATTTGTCCCCTGTGGATTCCCTACCATGTTTACGAGCTTTCGGTAGCTAAGAGAATCTTGATTCAAACCGTCAGAGGCACCCACGGAGTCATTAAACGGAATCACGGAATATTCGTTTCCAAGGCATTAATGGTTTCCGAAATATAAATTTTAATGGCCCTGCGGTGCTGTTATCTCTGATTCCTGAGGCCCGCGTGTTCCGATGAGGATATTGACAGGAACGGTGTCCGCATGCTATATCACCTACCAGCCTCTCACTTGTCATGAAATTGGTAAATAAAATTCCAGTAGTTAAAATTAATTATCCACGATTAAGATGTCGGTTCGGAAGAAAGAGAGGCCTCGGGGTCTGCCTTAAATGCGTGATAATACGTATGAGATGCTGGCAATAAAATTAAATTAGGTATCATTTAATTGGAGAGCAAGGCAGATCCCTTAGTGAGATATTTTTCGACGGGAGCGGAATACATGTCCAGTCGGAACCGCGGGCCGTTAGGCATCTTCTCAAATGGTTATCTTCCAAAAATTTAGAGTTTCAGACCTTGGCAGCGTGGGTGAACCTTGCGTGAAAGTTTCTGGTTTCATCGAGGAAATGCGCCTTAATCAGGCTAAGCTTAAATATTTGTTCAAAGGCAATCACTCAAGAAAATAATTAGGGTGAAGGGTCAAAATTAACTTGTGAAGAGCTAGGTAATGGAGGGATCGTAATGTTCATAGAGTTTTTTTTAGTTTTTCCTGAAGATCGGGTTGATGTGGTGGCTAGAGTACTGGCTTCCCATCCCGAGGGTCCGGGTTCGATTCAGTGGCGGAATTTTCAGTGGCAAACCGATCCCTACTTGAGTGCCTAATGGAGGGTATTTCAGGTTCAGTACTCCGTCCGTAGGATGGGACGTTAAGCAGTGGTCCCTTAGCGCCTGTCGTTAAGAGTACGCTAATGCCGACGCCGGGTTTCTCTCCACCCTTCCTCCGTTCCCTGAAAACTCCTGCCATTACCCAATTACCCACTATCCTAATTGGCGCAAATGACCTCAGCTGTCGGTTGCCTCCCCTGAATAGCATAACAAAACTGAGTGTTTTTCCTGGCCAGATCATTGAATGCGAATGTCGTTGGCAGCTAACTGTCGCTCTAGTCAGGGAGTGGAAGTAGTTTCAATGTGCTACAACTGCTGAGCTATTGGCACCGTCTACTTCGAAGCGTAACACTAAAGCTAACTCCACTCTAGTCCGAGATGCGATGGAAACCGCGGCCTTTTCGTTTTCAAGGATGGAGATTTACCCATCTAACTACCACTTCTGGCTCCTCCAGTCCATTTTTTGCGGTACATTGCAAGAGTGCCACAACTGTGAGGCACGGTTGTTTATATGCTGCTTTCCGAAATTGACTATGCCATTTATGTGTGATAGACTTCCTCGTGGGGTGAACAGACGGGTTTTGTGATTGAAGAAGTGAATTTCCATTCCGAGAGTTTGGACCCAAATTCCGGCAATAGCTAAGGTTTTCTTTATTGAAATATCGATTTTATGCTTTACCGTTATCACTACAAATTCGTACGTACCGTAATCCTTCCGCCCAACCCGTCCTTGTTCACCTGGTAAAATTTCTGGTTCTTAAAAATATGGAGGTTTAATTTTAGATCACTACAATTAGCTATCCTTAAATACTACATGGAATATTTTTCTCAGACGTGCAATGCCTGTCTATAAAGTATCCGGCCTTAAATAGCCTTGGCAATCTATTATCTCTGATTGCATGTCAGAGGTAAGACCACAGGAATTTCATACCCGATTTATAGAGGAATTCGGGGCAGTCGTAAACTTTTTTTATTCAAGCAAAGTTTTCTCATAAATGTCCTTAATTTGGGTATCCATCCCCGCCTTCATTAATTATATCCTTCCTTAATCATACAAACGATGTCCACGAGCCTTCCTTTCGAGATGATGACTCACTGAGCCGAAACAATGGGGTGTTTGGAAAAAGTGTAAATTACAGGATGTGCAAAAGTGCATCCCTAAAACACTTCAAGCAGATGCGGAACGTTTCAGAAAGCTGGGCCCTCGCCCTTTGTGTGAAAATGCTCTCAGCCATGGCATCTCGGCTGCTTTCCTTTCGATACGTGCATCACCTGCGGGCCGCATGGCGCCGGGTGCAGTCAAGGTGATGACTTATTAGGTGCCGCCGCCTTTAGTCAGCGCACTCTTCGTCGATGCCATCTGACGTCCCTCAGGCTGACTGCCACTCTTCGGCAGCTGCTTCTTTCTGCCGATTTCTCTCGGAAATTCCCTGGAAAGGAAACAGAGGTAACTCCTGGTCGAGGGGACACCATGGCGAAGGTGGGTGTGGGGACAAATAAAAAATTCTGTTGTTTAATTCATGTAGCATGCAAGTACGATAATCTTAAGCCTCGGTGAAGGAAAGAGAAGTTGACGAATATTGCCCATTATTGTTTACAAATTCCCTTCACTGTACCCAGAAGATGATTGTAGTGCTAAATTCCCAAATCTATCTGTGATGATTGTAATAAGATGTGAATCAAAATCTCGAAAAATAGGTCGGTAACCAATAGTCCCTGTCCCTGAAAATATTCGCAATTTATACGGATTGTCGCAGGAAAAATCGTTTTCATCAACAAAGAAAGATCGCTTAGTTATGCAAAGGCTATACTTGGGTTTTTAGGTGCTCCAAAGGCTAGGGGCTAACACACTATCTTACCTAAGAACTCAATCCTAAAACAATCACAACAACCTTTGCCAGAGTGCAATTCAAACCCGCCGTCATTGAGATTGCCAGGTCGTCACGTTAACGACCTAGTTACCGTGGCCGGCTCGCGAAAGGTGTCCTTATAATCTATTTCTCCGTAATACCCTGCGAGCCACCACGAGGGCGTGTGGCAGGAGGTGGAGATCACCAAACATGCACTATTGACATGCAACTAGGATATTTAATGGAGACATGCTAGATAATAGGGTCACATGCAGCTAGATGGTTAATATCTACGAAATATGTAAGGGATAATTGGTGTTTATTACATGCATCATGCACTACAGTCTACTCTGACAATATTTCACCCCTTTGCTACGCTGCCTATTGTTCTCTCTTATGGTACGCGGGAAAAATGACATTTTAAATATATCGGTACGACAATCTATCTCTCTAATATTGTTAATCTGATCAAACCAAGAATTTACAAAATATTACATTCTGGGTCATGTTTGGGCGATTGGCGAGGTTTGTTTGGAAAACAGCCATGAATGAAGATGCCAGGAATAATTGTTTTACCGCGGGATGAATACTCAGTGATCAGCTATTAATGTAGGTTTATTTTCCACCTTTGAAAAGACTGTGAACTAAAGCAGTAATGGCTTTTTGATGATTGAGTGGTTACGGGTGAAAGAAAAATACTCCGTAAGTTAAATTTGAAGTGTTGGATTGCATGGTGTTCATGGGAAGAGTGAATGGAAAAAGTGAATTCTTTTCTTGGAGAACTCGTCGCAATTGTTGGTGGCCTCCCGTCTCCAAGTCACGGAATCTTTACAGGAGTCCTTATCTTTTAAGTGTCCTACCTTACCCAAGGATAGACCAATACCACCTCGGAATGCCGTCGTAGCAGTTCACGACTGCTTATTCGACGAGTAAGCTTCCTTATCTCGCAGCTAATCACTATATCTAGAGAGCGACCAACCATCCGCACCCTGGTGTACGCACTCGGTACCTTAAAGCTCAGCCCCAAGAAGTATGTAATGCCAAAATCGTTTACAGTTTATAGAAAAGATAGAGCCACTAGGAACAGTGAAGGAGGTTTTATAGATGTAAAGAATCCGTGTATCAGTAGAAGAGGGCACCTTCTGAGGGCAATATAGAAAGGATTTGGTGTTCCGTTAAAAGTAATGAAAGAAAAAGTATAGCCGCATATCATAGACTACCGGACGCCGACGCCAGTCATG
This sequence comes from Platycnemis pennipes, assembly GCA_933228895.1. NCBI lineage: Eukaryota > Metazoa > Arthropoda > Insecta > Odonata > Platycnemididae > Platycnemis > Platycnemis pennipes. Next base: position 96,667,109 of record OW121852.1, read on the forward strand.
GGTGGAACTAGAGTCAGATATGCATCCACTACTTTCTCGGAACAACGATAGTTCCGAGTCTGAAGTTGATACATTCCCGGTGTCCCCAGGCCCCACCTTGAAAATGTAGCCAGTGTATGGGATCGGAATGAATTAGGTTTAATCAGATAGCTAGACTGTGTGCAGCTAGGTTTGTTAATAGGTGTAAGATAGTTTTATCAGTGTATCAAAATTTATAGAAAAATTAGTTTGGGAATCATTATCAGATCTTAGGTTTAAGTACAGATTAAACCTATTACAAAACGTAAAAATCGGATAGCTGTACTAAAGATGTAAGGTGTATATTACTAACGCCAGCGTATTATGCTACATTCGATCAGATAAAAAATATAAGAGAGATAGATTGTCGTATTGATAGATTCAAAATGTCATTTTTCTGCCGTACTATAAGAGAACACAATAGGCAGCTTAGCAAAGGGATAGGTAGGGGAAATATTGTACATCTACATCTACACTATACCCTGCAAGCCACCGCGAGGGTGTGTGGCAGGGGGTGAAAATCACCAAGCATGCACTACTAACATGCAAACAAGCAACTAAAGTGTCTCATGCAACTAGATTGTTAGTATCTATAGTATTTGAGGGGTTAATGCATGCATCATGCAATACAAAATACTCTAAAATATTTCCCCTACCTATCCCTTTCCTATGCTGCCTATTCTGTTCTCTTATAGTACGGGGGAAAAATGCCATTTTGAATCTATAAGTACGACAATCTATCTCTCTAATCTTATTTATCTCGTCAAATCTAGCATAATACGCTGGTGTTTTTAATATGTGCCTAACATCTTCAGTAAAGCTATCCGATTGAAATTTCTCTAATAGATTTAATCTGTACTTTAACCTACGCTCTGACAATGATTCCCACCCCAATTCTTGTATTAATTCTGAACCGCTACTCAACCTATCGTAACATCCTTCAACGTAACATCAGGGGTCGTAACATCATTGTAGAATTGTCTGTGGTGCATGATCCATGTATTAGCAACCAATCCCTTTATTACTATGTAGATGCTAACCCTCTAGCTGCATGTGGCCCTATTATGTAGCTTGTTTCCATGTAGTCGCTTGTTTGCATGTCATTAGTGCATGTTTTGTGATCTTCACCCCCTGCCACACACCCTCGGGTTGGCTCTCAGGGTATTACGTAGATGTAGATGTCCTATGTCCATACCTGATGATGGCTTATCCCTGTCACACACACTTGCTATGGCTTGCAGTGTATCAGGTATATGTAGAGGTGCAAAGGGCCGAGGGAAGTAGTTGCGGGTAGGAGAGCGGTGAAAGAGGGACTAAGGAGATAGTCGTGGGGGTTGATGGTAAGCGAGGGAGGGAGAAAGTGTTCTTGTGAGGGGTTGCAGGGAAGAGACGCCGATGCAGTGAGGGAATGGCTGTTTCGTGTGGCCTGCGAGGGTAGCTAACGGGAATATTGTCCCTTTTCAGGAGAGGGCGGAAAAGGGAACGAGAGGGGAGGGTTGTGTGGAGAGTGAGTTATTTCGACCTGGGAGTTTGGGCGAAGCAAAGCAGCGAAGCGAATGCTGTTTAGGAGGTAGTGTAAAAGAAATGATTTCTTCAACTTCTCTTGCCACTTGTTCTATTTGTTCTCACTTAGTAAACTAGTAGGACGATTTCATTATCATCACATTATGCCATCAGTCCTAAGAATGATTTGAGATAGCTCTCCCTCAGTTCTTCTATCATTTATTTCTAGCTACATCAACATATACATTATGCAAGTGTGTGACAGTGGGTGAACCATCACCAGGCATGTACTTTAAATTAAAAGAGAATTAAATTTACACTGATTATCACTCAGGCATGAAAAAAATACAAATCCGTGCATCCACTTTAGTCCTTTTGAAGTAATCTAATTATTGACTAGTCAGGTATTAGATTAAATATTAATTCATTAATATATCCCAAAGTGTGCATTAGCTAGTAATTTAAAAACATGAACATGTTAAAAGAATCACTACAGACTATTCTTCTTCTTCAAAATGTACCATACCTATATTAATTTTCCCCTCTGATCTTTCATTTCCCCTGTTATCTTTCATTATATTTCTATCATCTTCCGCCCACCTTCAATTTCTGCCAGGAATTTTATCTTTAGTCTACGTTTGATAAAGAGTCCTTATCTAATTTTTCAAATAATTTTGATACATTGCTAAACCTATCGCGATACCTTTTACCAAATCTAGTTGCTCTGCTGCAAACCGTGTAGTTATGAGTTCAAACTTAATTCATACCCGTATATGGATGTAGAGTAGAGCAGATCTGCTCTATTCTACATCCCTCGATAGAATCATAGTCGTCGCAGCATCTAAATTTCAAGCATGCAGTTTCTACAAAGACGGAGAAAGTAGCGCCGGAAGGCTCGTTGCGTGGGAATGGAAAGACGGAAGAAATTACGAGATAGAGTATGAGTAATTAGCATATAATGAAAGACGATGGTGTTATGAATGACGTGGGAAAAGGGATAATTTATTTAACCCGGAAATTAATAGGTAGAGATGAAGTATCTTTTGTGAAAAAAGGAAATCGCCGGCACAGGTAAACAGGTCGCGGTATACAGCCCAAAGATCGCGGGTTTGAATCCCGCCCAGGGTTTGGGTGTTTTTTTTGTCCTGGCTTTAAGGTATTAAATTAGGTGGTGCTCTATAGCCAGAGCCAAAGGAACACCTAAAAGTCAAGACTTTCTGCAATATGGCGATTGTATGGGAAAATAGAGTGTGTGCGGTCGAATCATTGCATGTAACTGTATCAATCTAGACCTACCGTAATCGGAAGGAGAAAAACCATAGTAATAAATGATGGGACGTCATAGTCATTTTCATCATTTGCCAGAAATTCGAATTACACTATGATTCATGTCACAGAAGTGCTCACAAGGATGGTAAAATTTGAAACGGAGTGATTACTGTGGTCCTTAAAAAAAGGTGCGAATTGAAAGGAAGTCACGTGTCTTCATGAATTGGGGCTTCCTTCAGAGGTTTTTCAAAGAGGGACCTTGAAATGGAACGCTTGCCTCGATGCCTCTTCGCTTTCGTGGCACCAGGCGCTCAAACCAACCGTATAGCTCCGTCCCTATTCCCTTATCTCTGTTAATGGTGAGTAAAATGATTCATGAAACGAGGCACTTTATCACGGCGTCAGATCGCCCTCGAAACCAGTTCGTGGCGGAAGATCTAAGCATGCGTGGGTGTGTCTCGGCTTAATTCGCAGGTCTGATAGTGTGGCAGCCAGATCAGGTCCTCCTCACCCTTTGAGCAGAAACACAGCACTGATTTGTCGCTCTCTTTAGGAAAGAGCAGGTCGAGGGAACCGGAAGTCGCTCGGTGGCGCCAGTTGTGTACGAAGTCGTAACGAAGGAAGACGACTCACTCGACATACGCGATAAACTTCGATTACGAAAAAGTGGTGGTATTCTCCATCGAATGGATGCGTTGTTCAGAGTACTGGCCTCCTATCTCGGAGATAAGGATTCGATTTCGAGCAATGACTGAGATTTTTTATTGGTATGCCGGTCCCTACTTGAGTGGTACGTAGAAAGCACTTAATGATTCCATCGTAAAGGACGTTATGCTGTGGATCCCTTGGATCCTTGCTTGAGGAGCAGGCTGTTGCCGACGCAAGTTTCCACTAAATCATTTCTTCCGCTCCTAAAAACTCGTGCCTACACCCAGCCACCTACCTATCCTTTATGACGCTTATGACCATAGCTCCCGGTCGCCTCCCATTATCAACAGCTACCGAGGGTTGTTTGAGAGGGAATGGTTCCATACCAGACTTGCGTTAGACAGATAGTCTTCCGGTAAGGAGTGATCTTCGTGTAGTGTCCCTATTCTTTACCTTGCATTCTTCAAAAGGATCCATGCCTGCAATCCATCCCTTTCTCTCTTCAAGTTGACGTATTCCTCACCCCTCTTTATAGTATCCATAATACCTAGACTACTACCATCATCTACATCTACAAAACACCCTGCAAGCCACCGCAAGGATGTGTGGCAGGGATGCGAACCGTCACCATGTATTTGTTCCAAAACATTATAGAATTAAATTTACACTTACTTAAATATTAGGTACTGCTGAATCATTAATGTTGATGCCATTAAAATACCAATTTTATTCAAACGTAACAATGCTGATAGCACTGAAGTGATTTTGAAACGCAATTTCTGAAAGATCGAAACCGTGTGAAGAAGGGCATCTGCTATATAGCATTGGAAAAATTTAACAAATTCATTAAATGTGAACTGGCCGTGAAAACTTTAACGGAGTTACCCCATCTGAAATTGTGGAATAGCAGAATTTCTATTGAGAAAACTTGGGAGATTGAGTGGTTAAAGCACTCTACCGGGGTCAGGGGTTCCGGTTTCGAGCCCAGGACAAGACGAATGTTTTTTTTCTCAGTGGAAATTCTGCTATCAGATAAATTTAATTTATTTAAATGTAGAATGGAGGATGTAAATCGGCGTATTTGGCCTATATCCCATTAACATGTAGACAAGAAAACTGGCAACTTAAAAAATGGATCAACCGGACACCACGCTGGTCATGATTCCAGAGATGATTCACATGGTAATTTGTGGATCTACACATACGCAATACCCTACGAGCTACCGTGAAGGTGTAACACAGGAGGTGTAAAATCACCGTAAGGTGAACAATCCCATTACTGGCAACGTCATACCGGGCTGCTGTTACTTTTAATGAATTGAGTTCATCTAAGAATTAAAATAGACACCAATAACGAAATATGAATCTGTGGGAAAGCCGCTGCATAAGTTTTATATACGAGCATATAAAAAGTGAACACTAACACGTAGATGTATACTGCAGCTACAGTGGCTCCTGTTGACCTTTTATTATGGCCAGCTCTGTACAACTTCATCCCACACTCATGAGGCCATTCCACTTTCAGATGTACCCTTTTACAACGTCCCTCACCCCATATACCATGAAGGGATTTCCACTCTTCCACTCCATTCTCACCCATTGACCCATTCATTAGACAGCAAGCACTATATTCAAACTAAGGGCTGAGCCATTGGAGGGGGTTCAGTCACCTAAATCTAAATCTACATAATAAACTGCAAGCCACCATAAAGGTGTATGGCAGGGGGTGAGTCTTCGCCAAACATATCCTGCCTGAGCAGAATTTTCTTCCGAACCACCCTCTTCAGCCCCTCATATGGATGGTTAAGATACTTAGACGGCATTTTCCTTTCCTGGCCACACGAAATAAAACTCCTCAACCATTTGATTTCTTGTCCAAACACTTCTTTCTCTTTCACCTCCACCACTTCCGCTACCGACATAATATTCCTTGACGTCAACGTTTCCCTCTCCGGCCAAAAGTTCAAAGATCATTCACATTACACCTACCAATGAAATACATTGGATACACTACAGCGACTCCCATCCTTCCCACAGCAAACATTCTATTCCTCGCTTTCTTTTCATTCGTAATCATCGCATTTGTGATAACTCAGTCTCCCGACAAGAATTCCCGCCGAACCTTCGCACCTCTTTTCTCCTCCGTGGTTATCCAGTTTCTCTCCTGAATAAAAACATCCTCTAAACCTCCTAAAGCCCAAAATATTCTTCCTCCGTCCGCCGCGCTGATCTTTCTATATGCACTAGGTACTTTCTTCCCTGGAGCACTGCCCTTGAAAACCATACTCAAAGATGGAAAAAAACAAACTTTGCGAATTTAATTGATATAATTTAAGCACGACCCGAGTTTCGACAGTTTATGCCATCTTCAGGTAGATTCTTGTCGTGATTAAATTGTACTTTAGGTCGTGATTAAATTATATCAGTGAAATTCGCAAAGTTTCTCTTTTCCATCATGTAAAAGTTTCATAAAATCACCCCTGAAAATGTTCATTTGTTAAATATATTTAAAGAGCTTTTTGATATCGTCTCTAACAGTACAATCACTTCTAAGATATTCCAGGATTGCTCTTTGGTCACATACAGACCCCCATTCAACCTCGACTACATTTTTAGAATAACGCAGCCTCTCCTCAAACCAAAAGTCTCCACCATTTCCTGCAAATATTCTAGATGTATAACATGCCCCACTTTACCTCACCACCCACACCTATCCTGCACCTTCGCTACTATCCCTCTTTCTCTCAATCCTTCTGCCACATGTACATACATTAAAGACGTATATTATCTTCAATTTAATACCGGTCCCGTTTTCTATATTGGCCAATACATCACGCCTATCAGCATCAGAAATAATAAAACGCATACCAACCAAGAAAAATACCATTCAACTGGCCATTAACTCAAAACGCATATGGGATTTAACGAGCTGTTCCTCAAACCAGATTCAGGTGTGATGTGGTGGAAACGTTCCACATTAAAGGAAAGATATTTGCAATTTTCCACAAGTAAAAATTTATTCCGAATAGTTTCGATGCTACTACATCATTGTCAAGTGAAGCTTTCTGTTTACAATCCTTTCCGTGGAAGGACGTCAATCGGTCCAAACCGTTCAGTGAGCTTCAATCGGCTTCCTTGACCACATGCTGCTCAAAAAAAATCCTAGTCTCTACATCTGTTAAAAAAACATGTTATGTCTCTAGTAGACAATGAGAGGCTGAGTTGTGAGCTGAAATGAAAATTTTTGTATAGCATTGAAATGTGAATTTCAGAAATTAGAATATTTATTGGGATCTAAATATAACTGATTATGACTCTCCGTTGGACAAAATGCTGGAGATTACCTGGTGCATGCATACAAAATTGGTAGGTATCTATTGAATATTTTAATTGCGTAATATTCAGTTTCTATGATACTTACTCGAGCCCGCGCGCAAAGTAAATATTTATTGGTTTTCTCTCACAATCAGCTCAGCACCATTGTTTTTTATGTACGCGCAGATCATCTGAAGGGTTGCTGGCTTGTTGTGAGTTCGCATTTGGTGTGTACTTACAGTGGCGTACGCAGGATTTCCTTTTGGGGGATTCCATTAATATTTATGTGCATCATCGCAAAATGATATTTAGATTATTATTCACTGAAACTATAATTAAATTAACATTCTCTTTTCGTGAAGGCAATTCAACTATATTATTCAGCCCAACAAGCAAACTGTTAACGCTAGTGCAAAATATACAAAATATAATAAATTACGGGAATGTTTTTGGGGGGTATAAACCCTAAAACCCCCCCGTCTGTACGCCACTGTGTACTTATTATTTTCCTGACTGAATATTTACTTGAACGACAGGTGGAGACTTAGGTGATGGTAGTACTTATGATTCCACAAAGTAGTAGCATTTTTCCTCTTAGTTGCATGGAAGTAATGTATGTATAGTGATCTTTAACATCTACATCTACACGATACCCTGCAAGCCACTGCGAGGGTGTGTGGCAGGGGGTGAAGATCACCAAGCATGCACTACTTACATGCAAACAAGCAACTATATTGTCTCATGCAACTTGATTGTTAGTATCTATAGTATTTAAGGGGTTAATAGTTGCATCATGCACTACAGACTACTTGAAAATATTTCCCCTACCTATCCCTTTGCTATGCTGCTGTTCTCTTATAGTACGGGGGAAAAATGCCATTTTGAATCTATCAGTGCGACAATCTATCTCTCTAATCTTGTTTATCGGGTCGAATCTAGCATAATACGCTGGTGTTCTTAATATGTGCCTAACACCTTCAGGAAAGCTATCCGATTGAAATTTCTCTAATAGATTTAATCTGTACTTCAATCTACACTATGATAATGAGTCCCACCCTAATTCTTGCATTAATTCTGGAACACTACTCAACCTATCGTAGTACGTTTTAACGAACCTAGAGCTGCTCTACGCTGCACACCGTCAGTAAAGCTATCCGATAGAAATTTCTCTAATAGATTCCATTTGTACTTTAACCTACGATCTGATAATGATTCCCACCCTAATTCTTTTATTAATTCTGAAACGCTACTTAACCTATCGTAACACCAACTCCGTGGTTAACACCGTGCCATACTCCCTCACAGTGGCTCGCAAGGTGTTAAGAGGCTTTAGATCTTTCACTTTTCTTGAACGCATTCCTGTTACTAGAGGCGTAAGTGGCATATTTTCTCATCTCTGTTCGTTATGCGATGGTATGAAGTGCAACGCGCTTCTTGTTCCCGCGCGGCGACATGTCTGTGCGCTCCCAGATCGATGGTCGAAAGCCGTCGGATGGCGGCGCTTTTGAAACGAGCACATTGTTCCACGGGCTGGCCCAGAGATCGTGCACGAGGCCGAGCGGCGAAGAAAGCCGGCCGGCGAAAACGCACGCTTCGGCAGGGCGATGACGGGAATGGTAAAACCGGCAACGTCGCCCTCACCTCTTTCCCTTCTCCCTCTCTTCTCTCTATTCCACAACCCCTCCCGTCTTTCCTTCCTTCCTAAACCGCAGGGCAGCGGCGTGGACGAGCGGTGCATTTTGAACGACGGGTGTGAGTCCCGCGGCCCTTCAAGGTGGCATGGTAGTGTGAGAGTTCAACTGATGAGGAAGGGGGAAACAAAGATGGCCTCCGTCGGAAAGGATGGTGGAAGGGGAGAGAAGGCGCTGACGCGGGTAGGGCGGGGAGTGGGATCGGGCCAATGGGAGGGCACGAAACTTTGTATTCCAGAGGGGGAATGGGGAAGGTTCTGTCCTAAAGGACTGGAAAGGACGAGGGGGAGAGTGCGTTTGCTTAGGTCCCTCAGGATGGGGGATGCGAGGGTTAACTCAGTGGAATGGGAGTCGGAGGGTTTGATAAGAGGTTGCTTAGGCTCTCGCGTCGACACTGAAGGGCGAACGTTCGGCGCGGTCGGTTGTATCTGGGACTTCCTTGCACTCGAGATGTGACAGGGATTCGACCCAACCTGTGTTGGAATTTCTTTAGTGGTGAGAGATTGGAGATTTCTCAACAATTGTCAATCAGTTATACGATCATATTCGGGTCTCGGTTAGCCATATGAGAGCCTAGATATTTTCCCGCAAGTGTGGTTTATTTCAAAACAATGTTACATTAATCTTTGTGCTTAGCTCTGCACCACATTTTCCAGAGGAACTTTTTAGTTGTTATGCGTTTGAATGATAATGAGGGTGAAATAGGGGAAACACTATTTGCAGGTATCCCTCGTCAACCGCGGTTTTTTGTACCGCGGTCCTTGGTTATCCACGGTCAACGGTTTAGGCACTACTTTTATCAACCGCGGTATTCCCTTGCGTATGCGCGGTTCTGACCAATCTAATGCCTTTTTTGTAATATTCTCAATTTCGCAAATGATTTTGAACACACACGCGCACGAGTGCTAAAATGTATACATCAAGTAATCAGTTTTGCCTTGAAAAAAATGTGACTTGACAGGGGATTGAACCCGTATCTCCCAGTTGCCGATTGCCGAGTATCTTGCCGATTAGAAACACCAATAAGCCATTTTCCTTCAAGGGAAATTTCGAATCAATCGAGTGCATTCAGTTCCAAAATTTTAACACAGATAAAGATTGTGCTGTCTTGTTTTCTGCGCTAATATCGGTTACAATTCTTCAGCTTGATATATCCTCAGCAGCTGAAGCTGCTGAGGACATATCAAGCTGAAGTGTCTAACTTAAGGTTCGCTTTAATAGAAACACCTCATTCATATCTGAGGCGCGATGTTTGAGTTTCCAGGCAAGTGCGATACCGACCTGAGCACCGAGGCCGTCATTATAGGGCCATATTGCCGGCCTTGTGCAAAATATTTTTCAAAATGAAAAGGCAAGTTTTCAGAACAGATTTTTTGTTATTTTACAGCTTTTTTCTTTTCAAAAAGCCCTTTCTCTTCGTTTTCCCGCTTCATAAGTTTGGAGCCAATTTATGTGAACACAGGATGTACTAAAACGGCAATATTGGGGAAGATGGCTCTAACCAAACTGAAACACAATGTCCTAGGCTAGATTTTAGTCTGAAATGATCATTTCGTCAGTATGTCCCAAATGCGACCATTATAAATTTGAAATTGAGTGCTGTATAAGAGTTAGAATTTACAATTGGATATGATGGAACATATTTGCAGTGAATGATAATTTGCAATCCATTGGCTAAAAATTAAGTTTGGATATTTAGAGGAATATTCAAAAATATCAAGAGTTCATACTTCCAAGGCGTTAGATGTAAATTTTAATGAGGAGGATGGTAATTGTTCTTGATCTAACATGTAGTATATAGACCAAGTGGGGATAAAGAAGTATTTATGATACTTCACCCTCATCAAACCTTCTCCCTGTCATAATTTGATGTTTAAATACCAATAACTATTTTTGGCAGCCTACTGATGATATTAAGATGTCTGTGTGGTAGTAAAAGTCAAAGAATACGGCTGGTTTCCTTTTTCAAAACCTCCGTCACTCGCGCATACTTATAATGCTTCTCTCTCGTCTCGATCTCATCTCATTCATTGACACTTCAAATAAAATAGGATATTCAGCCTAAGTAAATTGAAAAAAATATGCATAAACCATTTATAATGATCAATTATTAAAAAATACGAAATTTTGATGATGAAAATAAAGGCTAACACTAATACGCCTACATTCTTTTATATTATATGACAAAAGGATACATTAGATATGTACAATACGACCTTATATTGCTGATAAATTCTGCATAGAACTTTTTACAATAAAAAGTAATGACCTAATGCATATATTTAAAACTCATTATAATAATCTGGAATGTAATAAAAAATAGATCACTATATTGCAACACTTACGAATCACTGTAGATCAAGTTATTGCCTCATTTTTATCTTCGTTTCCGTGTTTTATAATTAATATATACTATCGTATAGAGTTTTCTTTATTCCCCTAATTTATACTTTACTTCTGAGACGAGGTTTTGGAACCTTTAATGCCACATTCAACTCTATTCTACTATAAAATTCAACTCTAAAGCAGGTTTGAGATTAGCCTTCATGTCCTTTTCATGTTTTAGTTATTTAGAAAGTCATGATATCGCGATAAAATTGAGAGAACATTGGGAGTTCATGTATGGAAAGACTTTGGAAATGTGGTACCTTTGCATTCGTCTATTTCATGGGAAAATAACTACAAATAAGAAGGTAGTTTGAAGAGTAACTTAGTGCGCATAGTAGTATGTATGTCAGAGAATAGTATGGGATTTAGAAAAGTATGCCTCTTCATGTCCATGATTCTATTGAGAGAGTATGGAATCTCCACCAACAGTCATCTTAAGTTCATGGTTTCTCGAGTGAATTGAGTTCACCTGCTTCTCGAGTCTAATACTGAGTGTACATTGGTATGAAGTGATCTTATAGTACGCACAAACATAAATTACTTTCGATTCAGCGCATCGAATGAAACATCAGTCATATGCTGTTATCACGGAATACTTTTATGTTGCTTATTTATTTCTCTTAACCGCGATAAATACTTCCCGTACCTGGCGACTTTTTGGATCTCTCCTATACACTTAAAAACTTACTGGAAAAATATCACTATCGGCAATGTCACTAAGGACCGACTTTCAGACTCCATAATTACATTAGAATCGGTACTCTCAATCATCTGGGGAAACTACGGCGATTATCTACCTCTAAGGAATATCTTGTACTTATGGTGACTTCTAATATGAATTTTAGGGTGTAGATTTTTTTTGCGTATTATGTTTATCCTCTTTGCGTGGCCCATTCCACCTTACTATTCCTGCACCACAGTATCATCATCATCATTTGTCAGCAATCCTGAGATTGGTGTAACGTAGCTCTCCACTCAACTCTCCTATCAGCTAATCACTTCATAATCACATATTTCTTCTCTTTCACATCCTTCATCACTTGCTCTGCTTATCAAAATGAGAGATCTCGTTTTACGTTGTACGAAACGAAAAAATATCTCGTCCTTTAAAAGTCGATCACCATGAATGCATCGCCAAGGGATTGTTGATGGAGTCTGCATTTACCATGTCCCAATTTGTTTTTACTTGCTGCAATTTCCAAAATCAACTCGTTCTTTCTCCTTATTCAGCTTCAGCATACACATAGAAGAAATACGTCTGCCATAGAAGAAGTTACGGTGTACCGTAATTCCTTGTGACGTCAAGGTGACTTCTAGATGTCCGCCCATTTTTCGAGGATCCAATATTTTCTCATATTTCAGCGATTTTTATTAATCATTCGAAACAGTCTATGATTTAATGTTGATGTTGATACATTATAATTCTAAGCTATAATTTGAAACCGTTATTTTAGGTATTATTAGAAGTATGTAGCCATATTGGAATTTGAGGCGTGATTCAATTATTCATTTTGGGAGGGAATATGGAAAAGAAAATCCAAGTCAGAATTTCTCTTACATTGAGTGATTCAGGCCCTTTGTGTGAAACCGTTCGACGATGGGTCAATGAGCTCAAAGCGGCAGAAAATGAATCAATATTCACTGAGTATAAGAGGCTCGAATACAGGTGTCACACTAGACATCATCAAGGAATGGTTTACGCCTATAAATAAATGATAGCACACGAATTCTTAGAGATCACAGAAATTTCATTCGGGTGAATGGATTTAATTTTGCACAGTAAATTGCGCATAAAAAGCTCTTTTCGGATGGGTGCCGCGTCTGTTGAGAGCGAAAACTGAAAAAAAACCAACTGTTTGGAGGTGTTAAGGAAAAAATCCAACTAATTTTTACAACAGATCGTGACGTTGGATGGAATGTGGATTCATCACCGCACAGAAACAGAACGGTATTTCATATAATGAGCAATACGAGGTACACCGGCTCCGAGGAAGGTGAAGGGTGTTCTTTCGGCCGATGAGGTTCCGGTAATAGTCTCAATATTTTGGGACTTAAAAAGAATCTTCATCGTCGATCATCTGGAAAAGGTAAAATGTCACTGCGGGATACTAAGCATCACTCTTGGTGATAATGATGGCAACATTAACAGATATACGTAGTGAAATGTCCGCGACAAAGGACTTTTTCGGTTATGGCAACGGAAATAAGCATTCAAGAGGTGTTTTTCTTGGCACAGTTGAACATGCTTTACATCCACCCTTTATAACCGATTTGGCTTTATCGGATTATCATTTATTCCCGAACTGAAAACCTTCCTGGCTGGCAAAATATTGGGGTTTAATGAAGTTACATGAGGGATAAATACATAGTTATGATCTATTGACACCTTTCCTGCTGCGAAGAAATAAAAGAAAAAAAGAAATATTGAGGAAAGTGTGTTAAACTTTAGAGGGATTCTATCTAAAAATAAAGTAATTTGATCGACAAAAAGTATTGTTTTGAGGAACGAAGAAAACCACCTTTGTGTAACTGAGAGTTTAGTGTTGAAATTTGCACGTGGAGAATAAACGAAACTGACAATTAGATGTAAATTACTTTAAGATACATCTCGATATTTTCAAAAATACTACTCAGTATATTCAGTCTTATATTCTGTGCTTCTACTGAAGAACATAGCTGGTAATGGTGAATAAGAGTCCAATGACCTCAAGCGGGACTAATTGTGACGATTTAATCGAGCAGAAACCAACAAAAAGTCTCAAACTGACGTAGTTTCCTGTTAAGATCTCGTACATCTTGATTTTTGAGGGCCTACAGATCAAAAAATGAAAGAATCGATAGGTCATTACTTTGTTCGTCTCACAATGATTTCATCGTTCTGACTTCAATGTTTACTTTGATTTCAGCAAAAAACATTGTTTGTACTGAGCAAGTGAACAGTATTTGTATATTATGTGTAGTGCAGTGCTCTTTGGAGAAATATGAATCACAATGTGCACTGCAATACGGCTACGCTTACGCGAATTGCGGGTTGCGTTATGGCATGCGTTGATGCTATTGCAATTTCATTCGATACCCGACATGTTTTGTTCCCCTTTAGAGTTCGAGCCACTACTTTCCACCTAGCCAGCCACCCTTGAACATTGATTTACAGAAAGTATGATATTAACTTGGAAATAGAGCTATAGACCCTACTTAATAAATAAACAAACGTTGAATCCATTTAGGATTTATCATAAGGGTAGGGGTTAGGAAACAACATTAGGATTTATCAAAAGGGTACTGGGTAAATGTGACGATGATATACGAGAAATTAGCTACTTTTCCCTTGTTAGACCTCATTTGGAATACGCTGCCAGCATAAGGGATCCACACGAAATAGGCCTAAATAATGGACTTGAACGTGTGCAGCTAAGATCGGAAAGATTTGTAAAGGGACGGTACAATATCTATATTAGCGTAACCAGTCTATTACATAAATTAAAATGGCAATCAATGTCAGATCGTAGGTAAAATTTACACTTAATCTCTTAAATAAATTCCAAGATAATATTTTCAGTGATGACGTTCAAATATTTTCCGAACCCCAACTTACTATGGTAGACTGGACCATAATCACAAAATTAAAGAAATTGATTGCCGAACTGAGAGATTCAAAAAGCCCTTTTTTCATTGTACAATTAGGAATATGTATAGCGGTAAATATATGCAATACGAGCGTATCAATCGATAGCATAGGTAGTTGCATGTTGGTTTAGGCAGTGAATTTTAGCTAACCCAACTAACATTTGGAATTTGCTCCGGGCCCTTGAGAAATATCTTCATTAATAAAAACTAAATTCACTTTTTTGCAGCTTGATTTTTCCCTTCTGACACATATTCTCACACCTTCATATGCTCTTTTAGCGAAATTCTAGTCTCTACCACCTCGTACCACCACCGCAAAAAAATGCGGGCCCTTTTCTTAGGCGCCGGGCCCTTTTTAATGGTTGCCCTCCCCCCCAGCGAAAATAGTTCCGACGCCCCTGAATTCAATGCATTAAAAGTTACACCAGACACTTTTTATGCTATCATTTCGAAAACTCTCGACTTTTCTATTTTGTTCTTAATCGCGTAAAATACTCCCCCTCCTGGAGAAATTTCACTATCGGTAATGTCGCTCGTTCACCAAATTTCTGTTCCCATCATCATATCAAAATTATCAATCTTTTTATCTCCCATGAGAATTTTTATCTGATACGTATATGAGAATGATGTAGCTTCCAAAAATCTGGTAGAAAAAATGCTTTTCAATGGCTTTTTAATGTTGTTTCTAAAGAATGACACGGAGACCATTGCCCGTCATTTTGCTTATCATGTTTCAGTATAGATTTGTTTAAGAAGTCACAAATTATAACAATTGTACCTTCTCTTCAAGACCATGAAAACTCATCGGCATACTCTTCGATTGTTTAATTGGCGAGGTGTCTAATGCATCAGCGCATGCACCTGCATTTTCTAATACTCCTTGAATAAGTAAATAGGTTATAATTGAATAAGTAAATAGATACTGTTCGAATATAGTTTTTCAGATACAATGCATTGCGTATTAGATACCAAAGGTGTAGTTTTGTTCGTCCTTGGTTCTGTCATCACCGATAAGTATTGATATATTTTTCTTTCTCTTTAATTAGTCTTGGTTTCCAATGTATTTCTTATGTTGATTACTCGTCCATACATCTGTAACTGTTAATGGCAAAACCCATAGGCAATCTTTTGCATTGATTAATCGGTATTTTTTTTCTTCCTACCCTTCTAATCACCCTAACCCTCTAAAGATGGAATGGATGAAGGGAGTTGGGAAATATGTTTATCAGAATAGAGTTTAAACATAAGAAGGGGTAGGGGGGGAATGGTATTTAAGATAAGAGAGGAGAAAATTATATCTTAGTTTGCGTATTCCAACAAAACTTGTTATTACGTGCTCAATACCAAATAACAATGAAGGGATATGAAGCCCGAGAGAAAAAGCTTAAGAATTTAGTATATTCAATCATTATCCTTTTCTTTCTGATCACCATCGCATGATTATGAGAAAATTAAATAGTTCCCACAGGTCTATAATTCAATGACGTCACGCGCAAGGGTCATGGGCTGATAACCGATCTTAAGAACGCGACCGCTCGTCGTTGTCATATTTTTTACTGCGCATGGGGACGGAAACGAGATCTGCAGCAATCTCAGTCTTGTCTCATTTTTCAAAACACTGGAATAGATTCGTCCAGAGAAGGTAAGAAAACAGTAACGAGCTTAGGAATATGTTCATATCCTGACAGCGGTAGTGACAACGTCTAGGATGTTTTATGGTTTAGGTATGATAAATATTTTAGCGTAACCAGTCTATTAGATGATCTAATCGTTGTCAGACTATCGGTTGAAATTTAGGCGTAATCTCTTAAATAAACTATAAGATAATTTTTCCACTGATGTCTTTAAAAATATTTTGCAAACTCCAACTTACTATGGAGGACTAGACGATAATAAAAGAATTAGAGAAATTGTTTGCCGAATCGACAGATTCAAAATGACCTTCTTTCCTAGTTCAATTAGGGATATGAATAGCTGTAAATATATCCAATAGTATAAATACAATTATATCAATGGATGGCATAGGTAGTTGCATGTTTGTATAAGGACTTTAAGCTAACCCAACCAAAGGCATGATTTTGCATGCTTCCTTTGATATTTTTTTATTTTTTAAAAATAGGGAGTTTAGACAAGAATATAATTACTAATCCTTTTTATGCATGATATTTAATGCACGCTTGGTGTGCATCACCCCCTACCACTCACCTTTATGCTGACTTGCAGGGTATTATGTAGATGTGATACGGCATTGAAGAGCGATGGTTTATATCTTTTGGGATAATCTGTGCTTTATACATACCTTAGAGTGTAGAAATATCTCATTGTATATGCATCTATTGTGTAATGATTAAAATGACGGAGATGATAGATGTTTATAAATATATGAGTAATGTGTAAAAACTAAGATAAAAGAGCCTCATGCACCGCCCTGTGTTAAATAATTAAGTTTTTTATTCGTGTCTGCCCTTGAGAAAGAGCTGAAGGGAAATCGTGTGCATTAGTGCACATTATTATAAATTTTATGGACAATATCCTTGTGCGGTACCGTATGGTGTTTCAAGCAAAACCATGCGCTATTCGCTCGCGGCAGTCAAATCAGTAATGTCCCGGCAACCTGTAAGGGTTCTGGTTTGATTCCCGCCTCGTGCATGAATGTCATCGTCGATAGTCAGCAGTCCTGAAATTGGTTTGACGCAATTCTCCACTGATTTCTCCAATCAGCTAATCTCTTCATATTTACATAGGTATTTCTTCTCTTTCACATCCTTCATCAATTGTTATATACACCTCATACAAGCCATTCCTTGGCCGTTCTTCCGGTCTACTTGTGTTCAACGATTGTCTTCATTAGGGCATCATGTCTCATGATGTGGCCGATTAACTTGTTCGCTGAATGTCGTGTTTCTCATATGATTAAGTTAGGTGACTCAGTAGGAGCACCTTAAAATATACTTCTGTAGTAGCATACAGAATTATAGGATGCAGGATCATAGGCAAATGCGATGAGAGAGTACGAGAAAGAAGCTATTTTACACTTGTCAGGCCTCATTTAGAATATGCCGCTAGTAGGTAGGTATATGGGATCCGTACGAGGAAGGTGTGATAAAGGAATTAGAGCGTGTTCTAAGGGGATCAGCAGGCCGCTATGATAATTGCATTAGCGTTGCTATATTACTAGGATTGGCATAACTATCAGAACGCAGGTTAATCTTTAGTTTAAACCTTTTAAGTAAATTGTTTTGTTGTTGATTTGTTTACGGATCACGCTAGATATATACCTACTAAGAACCCCTGAGTATTACGCTAGCTTGATCAGATTAACAAGATTATAGAGATAAACTGTCGTACCCATTGATTTAAAATGTCATTTTCCCTCCGTACTATAACCTAACTCAATAGGCAAACAGCAAAGAGATAGGTAGGTAAAATATTGTTAGAGTAGTGCATGATGCATGTATTAAGAACAAATGCTTTCGTTACTATGTAAATACTAACCATGTAGCTGCATGTTACCCTTTTCCATGCAATTAGCCTAGCTGCATGTCAATAGTGCATGTTTGGTGATCTCACCCCCCTGCCACATACCCTCGTGGTGGTCCGCTGGGTATTAGGCAGATGTAGATGTACTACCTTTACTCCTTCGGCAGGCTGGAGACCGGCTCCACACTTTCCAACCACCCCTCATACGGTCAAGAGTACACCCACGCTGCATTTCCGCCTTGCTTTCAAGTAACCCTCTTCTCGAGCGGGGATGGAATGGGTTGGCAGGGACGGACATCCGAAAAGAGAAAGAATGGGCCATACTGAGAGAAGGGGGCGTAATAGAGCGCCCGTGACGTCAGGATACCAGCTAAGATCGATTCCGCAAAGGGAGAGAGAGCGGGATTCCTTTGCGCCCTCTCCTTTTGCGTCGCTCTCCGATATCACCCCACTCTTTCTCCACCCTCACCCCTTTACTCCTTCCTGCCTCCCATCCTCTTCCCATTGCCATCTCCTCCCTATATCCGTCGGCTCACGTGCCACGGAACTCTCGGAGCGCTCTCGACAAGAACTGCTCGATATTGAAGAGTATCGTCCCCACATAATATTAGAATCGTTGTTCATCCCATTTTAAGCCCGGAGGGATGTGTGATAGGCAGCGTTTACAGGTATTACTGCTATGACAGTCGCGAGATACGCGATATATCTATATCGCTACTGCTATGATGCGTCCGCACCAACTTTTATGCAGCTTAGAGACGCTATTTAGGCGTTGTCATAACAAATAAAGAGAGTTTTATTTCAGTAGTGATTGGTGCTTAAATTTCATCAAATTCTTCAAGTAATAAATTCCATTGACGTTTCTCTTTTGTTCCCATTCTTTAAAGAGTAGAATCTCCCCGTTGGGGAGGGATATCTTTGTTATTATATCCAAATTCCCGGTATTGCTTTCCGTTGGCAATTGTTGCGATTGTGTTGGATGCATTTACACTGAAAAGTACACGGGCTTCAACTTTGCTAGTAGCTCGAACTAGGTGTTCGACATGTGTCCAGTGTCGACCTGAACTCACATTGCAGTTGCTATTTGCACATGCGAGTGGAGCTTAATATTGTTAGTAGTTGACTGCCATAGCAGTAAACTGCTGCGTGTAAACTCACCGATATGATGGCGGTATCGATCGGGAGCGAATCGAATCTACCCTAAAATAATCGATAAACTTGCATCGGTGAACTCCCAGCGTAATAGATGGGGTTGTTGTGGTGTATAGAGATATTCAAGTGACTGCAAACTGGAAGTTGTAAAATTGTGATTCGATGCTGACTACCCCAGGAAAAGGATTCCTCGAAGGAAATCTGCCTTAACCGAAACTTGAACCCGGATATTTGATAAGACAATTTAGCTACCGGTGACGCTTTGGTTCTTCAGCCAGCTAAGCCATTTAACTTACCGCCTGGCTGATTAAGATAACTAGCTAGAGACTCGTGTGTTCCCGAGGAATCCCGTTTGATTCCCGATTTATGTGGATGATGTTCCTCCGTGGAATTGTAACTCTGGTGGGTTCAATCAGAGATTCATACAGATGCAACACGAAGGATCGCCTGAACGCTATTTCTTTGTTTTGGAGATAGAGAGCGCGAACGCCGTTCTTCATTTTGCTTCTCGTCCATCGATTCGCTGGTTAAAATTGATAGGGCTCTTCGAGAAAGCTGTAATCGTGAAGAGAGCGAAAAGAAGATTCTTGCGTTACGACACGTGTATAGTGCTATGAAGTAATAGCAACAACGAGCAGAAAAGATCCACGATCTCGCCTCAGCTCTCCTAATTTTTCGCACGTGTACCCCTCCTCAGCTCCCCTCATTCAGGGGAGTATGGGTTTGCCGTAGTGGGAGGGACGCAGCCACGCCCATTTCCCTCAAGTCTCTTCTTTTCTCGTCGCGTATCCCTCGCTCTTTAACCTTCCTTTCACACCTTGGGATTTTCCTTTTATCTTTCCCTGACTGGAAGTTGTCGAGCCGTATCCCAGTTGTCAGCCACGGAAAGTCTAGGGTGAGAGAAGGTGATCTTTTCCGACCACCTATCCGTCCTCGGCTCCTACCCTCCTCATCTCACACCTCCCACCTATTCCCGCGGATTCCTCTCACTTACTGCAGCGGTCGGAAGATTCCATCTCATTTCATCCTCCGAGCCACGAAAATTAACCAATTAGTGAAGAATGCACGTTTAAATCTACGTCATTGATCTCTCAGCGGTTCACTAGGGATTGCTTCCTTTCCAGGGTAGCTTTTTGTTCAGGTGCTGGCCAAAGGTGGACGGCACTTGCAAAAAAGCGATTTTACGAAGCGTCCGTGTAAGGGATTCTCATGAAGTTAGATGCTCTCCTGGCGAATCGCTTTAGTGAGGGCTGTTTGGGTCCTCCACCGGGTCAGGAACTGCATTGCTGCCGACGCGTCGTTTCGTTTCGCAACTCGAGTCGCTCTCAATCTTCAGGGCTGACCCGGTCGCTTCACCTTTCTCATGAAGATCGCATTATGTGTAGGAAAATGTAGATTCGCGTTTTGATCACGATTGTGATTTATAGTTGGATTTGAAGTGAACTTCAATGGTCATAACAGTACATATACGTATATCTTTTAAAAATCTTTTAGTCTAAGGAGGCGAATACGTAAATTTTAAGTTTATCGCACGTCGCGTCGTTCTTGATCTTGTAGTTTGCTTACAAAGCTAAAAAAAGCTGTTTGCTTACAAAATAGACTACATGGTATCGGATGGGTTGTCTCAGAGCAAGGGTACAAATTGTTTTAAAAGTTGAAGTTGAAGAAAATAGGGCTATTGGAAAAAATAATCGTAATATTATGAAAAAATGCAACTCAGCTCTTTATTTTTTGGAGTTTACCAGCCTGTGCAGTGAGTTTTGACTTGCACGCGGAGTGAGGCGGTTTTAACTTTACTGTGAAAGGAGAAAAATTTTATGAAGTAATCAATTCTATTATAAATTTCCAAGTGTGGAAAGATTGGGCTTACTGTCTCTGCTTTCACGCAGAGTCCACTATTGGCTAATTCCTTGGAATGTGAAATAACCATGTAGAAGGATAGGGCCTTTTTTCCGACTTTTTTTACATCCGTCCACGTTTCACGGTAGCTTAAAAATTTTATCGCTGATGACCTACTATTTAATCTCCTTTTCATCACCGTCTTTCAGAGTTTTCTGCATGATTAATAAAAATCTCTTTTCCGAACACCAAATAAAATATCTGTATTCTGTTCTTCGAATTCTTCTCAAGTCGATTCTTTTTCAGTCTTCTACACGCAGTTAATGATCCGTCTAATTATTGCATCATCTTCTTTGCGTGAGGTCTTATAACTGATTCAAGAGGTATGACCCCAGCATTATGCCTCGCACATTCTGGTCCCCTGAAGGAAAACCGTCACCAATTGGCTTGTGAACTTATCAATGGCCATTTTAGAAAGGCATAAACATCTCCCATTAGATGATGAGCATTACTTTTGGAAATATATTATTATTTGTAAATATATATATAATTCTTTCCATTTCTTATTTGGCCGCGCTTCCACTTTTACGAGAAACAGTCCACTCCACTTTTGCGTTACACTAGCCTTCGTGTCGAGTTCCGTCAATAACTTTGATTCTAATCTTAATATAGCGCGATGATTGGGTCGATAGTAACGATCACGAAAGTTTAAGACGCAGAAGATAGTTGATACAGGTTTTTTCTCTCATGTGTCCCCTTCTTATTTCATTCGAGTGAACCTAAACAAATAGTAACCTGACAGACTATTTGTATTGCCAATTTAGGCCATAGGAATAGAAAAATAACCAACTCGACTCTTAATATATTATTTTTTCGACTGGTATAATCCGATAACCGTAGACAGTACCTATTTTTATTTTTTGCCGTATCGCAATATTTGTATTTTTTTATTATCGCTTGAAGCACTTCAAGCTCAGTACTCCGTGCGTCGTATAGGACGTTAAGCCGTGGCCCCCTTGGTGCCTCTCGTTAATAGAAGGCTAATGCCAACGCCGAATTTCTGTCCACCATTGCTCCTTACCCTTCCATTTCCATTCTCGCACCTTACGGTCTGAAGCGCCAGGTGCAGGAACAGACGTGAAACCTCAGATGAGATGAAAATAGCTGCACTTTCAGTGCCTCTTCTTTCATAGCCTTCCATTTTATCTCATTAGTGTCAATTTGGATGCTATGAGTTGTTTTTCCTCGGTCTTTTCATTTTATATACATTTTGACGACCTCGTTGGCGACCTCACTTGCTATTCCTCGGGTGGCTGGTTCCAGTCCCAAGTTTTCATCACCCAGGGCAGGGCTGCGTATGTTGTTGTTATTGATAATAGTGCCCAATGAAAAAAGAAGTGTTTTCAGCTTCATGAAAATAATAAATAGATCTTCTGTTTTAAACGGTCGCTCTCGTGGAATATGCACAAATCATCCGAGGTGTTATTTGTTGTCTTCACTGATCTATTGTTGCGCGCAGATTGTTTAAAGCCAATTTCAGGGTTTGAATTTCTCTGGCCTTCATCATTAAAACCTTTGAACCTACCCATGATTTTGATGAGAGGAAGAGCTATGTCGCCGTGGAATTCCATGGATTTCGGCCCAATTGTGTTGTTCTTTTATCAGTTTAGCCAGTTTTATCTGTTTCCAACTTTTAACTATGTAAAAATATAAATCCCCAGAAAACGTGCCTTTGATCAATAGTTGACCAAATTATTTGTTTGCGCATAATTTAGTGGTCCGTGAATATCTCGAAGAATTGCATAATGAAACGTAATATTTCGATGAAGCTAGCGGACGCAAATACTGAAACAATCGTTTTTCGCAAATTTAGAACAAGAATTTTTATCGTTTTGATAAATATTTTATTGTCATTTCATCTTTTTTTCTGCTTTCGTGCCTAAAAATAAAACCTTACTCAGGTAGTATGACGCATACGGCTCTGATTAATGTCATCTCCCTCAATGATTAAGTTAACGTGTTAAGGATGGACAAAATATGGGTAATTAACATATTCTATACAAGTCTACGCTGCTTCTACGCAGTCTAAGCACCCTCTTGAAATATTCACATTTGCTTGCGTACTTAGTGCAACATCTCCAACAGTCAAGATGCGAGGCCCTTAGTTTATATTTTTACTTTAGAAGCCATTCTTGTTTTTTACATTTCAAAAGTACCCTGCCAGCCTCCTCGGGGAGTGAGGCTGGAGAATACTATATCCAAGATGAGCAGTCAATGCACTATTAGAGTTTGGCATTCTAATACTCCATGGTGATCGCCTGTATGGTGGTTGTTAACTGCACCCCATCAGATGACCCTGTTACAGTCCACAGTATTTACTCTGTCTTGTTGTTACTGCAATACTCTGCCATGCTTTGTTATTACTGTCAATCCCAATTCATGTAGAACGGAACGCAGGGTGTAGAATTATATTTCAGCAAAATTTCCCAGCGCTCTGGTTTGTAACCTATTTGCGACTCAGTAAAATTTTTGAGTGGAAATGTCTGTTCACCGGTTGAAGTTCCACGCAGCTGTATTAAAGGGCTGAAATACTCTGAAGAAAACGAAACTGGTGAAAAAATCTCATTTACATTGAAATCCTTGACGAACATTTTGTATTTACATGAATAAAATGCGTAGGGGTATTTTCAATTTCCAAAATTAAGAGTCACATTGGGGTAAATTATAGGCCAGAGGAACTATTATCGTATTAAGGTAAATATATATATATAAAGATAGATAAAGATAAATTAATACCTCTACTTGAAACACAATTCAGTAAAAAAATTAGCAATGCAATATGGGGATTTTAGGTAGCTTCAAAGGTTTAAACCAGTTTGGAGGCTACCAGCAATAATATATGCGTGCGAAAAGCATCTGCAAAAAGATATTGCAAAATCTTTTCTTTTACACATCATCTTTATTATCGTCATCGGTCAACAATCCTAGAATTAGTTTGATGCATTTTTTTAACTAACTCTTGTAGACATGAGTAAAAATATTCAAGAGCCAAAGCCAAAGAAGAATATGCCAACAAAATAAGATCATAAGGATAAAGAATAATGTTCTTTCAGTTTTTAAGAATTTTAGAAATTAACAATGGCAACCAACAAATTATATTACACTTTTTTTATACAATACATTCCCATGTATTCACCTCATGTTCACCTCATAATAAGGACTCTATTTCCTGATGAGAGAGGGAGGTGGAGGAACATAGAAGAAGATGCGTTCTTAACAATGGGATATCCCTGACGTATACCTGGTAGGCTGCACATGGATCGGTCTTCAATATAAAAATCCTCCACGATGAGGATTGACGTACGTGATTGCTACTCACGTTACTCTTATGGATGAAATTATTTTTGCACGCGGTAAAACTTTTAATAATATGAATAATGGAATGCATTTTTAAAATTCGTCAGAGAAACGGAGAAAAGTTCTCAGATAAGCGCCAGCAATCCTTGAATCAGTTTAAGTATGCTGAGGTCGAACCAGTTGTAGCAATAAAATTAACTCTCATGGGAGTCAAATGTATTTATACGTCAAATAAAGAATCCAACAACTATGTATTTATACGTCCCTTAAATAGCCTTAAAAATATTAACTGACAACGCGGCGATGAAATACAGATGCGATTTCATTGTAATTTATGCTTTACTGCACGTGCAGTCACTTTAAGAGGCAGCTTTCCTCGGAGCTTTTCATGCGAAGCGGCCCCTTTTGGAAGGCCTCTATGAGTTCCTATGAAAATATAAGAAATGAGTACAGTTCATTAATAAAAATTACATTTTACCTGTTTCCAGCTTGCTTTTTCCTTCTAACACACATTCTCACACACATTTATATGCTCTTATAGCGAAATTCTAGTCTCTACCCCCTCCTATCCGCAAAAAAATGCGGACCCTTTTCTTAGTAGCCGGGCCCTTTTCAAGGTTGGCTCCCCCAACGAAAATATTTTCGACGCCCCTGTTGAGAGGCCGTATAAAACAAAGTGTTTTGTGCGGAGAGAAGGCTTAATCCTTCCCAAGTACCCCCATTCTGGATTCATTGTCACCCATTGGAGCCATACTATAGGAGACATGTAAATGTCTCCTATAGTATGCCTTGTAAATGCCTCCTCCGTTGCATTGTAACGTCCTTGGTTGATCCTAACAGAGTCCTTTTCCCTCATTCAACCCCTCTCCCTCCCATTTCATTTGTTCGCCCTCTTCTAAGGGAGGGTACTCTTCTCACTCCCACCCCAATCAGTTCCCTAACCACTTCCCCTGCTAATGTACATATACAACAGGCTCAATATTTGTTCCATTTATAATGGTGCAAGGCGTCGAAACGCGTCAAGGTTTAAATTAAATGAATGTGTGTACGTTATTTGTTACAATTTGTGTAATTTATGCGCTACAAATTTTATTCCGACCCTATAATCATTAACCTGCTCCACGAAATCTCGCCTCAATCATTTGTGGCCTACCTCAAACTAATTTGAAACAGGAAAACACTGCGAAAAGTGCAAATATATCAGGGAATGTGATAAGTTTCCAGCTTATCAATTACACGCAAGTCTTGTCCATTTAGAGATTCATGTAGGCATGCAATAAATTTCGCTCTATTAGCCTTAATTTGGTGAAAGTTCTGGACATTCATTTCCGAAATAAAAAAGTAGTAGTAGCAGATATTATTACAATATTACTGTGGTAGGCTAGATGGTAGGAATAGGCAGTGTGGTAACATACAACATTATGCTAGCATTAGCGTCCATCACATGGTCCTGGAAAATAGTAGGGTTGTTCGAAGCGTATTTTCAAAAGTGCTTTGGTTTACTTTCGGAAAAACATGAGTACTTTCATCACACGATGCGTCACGATACCTTCGTATCATCTGCTCAGACCTAGTAAAATTCACGACTCCTCACCAGCAATCTCTTTTTTTGAAGAAAGTGCTTACAGGTTAAGGCGTAGCACCTCCTATAGAGGATGCCTCCGACTCCAGGAAGTTGGCCGAAAACATTCCCGCCAAAATCGAGGAGGTAAAAGGAAGAGAAAAATCACTGCTATCCTCGGCGATGGCCATAAATTCAACGGCGGTCGGCTTCGACAAAAACTTCTCGGAAGCCGCAGGCCCCTCAGATACAGTCGGATGGTAGTAGCGTAAAGTTTTTAGGATGTGTCAATGACTTATGTCATTTCCCACCACTCCGATGCAGTCACGGTGGTGACTTAGGAATAGATGGGGTCGCCGCCCGTTGCAACTATGAATCATGGAGGCGTCAGGCCTCTGGATAGAGCCAGTGAGTGGGAAGTAGCCAGGGGGCATTCGAAGTTCGAGGTGAAGCAGCAGGGAAAACGGAAGGATAATTTTGCAAATTTAGTAAGGGTAAGTGAAAAACGCTATTGGAAAGTCTAGGATAGCGTTCTACATCTAAATCTACATAATACCCTGCAAGCCACCATAAAGGTGTGTGGCAGGGGGTGAATTCTCATCAAACATGCATTTTCAAGGGCTTGAATTGGAAAAATGTAATAAGGGATTATATTTTAAAATATAAACTATTTCATAAACTTTATGACCATTTTAAATTTTCAAATTGATTTTTGACGATTTACCCATATTCGCCTACGTCTACGTAATACCCTGCGCCCTAAGTAATACCACCGCTAGGGTGTGTGTCAGGGGGTGAATATCAACAAACATACACTACTTACATGCAATTATGGGATTCAATCCTACTACTTCATGCACACATGTTAGATATAAAGGTCACGTGCAACTTGGTGGTTAGTAACTATACATTCATGAATTGATTATTAGTTAGAAAAAACATTTTCCTAAATACATTAATCGGTATTTCCATATCATGCTTGTGTTAGTGATGCTTAAACATGCATCATGTACTACAGACTACTCTAGCAATTTTTCACCTACCTACCTCTTTGCTATTCTGCCTATTGTGCTCTCTTACGGTACGCAGGAAAATAAAACTTCAATACGAGCAAGGGTGAATGAGGATTCATATTAAGAAAAGTAGGGAGCCCAGCCTTACTTAGGATGCAGAGGTTAGTATGCATTATGAATATAGTATATGCCCCGTTTATTATTAAGGTAATTCTAAATGGATACTCAATTCTTCCTTGTACACCCACATTTCTCAAGATGTCCCTCTTCAGACCCATATACTTCCTACTTCCCATTATTCCTTACAACTACCCGTTCTTCTTCTCCCTCTACCTCGCTTACCTAACATTTTCCCCTCAAATTCATCCTTCAAAAAATCCTCTCCCTTTATATCCTTCTCCATTAACACCATCTGCCTTCAACTAACTTTATCTATCAAATTCTTTCCCTCCCTACAATTCTAGCACTTCATCGTTCA
Source organism: Platycnemis pennipes (assembly GCA_933228895.1). NCBI lineage: Eukaryota > Metazoa > Arthropoda > Insecta > Odonata > Platycnemididae > Platycnemis > Platycnemis pennipes. The sequence continues at coordinate 96,694,448 of OW121852.1, forward strand.
CCTTCCTTTCGACTCTCCTTACCTTCTCCATTATTCTCAACACCTAAACCGCAAACGCCTTAAGTTTCTTTTCATCTTCTTTCCCTAAAGCCCATGCTTCCACGCCATATAGTACCACGCTCTATATTAGACTTTTATCTGGTCTTTGCTTTACATCCTCTCAACAACCCTGTCATTAGTTTTCGCTTTCGAGTAAACACATCTTTTGCCTATAACATTCCCCTTCTGACTTCAATCTGCCCCTTATACCCTTTTTCCTCCAACATAATACCTAGATAGCTAAATTTCCTCATCTGCTCTAGCTTCTAACCTCCTCTTTTAAAATTTAATCCCGCCCTTTTCTGATCTCGAAAAGCTCACTACTTTCGTTTTTGTGGTTTATCTTCAATCATTTCACTCAACATTAGTAACGAATGTAATATTTTTGTAAGCCCAAAGCTAAATGGCTGACTAGCGTTTGGTCATCTGCGAATCTCACTACCTTAACTAATTTTCTCCTAACCTTTACTCTTGACAGAAGCTCATTCTAGCCTCGCTCGCTATTTCTTCAGAGTAAAGTTACGAGTGTTAAAAAGTTCAGATGATAATGGGTACCTGTGTCTAAACTCCTGTTCTAAGTTTTACAGACTTTGTATTCGACGAACCCTTTGTTCCTCTTTTTTTCGGAATGGTCTTTCGGCATACCTTCCCCCTCTTCCTAGTTTATTCAGTAATTCAGCAGGGATGTTATCAATCCCCACCGCTTTACCCGCCTTCATATCTGGTAATGCCTTCTCTACGTCGCTCTCCAGTATTCGGTCCCAACTCTTCCTTATCTACTTCCTATCCCTAATCTATGGCCAAACTCTTGTGCTTATTTCAACTATCGTGCAGTTCTTTCGCTTATTTCTCCCATCTACGCTGAATCTCTTCCGGTACCATTGCTAAAATTCCCGGTCTCTCTTTCGCTCACGGCACCGCTTTCCATTTCTTGAATCCTAACAATATTCTAACCTTTTAGTACTAGGCGTTTATTTCTCCTTTCTGGAGCCTCTCCGTCTCCTCATACTGCCAAATTCACCACTTTTCTTACACTTTCTTTGTTTCTCTCCTAAAATATTTGCTTAGCTAGAAGTAAACTCGCTTATCTCTCAGCTAACCTCTGTATCTAGAGGTCGAGCCACCATCCACAACCCGGTGGACGCACTCGGTGGCTTTAAGCTCAGCCGCGAGAAATATCTGCATTAACCATTTATATTTATCATCGTAGTTTTCCTTAAATTATTCCTTTCATATTGGATAAAAGGAGAAGTTTTTTATTTCCCGGATGATATTCATAGTAATCTCCCATTGAGTAGGTAGCATATGTAAACATTAGTGCTTGTTCGGTGATAACTTACCCCCTTACGTACACCCTCAAGTGGCTTGCATGGTAATTGTGCACCGACTATCAGGTGAAGTGGTGCGTATAACGTCGGGAAGCTGCAAAAATTAATTTTGTTTTATGTAGATCCGATCGTCGGGTGTGGAACGCCGGGTGCAGAATTTTATTTCGGAAAACTTTCCAGGTGCTTAGTTCGTAATTAGTCTCCGAAAAGTTTTCGGACTCAGGCTTAGGAGTTTTTCATTGCTCAGAATGTTTATTGGTAGATTCCATTTAACGTAAACGGAAATGAGGGGCATTTAACCGGTGCCTTTTTGCGCTGAGACTTTCTTTTTTGGATTTTTTCCTAATTTATTTTAAGTTAATTTCCAATATTTAACAAGATTACAGTCTTAGTAATAACCAAAAAGGCATTGGACTCTACCAGAGGTGAAAATTACATATTTAAAGTTACTTCTCTGAGCAGTAGTGTCAGATTTGTATTCTCGTGAATATCCTGACATTTCTATACTAAATCATATCAAAAAGGTGGTAAATTCATATACCTCAATTTAGAATAGTGCACGCCGGAAGGATTATTTTAAAATTTAATTATTTAAAGTTCCTAATTAACCATTTTACTCAGAGACGAAATATCAGTTTTAAAAAGAATTTATGTTATTGATTGTATTTGTAAAAATGTGTGGTAAACAAAAGATGAAGAAAGATAATTATCAGCCGCCGGTAAAGAAAAATTTATACTTTTGTGTATCATAATCTTAGGGACGGAAATACATATTGGCAAAAAATAAGCATCGTATTGTGACAGTGAACTCCTACAAACAATCAGGAAAAATAGCGGCCTGAACTCTAGTTTTAACATTAAATTTATTTTTTGCCCGGAACTTATCTACAAATTATTTTCATAATGTCCCTTTCGAGGTGTGATTATTTCAACTGCAAATGCTTCCGAGGCAGTCTTGTAGAAATACATATCGTGTACAACGACACACCCGGACCTTTTGGTTGTCCTCCGCCAGCCGCAGTAAATACATTATATCGGTATTCTTTAGGCACACCTATTTTCAGACGTTGTTGAATTTCATGCCTCACGACATGCTCAGGATTGTTTTTGTTAAATACGGATACGTGGCGTGAAAGCACTTGCCGTCGAGTCGTATTTAAAAAATACACCGCCGATAAGTAATGTCAATTAGTACCTGATGATGACACCTCTGTGTTTAAACCGGTTGGATAATTAAAGTCGTATGGAAAATTACCAAGTTTATTCTTATTTTCAAGTAATATCAGTTACATTTCAATGCTGAATGTCATGTGTATTAGTGCTCATATACAGCTCCTATCGGTTCTGTTAAATGGCCAATTGTTATGAAAAAATTTCAAGAGTTGACTATATTTCTAAATTGATTTCCTGACCCAATTTTATTTTTTCAAGGAGCTTCAATATTTGGTTCCCGCTGTACTTCGTGCCCGCCCGGAATCAATGACCAACGTAATCGTAGCGGTTAGTCAGAGAATGGGAGGTGGGCAACGTTTTTTCCAAAAGGAGCGTTGATAAGCCACACCCCAACTTCGTGCAGGGAAGAATGCCAGCTATTGTACTCTACCTAGGGCTTTTTTGTCAATAGGGGTTAAGTGAGCAAGCATCGTGCCCTTTTGGATATCGCCTTGGTTTTGTTGTTCTAACGCAGTCAGAGCATCATACCTGGGGAAATTTCTATTGGTGTGTCACAGCATCATACCTGGGGAAATTTCTATTGGTTATTTACGTCCTTAGGTGTCAAAATTCTAACCTTACCTTTAATATTCTGTAAAATTTTATTTACGGTAACATTTGTTCGGAAAATTTGTTGATCATCTGAGCTACTTAGTGCAGAGAGGTTTCAGTAATTTTTTCGTCAAATACGAAGGAAGCTATTTTACCCGTTGAGAGGCGGTTGGGCCCTATTCATGAGGACGAGAACGGAAAAGCATCCGTAGGAAATCATTGGGGATGTGAGGAATGATTTTGAAATCGTTGACTTGCATTAAATACTACATTTTCGGAAGGAATATCCGATATTTTATGGTATCTGAGTGATTCCAAGGCCCTATCAAGACCGATATATAGTAGAGTATAATATCCCTGCCGAAAACTCTCGAGGATGGCTTGCAGTGTAGTCAGTAGATACAAGGATATAATTTCGAAAATGAATAGGAGAGGAATTTGTTTGAATGTATTGAGTTATAATTTCTATTAGGTATGGAAGAATGCAGTTAACATGAGTTAGCACTGTTTAGAAACTTTATTCCAATTAACTACAAGCTATTGTACCAACATAGCACCTACATATCCGGGTATTATGTTACCTCTTATGATCTATTACTGCTTGCGGGAATAGAAGCATTTTAGCAAGATAGCAAGATAGAGAAAGAGGATCCCTTGGTAGCTCAACTGGAAGAGCACCTGCCCGGAAATCTGGGGGTCCGGGTTCGAGTCCCGGTCATGGTGAATGATTTTTTTCTCTGTGGAATATCTTGCTATTGTGCAATTCCAGCGTGTAACGCCGCAAACGTTTTCACGGCTAGTTCGCGGCCTTTGAATTAGAAGCATTTCATCCTTGCGAAAGCCTTGCCTTTCTCATCTTGTCAAGATCGAAACGCGCGGGACACAATGGTGGGCGTTCTATATGTAATTCTAACGTCATCGCAAAACAGATCAGCTTCAAATTAGCATGCAAAGCCAGTATAAAAATGTCATATTCATTCCATTCATATTCATTTCCCGCGTACCATAAGATATGGCAAGCATGGCAAAGGGATAGGCAGATGAAATATTGTTAGGGCGTCTGGTGAGCATGAAGCATGTTTTTATGTTACTAACTCATGTATGCTAGGGAAATACAGATAAATATATTCAAAGGATGACTTTATTACCAGTAATCATTTCATTACTATGTAGATGTTAACCATTTAGTTGAACATGACTGTTATATCTACACTGTAAAAAGTAGATCTGATTTTAAGGTACAAAAGCGATCTGAATTTCAGATGCAACAATTTTAAGGCAGGGTATGTTGAATGTCAACAGTAATATCTTGTCTAAAAATAAGGCAGGTGAACGACTGAAAATCAGACCATCCAGAATCCTGCTCCCTCTGCTTCCTGCTTAACTGCTCCTGTACCAACCATCCATGTTCCTGCCTCTTCCGTACCATAAATCCGTGTTCCTGCCTTACAACCAGACAGCGCTTAAATTCAGATCGCACTGAAAATCAGATCAACTTTTTACAGTGTAGCATCTTTCCATGTAGTGTAGGTATTGTGGCTTGTAAGCTTGGATTGTTCGCATGCAAGTAGTGCATGCTTGGTGATCTTAACTCCATGCCACACACTCTTGCGGAGGCTCACAGGGTATTACGTAGATTTAGATGCGTACGTTTTATCTGGCTTCCGAGTTCTACAGAGATCGCGAATTCGACAAAGCACGCACATCCTCAGTGTGATGGAGAGATTGGATGTGATAACCCGATGAACGTAAGATCAGAGGCATTTCGTTCTGGGAACGAGAAGGTAGATGAGAGTGAATGTATATAGATGAATACCACCGTGTTTCCTATGCCCACCTTTTCCCCTCCGCTCATCCCGCGCGATACGAGGCCTAATTTTAAAAGACTAGGACGGAGAAAGGGCGCGTGGCGTCTAGACGGGTACGGCATTCGATGGTAGTGGGAAATCTTTATTTTCGGCGATCCTTTACGGGGGAGATTTCATTCCGGGTTACCAGTCGCCGCGACATCCCGTGACCCCCCAACCATCTCACTTTCATTAGTTTCTCTCCTTTCATTTGTGATCACGAGTTCTACGGTCCTGTACTTCTGGGTGGAAGGATTTGGAAGACTCAGGTGCCAGTCGAAAAAATAATATTTTGAGGGAATCGAGGGCAAGGGGAAAATCCTCGTCGAAGTTTCTATGACTTTGATGGCCCTTTCAACTTAACATGCCATCGTCGGAAGCAACTGTGTGAAGAAACATTTCTGGCGTCCACAGGAGGTCAAAGTTTCCATCAAAAGGCAATAAAGAAAACGTAAAACTCGCTCAAGTGTCTGAAACCATAAGTAATAAGGATTCAATTCGTTTGGGAACTACAATTTGGCTCCCAAGGAGAGTAATACTATTTTCTCTGAAAGGAATTATTATTACACTCCGTCGCCGCATGCTAATGAACTTGAAAAGAAAACATATTTGGAGATTATTCCCAAGTAAGAAGTAGTGCTCACCAAATCCTTTTATTTTAATAATGCTGCATCAACACAGTGGCAGAAGAAATAAAGGGCTATACTTGTCAACGCCTCTTAGGGTGAAGTTAATAAGACGCAGATGCTGTCATTATGGCTGGTGAGGTTCGTTTCGGAGCAGGATAAGATTACACCCACGTAAAAGACTCGACGCTTCAGAAGGATGTGCACAAGGGCGTGACGCTGAAGACGGCAACTCCACCCTAAAATCGCGTTGAATGACGCGTTGCCCGCGGGAAGATCAGGTGCTAATTTTGGGCTAACGAATGACATCGAGTTTCCATTCCCCATGGGATACGAACCCACTAGAAAGGCACTATCTGTGATTGCCCGCAACGACGGAAACCCTAATGGGGGAAAACTAGTGAATAGCCTGACAATGGATTCATTCTTCTCAGCGACTCTTTCTCTTCCAGACTTCCACCGTCCTCCTCCATCGCAAACACATTTACCAGCAGCCTTTCTTCCTTTCTTATAAGGGATTATCATCTATTCTTTTTGATACAGCTTCAAAAAATATATAAATGCATAGAAATTTTTCCCTACCCGAAAGCTTGGAACGCAGCGGGATTATCTTTATTTTCGGCGATCCTTTACGGGGGAGGTTTCATTCCGGGTTACTAGTCGCCGCGACATCCCTTGACCCCCCAACTATCTCACTTTCATTGGTTTCTCTCTTTTCATCCCCATAAATGTAGACACGAAACCACCTCATAAATGTAGATACAAAAATACATGTAATGTAAATGTAAATATATAATAATATAAAGGCTAAATAATATGCAAGGGATGGGAGGTTGAGCGGCAGTATAGATTATCTTGCCCTTTAAGGACCAAGTGTTCAAAACACTTGTTTTTTTAACAGCTAGGCCGCATTTATCCTTGGTGTCCATTGCCCCACACTCACAGCGGGGGAAAATCGTGGAAGAATTTTACAAAACATGCAGAGTAGTTTTAGAAGGTCAGATAAAACACATAAAAAGGACGAGCATGATAAATCATCAAAGGTAAATAAAGTGTAATGTAAGTAAAGTGTAGTAATTTTTTAATATTATTTGATCTACCACACTGGTAGATCAAATAATATTAAAAAATTATAGAGTAAAATATTAGTTGGAAAAGAGCACCAAGAGAGAAACAGATTGGGAGAAAGAATTTCAGTGATTCAGTAGAGTCAGAGTCAGAGAAAGAATTTCAGTATTATCGTAGTAGTAGCAGAATTTCACCACCTCATATCTGAAATAGCTCTCTATCTAGAAATAATATTCAATAAAACAATTAAGAACCACACTGTAACCAAGGACTGGAAAGTAGCTAACATTACACCTATTTTTAAAAGCGGTGATAGGCAAGAACCTAGTTACTACAGACCTATTTCACTCACGTCAATCAATTGTAAGATATTTGAGCACATTGTAGTCAGTTCAATCCTGGGGCATTTGGATAGTCAGGAATTGCTCATAAACAGCCAATATAGGTTCTGGAAAGGGAGATCTTGCGAGACACAATTAGCTTTATTCGTCCATTATATTTTAGTCTACGGCGAAGACAGTACTGAAGTTGATGCCATATTTTTAGATTTTAAAAAAGCTTTCGATAAAGTTCCTCATGATAAATTAATGTTGAAATTTGTGAGTTTTGGTATAAATAATGGCATCGTATGTTGGGTAAAGGATTCTTAAGTGGGCGACAGCAGAGGGTTGTCATTGATGGTATCATGTCGGACACAATCAAAGTCACATCGGGAGTTCCCCAGTGTAGCGTAGTAGGTCCGCTTCTATTTCTTTTATACATAAACGATTTGAGTACCGTAGCATATAGTAAGTTTAGAATTTTTGCGGACAATGCTGTAGTGTATAGGGGTGTACCAAAAGAAGAAGACAGGAAATCGCTTAGCAAGGATTTAGATGCAATTCAAGAGTGGTGCGACAAATGGCAGTTAGAACTGAACCATAAAAAGTGTCTAACTATCAATTTTTGGAGAAGGAATAATTCGATGGAGCGATCCTATAAAATTAGTAACACGAAGATCGAGAGTGTTGAAACCATTAGGTATTTAGGTGTAACAATCACAAAGATTTATCGTGGGGAAGACACGTAAGGGAATTATGCGGCCTAGCGAAGAGAAAGCTAGGATTTATAAAAAGACTACGTGGGAAATGTGATGAGAAGACAAAAGAGCGATGTTACTTTTCACTAGTTAGGCACCACGAGTATGCAGCCAGTGTATGGGATCCGAATGAATTAGGTTTGATCAGAGAACTAGACAGTGTGCAGCGTAGAGCAGCTAGGTTCGTTAAAAGGTGCTACGATAGGTTAAGTAGCGTTTCATAATTAATACAAGAATGAGAGTGGGAGTCATTATCAGAGCGTAGGTTATGGTACAGATTAAATCTATTAGAGAAATTTCAATAGCTTTACTGAAGATGTTAGGCTCATGTTTAAAACACCAGCGTATTATGCTAGATTGGATCAGATAAACAAGATTAGAGAGATAGTTTGTCGTACTGATAGATTCAAAATGGCATTTTTCCCCCGTACTATAAGAGGCAGCATGGCAAAGGGATAATAGGTAGGGGAAATATTTTAGAGTAGTCTGTTGTGCATGATGCATGTATTAATCCCTTAAACACTATAGATACTAACAATCTAGTTGCATGAGACCCTATAGTTGCCTGTTTGCTTGTCGGTAGTGCATGCTTGGTTATCTTCACCCCCTGTCGTACACCCTGGTGGCTTGCAGGGTATCGTATAGATGTACATATCGTGCATAAAACACGGTTATTTATAATATATTAGTCTAAATATCACTATTTAAAAAGATAAAAATAGCAAAGTAAGCATGCAAAAACATGCTGTTAGTTGGGTTACCTTCAAGTCCTTATACCGAGATGCAACCACCTATGCTATCCATTAATACACTCGTATTGGATATATTTACCGCAATTCATATACCTTATTGTACGAGGAGAAAATGACATTTCAAATCTGTCAGTTCGGCAATCGAAATCTCTGATTTTGTTATTATGGTCCAGTCTACCATAGGAAGTTGGGGTTCGTATGTATTTTTAAGGTCATCACTGAAAATATTATCTTGGAAATTATTTAAGAGATTAAGTCTAAATTTCAACCTGCGAACTGACAATGACTCCCGTTTTAATTCATTTAATAGACTGGTTACGCTAATAAGGTTATCGTATCGTCCCTTTACAAATCTTGCCGATATTCGCTGCACACGTTCAAGTTTATTATTTAGACCGATTTCGTAGGGATCCTATATCCTGGCAGCATATTCCAAATGAGGTCTAACAAGGGAAAAAAAGTATTGCGTGGATACAGATGTATAGCAAGATAGAAAAGATTAGTAATGTTCCACCAATTTGTATTGTTCTATCAGCCGCTGATTTCCTCCGTTGTGCACCTCTTGAGCTTGACGGCAGATGAGCTTGAGCTCCAATTAGCGTCGCGTCGATCCCGCCAGTTTTTGGCCACCGGTAAAACTGGCCGCCTTGCTTATGCTGCCGCAGTATTCGGAGGCTGGGTTTCGGTGGAGGGATTGGGAATCCGAGTACTAGCCGTCATCAACATCATCATCATCAATTCATTCCACCCACCATCCGCTCTCACCCACCAACCTAGCTCTAGCCACGGGGGAGGAGAAAATAACCTGGAGAATTGGCAACATCGCGCGCATTCCCACTTCCCCTCCGCTGTCCGGAGAGGAAAGTTGGGATGGGAAGGTTGAGAGACTGAGGCTGAGGTTTTTCCCGTGAATGCGTCCGGGAAGTGTGGGCCTTGTTTGTGACTGTCCCTCCAGATAGCTTTGCCTCCTCCTCTCTGCTTGCAGTGCCTTGAGCTGCGCTTCACACCGTTCACCTCTGGAGTATAACCTATAGTAGTTAGACCGTGCGGGCGAAGAACCGATAGATGATAATCTCAAAACATCGATGATTCGAGGATAGTGGCTATTATCATTCCTGCGAATAAGAAAGTGATGTTTTCTCATAGAGAGGATCCCAGCGCTTTCCTCTGGCAAATATAAATAATTTTTCCTTAATAATCTTGGCACAAAAATCGGTTCTATGGGAGATACATTATGGAGGAGAATTAACCGATGCTGTATGTACTCGCAAAAGTTGTTGATCATAGCTCGGTACTACTGACTGACAATAGTCCGTAATACATTAAAAATTTAATGAATGTTATCAATATACGTTGTGTGCATCCATACTGTTTTGGTTATTGTTAAGTGCAAATAATACCTAATTCGTTATAATTTTTATTCAACTACATCTACGTAATATCCCGAGAGCCACCACGAGGGTGTGTGGCAGGGGGTGACGATCACCAAACATGCACTATTGACATGCAACTAGGATATTTAATTGAGACATGCTAGATAATAGGGCCACATGCAGCTAAATGGTTAGTATCTACATAATAGGAAAGGCATTAACGGTTGTCATTACATGCATCATGCACTAGAGACTACTCTGACTGTATTTCACCTACCTATCCCTTTGCTACACTACCTATTGTTCTCTCTTAAGGTACGCGGGAAACATGACCTTTTTTATCTATCGGTACTACAATATCAATCGGCACTACAATCTTGTTAACCTGATCAAAGATGGAGGTTATAGCTGACCAAATATGCTACCGCTAATTTCTTCTTGTGGGTATTGTATCTTTTACATTTTGTACACACCAACTTTTCATAACTATAATGAATTTCAGGAAATGGAATTAAATGGTTGGGATTGGAATAAAGATAGTATTCGGTCTCTTCTTTTAAAACGCAAAAGATCGGGCATTTGATATACTACCATAAATATCGCTACGCATTAGACTGTCTCGCATGTGGGGAATAGGAGGGAGGAGAGGAAACGCAAGAGGGTGTGCTAAGAATCGGAGTTTGCGGAGTGGAGACAGGATCGTAACTGGTAGGCGGGGGCCGAAAATTGGACCAACTTAGAGGGGAGAGAACGTAGTGTGAGAGGGTGGGAGGAGAAGCCATTGGGATGGGGGTCGATGCATTTGTAACGGAGAGGGGAGAAGTGAGAGGATAAGGCGAGCAGGAAGGGGGGAAGGGCATGTCTAAGCAGTTTAGGGATGGAGGGGCGAGAAGGGGAAGGAGGGAATTTTCTGTGGGGAGGAAGGATATGCTACGTGTTCCGCTAGAGGGCGCACAGGACAGCCCGTTGGATAGGTCAGGAAAAGTAGATGCTGCGAAGGGGGGAGTGGAGGCTGGGGGCGCATGCATTGAAAAATGGGCGTCGGGGAGGGGGGAAGCTAAGTTTTGGGGAGAAACTCTTTTCAAGGAAGAGGGGGTAGGAGGGTCGGCTAGGAGCTAAGGGAGTCGGGAGGCAATGGTTTTAAAAAACCCTCCCTGGCTGCTTCCTTCCCTCCATCTCACAAGGCTCACAGCTCAAAACACGGGGGTTGTTTACACGTCGGCGGGAATAATAGAAGTCGGGGATGCCTCGTCTATTCCTTTACGTCGTCCAGGGGGATGTAGGCGCGGTGGAGGTGAAAAGGGTCTCTCCATTGTATCCCCTTGGACAAGAAGGAGAGTCCTTGGGTTCGTACTCGGTAGGGTTCGCGCGCACTCACACACCATGCACCGCCTTCTTCTAGGACATGGGCCCAAGGGACCGAGCTTCCCACGAAATAGGGCCCGTTGAATCAGGGGGTGGGCGGTCTCCAACGAGCAGGGCCCTCCTCAGCACAGCGGGAGCATTGCCGCGCTCTTGCGGTCGTCTGCTCTTTGAGAGCCGTCTGGGAAAGCCGCAGAAGAAGGTAAGAGAAGAGGATACGGACCTTAATTTTCCCTCTCTCCAGTTGCGTAGCAGGAGGAAGACTTTAAGGAGGGACATTTATAACTATATGGTATCCTCCTGATGGTATATATACCGGTGACACAGACATTTTGACTTGCACCTGAAGATAAGGCCTATGTGTTGAAACTAGCTGTGCCAAATAAATTTAAGTGGAAACATACATAGGTGTTGGATTCTTTATTTGTGTAAAGATCTTTAAAAAGAATAATTGCTGACATTTTCATAAAAATCTGAAGTGGTCAAGTTAAAAATGAATGTTTCTGTTGGTTTGGAATGTAATGACCCAATTTGCGCTCGACCTTCACTTATTGGTTTTCATGACAATAGTCCAACCTACCTATCCCATGCTCATTATGATTCCTTGTGGTACACAGGAAAAATGACACTTTTAATCTATCGGCACGACAGTCTATATTTCATTGCATCTATACATTGGATAACTCAGAAAATAATATAGTTACACCCCGTTGGAAAGTAATTTCAGTCATCGTTAATGCCTACCTCTACATCTACATAATACCCTGCAATCCACCACAAAGGTGTGTGGCAGGGGGTTAATTCCCACCAAACATACACTACATATCATGCATTTAAAAGGATTAGTATTAATATATTAGTCTACACAGCAATATTTAAAAAAAGATAAAAAATAGCAAACTACGCATGCAAAAACGTGCTGTTAGTTGGATTCCCTTCAAGTCCTTACACCAACATGCAACTACCTATGCTATGGATAGAATCACTCGTATTGGACATATTTACCGTTATTCATATCTCTAATTGTGCGAGGAAAAAATGACATCTTAAATCTGTCAGTTTGGCAATCAATTTCTCTAATTTTGTAGTTATGATCCAGTCTACCATAGTAAGTTGGGGTTCGCAAAATATTTTTAACGTCATCACTGAAAATATTATCTTGGAATTTATTTAGGAGATTAAGTCTAAATTTCAACCTGCGATCTGACAAAGATTCCCATTTTAATTCATTTAATAGACTGGTTACGCTAATAAAGTTATCGTACCGTCCTTTTACAAATCTTGCCGATATTCGCCTCACACGTTCATTATTTAGACCGATTTCGTAGGGATCCCATACACTGGCAGCATAATCCAAATGAGATCTAACAAGGGAAAAGTAGCTGACTTCTCGTACGTGATCGTCACATTTACCCAATACTCTTTTGATGAATCCCAGTCTACGATTAGCTTGACCCATGAAGAATTTTTAGTAGTAGTAGTGAGCCTAGTAGAATTTGTATTCATAACATTGTTAATTTTTACTATCTCAATATATCTACATACCTACACTGCGTTCTGCGCACTCACATCTGCGTTTAAATTATACGGTGTTATATCAGCACTCAACCTGAATTATGCTGCCATGGAAAGTTCTTGAGCCGATCCATTCCTTTCCCTGAATCCCTATCATTCTTTTCAAATCCGCAAGAACCGTCTGCTCTCCCTCATGATGTCTCATGGTCCTGGGTTTTCCATCTTTCCCTTGGAAACAATATTTTCTATATTCAAGCCTTCAATATTCTATATCGTCTGAAGAACGTCCGAAGACCTCAAAAACGCCCGTTCGTGCCTGCTTCGAATACCTGAATAGAAAGAATAATAACAGGATTAGTGTGTTACCGTAATAATCAAAATGGTATCAAGCACTGTCGATGTATCTCTATGATCTGCATGCTTAATCCCAGCGGTGCATGTCTACATTATTCCCTCGCGTGAGCAATGTGTTCCTGGCTTCTTCCGCGGTCCTTCAATTTGTTAGAGAGCTAGTGATCCCAACAGGCGGATAATGGTTGTAACAGTTATATTACACCATATCGTGAGTTGTTAGAGTAATTCAGTGAAAACGCAATGGGAACATTGGAAGTATGAAAGAGGCAAGTGATTTGCAGAGTAAAGGGAATGGGACAATGAAAATAAGCGGTAGAAATAGTGGTTGGACTATGAAATTAAATAAAGTGCTTTGGGTACCTGAGATTGGGGACAATATACTTTCTGTGCGTCAGTTAGGGTGTGTCGGTATTCGATACACGATTGATGATGGTGAAATTCGTGTTTGATAAATTTGTAAAATTGATAAAATTTGATATTTTGATAAAATGATCAAGAACTCTTTTGTGCAACAATAGTTGACAATGATATGAATGCAATCAACTGTGAGTGGTATGAAATGGATAAGAGCAGATCAGTAGCCCAGTGTGAACCGAACGTTGTGATTGTGAATGTCAATAAGCAGTGACAAGAGTGTTGTGGCACCAACGGTTCGGGCATGCTGAGAATCTCCCGGACAAAAATCCGGACATAATCCCAAGGACTATGAATGACATCAAATGATCCCACATCCCATACAATGAAATCACATAAAAAGCACATAAATTAGGTCTGTTCGTACATCTACATCTCCTCTTTTTTTTCGAATTCCGCCAGTGTGGTCCCTTTTTGCATACAATAGTTCCTTGGTAGCATTCAGTTGGGATTTCTATCACTTTAACCGTCTATAGATCCATGCCGTAGAGGCTAAAAGCGAATTGAGAGGGATTTGGAAGTTTCCTTTCCCATCTCCATTCCGTAAATGTTGTTTGCAGGCCTTTCTTGCTGTCACGACGATATCCTTAAATTATGAGGTCCGCCAGACGCAGCAGGGTGAAGGCCTTTCTCCTAAGCTGTCTGTATGCTCCACTTGGTTCGAAAATGAAGATTGGGAAGATGGCAGAAAGATACATTTACTTCAAAAGATGATTAGGAGGAAATATTCACGAGGTGTGCGGGCAGCTGCGTCGCAAATCTCTACACCTTGCGCTCAGGCAGGTGGCTAGAAGATTTCTCGGCTAATGCACGCAAGCAAATGCAAGCTGAAACATTTCCTTGAAACATGAGCGTTCAAATTTGACACGCCAACTTCCTGGAACCTGCTCGCGGTGTTATAATCCAGTTTCCCTTATTATGCCCATAGGCGTTCTTTGCGTCAATGAGGCATCGTCTTTAGGTTTAATCACGAAGTGTGCAAGAAATTAAGCTTTTAATTAAATAAATCGGATCGAATTTCCTTTGTGTCCTCGAGCTGATTATCAGGCTCTGTGGCAATATCGACAAATTGGACGAATCAGATGAAACGAATCAGATTAACGTTCGACCGCAATTTTACATCTCCTTTTCCCCTCACTGTATTCGGAAAATACCCATTTTAATTCATTTAATAGATTGGTTACGCTAATGTAGATATCACACCGTGCCTATACAAATCCTGCCGATATTCCTTGCACACACTTCAGTTCGTTATTTAAGCCTAGTTCGTAAGGATCCCATGCACTGTTAGCACATTTCAAATGAGGTCTAACAAGGAAAAAGTGGCTAATTTCTCGTACATTTGTCCAGTGATAACGATTCCCATCCTAGATCTTCCATTAAATTCGTACCACTAATACAATTATCACAACGACCTTTAACAAATCTTGCGGATCACATTTGCACACGCTCTAATTCCTTTATCATACTTCTTACAGTCTTATTCCATACGTACAGTCTTATTCCAAGATAGAATATGCACTGAGTAAATGGAATCCAAATTAATTAGCTTTGATCACATAATTAGACAGTTTGCAGCGTAGAGCAGCTAGATTTGTTGAAAACTGTTACAATAGGTTTAGCAGTGTGGAATAATTAACAGAATAATTAGGTTGGGAATCGGTATCAGATCGTGGCGTGATATAGAGAATGAATCTGCTCCAGAAATAGCATGCGGAAATGTGATTTTTGACTGAACACATCTTTTTCCCCTGCCACACACTCTCGCGGTGGCTTGTAGGGCATTACCTAAATGTAGATGAAATGAAAAATACATCTACATCTATCTATACGATACCCTGAAAAACCCCTCGATAGTGTGTGGCAGGGGGGCATCCACACCAGGACCAATGACGCAACAAACAAAAATGAATAACACAAAACAAACACAACACCTTTAAAAGTAATTAGGGGAAAAAAAGAAAAAAACTACCTAATCCCAATCATGAAGGAAACACCCGCGAATACCATGCATGACTTGAAATCCAACACAATTTAATAGATACTCATGCATGCTAAAAAAAACTTTAATCCAGGGAATGCTAAGAGCATGCATGCGAATAACACATTGATTTGAACATGCAGGAAATAAAAAATACTATCGACCTGCTCTGAATATTACCTCTATGATTATTACCGATTTACGCGATGTCTAACGTTCTGATCTCGAATTGTACGTGGAAAAAATGACATTTTAAACCTGTCCGTCCTGCAATCTATCTCCTTAATTTTATTTGAATTATCTAGCCTACCATAATAAGTCATAGCCAGCAATGTATGATTAACGTCAATAATGAAACGTCCCTCCTTAAATTTTCCCAGAAGATTAAGTCCATAATTCAGCCTACGTTGTGACAGCGATTCCCATCCCAATTCGGTTAACATACCAGACACACTGCTTTCCCTTTCGTAACACCCTTTTACATATCTCGCTGCTCTTCGTTGTACTCGTTCTAATTCGTAAATTAAGCCTGCCTCATATGGGTCCCATATACTCGCAGCATATTCTAAGTGTGGTCTAACAATTGAAAAATAGCAACATTCCTTCACCCTCTCCTCACTTTTCCCTAATATTCTTTTAATAAACCCCAACTTTCTATTTGCTTGACTGCATAATTCCCTGATATGTTTTCCCCATGATAGATCCTGAGTGTTACCTCTAAGTACTTAACTGATTCCACGTTTACTAATTCCGTACCATGAATCATATAGTTTCTTTCTATCGATTATTTCCTTTTCCAAAAATTTAATGTCGCGCACTTTTTTGCTCAGTTCTAGTTTCCATTTATCACACCACGCCTGAATTGCTACGAGGTCTTTTTCCAACGATGCCTTGTCTCCCGAACTGCTAATTTCTCTATACACAACTGCATCATCTGCGAAAAGCCGAATTCTACTGTTTACTACAACACTGCCGAGGTCATTAATATATAAAAGAAATAGAAGTGGGCCTATCACACTTCCCTGGGGAACACCTGATGTGACACTAAGTATATTGGGCATGATACCGTCTATAGTAACTATCTGTTCGCGGCCAACTAAGAATTGATTAATCCAGCATACTATGTGTTTATCTATAACGTAACTTTCTAGCTTTAAGGGCAATCTGTCATGAGGGACACTATCAAAGGCTTTTGTTAAAATCGAGGAATATCGCAATAACCTGAGCATTATTGTCTCCCAAAACCAATAAGTCGTGAACAAAGAGTGCCAATTGCGTTTTGCGTGATTTAGATTTTCGTAAACCGTGTTGGTTATTAAATAACAAATTTTCTCTATACAAGTGTCCCATAATCGAACTAACGATTATATGTTCCATTATCTTACACGATATCGATGTTAGTGAGATAGGTCTGTATATGCTAGATTCTTCTCTATCGCCGGATTTTAATAAAGATGTAATATTAGCGGTAAATATGTCCAATACCAGTGATTCAATCCATAGCATAGGTAGTTGCATGTTGGTGTAAGGACTTGAAGGTAACCCAAACAACAGCACGTTTATGCAAGCGTAGTTTGCTATTTTTAGCTTTTTAATTTTTGCAGCTTAGACTTATATATTATTATTAATCCTTTTAAATGCATGATATTTAATGCATGTTATGTGCGAATTCACCCCCTGCCTCACACCTTTGAGGTGGCTTGCGCGATCGCGAGATATGTAAAAGGGTGTTACGATAGGGAAAGCAGTGTGTCTGGTATGTTATCCGAATTGGGATGGGAATCGCTGTCACAACGCAGGCTGAATTATAGACTTAATCTTCTAGGAAAATTTAAGGAGGGACATTTCATTAATGACGTTAATCATATACGGAAGTCTCCGACTTATTATGGTATGCTCGATAATTCCAATAAAATTAAGGAGATAGATTGCAGGACGGACAGGTTTAAAATGTCATTTATTCCGCGTACGATTCGAGATCAGAATGTTAAGCAACGCATAATTCGATTATAATTATAGAGGTAATATTCAGAGTAGGTCGATAGTATTTTATTATTTCCAACTACCGCCGAAAACAGCACATGTGGGCTTTACATCGGGGTATTTAATAATGTAACAACAGACGAGCACACTCAATAATGTCCTGAGTGGTGAAAAAACCCACTCAGGCGGGACTCGAACCCGCGACCCTTAGGTTAGCAGGCGAGGACTTAACCACGCCGCCACCAGGCCTTATTACCTGCATTTTCAAATCAACGTGTGACTTGCATGCAATGCTTTTTTTGCATGCATGAGTATCTATGAAATTGGTGTCGGGTTTCAAGGCATGCTTGGTATTCATGGGTGTGTCCTGCATGATTGGGATTTAGTAGTTTTTCTTCTTTTTTTCCCCAATAACTTTTAAAGGTGTAGTGTTTGTTTTGTAGTGTTCATTATTGTTTGTTGTGTCTTTTTCCCTGGTGTGGATGCACCTCCTGCCACACACCCTCGGTGTGGCTTGCATGATATGTCGTAGTAATAGATATAAAAGAGAACAGAATAGGCAGCATGGCAAAGGGATAGGTAGGGGAAATATATTTAGAGTAGTCTGTAGTGCATTATGCATGTATTAATCCCTTAAATACTATAGATACTAACAATCCAGTTGCGTAATGTAGTTGCATGTTTGCGTGTCGGTAGTGCATGCTTGGTGGTCTTCACCCCCTGCCACACACCCTTGTGGTGGCTTGCCGGGTATCGTGTAATTGTAGATGTAGATAACTCATACTCCCTTTGGGAAATATAAAATAATTAATGTATTCAAAGAAATACCGGAGTAATCCGTGAGTATAATAATACTTTGTAAAGACTAGTAATTTTTTTACCTGTCTCGTGAATGCATGCCTCATATGTACCTTAATTTTACGTTCTAACTCTTAGTTGCTTCTTAGTTGTTCATGCACGTGACTTTTATTTTTGTATACCTACAAGATAATGTAAATTCAAACCTCGTTAGGCTTATAACGTCGTAATCCCGCTCCGGATATGAGGGGTATCCACTTTTGCACTGTGTGGGTCTCCGCCACCCTCACACGTAAACATCCATGGAAAGAGAGGCCATGCTTGCAGCGAAAGTGTGAGGAAGCCCGCGGAGGGGTGAGGTGCTTGGCAGATTTGGAAAGGGGCGAAGGTGGCAAGAGAGGGGGACCGAATAGAGAAGGAGTGAAGGGAGCCGGCGGGGCCTGCGCTGTTGCCAGACGTGCTGCATTCCGAGTTCCGAGTGACCCAGCGCGGGAGGAAGAATGTAGCGCCGCTAGCACGGGGAGGGGGGAGGGAGAGATTTCAAAAAATTCCATTCTGATTACCGGATTGATGGAGGAGGTTCATAAGGTGAGGCCGGGAAGCAGAAAGGACGAAAGAGATGGAGGCATTTGCCTCGGAATTTGTTTAAGAGATTAAGTCTAAATTTCAACCTGCGATCTGACAATGATTCCCATTTCAATTCATTTAATAAACTGGTTACGCTAACATAATTATCGTATCGTCCCTTTACAAATCTTGCCGGGTGATGTCGCATGTTGAATAGAATTCACCACAGCTTTTCGCCGGGAGAACCTCAAATCTTTTTTGAAGCAGTAATTGCCTGCCTGAAGCACATGCACTACTGCCATCTATTGGTAATGTGTCATCAGTAGTTCCAAACACTTTGTAAAATCTCGTTTGACACTAGAACTCAAAGTTCACCTCAAGAGCACAGCAGACAGAGACTGCCAGCAAAGCAGGCCGCAGGTCTGCTAGTATGATATTAAATATATTTTAAAACGCTTTACATCCCTAATTGTACGAGGATGGAAAGACATTTAAATCTGTTGGTTTGGTTATCAATTAATCTAATTTTATTTTCATGGTTCTGTCCAATTCAGTAAGTTGGGGTTCGCAAAATGTTTTTAACGTCGTCTGTAGGAATAATAATGTCTTGGAGTTTAGTTAAAAGATTAAGTCTATATTTCAACCTATGGGCGATATCTCTTGAAAGATCCACGAATTTAATTCTTCCCATAAAAGGACATAATAGGCAGCATAGCAAAGGGATAGGTAATTAAAAATTGTTGGAGTAATCTGTAGCGTGTGAAGCTAGTTTTACATTACTAACCCATACATTTATACAGGCTGGGGGAGTATATATAAATAGTATATTTAGACAGAGGCATTCTAATCAGTAATTACTTCCTTACTTTGTAGTTAATAACCATGTATTTTCAGGTGATTCTTATAACTCATTTTTTTCCATGAGGTAGTACTATTGTAGCTCATAGTTGCATGTAAGTAGTGAATGTTTGGTGGTCTTCACACCCTGCCACACACACTTACGGTGGCTCGCAGGGTATTTCGTATATGTAGATATACTTCTAATTCCATTGTCTTTTCTCTCTGAATCATATTCCCCGACAGTATGCTGATTCCGTGTTCTCTCATGCCGTCCAGGAAAACTCCATTAACGCTGAGAAACGTATGCGTTTCTTCATGGAAAAATGGGAAAAGTCTGTATTGGCTAATTTTTAGGGGGAATGATTTCTGAAACGGATTATAATATCATACTCCCCTTCCACATGACCCTCAACTTAGCTCTCTGGCTTCATAACACTATTAATGCTAAGGCAGTTTTTTGATGAGATCCAGGCTTGTTAAGTGAGCCAAAATTATGATTTTAAATTTCATAGCTATCAATCTATAGCATTATAATTACAGTTAGGTCAGTTCGGAATAGATCGCGCTTGTGTCCATGCATGTAAATTATTCCTAGCTGTAAGCTTTGAGCGTGCCGGAAATCTAAAGAAAAACACAACGAGGAGGTAACAATTCGGGATTTTCCCAAAACTGTCATTTGTTTCTGAAACGCTGAAATGGTAAATCTTGGGTCTAGAGCTCATTTCTTGATTATATGGGAGGGTGTGACTTTTTCCATGAGGATCAGAAGTGACTCTAAATGGCTGCGTCAATTACACGCGTGAAGCAGAGAGCAATGCTAGCCGAAGAATACGTTATGAAAATCCAGGAATGAACACTACGTTGGGGAAAGGATGTAGATTTTTTAAAAACTGAATCCTTAGCGTGTGCGCAAAAATTGCGTTTGTGGAAAGTCACCACAAAATCTGAAGTAGGGGAAACATCAATACAGTTTCTAGCGGTGGCACCTGGCCGCTTCCCTTCTCATATGCGCTGTGCTAAGCAGTTAAAACGAAGGATTGAGGATGGTCCTCAAAACATCAGGCTCCCTTGCCCTGGAACTCATTTTTTTATATGGCGGGTGGCGTCAGGGTAAGCTGGGCCCACAGGTGTGCCGACCGAATTTCGGCTCTTTTAGACCGACGTTAGCTCGGCGCCCGAACGGCGAGTTAATGGACTTACTTGATTAGTCCCCGTCTCTTAATGTTGTTTCCGACGTCATATCATGCATGCACTCCTGCTAAAAGTGAACTGTTTGAAAAACATCCCCATTTTTAGCGATGCTCTCGCTTCAAAATTGTCCAGGATTATCTTTATCGTCAATTCAGGTCGTGGAAAATCGAGTCAATATTTCAAAGGTACGTTTAAAGGTAATGCGTTGCATATTTATGAGTATATGACTGCCTAGCCGTTAGATCTAACGCGAGTTCTTCAACTCTAACATTTTGTGAATGTTACCTCCTAATACCATTTCGCAGCTGATTTTACTTATATTCCTTACTACGCATTTTTGGCCCTTAACATGTGATCATTATTCAGGAAAATATTTTGGTTTAGTAGTGTATCAAAATTAATATGAGATTTATATTGGGAATCATTCTCAGATAGTAGGTTAATATACAGATTAAATCTATTACAGAAATTTAAAACTGATAGCTTTACTGAAGATGTTACAGATACAATAAATACACCAGCGTATTATTCGATTAGATAAATAAGATTAGAGAGACAGATTGTCGTACCGATAGATTCAAAATTTCATTTTTCCCCTTAATGTTAGAGAACACAATAGGCAGCATAGTAAAGGGATAGGTAGGGGAAATATTTTAGAGTAGTCTGTACATGCTTGATGTATTAACATTTGTACATGTATTAGCATGTATTAACAACCAATCCCATTACTACTGTTTAGTTACTAACCATCTGGTAGCATGAGACCCTATTATGTAGCATGTTTCCATTTAGTAGCTTGTTTGCTTGTCAATAGTGCATGTTTGGTGATCTTCACCCCCTACCACACACCCTCACGGTGGCTTGCAAGGTATCGCGTATATGTAGATGTAAATCGCTTCTTCCTCCTCTGACAAGGCATACCTATTATTTTAATTGTGTCGGCCCGTTCTACTTCGATAACTTCCTTTTCGCCGTTAATAAGCCGAATACTTCTTCATTCGCTTTCATTTTTGTCCAATTTTTTTATATTCTCCTTCAAAACTATGTCTCGACGCAGCCGGTATATTCTCATGTTTTCCACTGACGTCGAAGTTTCGAATCGTTACGCCATACTGAAAGTTTTTAATCGCACACGCTACAAAGGGTTCCATTCAATGCTCTCTCCTGTTGATAAACTCCTCTTTTATCTTCATCTATATAATTCCATTTAGACCACCTCAAGAGTGTGTGGTAGTGGGTGAATCATCAAGAGGCATGAATTAAAATGAAGAGTTCAAATCCTATGTTAGTTTCTAAAATAAGGTTTTCTATCATTCCAAAATATTTAGATGAAATGAAAAAGTCCGAAGAATAAAGTATTTTCACGTTCAATACTGGTGGTATTGCACCTCAGACATGCGTTAATGTTTACGTACAACACCTACCTAATGAGCAGAATATCATGCAGGATACAAACTAAAAATTCCAATCGATTCCACTCCATATCGCCTGAATCTTCAGAATTAAAAATTACAATTTTCATCCAACAAGCGAGGGAACGTTTTAAAAATAATTTTCCCATCCATTAAATCCATTAAATGCATCACGCTGGCGTGCTTAAATGTTAAAAAATCCACCATCGTAGTCTAATTTGTTCCTTTCATTAATCTGTACTAGTAAATATAATGAGTGCAGTTGCAAGTTCATGTTTGCGGAAATTTATTTTATGAAGGGATTGTGATGTGAGAAATTTTAATGGTGTCATGATCACGAATTGTTATAGGAAAAAACGAGTATTTGAATTTGTCGGTGATGCAGATTATTTTTCTGATCTTATCCGAGTGGTCTTTTCTTCCAATCTCTTTCAAATTCTCTCGGAGTCAGAGTTGTGCTCGTCTACTACGTACCTATGCAAAATCCTTAACCTGATTTGCTGTCTTCGCGTTTGAAGGGTCTTCCATTCCAGTGAAACTCAAGCAACAATGTTACACTTACCGCCTTGCAATTGTTTACTAATCAGGCTGATCTCCTCCGAGTTTTAATCTTCGCTGCGTTCTATTACTGCCCCTAATTATGAACGGAAAACGAATGTTTTAACCACTATCTCCCTGATTTTTTCTCGATCTAGTCCACCATTGACATAACTTTTTTTTCATACATTCGCAACACCTTCAGAGATCCTGTCCGCCTTCAAGTTCTGTATGAGATCTATTCTCTAATTTAAGACCTGAAGACGTTTTCAACCTAATCTTCTAATAATTTTAAATAATACGTCTCCTAGTATCGATAGCACGGAGTTTATTATGTTCCAGAGCATTTAAATTATTTCGTCTGATGTAGATTCTCTCTCGTGCTTTTATGATAAACTTTCCCATACTAGTCCATTAAAATCTCTTTACTCTAGTTTTTCATTTATGAATATTTGTCTTATTTTACAAACTTTTTGCCTCGTGGTAAACCTCTCAGTATGTTGAATTACTGGTAATTTACCACTCAGTCGTCCGCTATTCTAGCCGACTAATTAAGCTCTCGTACTCTAGTTCCTGCGTCGAATCCTCCTATTCGAGCCATTACTTGAGCATGCTTGCTATGAAGTGGTCTCCTTCTCTGCTGCAATTTCGCTATTTCTGCTAAATATAGAGGAAAGCCTCAACTTTGTTTCCCCGAAGGCCTTGGTTAGAATCCCGGCAGTGGAAGTTGATTTTATTTTTATACTGATCCCCTTTTCAATGCTGTGTGGAGAGCTCTTAAAGTTCAGCTCTTCGTTGGTCGGAGTGGACGTTAAACCTTTAATCCCTAGGCACCTTTGGTGATTAGTAGGCTAATGAATGCCGACGCCGGATTTCTCTTCACCATTTTCTCCATTCCCTGAAAAATCCCACCTCTAGCCAATGGCCAACCTGTTCACTATGGCGCAAATAACTATATTTTTCTCCGTGAAGACTTCCACGGGGTCTTGGTTTTGAAGAGACTTGATTTCCGGGTCTTATTCCGCGTCTATCCATGTTCTCTAAACAAAACTTCACCCGCGTTCCAGGTGGCTTCTTCACTTCAGCGGACCTGAAGAAGACAGCTGAAAGGCGGGCGAAATATTGTCCAAAGAACATGGACAGACGTCCCTCGACGATACTCGACACTCGCCTCTACGGAAAAATTACCACTACTCGACGTTGATACGTAATCTCAGTTATTACTCATCAATCATTTCACGAACTCAAAATATTATCGTATGGAACTCATGTCCTCACACCCTCTTCCGCACGCTCCTGTGGCGGCTGGCATGATATGTCGGAGGTAAAACTTTATGTTTCCGGTCCTTATATCATTTACCTTTTACGAGACATGTGATTTACAGTCGTCAGGACTACATAATCAATTATTCTAGGAGACCTTTGTAGGATGAGAGGGAGGAGGAGATGAGTTGTGGATACTTTGAATGGAAACATCACCGTCGCTGATTCGTCATCCCTGAATATTGCGGTCACAAAAGGGAACCACGGAGGACTGCGAGGGCTCCATTCAAGTTGAATTCAAGTCCACTTTGACCTTACACAACTTTAATGTGCGTCGGTCCCCTAGTTCCTGCGCTTCACGGAGCGGAACGCGGTGTGCAAAGAGTGGACGACACGACACGTGCCAGGCCCCGGTAAAAGCGTGCCCCGAAACAATTGATTTCACGTTTGCCCAGAATCCGGTCGTCGTTCTCAAAATAATCGCGCAGAGATAGATAGAGATTTATCAAAAGGGTGCTAGGGAAATATGATGATAAGACAAAGGAACGATGTTACTTTAAGTTTGGTCAGAAAACTAGACAGTGTAGAGTGTTGAGCAGCTAAATTTGTTAAAAGATGTTACGTTAGGTTTAGCACTTTATCAAAATTAGCCAAAGAATTAGGTTGAGAACCATTATCAGATATTAGTTTAAGATACATATTACATATCCTGTAGAAATTCAAAATAATAATAAAAGGAAAAAATAAATAATAAATAGAGGTTTAAAATATATTAGGGCGAGATTGAGACAAAACTGACCCTTCTGCCATCCAACCCCTTGTCAAAGTAATTACGTAAAGCATATGATTGCCATGACTTAAAACAATTATAATCTAAGAAAAAAACATATTTATGGGTCAATTGCTGAGATACCTGCGGAGATTAATTGATGGGTCAAGCTAATCGTAAACTGGAATTCATCAAAAGAGTACTGGACAAATTAGACGATCATGTTCGAGAAATCTGCTACTTTTCCCTTGTTAGACCTCATTTGGAATACGCTGTATGTATATGGGACGCTAACAAAATAGGGTTAGATAGTGAACTTGAGCGTGTGCTGCGAAGATCGGCAAGATTTGTAAAGGGAAGGTGAGATATTATATAGATAACTATATTAGCGTTACCAGCCTATTGGATGAACTAAAATGGGAATCATTATCAGACTGTGGATTGAAATTTGAAGATAAAATGGATCGACCCAGTGACGAACGAAGAAGACGTGATAACTTAATCTGCCATATCATAAGACACGATGGCCTAATGAAGACAATCGTCGAGAGAAAAGTGAACGGAAAGATTGGAAAAGTCCGGCCTCGTATGAGATATATAGAACAGGTTGTGAAGGACGTACAAGAGAGGAGTTACGTTGATGTGAAGAGGTTGGCCGATAGAAGAATCGAGTGTAGGGCTGCGTCAAACCAATCTTAGGATTGTTGGCCGATGATGATGATATTTAAAAACATAAATACTAAATATAATTAATTGTTTCAGGCTGACTTGGTGGACTTGATTCACGATGAATAAAAACAAAACAAAACTTTTTTCATTCCACGTATAAAAAGAGGCTTTAATGCAACCTAGGTTACACTGCGGTGCAGAATCAGAATGCCCGGCTCTGATGACGCTGCATCACAATGAGACCTAGGTCATTAAAGCCTCTTTTTATGTGTGGAATTACAAAGCTTTGTTTTGCTCTTATTTATCATTAATACTGAATACTGACCATCAATAATCCAATTTATTTTTTATGCATGAAATAATATTAGGAATAGAAAATAGATATTAATCGGTCAAAATTAGCTATAGGTCTAATTAAAAATTGCAACTAAAATGAAATGAGTCAATATTGAAAATTGTTGCAATATTGAAAATTAAAATGTTTTCACTTATTCTCCATTTGAATTACGCGCTGAAGTAATGAACTCCCGCGTTGAAGCATTTCAGATACAGTTACCCCCCGAAGAACGACAGCACCGAGTGCAAATTCTGTCTCAAAATTATATCCATTCGTCAAAGAAACCAAAGATCACTTTGTCTGGCAGATATATAGGTTGGTAGCGTATGCGCACTTTTTGTATGTGAGTGGTGCATCTTTGGTTATAATTCACATCATGCCACACACCATTGAGGTGGCTAGCAGGGAAGTCAGTAGCTATATATATCTATACATCTACACTATACCCTGCAAGCCACCGCGAGGGTGTGTGGCAGGGGGTGAATATCACCAATCACACACTACTAACATGCAAACAAGCATCCAAAGTGTCTCATGCATCTAGATTGTTAGTATCTATAGTATTTGAGGGGTTAATACATGCATCATGCACTACAGAATGCTCTAAAATATTTCCCCTACCTATCCCTTTGCTATGCTGCCTATTCTGTTCCCTTATAGTACGGGGGAAAAACGACATTTTGAATCTATCATCTATATCTACACAATCTATACAATCAATTCATGTCAATATACAAATCAATACAGTCAATCATCCGGAAAATATGTTTGGTAAGTCGGAATGAGGGAAGAGAGAGGTCTTAAGAATTCTACACACAACACAAGCTAGTGGTGGCAAAATCTGTGTTTAAAAACCACAAGCAAATACAATATATATGGCTAATACCAGAAGACAGAAAAATATTTCAAAATGTTTTCATTGAGCAGATTTAGCCCCTAGATAAAGGATTGCGAAAGTTACCCGGGTACTAGATATCGACAGTGATCACAATATAGTTATGATGAAATACCAACGAAATTCAAGAAGCTAAATAAAACAATGAGGAACATAAGGTGAGCAGTAGAATTAAAAGATATTCGACATCGATTGGCCTTTCAAAGGGCAGTGGAAAACAGGTTGGGAGAGGACGTAACTGTGATATCGGTGAAAGGAGATGGAAAAAATTAAAAACGGGCTACGGAAAGCCGCCAAAGAAACGCTAATGGACGCTTTAATATCCGAGGTCCTTGATTTCTGGGCAATAACGATTTAAAATTTTGGAGTGACTCTCAGAACATGGTGTACATGACATGCGCTTTAAACTCGCCACGCTAGTTTAATCTCCGAGGGGAAATTACGGTACATTTTAGACCCGATGGTTATCAGACACCTTCAGCTGAGGAGAAACTATTAAAAGCAACACCCCTGTGGCAGATTCAAAAAGCCAGCACGAGGTGTGAATTCTATTCATTATCTCGGGATTTGTGGCCTTTTTTTTAGAGCAAAACGAAAGGAATCAACACCCAATTACCAGAACCGGGAAGAGGCCAGGAACGCCTTCCTCGGACTTCCTCGCCTTAAAAAATGCACTACTTTGTCTTATTGCCATCTTTTGGGTGGGTTTGTATGGGTGTCGTAAAGGAGGATGGGGTATGAATCTCTTCGGCGGGCCGCCTTGTAATCTGGAGAAGCACGTTCCGTGCGCAAATTATTTCTGGGAAGGGCCTCGAAAAGTGTTCCGGAGAAAAATCGCCCGGCTCGTCTTCGCAAGCTTTTCTCGGAGAAATCGGTTTTTGAGCTACGGCCCGGAAATCTGAGGAAACTTTGGTGAAGTACGAGTTGGTCGAAACTTCCGGTATTTAGGGAAGATTATTCCGATATCGTCGCAATAAATCCATTTCACCTCTCCTGAAGGTTTAAAAATGTTTTTGCCTTCGATGTTTTCTTCTGTATAATTGGGCAGTCATAATTGGGCGCACTTTGCTATCTTAAACTTCCTCATAAGGACTTGTCAACTGTTTATCAACTAAATCTCTTTAAAATTGTTATCGTTCAACCAAAATGTAGCTACTAATCCCATTTAAGCATGATAGGTAACGCATGTATGGTGAATATTCACCCCCAGCCACATACTTTAGTAGTGGATTGCAGGGTATTATGTCGACGTTGACTTGGGATTTAGATGCTCCAATGGTTAAGGTCGTTAAGGTTAACCTTCTAACCTAAGTTCTTTCACCTAATAGAATCATAACATCCATACCATATAAACCGGTGCAGTTGAGAGATGAGTAATACGAAGGTGTTCTGCTTGAATATGAATCTAAGAAAACCATTATCATTTCCTCATTTTCTACGGGATCAAGAAGTATATTGTAGGAACCGGTTACAGCTTAAGATATTGAATGTTTTTTGGATTCTTTTTTTAAATTAGTACTAAGCGGTAACGACGCTACATCATGCTTTTCCATCAAAAGAGTTATCGTAACCCCATGGTTGGGAGATATATTCTGGAGAGATGGGCTCCAGTAATTTCGCAAATTTCCTAATTTTGCAGACCACAAATAGAAAAATTGGTACTCAGGTCCTAAAGAAACGACGTGAAACTTATTCCATGATTTATTACGTCAAGTAAAAATTAAATAAGTATTATTGTTTCCAAGGAATGGCTTTGTTTAAAATTCAATTAATGGCTGTTTCTGAAATATGGCTGCACAGTTCTACAATGAGTCCCAGGTCACCGTGAAATAGAAAACATGCCACACCATTACAATTTTAACAGATTATTTGCTAGTATGGCTTTGTAATTTTATCAACTCCTATTTTTTTATATTTCCCGGAGAAAGAGTATGTCCTTGTTGCTTGATGAGATAAGCATTATCAAGAATCTATCTGTAAATAACATTCCAGCAGTTGGATGAGAGTGGTCAAGCAATAACGAAAAGTTTTCGCTCAAAAGTTTTCGAAATTCGCTCTCCTGTTTTAATGCAAATATATTTATTGAGATTCTGAATACTGAACCAGTGCACTAGCATTCACGGAAAAAAACTTTGGTATGATTACCAATTGATGCAACCTCTGTGAAACTCGTTTGTTAATTTGAGAACCGAATCGCTTTTAATGAGAGAAAGTTATACTTTTGCTCGTAATTAGGCGAACCTAGAAATTGTACTAGCTACTGTCTTAATCTAATTTCCAATTAAATTTAAATAAAATGTACAAGAGTTGTTGCATTTTATCCAAGCACTATGCCTTAATAACATTTTAATTTATATGATATTGAAGGCTTACCTCGATACGTAGAAAGAAACACACATAAGTGCGACGTAAATCTCTGTAGAGTAACACAAAGAAAGGGGACAAAGAGCGTATTGAAATTCAAACAAATCACGTTAATTTAAATGCTCTATTTTTACGCTCTAACTTTTAGGCACTTCTGTCATAGAAGTGGATTTACGTATTAAGAGCCGTAGTCGCCCAACAAAAATCCACTTGTTTCTACTGAAGGTCTTTTCAAAATTAGCAAAAATACTGCTGTGGCCATCGCTATTAATTTAAAAATATTTGCGACAAAAATCAAATAGAGCAGTAGTAATAGGGAAACGGCTAAGGCCGACGTTTCGACGGCTCAGGGCGTTGAGAGTTAACTCAACGCCCTGAGGACGATGGCAGTGTTAGCCGTCGAAACGTCGGCCTTAGCCGTTTCCCTGACCCGGTGGAGAACCCGTGAAAACTTCACCAGCATTATACGCTGGGAAAAAACAAGATCCTACAGTAGTAATATACTTTATTTTTAGATAGCCCGATGGCTCAGGTTATTTTCATCTATGTTTATAAACCTTATAAACGCCAATAACCATTCCGGAGGTAGAAATCGGATCCGTGACGCTCAAAGTTGCCAGGTAG
This sequence comes from Platycnemis pennipes, assembly GCA_933228895.1. Classification (NCBI taxonomy): domain Eukaryota; kingdom Metazoa; phylum Arthropoda; class Insecta; order Odonata; family Platycnemididae; genus Platycnemis; species Platycnemis pennipes. The sequence continues at coordinate 96,724,198 of OW121852.1, forward strand.
GCATGCTACTGACTTGCTACTACGGTTGGCAGTGGGAATAGTTTAAAATGATAGGGAACTACGAGTAACTTAAAGATATATGTAGTAGTAGTTGTTGCTTCGGGGAGGCTACCGACAGGTTTGGTTGGTTGGTTATTTAGGGGAGGCGACCGACAGCTGAGGTCATTTGCGCCATATAGGATAGGTGGGGAATTGGGTAACGGTAGGAGTTTTTTAGGGAACGGAGGAAGGGTGGAGAGAAACCCGGCGTCGGCATTAGCCTACTCTTAACGAAAGGCGCCAAGGGGACCACGGCTTAACGTCCCATCCGACGGACGGAGTACTGTACTTGAAATGCCCTCCATTAGGCACTCAAGTGGGGACCGCATTTCCACTGAAAAATCTGCCACTGCCGGGAATCGAACCCGGGCCCTCGGGATGGGAGACCAGTACTCTAGCCACCACACCAACCCGATCCCCGGCTACCGACAGCTGACATCATTTAAGATTAGGTGGGCATTTGGTAGAGGTAGGGTTGTTCAGGGAACGGAGGAAAGGTGGAGAGATACCCGGCGACGTTCAATCCGACGGTCATAGTACTGTACTGGAAGTACTCTCCTCACAGCACTCAAGTAGGGACCTGTATAACAGTGAAAATTTTCTGCCACTCCCGGAATCCGAAGCCGGACTCTCCTTGCAATTTAACACTGACAACCTGTAGAGTAGTAACTATTTTTGTGGACAAAATGATCGCTTAGTTTATATTTTTAGCCTAAATTAACATAAGCATATCGGCAGTTGTTGTGCAATCGTCGATGATATTCTCTTAGACCAATACCTACACCATTTAAAAACAGTTTAAATCTCAGAACGAGAAATGAGAATATTTACAGAAATACCGAAAATATTATTTTTCATGATTGAAATTAAATGTGAAAGAGTCATGAGATGTCAATCTAATTACTGCCCTTAGTAATTTAATTTCAAAGAAATTGACTCAAGACTATTGGCAAGGCGACTCGCAGTGGTTTTCTCGTTTGAAAGGCGGATGCTATGTATAGACGTGTGTGTGTGTATATATATATGTATAATATGACACTGTATTTTTTCCAGAATACCGTTCCAGAACGATATCATTCTGACTTCCCGGTGCGGGGAGAACCCTGAATTGACACATCGATTTTGATAAGACGGCAATGAAGAAAAAGCTGAGCAAAAAAGGTAAGCAAAAATGTCCGTAATAGGTATAGTTATATGAGTAGAGAACTATATTTATATATTTCCGAGCATTATTGTTCCAGCTTGCTTTTAGTGTTGTGTAGAACAATGGCTATTTTAATCACTGAATATTATTTTACCTACCATTTAGGGTTGATAATCGAATCGCATTAGTTAAATCTTCGGGAACCAGAGTGAAATTACAGTTCACATTATATCGCAACCATTTTCTTAAATTTCCAGCAATGTGCTTCTCTTAGGTGTCTGTTAATATGCATTCTTGTCTTCACTTTGTTTCCGTTTTTGTCTTCCAGTATGGGACTTTTCGAATTGGTCAGGTATATTATTGGTTATAAATTACTTTGAATATATGCAGTCAAAATCCTCAATCAGCATTTGCGAAGTCACTGCTGAAGATCTTTAAAGTTTTGCTCAAGATGCTTCTTCAATGTGTTAAATTTCTTTCTAACTCATCACGGTATTCCTTTCCTCACTTAAAAACTATTATTCGACAATTAGCATTTTGCTAAAAGGATCCATCTTAAACGCTAGGATTCATTTACTTTATATTATTTCTACGGTCATATTTACATTCAGTTATGTAGCGAGAACTTCAATGGGTAGGATAAAAGAATTAATTACTGTTACCCCTCTCCTCAAATGATAAGTTTTGTTAAAAAGGGTTTAGGTCAAGAGTTGTGGTGTGAAGAGAGTGAAAATAAAGAACAACGTCGTAAAATTTGAAAAATTATCAATTTCCGCAGACTGTCAATCTTGCCTCAGCAGGGCCCTTCGTAGTTGGGGATGAGTCTTTTTGAAGTCGGAAAAGACCGAGACACTAATTTGATTTCGAAGCGGTCACATTTAGCATTTGCAATAATTGAATTGCGCCTCCATTAGTTCTCTTGTTTCTTGCATTGTGAGATTCTGTACCTAGGAGATAGAATGAAAAAAATTGTCAAATCGACCTTAATTCATTGGGGTATTGAGGGAGTACATGGAACCCCTTAAATACTATAGATACTAACAATCTAGTTACATGAGACCCTATGTCTTGTTGCTTGTTACATGTTAGTAGTGCATGCTTGGTGATCTTAACCCCCTGCCACACACCCTCGCGGTGGCTTGCAGGGTATCGTGTAGATGTAGATGAACTAAGTTTAACGAACTACAATACAAAGTAACAAGGAAATGATCCACTGATAATTGGGATTCATAATAATGTCACAATTTAGGATTGCTAGAGCTAAACACGGGTGGCTTGAACCTGGAGTGTGCCAAATAAGTAGGGGTGAATAATTAATTGAAGAAACCACCTAACTTCTAGAGCCCTCGGGGTAGTTGACGAATCTAGTCTCCCATTATTAAATCGTATGAGGTGAGTGGAGATTTTCATTATGTCTACCATCTTTTATGAAGTAGTAGCATTTTATATACCTCTTAGTTGAATGTAAGTAGTGGATTTATGGAGTTCTTTTACCCCTTGCCACACGCCCTCGTTATAGCTTATCAGGCTGTTACGTAGAGAGGTTAGGCTGATGCGGATGAAGCCGAGTTGCGCATAGCAAAACAAAGCGTAGATTAACGGACTTTTCGTTGTTCTTTATAGCTGAAGCCAAGAGACCCATCGTATATCCATAGTTCATCCATCCGTACGGGGAAGGTATGATAAAAGAATTAGACGTCATTGTCATGATACACACCGAAGCAGCATTACCCGAAAAACATGGAGATACCAAGTGTCAATACCGATGGCTAGACAACATTTAAGAGTTATGAACAAATAAAAATTTACTAAGATCATGGCGGAAAATGCCCAAAGGATGGTGGAATAGTTGGACCCCGAAGCGTTGGCATTTAAGTCACTCACCCGAAAAAACTTAACACATATTATACGCCAGGAGAAATCCAAATCCTTCATCACTATCATCATGTACATAATATGTACTATGTGAGCCATTACCAGGGTGTGTGGCAGGAGAGTGACTTCACACTACTATAGTCACATATCTCCGTCGTTTGTTAGGTTTGTTGTTGTTAGGACAACAACTAAGCTGATCTCTACTATTAAGAATCCGTGGATATATTGATAAAGTAGGCATTTAAGGAGTCGAGCTGGGAGCAAAGAAACCCTACGTCGGATTTAAACCACTCTGAATGAAAGTGGTCCACGTTTAACGTCCTATTTAATGGACGGAGTACTGTATTTTCATGACAAGTAGACAATCCTTCGTATTTGTTGTAAAACCTTTCCGACTTCACCGTTTCCCGAATTGATGCATGATAAACGTGATAATAAATTTAAATTGATGAGCGTTTTTATTGAATATATTCAATATTTCTCTTTTTTTAGAAGTTTTATCATAGCTATTTTCCTTTTCGCCACTATCGCTGTAATGTCAATTCCTCCCCGTGCGATAAAGACACGAATGAGCCTCCCGGCTTCATCCGTGGTAGGGGGAGAACTCATGAGTGTGCCCAAGGTGCCTCTACCCCCTGGCATGACACCGGCGTGGAGAGGGCACGATGGCAGATGGTACCTCGAAGGAATTTCCGGAACGAATGGAAAGCCTGCCAACCTTTGATAAGCTCATCTGCTTAGTTATTTTTTTTTCTACCGGGACACCCTGCCTTGAAGAAAAAAAATGGGAACGCGCCGCAAATTATGTAACGGAAGGGAACCCTCCCTCCGGAATCCGTACATCCGTTATCCTCCTCCGGAAACCGAAAAATTCCGCGAATCCACAAATTAGCAACTTAGGTGCACATACGCTCTCCCCTCCTGCCCTTCGACTTCCCGACTCCCTTCATTTCCTCAGCCACTGTTCCCACTCTCACTCTTCCCTCACCCCATGAATGTTCATCCGTTCAGGTGGTCAACCTGTTGGAATTTTTTGCCCGAAAAATTAATATGCAATAACCGGACCAACATATGGATCTTGTTCTTATTAAGATTTCAGGGAGGTGGAGAAATCAGAACATTCATACGCTCTTGGGCAACTTTTGTTCTACTGTCAATCTTGTCACCTGCTGTGTGATCTAAATCACTGTACTCCTCATTTTTCCATGTGCTGTAATTGTATTCCAAATATGGTTTATATATATTTATTTATTTATAATGGTTTTAACAACAAAACATGTGCCATGTATTTTTCACACAAATTGGTTATTTCAAAGTTTCCTACAGACTATTAAGGACCTTAAGGAGTTGGCGTTCTCTTTCACCCGCTTGAAGTCAAATTAGAAAAAGTTACAGCGGAGGAGAAATTATTAAATGAAGGCGTAAGTCATAGCAATAGCAGGGTAGTTCACTTTGTCCAATGGTGACATGCTTGCAACTAAATAAACTTGGTTGCATTCTGTACAATTATTATTATTGACCACACGACCGGTTTCGACCACCTCAGGACCTCAGGTGATTAACGAGAGAAGAACGTCTGCTGCTCTCGTTCGGACCTTTATGCTCTCGATAATGACCTAAATAGGTCGATGCCGGTTGAGTGATCAATAATAATGATTGTGTCTAATACAACTAAGTTTATTTTATTTGCAAGGAGACGTACGTTTTCTGTAGAGCGTTATTAAAGTCTACTAACGATTGCTCTGTGTGTCGACCAAATCGTCAGAAAGAGGGGAGAGAGATTGCCAGGGGAGAGGAATTTATCCCTGCAGCAGAGCTTAACCGCTGATAATCCATCATCTTGAAAATAAAAGTTTCATATAGATATGCCTCGCGACCATCTTTTGATTTCCATGCACCGTTGGAGTCTGAAGTTACTTGAGAATCGTGTAAAAAATTGGATTACGGTATTAGTTAGTAGTACGAGAGAGACGACCCACAGCTTACGTCATTAGAGTTAACGGAAGCCATATGCATCGAAAATACGTAATCTTCAATCTACATCTATGTAATACCATGCGAGCCACCACGAAGGTGTGGCAGGGGATGAACGTCACCAAACATGCACTACTTGCAAATAAGACCTATAATGCTACTACTTCATGGAGAGGTGTTAGATATAAGAATCACGTGCAGCTATGTGGTTAGTATCTACATATTAATGGTTAGAAACACATTATCCTAAATATATTTATCGGCTCTTCCCTATCATGCATGTGTTACTAATGCTCAAACATACATCATGCACTTCAGACTACTCTAGCAATTTTTTACGTACCTAACCCTTTGATATTCTGCCTATTGTGTTCTCTCAAGGTTCCCAGGACTTCAATCACGCCATTTATTGCTAGAAACGAAATTTATTTTTCGAAATCTGTTAAAATATTTTGAAAAAGAGAATCATCTTGAAAGTGTCGTCGAAGAATAAGAATGAGACGAAATTGGGTGAGAAGTAAAACGAGGCGAGACTCGAGTTCTGGATGTGAGGCGAAACCGATAATGACCGTCTCATTGCAGCAAAATTGCAGGATCCATAACACAACCATCTTCATGAACCCCTGAAAACCACCGTAAGGATGTGCGGCAGGCGGTGAACCATCACGATTCATGTATTACCAATCAGAAAGAGGGTGAGACACACTTCTACCATGCGGATATGCAAAAAATACTACTCCGTGCACAAACTACATACATGCATCTGAGAGCCACAACCTAAGCCAAGCCCCCGAAGAAAACAGTAAAGAGTTTCCTTTGAAAGGTCTTCTCTTAAATTTATGTAAAACGCAACGTTGGCCATCTGTGTTATTTATTTTTACGATCCGTCAACGTACAAAGAATTGATATATTAGTTTTGATATACCAGTTATCAGTTATTGATATATCAGTTTGATATACCAGTTATACCATTGATATACCAGTATCAAAATAAAAGGCATAGTAAAAAATGATAGTTTAGCCGACTACGGCCGTTGGTAGAAAATCACTACATTCTAATTTCTATGTCAAAATCTACAATATCGATTTTAATTTCCCCATATACCTTGGCTGTACTATATCATATATTTTGCATTTTTTTAACCATGCCATCCTAACGGTATATTTTCATTTTCATTTCATATACGTATCTCTCTATACCTACAATAATGTACTTTCTTCTTCCTTGTTCACTTATCGAACGTTAGTGGTCAATGTCCAATACTACCTCTCAGCACAAGTTCTTGTCCACAACTAGAGCTGGTACCCCTCTGACTCTTGTTTCCTCCGCTGTATATTACCCTATGCTCATCACTCCAGATTTCGTGCCTATTCCTTCACCTAATTTCGCATTGATCTATCACGTCCACATCTCCCCTAGTCATTCCTTGTCATGACGCAGTGGTGTACAGGGAAAATCTATGCATAAACGATAAAGAATATTTAAATGATGACCTACAAGCAATTGAAAATTGGTGTGATACAGAATACAATTTTTAAAAAAGCCTAGTAATGAATTTTTGGAAAAAGAATAGCTCTCCTCCTAGCACTTACAAAATAAGTAATAATGAATTAACAAACGTGGAATCCATTAAATATCTTGGAATGAGACTGACACATGATCTTTCCTGGGGTAAACACATACGTGAAATAATGGGTCAAGCGAATCGTAAACTGGTATTCGTCAAAAGAGTACTGTGTAAGTGTGACGATCATATATGAGAAATCAGCTACCTTTCCCTTGTTAGACCTCATTTGGAATATGCTGCCAGTGTATGGGATCCCTACGAAATCGGTCTAAATAATGAACTTGAACGTGTGCAGCGACGATCGGCAAGATTTGTAAGGGGACGGTACGATAAGCTTATTAGCGTAACCAGTCTATTAAATGAATTAAATTGGGAATCATTGTCAGATCGCAGGTTGAAATTTCGACTTAACCTCTTAAACAAATTCCAAGACCATATTTTCAGTGATGATGTTAAAAATATTTTGCGGACCCCAACTTACTATGGTAGACTGGACCATAATCACAAAATTAGAGAAATAGATTGCAGAACTGACAGATTCAAAATGTCCTTTTTTTCTCGGACAATTAGGGATATGAATAACGGTAAATATATCCAATATAAGTGTAGCAATGGATAACATTGGTAGCTGCATGTTGGTATAAGGACTTGAAGCTAACGCTACTAACAGCAAGTTTTTGCATGTTTGCTTTGCTATTTTTATCTTTTTTTTAATAGTGAAGTTTAGAGCAGTATATAAAAACTAATTCTTTTTTATGCATGATATGTAGTGCATTTTTGGTGAGAATTCACCCCTTGCTACTCACCTTTACCTGGCTTTCAGGTTATTATGTAGATGTAGATCAAAGGATTCCGTCTTCCCTTCTGTATTTTAATGAGCAACTTTCTCTACCCCTTCTTCCCTTCTGCTGCCAATATTGCCTCGCCGTCTTGTCACTTCTGTGCTGCAAGGATTTCGTTTTATGACGACCACAAGGGCCTTCTCTCCTCCAATGTCAGGCACGACACCTGAGGCAGCAAGAAGGTAATAAGCCCAATACTTTCCAGGAGTCATTAGGTACTCTATTTTGCAACGCGATACTTCACGAAATAAGTAATTGTGCTGGTTTTCTACTGCCATTCGCAATAGTGTTTTCAGGGAGGAACGCCTTTTCTTGCAGCTGCCTGACTGATGAACAGACGCAGCGGTCACCTCCCACCATCTGGTTCCTACCCTTTCACCGATCTGGTGTGGGCGCCCCCCTCATACTATACTGTATTACTGCTACATAGAAACATACATCCACATCTACGTAATGCCCTGCGAGTCACCGCGAGGGTGTGATCACCAAACATGAACTATTTACGTGCAAATAAGGCCTATAATGCTTGGACTTCATGGAGAGGTGTTAGATATAAGAGTCACGTGCAACTAGATGGTTAATAACTACACATTGATGAACTAATTACTGGTTATAGATATATTTTCCTAAATACATTTATTGGTACTTCCCTATCATGTATGTGTTAGTAATTCTTAAACATGCATCATACCCTACAGACTACTGTAGCAATTTTTCTCCTACCTAACTCTTTGCTATTCTGCCTATGGTCATCATTCTGCCTCTCTTATGGTACGCTGGAACGTACAAGCTCTTCCCTACTAGTCAAGGTCATAAGTCATGGGGAGAGCAAGATCTGATAAGAGTTCTAATAAATAGATAGCTCTACCTATATCGTCACACGAAATGTGGTGCCGCCCACTGCGATTAAACTGAATGAATGGTCTTGAAAATATGCTGATATAACGACAGGAATAGTGAGTGCCTGGTGATGGTTCATGCCCTGCCATACACCATTGTATTATGTATATGCAGGTGAGAGATGCTCCATCAAACCCCACCTTCACTTCAGAGAACTTTAAAGTATTGAGATTGATCACAGGGATTTACTTATATCGGAGACATGATTCTCAACTATCAATGAAGACATCATAACGCAAGCAACATTTTGGATAAAAATGGATTTTTCTACCGAGATAGTAAGGAGAGAAACAGCTCTTATTCAAGAAACATTTCCATGGAGGGAAAATCAATGGGAGAAACTCTGAACAAAGACCTTAATATGAAGCGTTGCATTGTATGAACCTGGTCTTTTATGAAAAGATGATGAGCGTATATTGGAAGCTTTCAGAATTTGGAGTCGTAAGGTCGGAGCCAATGTTTAGTCCTTATGAACATTTTCTTTGTTAGAAGTTTCCATCAGACTGCGGAAACCACGACATATCTCAGCTGACTGTTGAAACGGCAGTGACAGCCATTTTTTCACAGATAACGGTTGAGCAGACCATCGCGGGGAGAGTTAATAGCTCTAAATTTCAAAATGAAACCATTAGACGAGGTCTTACAATACGCGACCGTAGAAGTTTCGTCCTTGGCGTCGGCATGGAGTGCCGAGGGTAAGAAGTGGAGGGTTGGAATCTCCCACAGTCGGCCACTTGCGGAAACGCAACGCAACCCGCATTTCGCGAACGCGAAGCGGTATTGCAGAGGGCGCACTGCTTTCTCTAATCTCTTCATTGCTAGCAGTTGGCGGACTTCATTTCACCAGCCGGGAAAATAACTTTAAGATTAATTGTAACGGAATATATTTTGTAGATAAATCATCAGTGCGCTCTCTAGTCTTCTTCTCTTTTCTCTCATTTCACTCCGACTTCTCTTTTCACTGCCTCGACGAATTATGGCGCAACAGTAGATTAAGGCTTCACTGTGGATCCCTTGTGAACGTTTTATCATTACGTTTAAGTTGAATCCTAATTCAAACACGCTCCATTTTGATCATCTCCTCGCATTTCATTTAGAAAAAGAAGTATCTCATTAGTCCTGCTAATCTTTTGCCTGCCTTCATGGCATCCAGAATATCCCTCTTTATGGAGGAACATAAAAAAAGACATATTTGTTTGTCTCCTATGGCTAATTACCTTCTCTACTATTCAATAGTGCTCAGCGTATGATTCATTTGTGGTCATTTAATTCATCTTTGTCTTTTCCTTTTTTTCTTAGAATACGTGTTTCTTGTTTTTTTCCATTTGCACTGTCCTTTGCATTCTTCAGTTAATTACTCTATTTAACTCAGATGGGAAGAAATAGGCTATTCTGTTTTTTTCTGAAAGTATCGCCCGTGTACTTCTACATTTACTCGCCTCTTTTCTGTCGTTGAGTCGGTCTATCAGCTTAAACTTCACCAATAAGTTCGTCGTTATTTGATCCAGAAATTTAAGCCTGAGTGCCTACTCTATTCACCGTTGAAAGTTACGAGGATTATTGGATCCTGCTCTTTGGATTGATTACTTTTTGATTGGGGTCAGGGAGGAGAGCTGCGGAGACTCAGCCGGAAGGAAAAGGTTGCAGGGAAACCAATCTTGAAAATGTTCACCGAATCGATGATAAAAAAATCGGAAGGACATCCTGTCGTGAAAAGAAGTTGGAAACCATAAAGAGTAAGACCACTTCAAGTTCACGCTTTTTATGAAAATGTTATCCAAGGATTCGATTTATGGACTCCTTTAGGAGGGTCGAAGAGGCGGTAACCAAGAAGGAAAAATCGGTTGAAAGCTGCTGATAGGAAGATGACTGAAGAAGAGGGCGTCGCGTGGAGGATTGGCAACAGCGCCAGTGACGGGCGGTAGAAACCGTACTGTAAGGAGGAGGATAAAAGGATTTCATTTCCTTCTTGAACGACGATAAGGTGCTCAGGTGCTCATCATGTCCCACTTTTATGAATAGCACTCGCATCAAAGTCAACTCGTTGGTTCAATAATTAAAACTTCTATTCTGAGACCATGTATTGGAGATTGAGTTCTTGTCATTCTTATTTACTTTACTTTTGTTAGTATTTGTTCCTATCTTACCACCAAACTAAAAATTAGAGCAGTCCTGAAAAGAATTTAAGTGCCTTAAGCTACGTTTTCATTTTGCCGTTTTTGCGTTGACGCACACTGCGCCACCAATCAGAAGCGAGCACGCCAACGCAGCCTGCGTTGCCGTCCGAGTTGGTGATCCTTCATCTTTCAACGCAGCCTGCGTCGATGCAGCTGGAACAACGCATTCTGCCTGTCATTTGTTCGTCACGTGACTATTTCGCTACGGATTATCACCTATACTACGGTTTACCACCGTCATATGTTCTGGTTCGTTGCTGCTGGCGCTGCCGGTGACATGAAAATAGAGTATTTTCCTGCCGCACAACGCAGCGGCAACGCAACGCAAAAACGGCCACATGAAAACGTAACTAAAACCTTTACCGTAGGGGTGAAAATGCAGATACGTTTGAATAAATTAAGTATGGTTATTTTGTAAATGATTTTTCGGACACATAAAAATATAGTGCGGAAATATGTATGCTCAGCTTTACAATAACTTACTATCTATAATTTCTATTTTTTTAGGGTTATTATCAAAACTCTATCAATAGAACTTAAGCTACCAATACTCATAACTCTATAAATCGAGAGAATGGTAAATAAAAGGCTAGGTAAGGCACTGAATCAAAATAAGCTGTGAAATCAGCCCAATTTTTCTGAGAGAAAACCAGTAAAATAATCTGGAATTCCATCCAGAAACCCGCAGGCGCTTTTAACAATTAAATCTAACCATTTCGAGCGAGCAAACACTATTAGCGAGCATTTTCTTTCACTCTATATTCCCCACGAATGACGTTAACTCATGTCCAGGTAGTTAAAAAGAAGTGATACACGTGTCGAACATCGAATAAACTGAAAGTGAGTGATACTTTCATCGTAGATTAATTAAAAATTTGAATAAATTTTGTTCCAAGTTTTACACGCATTTCAGAATATTGTATTTGAGATTCCAGGAAATTGGAGTTGCTTCATTCTATCAAAATTAGTAGGTTCCTTTAAAATCCGTTGTACCTCAACTCCCTTCTAAAATTTGGTGGTGTTAACACGCATAGGTCCAAGTTATTATAGCCTCAGGGTGCGCTCACCATTTCTGCTCCATATCCGACCGATCTTTTTTTCGAAATACATGTGGAAATAAATACGTCGCATTTAAATTTCTTTTTATTGGCTGTTGGATTGGTGGGAAGGCATTTTTACTATCTACCAATGTGTCTTACCTACGTTTTACCACACTGTGGCACATAATAATGTACCTATCACATGGTGAAACGTACTGCCTAGTAAATATATGAAAGATAAATAATTGCATTTTTTCGGAAATGAAAATTTACAGCATCTACCAAGTTAACACTGGTGATCCATTTGAGGCGAAGTCACATTCTCCACTGCATCCCTTCGATTAGGTATGTCCTTCTTGATGCTAAAACATTTCAACAAATGCCTGTAAGAGATTCATAACTAAGGAAAAACTCGATTTAAACCATGTTTCAATTTAGTAGCACGCCAAGGCCTCGCGAAGTGGCGTTCGTGCTAAGAATCAGAAAACGCTTATTTTCAAAAGTCGATTTTTTTAATTTTTTTAATAGCAAATTAAAATAAGGAAAAAGATATCAATTCGAGAGAGTTTCAAAATATTTCCAGCTCAAACTTTCGTGATTTAATGTTTTACTCTATGCCTGTTCCTCCTATTCGATATACAAATATTCATATTCCATGACAATTCTATATCGAAGAATCCGGCCGTATATAATGATACAAACAGAGAAAAGTTTTTTTGCATGCACCCCAACTCAATGGCAAGGGTATATTTAAAAAAAATGTATTGCAGTTTATTTCAGTAGTTATTACTGAAACTTCAGCCGTATAGATCCCTTGTTTCTATTTGGATGAATAGACCACCTGCCCTCCGTCGGCTATTGCGGAAGTTATCTAGAAAGCGCTATCTCCCTGTCAAATCATTTCCCCTCTTTAATTTTCAGCTTATTTTTCATCCTTAAGAAGGCGGTAAGGGTAGATGGATAGATAGCGACTGCCTTGGAGTTCATAGAAATATGTGTGAGCGGCTTCCAGTGGAGGGGAAAGCGATGGCCCTCCGCTCTGCAGGCTTTCGCTTTGGGCATGGCCTTTTTCCAACAGGATTGATCGAATGAGAAAACTATGTTATGAGAGTCACTTCAGAACCACATTGGTCCTCTTCAAAGGAGATAAAATATCTATGCTTAATGACAAAAATATGTCTTGTTATCCATTTGAGCTGTCTTATGATCTGCCCTTATCCTCTCTCGTACCCCAACTCCACACTTCATAGTCTGAGTGTTAATATTTACTCCGAAGGATAAAATCAGCAGTATTAGTAGAGTTTTTTTGTGAGAATTGAACTGTAGATGTCGCGATCTTAAATCCTCAAGCATGCAGGATATCAATGCCCATGGTACGATTGGAAACTCGGACCTTATGAATAGGCAGGCTGGTTTTTTACCAATTCAACTACCGCGACCAGAATGGTAGAATTTTATATTTTAAATCATGCAATAAGAGGCCGTAGCAGTTAATCTGTCTGAGGAAGGTTTCGGACGGTTCTTGAACGTTTACACGTTTCCACGACCGTTCTTTTCACCATAACCATTATATTCTCACGCAGTTAAATTATCAGAGCAATTTATCAATTTCATCTTCATTCATTCTATCGCTCCTCTTGCAGTCGGAAACATCCAATGATCCACTTCTTTCTCCTCAGAAATTTCTCCTTCATTCACTGCATCCTACAAAGTGCGTTTAAAAGCATGCTATCAAGTCCTAAGCTCAACTTCTTATCCGACTCTAGCCTGCTGGTATAGTTTTCTATCTTTCGTTCTTTCTTCGATATTAAAGCAGCCAGAATAAACCAATTAAGATGAGGATAAATATCGGAATCTTGCAGTTACACACAAGTGGTGAGATGGTAGCACTGTAGCTCTTAGTAGCATGTCATTTTAAAATTAGTACACATATTCCCATCGATGAGCGTAACGCAATAATTGAAAACTATAACATTTCAAAATCTACAGCCAAGACAGACCCCGAGACAGAAATAAATTTACAGAATACAATATAAAATCACTTAGGGAACAATTAGAGGAAAATCCAAGTCGGTTTTTCGTACGTTGAGTTTCACATGATCTGCTCTTCCGGAAGCCAAGCTGAACATTGGTCAATAAATCCTGGCTATCTTGGTGTCCCATGACTGAACTGATAATTATATGTTCCAGGACCTCGCATGAAATGGATTTGAGGGATATTGTAACACTTATAACTAACAAGTTTCGATCATACGTTTGGGAGGTACAAGGCGAGTATGCCGCCAATCACTAAAAAATTCAAGGGAAAAATGGGCACAAACAATCTTGATAAAATTAACTTATTAAATTCCTTCTTCCAAAACATTTTTAACCCACCTTCAGGGGATTCTACTGTCGTCTTACTGACCTCTTTCAGTGGCTGATGCCACCAATTGAAATTTCTTGCAATAGTATAGAAAAGTTGCTTAAAGAAATAAGCCCCAACAAATTCCCTGGCTCTGATCTAATGCCCTCCCACGCATATAGGAATAGCTTCCAAAATATCTCCCTACCTGGCGATAATATTTAATAAATCTATGACCCAGCATATCGTGCCGAATGATTGGACAACTGCCAATGTAACACCTATATTTAAAAGTGGTGATAAGGAGCAGCCAACTAACTACCGACCAAAATCCATTACATCCATTTCATGTAAGGCCCTGGAACATATAATTATCAGTTCAGTCATGGGACACCTAGATAGGCAGGATTTTTTGACCAATGTTCAGCATGGCTTCCGGAAGAGTAGATCATGCTAAACTCAACTTGCACTCTTTTCCCACGATAATTTAGCTTATGGCCAAAATAATATTCCAGTAGATGCTATATTTCTCGATTTCAAGAAAGCTTTTGACAAGGTGTCTTATAGGAACCTAATTGTGAAATTAAAATCTTATGGGTGAGAAGGTAATATTATATCATGGATAAATGATTCGCTACATGAGCGCATGTAAAGTGTTCCTTTGGATGGTGTTACAATCCCTGGAAATTGAAATCACTTCGGGTGTGCCAGAACGTAGTGTGATAGGACCACTGTTGTTCCTTCTGTACATAAATTATATCAATATCTACCTACGTAATACCCTGCGAGCCACCACGAGGGTGTGTGTCAGGGGGTGAAGATCACCAAACATGCACTATTGACATACAACTAGGATATTTAATGGAGACATGCTGGATAACAGGGTCACAAGCACTTAGATGGTTAGTAAATATATAATAAAACATTTAAATCCATCGGTACGTCAATCTATCTCTCTAATCTTGTTAATTGGATCAAACCTAGCATAAGACGCAGGGGTTCTAAATATATATCTAACGTCATCTCTGAACAAATCGGTTTCGAATTACCTTAAAAGGTTTAACCTAATTTTAACCTGCGTTCTGGTAGTAGGTAATTCCCATATTAGTTGTTCTATTAACCTCGTAACACTTATACAATCATCATAACGGCCTTTAACATATATAGCGGATCTACTTTGCACACGATCTAATTATTTTTCTCTAAATCTAGCAGGGTATTCAGTAGACATAGATAAAGGGTAGATGAATGAATTTTTCGGGAACGGAAGAAGGGGGATAAGGGGATGAAGAAAAGCCTAGCGTCGGCATTAGTCTTCTCTAGCCGAAAGTCAGCACGTTTTAACGACCCATCTACATCTTCATAATACCCTGCAAGCCACCACTAAAGTGTGTGACAGGGGGTGATTTCTCACCAAACATGCACTACATATCATGCATAAAAAAGGAATAATATTAATATACTAGTCAGAACATAACCATTTCAAAAAGATAGAAATTTCAAAGAAAACATGCAAAAACATTCTGTTAGTAGGGTTATCTTTAAGTATAGTCATACCAACATGCAGCTACCAATGCTATCCATTGCTACTCTCCGACCCATCCGACTAGCGGGGCAATGATCTAAGAGCTCTACACCCAACTTTAAAGTGGTGACTAGTTTTCCACCGAAAAATCTGTCACCGCCAGGAAACGAAACCCGATCCTCCGTCTGGCTATCCTGTCTAAAACCATCCTACTGCAATCCAACATCGTTACCCCTATTTGGCACATTCTTGTTCTTCTAGAGGATTTGGATTTTATACATTTCCCTGAAAGATACAGAATAAGTCATATGACACGTCCATTCCATCATGTCTCGAAATCTACAGAAAATGAACGCCTATGAGCGTGTATCAGATATTCAGGATGCCTTTTGTATTAGCGGTAGATTTACCGATTTCCTCTCCCATCAACTAGTCTTTCCATCGTATTTTCTTCCTATTGTCAATGAGTCACGGATAAAACTTAACCGCACTGAAAATATAGCACAGGGTTATGCGATTTCAAATAGGAGTGCTTTGCATTTTTCATATCATTACGGATCCAAATTAAATCCAAAACCAAACTATCATGGCGTAGTATTCTGCTACAGATATTTCCACGCAGCTTCATCACACCAATCCATAGTAGGTAATACAAATAACTATATAATTCACATTATTTTCTCTTTGGGTCCTTAATAGTTCATGTAGATATACCGTCAATTCTGATTTACTCAAAATTGATTATATCTCTATTACTAGAATTTCGAATAAATATACATCTGAGTGAGTCCTCTGATCCAAAATTTTCTTCGTATATTCCTTAAACGGCATTAAAAATATTCGTTTTTACCGTAGACTTCATTAATAATGCAGAAACATATTCATTCGTTAAAATTGAACGCTGAGAGCATTCCAAAAACTACGAAACGCAGTGGAATAATATGGTATTTAATAATTCCTTCCGTTTGGTTTAGGGAACAAGGATCTTTTGATTGCTATTAAATACCTTTTTCCTCAGCCGCATTTCTTTTCCGCAAATTTTTGTGCACTAACCACTTCTTCTCAAATCGTAAAAAATACTTTAAATCCACATAATGTGGATATTCTCCATTTTCATTCAGGAGGCATGTTAGATTTTTATGGCGGTTGGAGATGAGGATTACGAATAATCTCATGCATGCATTTTTGGGGAATCGCTCTTTTATTGAAACTTGAAAATGAAAGTTAGTCACACCAAAGAGTTCTCATAAATAAATTGATATCTTGTATACTACCTCCTAAGTCACTTACCTATTGGTACCGTTCCACTTGGCATCTCTCCGCAGGCGGCTGAGAATATTATTATTGCTATTCCTAGGGTCGTTTGAATGCGTAATTATCCATCGTGGACAGATGTCCCCTGGGTGACGGGCACATTTCAAGTGGGTGGGGAGGGGTTTCCTTCGTAAAACTGAGAAGGTGGACATTACGACCGCCAGGTACGTGATAAACCATCAGACAAAGAGGATCATTGGAGGGTGTATCAGGTCCAAGTCCTCGCGTCATTGTGCCGGCAGCGATGTGAAGTAAACCAGGAAGTCCCTTCGTTCATGCGTCAAGCGCACGAAGTGTAAAGAAGCGAGCTCTTCCTGTTTTTCACAGTTACCTAACGCAAATGTCCGCCGCAGGAGTGACAGTTTCCCTGTATCTGACAATGTGTGTGTCTCTGTCTATGTCCATTAACTTTCTTTTATAAATTGCTCCTAACAGTGAACCATTGGAGAAGATCAATATTATCAGAGAATCCAACGCTTGAGACTTCACAATCACGTTTCGCCATCGCCATATGGGGGTGAAGGAAAGGATAATCAGTGGATTAAATACGATTGGCAATTTTCCACAAAGAACACTTTACTCCGACCGGTTTCGATGTGTTACATCATCATGATATGTACGCATATTTTTCGGATCAGTCTTCCCCACGATAAATATTTAGATTTTGATTGGCACACCATGTACCGTATGGATTTCGCGGTGGCGTGCAGAGTATCGAGTAGATATAGGTGGATTCTACGCTTTCAATAGTACGTATAGTATACGATCGTTCTAAATAATTATCCCTCTTTCTAAAATTAATAGCTACACATTTTTTTAAGATTTGGTTCCAACTGCCATTTGTTGCACCACACTTGATTGGCATCTAAATCCTTGCTCAGTGATTCCCTATATTCCCCATTTGATATTCCTCTGTACACTACCTCGTCGTATGTAAAATACCTAAGCTTACTACTTACTACGGCACCCAAATCGTTGCATAAAAGACATAAAAGCGGGCCTATTCATTTACATCTACATCTACACGATACCCTGCAAGCCACCGCGAGGGTGTGTGGCAGGGGGTGAAGATCACCAAGCATGCACTACTAACATGCAAACAAGCAACTAAAGTGTCTCATGCAACTAGATTGTTAGTATCTATAGTATTTGAGGGGTTAATACATGCATCATGCACTACAGAATACTGTAAAATATTTCCCCTACCTATCCCAATCCTATGCTGCCTATTCTGTTCTCTTATAGTACGGGGGAAAAATGACATTTTGAATCTATCGGTACAACAATCTATTTCTCTAAACTTATTTATCTGGTCGAATCTAGCATAATACGCTGGTGTTTTTAATATGTGCCTAAAATCTTCAGTAAAGCTATCCGATTGAAATTTCTCTAATAGATTCAATCTGTACTTTAACCTACGCTCTGGTAATGATTCCCACCCTAATTCTTTTATTGATTCTAAAACGCTACTCCACCTATCGTAACACCTTTTAACGAACCTAGCTCCTCTACGCTGCACACTGTCTAGTTCTCTGATCAAACCTAATTCATTAGGATCCCATACACTGGCTGCGTACTCAAGGTGGGGCCTAACTAGTGAAAAGTAACATCGCTCTTTTGTCTTCTCATCACATTTCCCTAGTACTCTTTTTATAAATCCTAGCTTTCTCTTCGCTCGGCCGCATATTTCCCTAATTTGCCTTCCCCACGATAAATCCATAGTGATTGTTACACCTAAATATCTCATTGTTTCTACGTTTTCGATCTTAGTGTTACTAATTTTATAGGTAGGTACGCTCCATCGAATTATTCCTCCTCCAAAAATTGATAGCTACATACTTTTTAAGGTTAAGCTCTAACTGCCATTTGTCGCACCACTCTTGTATTGCATCTAAATCTTTGCTAAGCGATTTCCTGTCTTCTTCATTTGATATACCCCTATACACTACCGCATCGTCTGCAAAGAGTCTAAGGTTACTACTAACTACGGTACCCAAATCGTTAATGTATAGAAGAAATAGATGCGGACCTACTACGCTACCCTGGGGAACTCCCGATGTGACTTTAATTGTGTCCAACATGATACCATCTATGACATGGTGCCAGGGGTGTAGTCTGTATCATCCCTCCTCCACATATCTCCCATCCCATGCACTCCTTCCCTACCTCCTCTCTCCAACTATTACGCTACACTGGTGAATTCCCGATGTGTGCGCGATAAGAATACCGCATCAACCTAATTACTGTTTTCGCTGCAGACTAAAATACGTGTAGGAATAAAGCTAATTGCGTCTCGTAATATATACCATTCCGGAAACCATGTTGGCTGGTTATGAGTATTCCCTGAGTATCCAAATGTCCCAAAATTGAACTGACTACTAATTGCTCAAATACCTTACAGGAAATTGATGTTAGTGAAATGGGCGTGTAGTTACTAGGCTCATCCCTATTGCCGATAAATCTAGAAGCCGATATTTCTCGCCCTAATTAAAAGATATGTCACGCGTAGTACGAAATCTTAGTTTTATGGAATATGCATAGAGCACAACCAACTAAAGGATATGATACTATACTTACGTGGAACAACTTCCAATGCTTCGCAGGAAAAAGAAAAAGTACAAAGTTTTTTCATTTGGGGAAATGAGCTTTCACTAAGTTAAGGCCGAGCGTATCAAATTTTATTACGAAGGAATAATATTTTTATGAATGAGTCAGGCGTGTGTCCGGGTTTATAACGGTATGTTTTTATTTAAGGGTGCGCGTATGGGTGCAGTTAGCATCCGTTAGTAGAGGTTGGAGCTTTTTCTCACTACAATGTGAATGCACAGCAAGGTGGGTAAGTACAGGAACCACAACGCACTAGGTGTTAGCGGAGATGTTGACGGCAGACTTTCCTCTGTGCCGCATAAGTCAGGTTGACGCATCCGAAACGCCTTCCCGCGTATTCAAAACGTTATCCTGCATCCAACGGAGAGGACTCCCTCTTCTCGCCACTAGTATTTGGAGCCCACGGTTATAGAGCCGCGAGCGTTGGACCCCGGCGTCATCCACGAGCCGGCGACGAAACGGCCCCAAAAGGGTTCGAAGACCCCCATGGGAAACCCTTAGAGAGTTCCAAAGGGATGTGCGGAGGGGAAGTGCTGGGTGGAGGGCGGGAACAATTAACTCCGCATCCGTTGGGCGCAACCGCTCGCGAGTAACAGGGTGGAGTCGAAACTGAAGTTGAAATACCTGCCTCCGCCGGGCCACGAATCTGGAGCCTCATCCCGCGCGGCCGGGCTAACCGACCATCCGTGCACCTGGCGAAGCATTAAAAGGGGGAAAAAATAGAGTTGCGAGTAGGGGTGAGGTGTTCCAGTGATCGATTTTCACCGCTCCCAACTGAAACATTCATGTGAATTCTTCTAATGAAGGCTCTTCGATAGACAGTAAAATTATGTAATCATCATCAGTAAGTGCTTTGGGTTAATGTATCTGGTATACATGCACAATATCCAGCAGGAAGATATGACTTTTAGAAAGAATGCTTGTAAAGTATGATTAAGAGGCGAAAGAGTGGTGAGGTCATTGATTAGACCTTATTTAGTATAGGCAGGAAGTAAAAAGAATCATTATAACATCGGTTAGGTATCTGAACTTGATTGTATGTACTGCAGTACAATTAGGATTGTAGAAAGGTACTCTGAAAATTTTAGTTTCGTCCTAATAGATTGAAGAAATAGTTTTGGAATCACTAACGGAACGTAGTGATTAAATTAAAATTTTAGCTTAAATTTAAGGGAGTGTTTACTTCCCTTAAGAGGTTGAAAAAAAACAGAAAATTACAACACAATGGCATTTAAACCATAAAGATAAAATTTGAGAATTAGATAGAAACACGTCGGACAAAAGCAACAAAATGTGAAAAATCGACTCTTCAACGATATAATTCATGAATTCGCATTTCTAATTTATTAGCTTTTCCTTGATTCCTTCTTTCCTTTTCTCTCTTTTTTTTACGACTTGTGGGCGTAACACCCCCTACCACACTCCGAAGTGGAGGCTTGCTGGACAATATGTAGGTATTATAATTTCAATCACTACCTCAAAAGTTCTAGTAACCTCTGTATGCTCATCTTTGCTGGCTCATAATTTCGTCTAATGAACATATTTTCTCCACAATCCCATCGTACTTTTGAACATAAATCCATTATCTCCCTTTCCTCAAAGTCCATATTTTGAAGCGTCATGTAACTACATGCAACGTCTCTGTGGAAATCTTCCTTATTCTTTCGTCCACTCTTTACTCTGTATCACAGTCATGAGTTCCTCAACTGAATACTTAATTTGGTGATATTTTCATTTAGCAAAAGGAGACATCACAGGACCGGCGAGCTCCTTCAAGCAAGACTTCTCCTTTACACCCGTTCTTCTTCGATACATTTGAAAACAAGACCCCACGGGTACTTCGATAAAAAAGTAGATAGACCTGAGGCATTTCCACTGCTCCTCTCCACCTTCCATTTATCCGAAAGTGGGAACCGTGAGATACAGTTCGGGGTTGGGGTGGGCGTGGGAGAATTAAGGTGCATGGAATAAAAACTGTTTTTTGCTTGGGAATCGGATATTCTAGGAGGAGTGATGCTGGGCCACCACGTCTAGATCCTTATCTACATCTCCATAGTCCTCTGAAAGTCATTGCAAGGGTGTGTGACAGGGATAGACTCCTCACCAGGCATCCTTTATCGTAAAAAAAAACGTTAAAAATTAAATAAAAAAAAATTAAAACGTCCTATTCTTAGTAACTACATTACCGGTTTTTCCGCAAAGTCAGCTAAATTCACCGAGAGAACTCTCCGGACTCAAAGATCTAGGTGGCCGTGAATGAATCAGGACCGAAAGGAGGATAATACATAACAACTAATGAGGAGTGAACTAATGTGGTCGGCCCCGTTGGCTTTTACTGGCTAAAATATGTACGAGAAAGCTCTCATCTACATCTGCATAGTGCCCTGCAAGCCACCATATAGATGTGTAACAGGGGGTATATCTTCACCATACACGCACTAACTGTCATGCTTGAAGAGGTTCAGCAAAACATACATAAATCAGGAGAGCTATGGACTATTATACCTAATAAATATTAACTAATTGCTTGAAATAACTGTCTTGAAGTATAGATATCTCATCGGAAATGTACTTAGAAAATACCTCAGCCATAAAAGCTAATTTATTGGTGAATTACCAAGGGTAAGTTGGAAAGGTAGGCTTTAATTAAAATGTTCTAAAGCTATCTTAAGTATCAAATTAAATTTTAAAGCACCATATTCTGTTTCAATTATTTTAGGAAATTTTAGCATTATTCAGCTTTATTCTTTAATGATCGCGATTGGTGTAATTATTAATTAAATATTGTGATTTTGTTAACAACATGTGCAAGCACTCTTTAACTGGCTCGTGATGCTCTTAACGAAAGAATCAAAAACTCATTTTATTGGCCCAAAATAATTATAAAAATAGTGTTCAACCCGAAGGTCAGTCCGGATGGTGAGAGCAGGGGCCAGAGGGGCAGTTCCTTTTCTCTCATGAGTCTAGTATCCGGTAAGTCACATAGGTCCGGTTCAACTTGACGCGTATCACGGATTCGAACTCAGGACTTACGGTCAGCCCGACCTAAGGTCAACCCACTAGGCTACCTTACCGTTCCCACTGAATAAATAATTTTAAAGTAAAGTAAGCTTCAGAAACGTGTCGACTTGTCGTTGTTCAAGCGCAGGTATTACGGAGTGGAGTGTCTCACTCTCTCAATATATTTTTCGTTGCGTAAGAGGTCTAGAATGGGGGAAACTAGCCCTCAGCCTGGGAGCCAGTTCGGCCTCTTACCTTGAAAGACCCCAACACGTTGCATCTCCCCTACCCCAATCTCCACAGCCCCTCTCCATACCACTGAAAATTTCTGGCTTGAGGATCGGAGCTTTCCATTCGCCGGCCGAGCAAGGAGCTCCTATTAAGGGGCCTCGCCCACCTGCGCTGGCAGGGTGATCGATCTTACCTGGGAGGCAGCACCCTCGCTATGTTGTTAGTTTGAGAAATGCTTCTCCATCACTTATCCCGAGACATTCATTTCAAATTGAGAGAACGTTGGAGAGATGGATCCGGGAGAAAATCGTACCCATGAGTACTGAACTGATATCTTTCAGTTTTCGTTCTCAGTATATAAAAGTCGCTCCGCTCATCGATTTTCCCGTTCACGGGGTTTTAGTCTCAATATTTGCCCTTTTCCGTGAAAGAGATTGTACAAATCACGTTCTGGGAAGCCGTTTGCAATTAATAATTTTTTCCTCGTTATGGTGTGAACTTATTGTCATTTTTAAAGTTTTTTTTCGCGGCTGGCTCGCAATTCTCGAATCATATCAAATAATATCATTTTAAGCATTGTTACATTTTAATTTCAATTTATTGGTGGCGTTCGCCTCAATTTTTAATAAAATATCCGTTCACTTGGAACAAAATATCCAGACTCCAGACTTATGATAGTGATCCTATAACGCCTTCCCGGATGTTCGTCCTCTGAGGTCGTGGTAGTAGATTAATTGAAGGATAGTTTCGGGTAGAGTTTTTTTTTAAATAAAGGAATGTAAGGGAATTCAGGTAGTAAGGTGATTTTTATATTTGTTGGAAAGGTTATTTTGTTTAGGGAGGGATGACTGTGGTTTTTGAGGTTATTTTTGGTAGGATATTCTTAGGTAGGAGGTAGTTGACTAGGTTTTAATCGGGGAAAGGGGGAAGGAGCAATTTTAGGTTTGGTGAGCCTCTGCCATTGCCGGGGTGGGGAGTTGTTGGAATGATTGATATGGGAGCTGAGAGACGTTGTAGAGTTGCTGGGACTGTTGAATCTTGTAGCCGATGGGGCAGTTCTTCTGGTACACTGATTGTGGTGGTGATGTCTTCCGGGGTACGGGAGGTGAATGGTTTGAAAGGAAGGTGAAGGGTTTTAATGTGGGTTTGCTTGTTAGGTAGTTTTAGGATTTTGATTTTAGGTTTCATTTTTGCTGGGGTTTTTGGTATTAGGTCTTTGGGGTAATGAAATTTCCCCTTGGGAAGGTTTGGGGACCATAGGGAAGAAATTAAATCATTGTTGGAGTATCGAATGGAGGTGAAGTAATTGAGGAGGTTCCGGTCTATAAGGGTTTGGAGTTGCGGGATCTTTAGTTCCTGGTGGATATTGGCATTGGGGATGAACCAAGGGGCTCCGGCCATTCTTCTGATAATCTTATTGAGGCAGCGTTGGATTTTTTTCCTGTTTGTGACATTGGTGGTGCTCCAGATGGGAGATGCATAAAGGATTTGGGGGAAGATAATAGAGAAGTGGATGTGAAGTTTGATGGTTAGCGAGGTAGGACTGTTATAGCATAGGAGAGGGTAAAAGGCATTTTTGGTGTTGGTAATTTTGGTAAGGATGCTGTCAATATGGGCTGAGTATGTAAGTTTTTCGTCTAGTGTCACACCTAGAAAGGTGGCTGTCGTCTTTTGTGGGATAAATTTATTATATAATGTCAGGGGGAAATTGTCACGTTTAATCTTTTTGAACGTAAAGCAAAACTTGGCACATTTGCCTGGGTTCATAGTAAGTCGCCAAGAGTCAAGCCAGTCTTCAATTAAGTCCAAGTGGTCCTGAAGAGCGTCGGCGTTTTTGTCCGGCCACCAGCTGCTGGTTGCAATGGTGGCGTCGTCTGCGTAAAGGTAAAGTTCGGTGATGGGGGTAGTAGGGAAGTCATCAATATAAATATTAAAAAGGGTGGGGCTGAGGACTGCTCCTTGGGGAACGCCAGTATGGATAGGAAAAGGATCGGAGAGGAAACTGTTGTGTTTGAGTTGAAATTTGCGGTTCTGGAGGAAGGATTGGATGATTTTGATGATGTTGATTGAGATGGGAAGTTTTAGGAGTTTGAATATCAGGCCCTCATGCCAGACCTTATCAAAGGCCTGGCTGATGTCAAGGAAGACCGCTGATGTGACCTTTCTGTCGTTGAAACCGGAGGTTATGTGTTCAGTCAGGCGGTTTATTTGGTGGACGGTGGATGTTTTTGCTGCGAATCCGAACTGCTCTTTTATGAAAAGTCTCATCGGGGTCGTCTTTAGTCGGGTAAGGATTAGTCTTTCGTAAATTTTGGAGAAGGTACAGGTCAGTGAGATAGGTCGGTAGTTATTTACATCAGAGTGATTTTTACGGGGTTTGGGTAACATAATAATTATGGAGGTCTTCCAATTGTCCGGAAAAGAGGCAGTCATGAAACAGTAGTTGAAGATGTCCACTAGGTAGAGTTTTAGGTTATCAGGGAGAAGTTTGATGGCCTTCGGGGATATTTTGTCTGGACCAGAAGAACATTTGTGGAACAAAATATTGTGACTTTTGACATATATATAATATATCCTGCGATCCATCGCGAGGGTGTGGGGCTGGGGGTGAAGATAACCAAACATTAACTACATACATTACTAAGCGCTACAGTACTACTGCTTCATGAAACATGCTAGATTTAAGAGTCATGTGCAACTAGATGATAAGTTTCTACATAGTAATGACATTATTGCCGGTTTTAAAGGCGTTTCTCTGCTTATATTAATCTGTATTTCCTAAGCACGCAAATATTCATCACGATCCCCTCAATATATTTGAAAAAATTTTATGAGTGTACCGAAAATGTGAGAAATTTGATGCGTAGTATCAAGCATTAATTGGAAAAAATCGCCGCAGGTTTTCAATAAAGAAAAAAAATCAGAATGAATGTTGACTGATTTAGCTGGTTGTCTATTAAAATTTTAAACTGAAAGCAACCGCAGAAAGGCAACCCAAATGTAACGGGTACAAATCCAATTTTGGGATGTTGCATTTGTCTTCCGATTATCCTTAAGTTTAAGTTGAGTTAGCGCTTGAGACGTAAACTTGGAATGACTCTCGGCTATGCCTATTCTATTCTATCATTACTTTAACTCCCTGGTCTAATAATTAAACTGCACTATCGCATGTCTATGGAAATTAAAAATTAATACAATTTAAGAAAAGCCTAGCCCATTATTAGACAATGAATCTCTTCGTAGATACTAATCATTTGGGTATAATGCCTGGTGGATAGTTAACTATAGGTCGTCCACATTTAGTTGAAAGTTAGGCTTCATGGAGAACGATGTTGCCAAGCCTACGCTACAGCAGTTTTCGAACGCTTCCTGGTAACGTAGGCAACCACTAATTACAACGCACAAATATTTGTGACTGCGTTCATCATTTCTGTTCCTTTGACCTGTCGGGAATATATGTCGAAACTATCATGTAAAGTGAAGTGTGCAATCAAGTAATTAACAGTAACGGACATATTTTCTGGTGCAATTTGACAAATTTTACAGAAACAGTAGAGCTGCTCAACGGCTGAAATAATTATTCAACCTAATGTTCACCATTAAATCAGCAAAAGCAACATATTTTTTTCTTTAAGTAATCATAGAGAAGTATCATTCCTGATACAATGGTAGGAATTAGTCGTAATTGCTTTCCAAATGGCACCTGGAAAATCGTGAGACGAGCAGTTCATCCTTCACGTGTTTCGTGAAAGGATATAATTTGACTCATTATAGAGAAACTGTTGCATCAAAAGTTGTCTTACGAGGTTGTTTAAATTCTGCAAATGTGGGTAGAATAAACTTGTTTAAAAATAAAGAAAACAATGTGCAAAGCAGCAGGTTCAATTACAATTACCTGCTTGAGCAATTCCGTTTTATGAACTTCATAATGAAGAGAAAATGGATTGCCTTTCCCGTATGAGAGAATTAAATTTTAAATAATTAAACAGCATCATACCTTGTTTCTCGAGAATCCGAAAGGCTTTCAACTTCCTCCATGTCACCCAATTTCCTTGGCTGTGGTTTGGGCAGATCTAATGAACCTGATCATCTAATGTCGATGGAGATGATGAGGAAGATGTCAGGCGAGCAATTCCTACAAATTGTGTGCCTGCCACATTTCCTCTTCCACTTTCTTTCTTTGGTGAATATAGTTTTTCCACTTTTCTGGAGAGACATTGCTGATGCTATCCGATATGTGACATTCGATGCCTTCCTACTTAAAAGTTGAATTATTCATCCTAGCGTAATGCTTTTCTTGGGCCCATTTCAGTTGGATTCAGATCGCAATGGTACGGTGGAAGCCGAAGTACAATTCATCCATATGCCTTTGTTGGTTCATCAACTCTCAGTTTTCGAGCATTTACCGTGCTTTATTGACTAAATGTATCAGGTCTCTTTTTAATCAATCCTCGTCAATGTTTATGCTTTTATTCATCAGCCACTCATTGATAGCGTTTCTCCTTAAACTTGTTGTAGGCAGGGTTCTAACTTTCTTGAATGGTAGCATGCATTATCCAAAACAGCTTCGGAGCCTCTGGGTATGTTAGACAGTAGACAATTTTCGTACCAGCTCTGATAATACTCTCCGTGAAATGCGACGTGTCTGTCCGCTGTGTTTTTCTTGCAAGGGAAGAAGCGCAACGCACCTCCAATAGAACAAATTTCCGTGCCTTCGAGAATTATGGAAAAACGTCCTCCTTGGGAGATAGGCGCCCTCAATGTAGTGCTCAATCCAGCAAGAAAAGAACGACGAGGAGTTTTAATCTCTTTATCGCGCCAACCCATTCTCACTGTTCGGCCAGCATTGATCCACTTCTCGTCAGCATATACTACTGTCCTTCGTTCATTTCGATATTTTCTAAGCTCTCTTAAAAAACGGTGACGCCAGCGAATTATGTCGTCTTTTACAATAAGTAGACTTTGCCTACCTCTTCGTTCGTACACGAAACCGAAGTAGTCAAAATACGGTACAGCGTAGTTCTTTTCGAATTGTGAAGGTCGTCGTCTACGTTCACGACATTTAGAATAGTTTTCAAAGTTGGCGGAACGTTTCTTATGAGCATTCGACGCACTTTCCTTCTAACACCTACATCTACATCTACACAATACCCTGCAAGCCACCGCGAGGGTGTGGCAGGGGGTGAAGATCACCAAGCATGCACTACTAACATGCAAACAAGCAACTAAAGTGTCTCATGCAACTAGATTGTTAGTATCTATAGTATTTGAGGGGTTAATACATGCATCATGCACTACAGAATACTCTAAAATATTTCCCCTACCTATCCCTTTGCTATGCTGCCTATTCTGTTCTCTTATAGTACGGGGGAAAAATGCCATTTTGAATCTATCGGTACGACAATCTATCTCTCTAATCTTATTTGTCTGGTCGAATCTAGCATAAAACTCTGTTTTTTTTATATGTGCCTAACATCTTCAGTAAAGCTATCCGATATCCGATACCTGACCTTATAAAAATGCCGTATCAAGACGTTTGATCAAAGATCTCGATTTCTTGTAAAGCTGGCTATTATTTTTTTGTTTGCGATGGAATTGCCAATGCACCACGAGACACTTCCTTTCTTTCCATATAAATATAGATTGAAGGTATCCAGTAACTTTCGAAGTTTCTTTATAGATTTCGGTAACACTTGGTGATTTTTTAAAAATATGCAAATATATTGAAAATCAACTGTCCTTTACGGCTTCTCAACTTCTCCATTTTTCTCCTCCTCTTCTCTTCAGGCATGATCGCACCAGGATTGCAACACGGATAGGGAAGAAAATCCACTATACTCTTTTTAGACACCACTTCCCAAACAACATGTACACTATGAGAAATCGTAACTATACGCCGTCCGTCTCTGTCTTTCGATACCTATGTTAAAGGGTCGTACCCTTCGTGCAGATGTTTTATTGCTCCTTCCTAACGGAACTTACGAAAATACCCTCAGTACCCTCTTTCACCAGTTGAAGGTCAAATCCTGGAATTTTTCATGCCTTAGTGAATTGAGAAAACCCACTTCCTCCTTAATTTCGAGAGAGTGGTCCATGTTGATGGTCATTCCTTCTGTATTGGATTACTCTTAGTTTCATGCAGGTGGTGCATGTTTGGTGATCTTCACCAACTGCCACACACCCTCGCGGTGGTTCGCAGGGTATTTCGTATATGTATTGGCCGTTGAGATACATTCCCGAATTCTTAACTAATTCTCTGCTTTCATTACCAGAGTTATCAAAATGTATTAATTCCAATAGTATTATCTTTGTATATACTATACACCATCCAAAGAAGCCCATCTAATCTCTTGTAGAACAGTATTCTTCTTCTACATCTAGACGTAGATGTAGATGTGTTTTCTTCAAGCGCAGCCCAATGCGAAGGATCGACGTTGGCGGGAAATTGTTATGTGACATATTTATGGTGCAGGGACGAATCTCGTTACATCAAAAATTCATAACTCCCTTTGTAATTACTATGTAGAAACTAACCATCTGGCTGCATGTTACCCTCATATCTATTTTTAAATTCAGTTACTTAGTTACATGTCAATCATGTTTGGTGATCTTCACCCCCTGCCACACACCCTCTTGGTGGCTCGCAGGGTATTACGTAAATGTAGATAGATATAATAACGATTCAGTCTTTCACCAAAAATAACTTTGTAGTTTCATCAAACTTTCATACGCTGCACATATGGACCTGCTTCTTTGTATGCGAAAGTTAGTCGCCCGACTTGTTTTTGCCTTACATTATTGAAAACTTTCGACCCAAAAGATAGTTTTGAAATAAATTCATTGTTATATTTTATTAAAATATAATCATAACTTCACTTGTGTAAGGAAAAATGTCTAATAAATAACACTTATCAATATTTGTTACAGCGTTAAGAATTTAAAATCGGAAAAGTTACCTTACGTGCTGAAATAGTTGGAAGTATTTTTTGTAACTTTTTCAAAACAATATTGATAAACCAATGTCACCCATCAATCTGGCACCTGTTTTCCTACAGGAAGTATTTTTTTTACACTGCCTAGCGGCATGCTTAATTTCCTTCTCTATTTGCCTATCCCGCACCACGGTCCTTATGGAGATTTACACGGGTTATGAAACTATAAGAGTCCATACTATAAACTAAATGTGGAACGCTCTATAGTATATATCTATATCTACGACATATCCTGCCAGCCACCTCGAGGGTGTGTGGCAGGGGGTGCATCCACACCAGGAACAATGACACAAAAAACAAAAATGAACACTACAAAACAAACACTACACCTTTAAAAGTAAATGGGGGAAAAAAGAAGAAAAACTACCAAATCCCAATCATGCAGGACACACCCATGAATACCATGCATGCCTTGAAACCCTACACCGATTTCATATATACTCATGCATGCAAAAAAAAAGCATTGCATGCAAGTGACACGTTGATTTGAACGTGAGGTTAATAAAAAAAATACTATCGGCCTACTCTGAATATTACCTCTATAATTATTACCGATTTACGCGATGTTTAACGTTCTGATCCCGAATCGTACGCGGAATAAATGACATTTTAAACCTGTCCGTCCTGGAATCTATCTCCTTAATTTCATTAGAATTATCGAGCCTACCATAATAAGTCGGAGCCAACAATATATGATTAACGCCATTAATGAAATGTCCCTCCTTAAATTTTGCCGATGCTCTAATTAATTATCATTGCACCTATTACTGCTTGTTTGGCAACTATTCACCCCTTGTTTCACACCCTCGAGGTGGCTTAAGGGTGGGTACCCCTCAGATGAAGATGAAGATATGTGAATTAAAAAGCTTGTATTAATTGAAAATGAAGCTAAATTGCTCTAGAAAAAGCTAATTGTATTTGGAAAAATTGGTTCTGTTTTCAAAACATTTTTATCAGAAATAAAACTTGATATACAATCAAGTGAGTAGTGAAAAGTAATATACAATATTAATTTTCACTAGTTAGGCCCCACCTTGAGTATGCAGCCAGTGTTTATTATTATTATTATTATTATTATTATTATTATTTAGGGCGGTAACTACTAGGAGGTTGTTTTACATTTCCGTCTACACCTCAATTTATTTAGTCTTTCATTTCATTCGTTCATTCATTTTTGGTCATCATTTCATTTTTTGGTCATCATTTCATTTTCATTTTGCATATGTTTCGCGTCCGGGGGTTCCGCCCGTTAGGAGGGTCCGCCGAAGGGGCATGCAGCCAGTGTATGGGATCCGAATAAATTAGGTTTGATCAGAGAAATAGAATGTGTGCAGGGTAGAGCAGCTAGGTTCGTTAAAAGGTGTTACGGTAGGTTAAGTATTGTTAGAGAATTAATACAAGAAATGGAGTGGGAGTCATAAAATATTTTTTATAAATCCTAGCTTTCTCTTCGCTCGGCCGCATATTTCCCTAATGTGTTTTCCCCATGATAAATCCTTAGTGATTGTTACACCTAAATATCTTACGGTTTCAACGTTTTCGATCTTCGTGCTATTAATTCTATAGGATCGCTCTATCGAATTATTCCTCCTCCAAAAATTGATAGCTACGCACGTTTTAACATTTACATCTACATAATACCCTGCAAGCCACCATAAATGTGTGTGGCAGGCGGTGAACTCTCACCAAACATGCACTACGTATCATGCATAAAAAAGTATCAGTACTTTTATAGGTACTGTTCAAAACTACGCTATTTAAAAAAAGATAAAAATAGCAAAACATACATGCAAAAACATGCCGTTAGTTGGGTTAGCTATAAGTCCTAATACCAACATGCAGCTACCAATGGTATCCATTGCTACACTCGTACTGGATATATTTACCGTTATTCATATCCCTAATAGTACGAGGAAAAAAGGACAAATGCCATTTTGTATCTATCGGTACGACAATCTATCTCTCTAATCTTATTTATGTGGTCGAATCTAGCATAATACGCTGGTTAAGGTTTAAGGTTAAGTTCTAACTGCCATTTGTCGCACCACTCTTGAATTCCATCTAAATCCTTGCTAAGCGATTTCCTGTCTTCTTTTTTTGATATACCCCTATACACTACCGTATCGTCTGCAAGAGAAGATTAGATTATTGCAAGATTAAATCTGTTAGAGAAATTTCAATCGGATAGCTTTCCTGGAAATGTTAGGAACATATTAAAAACACCAGCGTATTATGCTAGATTCGACCAGATAAATAAGATTATAGAGATAGATTGTCGTACTCATAGATTCAAAATGGCATTTTCCCCCGTACTATAAGAGAACAGAATAGGCAGCATAGCAAAGGAATAGGTAGTTGAAATATTTTAGAGTATTCTGTAGTGTATGATGCAAGTATTAATCCATTAAATACTATAGATACTAACAATCTAGATGCATGAGACCTTATAGTTGCTTGTTTGCATGTCGGTAGTGCAAGCTTGGTGATCTTCACCTCCTGCCACTTACCCTCGCGGTGGCTTGCAGGGTATTGCTTAGATGTAGATGTAGATGATGCAGATAGATTTTATTAACATAGATAAGCAGAGCTCAAGATCAGATTTTCTCTGGCTAAGTGTAACTTCCTCCCAACTCTACGCTGACACGTTTTGCCCTCTTTGGCCCCTCCCTATTCTTAGGCTCAGCGTTTGGTTTACGATGTAGAACAGGAAACAACTCGTGAAACAATCTTCCCCTTAGAGCAGGATCTCGTCACTCGGCCTCAGGTTGGTGACCTCAGTCACAGCCAGTAGGCTATCTGGTCCTCAGTTTCCCATGCAACATCTGGAGGGCTTCGCTAAAACTGGATTTCCTACGCCCTGTTTACAAAAGGTGATACTAGAGCGGTTTGGTGATACTAGATAGCTTGGGTGAAAAAAATTGTTTTGAATTCTAGGAAGGGGAAAGCCAGCAGCTTCGGAGCCAGGTTTCCCTTTGTTCCCTTTGTAGTCACTGATTTCACGTTTAGTCATGATCGTGAGCAGTGGTCCTAAGTGACTCTGATGGAAAAATTTATTTTTAGTCATTTATTATGCGATAATTCCTGTGATGATGCTGGTGAGAAATGATTGCAAACATGCACAGAAAGACCATGATAGTAGAGTTTTGATGGTGAGTAAGGGGGGAAAAAAAGTTCAGACAACCAAGACACATAAAGAAATGACAATAAAACCGTCCATTGGGCGAGTTGTCTATGACAACGGACGAGACGACTATTATCTAACATGTTTCCATATAGTAGCCAGTTGCATGTCAATAGTGCATGTTTGGTGATCTTCACACCCTGCCACACCCACTGCGTGCACCATATAAGCAACTGGATCATTGAATTGGTTTACCAAGAGGATGTGTTTAGGCTGGGTGGAGGGAGGAGGCATGAACGAAAAGGATCGATTGGAGTACAAGATTTTGGGTGAAATCAATCCCTATCGGAAAAAGTCTTATGAGGGCTGTAAAGAGGTGGTTGGGGATAAAAGAGATAGACATCACTTATGCTTAGAAAGCATAAAGTTCTATAGAAAGAAATCCTGCTGGGAAAATTGCTTTCAAGACAAAAAAAGATTTTATTATTCCAATGCAATTGCTCATCGACGTAGATCATGCTACCCACCGCAAGGCTATAAAGTAGAGGGTGGTTCCACATAGGTAACTAACTATAGATTTGGCAGTCCTGGAAAACCTACTTCGAAGGATAAAGACGATGGTAATGAATTTACGAGGAATGGCTTCCTTCCACTAAAACTTCCGCGTATCTCTCGTCTAAATTTGAAAAATATTTTGCGAACTCCAACTTACTATGGTAGACTGGACCATAAGCACAAAATTATAGAAATTGATTGCCAAACTGACATTCAAAATGTCATTTTTTCCACGTACAATTAGGGATTACAATTAGATCGAGAATATATTTCAAGGAGAGTTGGGGCAGGGGTAAAGTGTACGGATCTCAATGTGAACGATCTTAGTTCGAAACTGTCTCTGGACATATTTTCGTGAAATAATGGGGCAATCTAATCGTAATTGGGATTCATCACAAGAGTAATGGCGTAGGTAAATGTGATTGGACAAGGTAAATGTGACGATCATGTACGAGAAATCAGCTACTTTTCCCTTGTTAGACCTCATTTGGAATATGCTGCCAGTATATGGGATCCCTACGAAATCGGTCTAATTAATGACCTTGAACGTGTGCAGCGAAGATCGGCAAGATTTGTGACGATACAATAACCATACTAGCGTAACCAGTTTATTAAATGAATTGAAATGGGAATCATTGTCAGATCGCAGGTTGAAATTTAGACATACTCTCTTAAAGAAATTCCAAGATAATATTTTCGGTGATGACGCTAAAAATATTTTGCGAACCCCAACTTACTATGGTTTCCTGGACCATGATTACAAAATTAGAGAAATTGATTGCCGAACTGACTGATTCAAAATGTCCTTTTTTCTCGAACGATTAGGGATATGAATAGCGGTAAATATGTCCAATACCAGTAAATCAATCCATAGCATAGATAGTTAGTTGCATGGATGCATGCCATGCATAGATATAAGGACTTGAAGGTAACCCAACTAACAGCATGTTTTTGCATGCTTACTTTGCTATTTTTATCTTTTTAAATAGTGAAGTTTAGACTAATATATTAATATTAATTCTATTTTTAGCATGATATGTAGTGCTTGTTTGGTGAGAAATCACCCCATGCCGCACAGCTTTATGGTGGCTTGCAGGGTATTATGTAGATGTAGATGAGTATCATCGATTGCACGCCATGAGCGCCCGGGTCTATTCAACTTCAATCTCATTAACGTTCACGCATTGATGTGAAATTAATCTATATTTTCTTAACTACCCTTGTTTTAAAAGTGGAAATCATAGGTGAAGGTGCTCAAGTGTTCTCAGTCGAAGTAGTAGAATTACCATTGGTACCCTTCACACATAATTTGCGGAAAAAGTTTGTTTTTAGTACTTCATTCCTTCAATATGCATGAAAATAGATTTCTGTCTCCTTCCTCAGGCTAACGTATGTCCAACTTATCTCAAGCTTTGCATGTCAATGATGCATGTTTTGGTGATCCCTGCTACACACCATCGCGGTGGCTTGCAGGTTATCACGTAGATGTTTGAAACCCACCTAAGTGTCTTCACGTGCTTTGCAGTACCCAAAATTTCCTCTTTTCCCCCAATTACAGTTAGACATACATGGTGGGCATACTTCCTATAATCGTCACTTCAAATAGGCAGTTTTATTCCATATTTAATTTAAATTCTCTCTTACTTTACCACCTCAACATTTCTAGTATTATTACCTGCTTCAACCAATCTACCTTCTTATTACTTTCAGGAAATTCCTATCTTTTTTATCCTGTTTTATATGTTCTATCGTGTTTTCTTCGTCCTCCTCCAGAAACCCCAGCTCTATTTTCACAATCTCCTCGTACGGTTCTGATTTATACACCTTACAACACCATTACCTACCAAACACACCTTATTAATTTTTATCAGTTTATTTATCACGGCTTCCTGCCATTAATGTCATCTTGTCGAAGAAAGCAAGAATAAGGAAAGGAGTGAGACAAGGCTGTTCACTGTCTCCCGTAATTTTTAATGTTTACATTGAGAGAGCCATCAATGAAGTCAAGGAGAAGTGTTCTGGATGAACATCCACGGAGAAACAATCATCATGCTACGATTCGCTGATGACATAGCTCTCATAGCAGAGACAGAGAAGGAGCTGAATAAGATGCTAACAACCATGGAAAGGACAATGGCCAGACATCAGCTGAAGATCAATGAGAAGAAAACTAAGATATTGGTGTGCAGCAAAAGAAAAGAGGCAAAACCCAACGTTAAACTAGGAAAACATAAACTGGAAGAGGTGAAAGAGTGCTGTTACCTGGGAAGCAGAGTAACCAACGATGGACGAAGCAAGAAAGAAATAGTGAGTAGAATAGCCCAGGCAAAGAGGGCATTCTTTCAAAAGAAGAATCTACTTACAGCTGGAAATACAAGCTTGGAAGTAAGGAAGCAATTCATCAAAACGTATATCTGGAGCATGTTCCTTTACGGCAGTGAAGCATGGACGATGACAGCAGCGGAGAAGAAAAGGGTGGAAGCATTCGAAATATGGTGCTATCGAAGAATGATGAAGATAAAATGGATCGACCGAGTGACAAATGAAGAAGTCCTAAGAAGAGTGGGAGAGAAGAGAAGTCTGCTGAAAACTATGAAAAGAAGACGGGACAACCTAATCGGCCATATCTTAAGACACTGATGAAGACAATCGTCGAAGGAAAAGTGGACGGGAAAAATGGAAGAGGCAGGCATCGTATGAGTTACATGGAGCAGGTCGTAAAGGACGTGAAAGAGAGGAACTACGTTGGTATGAAGAGGTTGGCCGATAGAAGAATCGAGGGGAGGGCTACGTCAAACCAATCCTAGGATTGTTGACCCTTGATGATGACTGTGCTTTTAATATCAGCTATTTTTGCTTATAGTAAAACCCCTGTAAATGGGTCCACCTATTCCAACGCATTTATTTCTACACCTATGATATACTCAGCTGTTTTCTTTCGGGGAAATAATGTTAATTTCTTTTACCTTTGATTATTGTTCGTGTTACTTTATTGCGTAATATTCACATTTCTGACTCTTCTTATGCAACGTATACGGTGAGGGTTGAAAGCCCTTTGCTGGCTTGCATTCGAAAATGCATCTCGGTAATTAACTCCCGCCAACTTTTGCTCCTGGTTTTTATACCTAGCACCGATATAACATTACCGTTCCAGCTAGGTCATGGGGAGCTTAGATGTCCGCATTCGAGCGTCGAACCGCGGCCATTGGGGAGAGAGAACCAGTGGTAGGCGAGGGATTGAATGGACGGATCCTGAGAGAGGGTCGAATATTGGGCGGTAGGGGAGAAGGGTGGGCGAAAACGGTTCTGTTTTGTGGGAGAGGGGAAAGGGCTTAGCACTATAGCTAGGTTAGTGTGGCTGAGGGAGGGTGGAAAGGAATGGGAGTCCGTGTGTTTTCGGTTAGCGGGGAAAATGGCTGAAGCCGAATGAGAGGATGGGAGAGCTAGAGAAGGGTTGGTGGGGGAGAAGTCGAACAGCTGCCGCCCTGTCTATGGAGGGGATGGAGTAGGAATGGGGGAATAGGAAACGGTGGGGATAGCGAGAATGGGATCTAATAAGGAGAGGTTTGTGGTGGGGAGACGCGTGTTAGCTAGTGCCGGAGAGAGTAGACATTCTTCCAGGGCTGCATCTCTTTGTCCTTCCCCCTACCTTCCGAGATTTCCACCGCTCCTTGGCGGCTACCCCGACGAAAGTGACGTGACGTCGGAGTACAGTTTTCCTCAGTTTTCAAGACGCCTGAGGGGGCGTCGTCTACGTCTCCTATTCTGGGGTATTTACTGTCAGATTTTCGTCGGTCTTGATCAAATGCGATTTCACGTCCCTTTCCCCAAGTGAAGAACTCCTTCGCCGAAAGTTTTGGCAACGTATACATCTGCATAATACCTTGCAAGCCACCATACAGGTGTGTGGCAGGGGCAATCAGCAGGGCAGGGGCAATGTGGCAGGGGGTATATATTCCGTTCAGCCTATTTTAGAAGTTGATTCCAAATCCGAAAGAAATACGTGGACCGATTGGAAGACGACATGTTTGGTTTACGTAAACTTTTGTGTGTCGCCCACTCTTCTGTCTGTCATCCGTATCCTGTTGGGAAATGATTCCTGGCAAATAATATATATCCTAGGAAGCGCCTACCAAAATATCCATTTAGCTTACGATCAATGGTCGGATCATTAACTGAGTGGATATTTTTTCTCTGCCTGCTGGAAAATACACTGTAATTTCAGGTGGAATCCTGGTGTGGTGACATTGGAGTTCACCTTTATTTGTTATTATTTTGCCCGTGGTGGATTAGCGCGTACGTCTTTCGGCATGGATTGCAGTGCCATGTGATTTAATAATTTCAAGTACAGTAATGAGGCAAAGGTGAGTTTTCATAACTGCTTGTGGAGTACGTTTCATTCTTATTCCCTCCACTCTCTCGGTGAGAACAAGAAGAAATGTACATTTACGAATACATATCAATGCTGGGAGTTGTGGCACGCTCCTGTAATCCAGCTACCTGGAGGCTTGGTGCAGAGGATGGCTTGTGGGAGGGGGTCCTGGTGCTGGGTTGTCCCAACTTGAATGGGCGTCCGCACATCTAAGCCCGGCATCGACATGGCCTGAAGGAGTCCAAGACTGCCAGGTCGCCAAAGGAGATGCGTACATCTACATCTACATCTCATCTACATCTACACGATACCCTGCAAGCCACCGCGAGGGTGTGTGGCAGGGGGTGAAGGTCACCAAGCATTCACTACTAGCATGCAAGCAAGCAACTAAAGGGTCTCATGCAACTAGATTGTTAGTATCTATAGTATTTGAGGGGTTAATACATGCATCATGCACTACAGAATACTGTAAAATATTTCCCCTACCTATCCCTTTCCTATGCTGCCTATTCTGTTCTCTTATAGTACGGGGGAAAAATGCCATTTTGAATCTATCTGTACGACAATCTATCTCTCTAATCTTATTTATCTGGTCGAATCTAGCATAATACGCTGGTGTTTTTAATATGTGCCTAACATCTTCAGTAAAGCTATCCGATTGAAATTTCTCTAATAGATTTAATCTGAACTTCAACCTACGCTCTGATAATGACTCCCACCCTAATTCTTGTATTAATTCTGATACACTACTCAACCTATCGTAACCCCTTTTGACGAACCTAGCTGCTCTACGCTGCACACTGTCTAGTTCTCGAATCAAACCTAATTCATTAGGATCTCATACACTGGCTGCATACTCAAGGTGGGGCCTAAGTAGTGAAAAGTAGCATCGCTCTTTATCGAGGTAGGGTATCGAGTAATTGTAGATGTAGATATCACCTAATACCACCCTTTGAACGCGTTCATGTAAGAAGTCTCTTATCCAGCCTTCTATATTACCGTCTATCCAGTATGACTCTAACTTCGTGAGTAGTTTACTGTGGGTAACGTTGTCAAACGCTTTTCTAAAGTCAAGAAACGCTGCGTTTACCTGTACGTTGCGTTCTCCAGAAACTAGAATATTATGAACAAAAAGACCTAATTGAGTTTCTCAAGACTGTCCCTTTCTGAGCCCATGCTGGTTTGTTATCAATACATCTACATCTACATAAAACCCTGCAAGCCACCTCAAGGGTGTGTGGCAGGGGGTGATTTCTCACCAAACATGCACTACATATCATGTATAAAAAAGGAATAGTATTAATATAGTAGTCAGAACTACACTGTTTAAAAAAGATAGAAATTGCAAAACAAACATACAAAAACATTCATGCATGTCTTACCCCTTAAAAACTGTAGACACTAACAATCAAGTTGCATGAGACAATATAGTAGCTAGTTTGCATGTTAGTAGTGCATGCCTGGTGATCTTCACCCCCTGCCACACACCCTCGCGGTGGCTTGCAGGGTATCGTATAGATGTAGATAGATAGATGTACCCTGCAAACCACCGCGAAGGTGTGTGTCAGCTCAGGTGAAGTGTTAGCTACATCGGGTGTTCCCCAGGGAAGCGTGATAGTCCCAATTTTATTTCTTCTCTACGTAAATGACTTGAATACAGTAGTAGTTAATTTGCCGATGATACAGTGGTGTATGAGGAAATTAGATTTAAAGAGGACAGACAGTCTTTAGCCAAGGATTTAGATGCGATTGACGATTGGTGTGATAGTTGGTAGCTTGAATTAAATATGAAGAAATGCGCCGTTATGAACTATTGGAAAAAGAATAGCTTTCTCCGGTTTAATTATTGCATCAAAGAAAAGAAAATATCTAACGTAGAATCTATTAAATACTTAGGCTTCACCATCACTGAAGACATGTCATGGGGGAAACACATCAGGGAAATAACTAGTGTAGCAAACCGTAGAGTAGGATACGTAAAAAAGGTTCTTGGCAAAGGCGATGAGAGAGTACGAGAAAGAAGCTATTTTACACTTGTCAGGCCTCATTTAGAATATGCCGCCTGTATATGTGATCCGTACGAGGAAGGTATGATAAAAGAATTAGTGCGTGTGCAAAGGAGATCCGCTAGATTTGTTAAAGGCCGTTATGATAATTGTATAAGTGTTACGAGTTTAATAGAAGAACTAGGATGGGAATTACTATCAGAACGCAGGTTAAACTTTAGGTTAAACCTTTTCAGTAAATTCGAAACCAATTTTTTCACAGATGATGTTAGATATACATTAAGAACCCTTGCGTATCATGCTAGGTTTGATCATATTAACAAGACTAGAGAGATGGATTTTCCTACCGATAGATTTAAAATGTCATTTTTCCCGCGTACCATAAGAGAGAACAATAGGCAACGTAGCAGAGGGATAGGTAGGTGACATATAGTCAGAGTAGTCTGTAGTGCATGATGCATGTACACTGTAAAAAGTTGATCTGATTTTCAGTGCGATCTGAATTTAAGCGCTGTCTGGTTTAAGGCAGGAACACGGATGCAAGGTGCAGAAGAGGCAGGAACATGGATGGTTGGTACAGGAGCAGTTAAGCAGGAAGCAGAGGAAGCAGGATTCTGGATGGTCTGATTTTCAGTCGTTCACCTGCCTTATTTTTAGACAAGATATTACTGCTGAAATTCAACATACCCTGTCTTAAAATTGTTGCATCTGAAATTCAGATCGCTTTTGTACCTTAAAATCAGATCTACTTTTTACAGTGTAATAACAACCAATAATCCCTTTCTTATTTCGTATATATTAACCATCTAGCTGCATGTGACCCTATTATCTAGCATGTCTCCATTAAATATCCTAGATGCATGTCAATAGTGCATGTATGGTGATCTTCACTCCCTGTCACACACATCTGTCTACATCTACATAATACCCTGCCACCATAAAGGCGTGTGGCAGGGGGTGAATTATCACCAAACATACACTACATATCATGCATAAAATAGGATTAATATTAATATATTAGTCTAAACTTCATTATTTAAACTTCGTGGTGGCTCGCTGAGTATTACGTAGATGTAGATGTGTTTATTTTCAGATCAATGTTTAAATTTTACTGCGAGTAGACGTGTTGTATACAACAAGTTTACCTTTTGGACTGATTTTTCATTCCTATGTAAAGGCATTCGTCCTATTCATGCTTGCGTGTTTGTTTGGATACCTAAGCTTTGAATGGATGTCCACGCAGTTTCGCACCTATTTAGGCATGAAAATTCGAAGAATAGTGTCATCTTCACTGCGTAAATTACCATTTGTTGATTAATTACCCTTGTCTGGTACCTATTATAGTTTGAATAATTCATTATTATTTGAATATTGTATGATTGCTTTTCTTCAGCAACTCTCTTAGTGAAGAAACTCCGAAGGCCTCGAGGCTCAGGCCGTGGCTGAGATCTCCTTTATGTAAATAATCAACCCTTCTCACAAACTTATGTTCAAATGGCCCTGGGGGAATATGCAAAGTCGATTAGTATCTGTGACACTTTGGTTTTCAGTGGAAATCTGTTTGAATAATGGTTTCAATATATTTATACTCAACAAATAATCAGGTCTGCTTTCTCAATAGCGCACTATTTCATCGTTATTAACGTTCCTACTATAGATGTGTTTAAAAAGGGTATAAACCTCAGAGCCGAAATGTTTAATAAAATTGAAGATTATGAATTCAGATCGAAAGTGACCGAAGTGGAGAATCCATATGGGTGATAGAGGCATAAATCCGAATTGTACACCAAATTACATGCAAGAAACAGACTAATGTTACATATCGACTAAAATTGTAGCTACCCATGCCACACCCTCGCGGTGGCTCGTAGGACTACACAAATGAATGGATTGCTCGTCCGATACTACCCAGAAACAGAAGTACCGACTCATCCTATTCAAACATGACAGGTACTATATGTATGGAGAAAATTTACCCCCTACCAAGCACCTTTCATCTACATCTACATCTACATCTACACAATACCCCGCAAGCCTCCATAAAGGTGTGTGGCAGGGGGTGAATTCTCACCAAATTCTAACCTTTATGGTCGCTTACAGGGTACTATTTATATGGATAAACCAAGATGAGGCATAAGTGGGTTTGTTTCAATAAAAAAAAATAAAGGCCACGCACATTGTGGTTGCACAAGGGACGTTTGCGAGAGGTTTGTCATTTCGGGCTGAGGCCTTCACCATCGGCGCACTCAAGATGTAAGAATGTGGGTGGAACTTTACAAAGCTGAAAAATGTGAGATTTGACGCGCGCTTTCCGTGCCCGCCAGAAGAGGTTCATGCTGGCTGATGGACAGAAAAGGGTTATCGTTGCCATGTTGTTAGTTCGAGAACCTTCCGCTAGGCTCACTCGTCGTTCCGCGGCCATGGTGGCCATCCGCCCAGCCGTAGAGAATAATGTGATGTATGGATGTTCTTCTCTCTTTTATGCTCCAAGTTCAACACGAATAGCATCTGCTGAAGACGATGCAGGCTACGTCGAGGGTCAGGCGGATAATCATAAAAAAACAAAGATTATTTTAAAAGATATTCTACAGACTGGTACGAGTTAGGCTTTCACTAGACACATGCAAGAAAATGGTTAGGAGCTACGTGTAACAGAGGATCATTTATTGGTGGTTCAGCATTTGTATGCGTTCAGCGTGATATTCATCACCGTAGGCGAGCAAGGGTGCAGTTTCATCGCAACCCTT
Organism: Platycnemis pennipes; assembly: GCA_933228895.1. Lineage (NCBI taxonomy): Eukaryota > Metazoa > Arthropoda > Insecta > Odonata > Platycnemididae > Platycnemis > Platycnemis pennipes. The sequence continues at coordinate 96,766,571 of OW121852.1, forward strand.
CTTCGGCCCTCTCTCTCTTCCCGGGCTGCACTCACACCCCAAAATCGATTCTTTTTTTCAACGCTCTCTGCGCAAATGCACGTTTCGTTCCCCTCAGTGAAGGAGACTAGATGCACATCGTGCTTCGATGAAGCAGGCATCCTACCATTTTGCAGATGCCATCCGAACTAAGCTCCCCGCTCATCGCACCACTCTGACGGCATTTCCCAAAACTTATGCAACCTCTGCAATACTGATCACATTGAAGGTGTGTGGCAAGAGATTAGATATCGTACTTATAAGTTCATTTATTCTTGATATTTTGGACTGATGACATCTTCGTGTTATAGTAGCTAGAAAAGGATACATCTACATTTACACGATACATCTACATCTACACGATACCCTGCAAGCCACCGCTAGGGTGTGTGGCAGGGGGTGAAGATCACCAAACATGCACTACTAACATGCAAACAAGCAACTAAAGTGTCTCATGCAACTAGATTGTTAGTATCTATAGTATTTGAGGGGGTAAGACATGCATCATGCACTACAGAATACTCTAAAATATTTCCCCTACCTATCCCTTTCCTTTGCTGCCTATTCTGTTCTCTTATAGTACGGGGGAAAAATGCCATTTTGAATCTATCGGTACGACAATCTATCTCTCTAATCTTATTTGGCTTGTCGAATCTAGCATAATACGCTGGTGTTCTTAATATTTGCCTAACATCTTCAGGAAAGCTATCCGATTGAAATTTCTCTAATAGATTTAATCTGTATTTTAACCCACGCTCTGATAATGATTCCCACACTAATTCTTGTATTAATTCTCTAACACTACTTAACCTATCGTAACACCTTTTAACGAACCTAGCTGCTCTACGTTATACTGTCTAGTTCTCTGATCAACCCTAATTCATTTGGATCCCGTACACTGGCTGCATACTCAAGGTGGGGCCTAACTAGTGAAAAGTAACATCGCTCTTTTGTCTTCTCATCACATTTTCCAAGTATTCTTTTTATAAATCCTAGCTTTCTCTTCGCTCGGCCGCATATTTCCCGGATGTGTCTTCCCCACGATAAATCATTGGTGATTATTACACCTAAATACCTAATGGTTTTAACGCTATCGATCTTCTTGTTTTTATTTTATAGGTACGCTCTATCGAATTATTCCTCCTCCAAAATATCATAGCTACACACTTTTTAAGGTTAAGTTCTACTCTGCCATTTGTCGTACCACTCTTGAATTGCATCTAAATCCTTGCTAAGCGATTCCTGTCTTCTTCTTTTGATATAACCCCTATACACTACCTCATCGTCTGCAAAACGTCTAAGCTTACTACTAACTACGGTACACAAATCGTTTATGTATAAAAGAAATAATCACCGCTTTCATAAATAGGTGTAATGTTAGCTACTTTCCAACCCTTGTGTACTGTGTGGTTCTTTAGTGTTTTACTGAATATTATTTTTAGATATGGGGCTATTTCAGAAGCTAATCTTTTATATACTCTGGAAGGAATTAGATAGGGACCTGATGATTTGTTTTTACTAATGTTTTTTAACTACTGCTCTATTCCGCGACATGAAATTTTTATCTGGGGCATTTGCTCACTGAATGTGTCCGGCGGTAGTTCCACTGAGTTGTGTGACGATTAGTTGAATATGCTTTGGAAGAGGGTGTTTAAAGAATTGGATTTTTCTACACTGCTGGTGACTCTAATTCCTTTATCGTTTTTAAGTGTTGCACTTTGGACCTTTTCCCTGTAGCTCTCTCACATGTGACCAAACACTTTAGGATTTCTATCTAAATATTCTCCTAACATCTTGCTCTTGAAATGTGATAACGCTTGCTGTCACGATTTCCTTGCTAATGCTCTTGATTTTTTATGGTTTTGAACAAACTCAGTTTTTTCCACCGATAGACCCCGTCCTGAATTTTTCATCCTAGCGTGGCATACCCTTTGTCGCTTTAGTGATTTCCTAACCTCCGCGTTATACCACCTTTACTCTGTAATATCACGAATGAATTTACTTGGTATGTATGTATTAACTGATTTGCGGATGACCTACAGAAATTCTCTCCACGAATCCTCTGTATCTAATTCTTGGGATGTTCGCTAAATACATCAAACGATTCCCTTAATTCCTCTTTCATACCGTCGTAATTAGCCTTCCCAAAGAAGTATACCCTTCTCCTTGGTTTATAATGTCTTTCAAAGCCTAGAATAAATTTCGCATGCACTATTTTTTGACCACTAATTCCTGTGTCTGTAACTGTATTTATAACTCTCTCGGGTATATTTGTTGCTAATAAGTCTAGAATGTTGTTTCCCCTGGTCGGCTCTGTTACTAGCTGTTGTAAAGAATGTGTCGTAAAGGTGTTCAACAGTGATTCGCAATGTTCGTTATCCTTACCTCCTGTAATGAAACTACACGTATTCCAGTCTATCGAAGGGAGATTAAAATCTCCGCCTACTATTATTCCTCTATCATTGTTCCGAGGAAGTAATGTACGTATCTCTGACTCTAGTTCCATTATAGAATTGACGTCTGCGTCCGGTGGCCAGTAATATGCACTTACATATATCATTTTTGCGTTACTACTTTTACTTTTAACGGAACACCAAATACTTTCTACCTTTCCCTCTGAAATAAGTTCCCTTCTGCTGACATACGGGTCCTTCACAGCTCTAAATACTCCTCCTCCGTTTCTGCTTACTCTATCCTTTCTGTATGCGGTAAAACACTTCGATAATACTTCGTAATCTGATATGTTTCCCGAAAGATTTGTCCCTTCTGCGCCTATGATTATATCTGCATCAATACTTTTTATGAGGTGGTGAAATTCTGCTACTTTATTTCTTAAACTGCGACAATTCACTACTATTACTGAAATTCTTTCTCCCATTCTGTTTCTCACTTGGTGCTTTTTTCCAATTAAAATTTTCTCGATAATTCCTTAATGGACCCACTATTTGATCTACCTAATTTCTTTGATGGTTTACCATGTTCATCCTTTGTATGTGTTTTTCTCTGACCTTCTAAAACTACTCTGCACGTTCTGTCAATTTCTTCCAAGATTGAAACATGAACGTATGCAGCGAATATCGGTAAGATTTTTAAATGACCGTAAGATAACTGTGTTAGCGTAACTAGTCTATTAAATGAATTAAAATGGGAAACATTGTCAGATCGGAGGTTGAAATATAGACTTAATCTCTTAAGTATATTCCAAGATAATATATTCAATGATGACGTTAAAAATATTTCACAAACCTTGACTTCCTATGGTAGACTGGACCATAATCACGAAGTAGAGAAATTGATTCCAAACTGATAGATTCAAAATTTAATTTTTTCCTCGTACAAGTAAATATATTAATGATAACACAGAAAGAAAAACACGAGCCAAATCCACTAAATAAACTTTACTACGACCCGGGTTTCACTGTATTATAGCATCGTCAGGTGACAGCACCTGACAGACACTGTAATACAGTGAAACCCGAGTCGTAGTAAAGTTTATTTTTGTGGATTTGGCTCGTGTTTTTCTTTCTGTGTTATCATGTTTCGCTTCCACTCCATATCGCCTGAATCTTCAGAATTTGTAAATATATTAATATTGGTAAAAAAATCAAATACGAGTGTATCAATGGATAGCATATGTAGTTGCAGAATTATTCAAGGCAATACGTAAATGTACATGTATTCATACAACAGTTCAGCATACTTCCATAAGGCCCAACATTTCCCTCCCTCTTCCACATTTTATCGAACTTTTGATATCTAGCCATAACAGGTGCCATTGCTCTCGTTCGTATGCGTAAGGTTAGTAATTTCATGTGCAAAACCAGTAACACTAAAAATTGTGAGAAAATCTAGACATTTTAATAACCTATAAAACCTAGCATTATAATTTGCAGAATAAATACGACATTGGAGAACGAAATCAAAAGCTTATATTGACAAAATGATTTTGATTGTGGTTTCTCATTCGGCGAGGGAAGTACGTGTTCACAGGCTGTTGCATGGCCAGCGGAGAATCCTTTGTTCGTTTGATTCTCGAATAGAATCCTGATCCGTAATGAGAAGAAAAAATAGGAGAGGAAACCGGACAGCTAGGTTGGCCTACTAATGGCCTAGTCTCGCCTAGTTACGAGATGACCATGACCTCTCCGAACAACGGTGGCTGACCTTGTGGCCACGATCCTACCACGTGGGTCCCGTACCACTCCATGTGAAACAATATTAGAGAGATAGATTGTCGTAACGGTAGATTTAAAATTTAATTATTCCCGCATACCATAGTAGAACACAAGAGGAAGTATTGCATAGAATTCTGTAGATATACACCAACATCTGCATCTATATAATACCCTGCATGCCACCACAAAAGTGTGTGGCATAGGGTGAATCCTCACCAAACATGCACAACATGTTATGCATTTAAAGGGATTAGAATTAATATATTAGTCTAAACTGCACTATTTAAAAAGGATAAAAATAGCCAGCTAAGCATGATAAAACGTGCTGTTAGTTGGGTTACCTTCAAGTACTTATATCAACATGCAACTACCTATGCTCTGGATTGATTCACTTGTATTGGACATATTTACCGCTATTCAAATCCCTAATTTTACGAGGAGAAAAGAACATTTTGAATGTCAGCTCGGCAATCAATTTCTCTAATTTTGGATTAATGGTCCAGTCTCCCATAGTAAGTTGGGTTTCGCAAAATATTTTTAACGTCATCACTGAAAATATTATCTTGGAATTTATTTAGGAGTGTAAGTCCACATTTAAACCTGCGATCTGACAATGATTCCCATTTAAATTCATTTAATAAACTGTTTCGCTAATATAGTTATAGTATTATGTAGATGTAGAAGTATAGTTATCTTACCGTCCCTTTAAAAATCTTGTCTATCTACGCTTCACTCATTCAACTCCGTTATTTAGACTTATTTCGTAGGTATGCTTAAACCCGTAGGGATATCTTAAAAAGTGTGTAGCTATCAATGTTTGGAGAAGGAATAATTCGATAGAGAGATCCTATAAAATTAGTAACACGAAGATCGAAAGCGTTGAAACCATAAGGTATTTAGGTAAACAAATCACTAAAGATCATCGTGGGGAAGGCACATCCGGAAAATATGCGACCGAATGCAGAAAAAGCTAGGATTTATAAAAAGATTACTAGGGAAACGCGATGAGTAGACAAAAGAGTGATGTTACTTTTCACTAGTTAGGCCCCACCTTGAGTATGCAGCCAGTGTATGGGATCCGAATGAATTAGGTTTGATCAGAGAACTAGACAGTGTGCAGCGTAGAGCAGCTCTAGGTTCGTTAAAACGTACTACGATAGGTTGAGTAGTGTTCCAGAATTAATGCAAGAATTAGGGTGGGACTCATTATCATAGTGTAGGTTGAAGTACAGATTAAATCTACTAGAGAAATTTCAATCGGATAGCTTTCCTGAAGGTGTTAGGCACATATTAAGAACACCAGCGTATTATGCTAGATTCGACCAGATAAACAAGATTAGAGAGATAAATTGTCGCACTGATAGATTCAAAATGGCATTTTTCCCCCCGTACTATAAGAGGCAGCATGGCAAAGGGATAGGTAGGGGAAATATTTTAGAGTAATCTGTAGTGCATGATGCATGTATTAATCCCTTAAACACTATAGATACTAACAATCTAGTTGCATGAGACCCTATAGTTGCTTGTTGGTATGTCAATAGTGCATGCATGGTGATCTTCACCCCTGCCACACACCCTCGCGGAGGCTTGCAGGAGAAAGACATTAGTCATTTTTTCGTATTTCTTGACTCACTTTAAATATGCAGCTCTTGTAGCATAATGTCCAGGTAACCTTACGGCACACTTAGTTTTGCATAAAAAATCTGTTAAGGCTAATAATTGCTTCAAAGTAGAGCTATTTTTAGCTAAACTACCCTCTTTTATTTTTTTCGAACCATACACATTTTTAACAATTTTTTGGTCTGTATCGTAGTAGAAATTGATCAAATGACTATGGTCTATAATAATATGGACATTTTACTATCAGAAAAAGTAGGTTTCAACGTTTTAGTGATTCTGATGATCGCTGGAGGAGTTCTTCAGCAGGAATCATTTTTTCTCACAAAATTCGCATAAATGTTGAATTATATTTGATTAAAACGATTGACAATGATTGACACGGAGATTCTTATGCTTGGAAAACTTTGGATATATGAGAAAGATATTAGTAAAGGATTCAGCTGCAAATATTTGGAAATAAGTGAATGACAATGACTTATGTGACTCTCTGCCGTGGTCGTGCGCATCGGCACTTGACACGCGAGCTTCGGCACAGTGGAGACACATTGTACAATACATCTTTTCCAGTGTTTTATTGATTAGTATTTCAAAAACGAAGAAGTATACTATTTTCTTTCTCTATTCTATTCAGTCCTCGCCCGAATTTACTCTTTAAACAGGGAGAGAATAAATTTCTGACTGCCCGTCCTTGCCTGAATTTACTCTAGAAAGAGGGAGAGAATGAATTTCCGACTGCGATATTTAGCAAAATTGTGGCACTGGAAGAGAAGAAACATATTTCCTTCGATTGCTTCGCAGTACGATTCCTATCGAATTCTGTTAATCGCTTGAATTATATAAGACTAGTTGCATGCACTGCTGCTGCTGGGTAAACCCACCACTGGCACTCCCTTTCCTCAAATGCCGGGTCTACACTAGCGCTTTAAAGCCCATCTTAAGTGGCCAGTCACTTTAAAGCTTTGATGTAGGTGTCAGCAGCTTACTTAAAGTCCACCTTCACTTAAAGTGACCAATACCCCCTATTTAAAGTGTGCATAGTTAGTTGTTACCCATTAATATGTCGTCAAGAGGACAGTGGCTATAAGAAATCAAGTCGTAGGATACTAAATTAATGAAATAGATGCATATACATACAAATTTATTAAATGTACACACTCCCATAGTCATGTCTATACAAACGTATGTTTACGAGTTAAGTAGTCAGTGAGCAAGTTGTCACACATGATTAATTATCAATTATCACAACCATGGATATTACAATAATACAATCTCCATAATTTATATAATCTCTTTGATCACAAACATCCAAGAAAAATATGCAAAATGAAGCAAAACTAATTAACCTGATTAATAACTATTGTATTTAATCTATTGCGAATGACTTCAACCAAGAAAATTGCCCCTAAAAGAGCGGACAATATAGTTTTGAGGTAGCGGGTAGTGTTGTGATAATTCGGAAGTGTTGTGAATCAATGAGTTTTTGTTTGCTGGTCAATACAGCGATAAAAATAATCAATCAGGTACGCTATTTTTATTTCCGTTTTAAGTTTTTCTAATACGAGGTATTACTACACTAAATTTTGCCTTTTTTTCTTCCGTTTAAATTCCTAAATTTCTAGAATAAAGACTATTTTTCAGCATTTAACAAACCATGATTCTAATTTTTAACTCATAGCTACGCCGCTAACATTTACGCGGAGGCAGCTTCACGAAAAATGCAGGAGAACATGCAGCATTCACCCATTTTTTAAAAATTATTTACTAATTTAAAGATCTAAAAGTCATATTATGCAAATATTTCAAATATATATTTAATAATAATAATAGGCGTTTTCTATGCACTCTCCTCATTGTCGGTTAATTTAACATTAAAGTTCTCAATATCTTCTAAAATAATAATTTTTTCTTGAAAATAACAGCATAAATGAACTAAGCGCGTCTAAAAACGTGATAAGGACAATTTTCAAAGTAATCCGACCAAAATCTGATTTTTGTTCCTCTTTTTCGCGATCCGGACCACTGTGCAACGTCCCCTCCTCCTCCCCTTCTCTCAAACATCCGTTTTCTTTCCCCGCCGCGCTTTCCACTCCCTCATTCTTCCCATGTGGAGAAAAAAGAATCCCTACCCGCCTTCCTCCTCGGCCATTCGTCCGAAATTTTCCATGTTTTCCATCCACACGCGAGAGGGAGAACGGAGGTTTTTACATCACGGCCGAATCGGACCGCGTGAAATATTTCCTGCCGTGGACCCTTTACGTCTCGGGGGCGGGGTGCAATTGTTGTGCTCAGGGAAAAGGCAGAGGAAGATCTTCTCTTCTTTCCCCCTTTCTGCTGCGCTCCCTTAACCGAAACTTTTTCGTCCCTCCTGGGGGAGCCCTTGCAAGCCTGTTACCCTCTTGAACGCGAGCAAGTAAGGGAGATCCTTGTGGCCCTCTCCGTATCACATTCGGGGATAGAGGGACCAATTCCGGTGACTTTTGTGAAGGAAGACCCTGTACCGGAGATGGGTGATGGGCTCGGTGCTTTGAGGCGATGGGAAGGAATACGAATACGTAGTGCATGTTTGGTGAGAATCCACCCACTGCCTCATACCTTTAAGGTATCTTGCAGGGTATTAGGTAGATGTAGATGTAGAAATGTTTTCACATATGGTAATAATAAAGTCAACCGGCGCAGGAGAACAGAGAGAGGGTCTTGATACATAGAGGGAAAGTCTTGCGGGCGATAAAAATTTCCGCTCAGTAGCGACTTGGTAGCCTTATCCTATTTTCGGTGAATAATTCTATTTATAGTTTCTATATCTACATCTGCACGATACCCTGCAAGCCACCGAGAGGGTGTGTGGCAGGGGGTAAAGATCACCAAGCATGCACTACTAATATGCAAACAAGAAGTATCTCCCTATCCGTTAACCAGTGGCCATATTAACGACGTAAAGGCCTCCGAACATGAGCTATGTAAATAAGTTTCATCAGCAGGTAACTATTTTCCACAGGACAGCATTTTGCACCTCCCCGGAATTTTTTTTCTCATATATCATTTTACATCTACATTTACATTATAACCTGCAAGCCACCATGAAGGTGTGTGGCAAGCCACCATGAAGGTGTGTGGCAGGGTTTGGAATCACACCAAACGTGCAATACATCATCATCATCGTCATGGGTCAACGATCCTAGGATTGGTTTGACGCAGCCCTCTACTCGATTCATCCATTGGCCAACCTCTTCATATTAACGTAGTTACTCTCTTTCACGTTCTTTACGACCTGTTCTATGGAATATATATCGAACATAAAAAGGAAATGTAGATGTAATACAGACCCTGCAATGTAGTGACAAACACACTATTCGACTCTATGATTAAATTGCCTAACAGTTGATGTTCTGCGACCAGCCACATTCCCAAGCGTTTGGTTGCAGGTATTCATCTACATCTACACGATACCCTGCAAGCCACCGCGAGGGTGTGTGGCAGAGGGTGAAGATCACCGTGCATGCAATATTGACATGCAAACAAGCAACTATAGGGTATCATGCAACGTGTGGCAGGGTTTGGAATCACACCAAACGTGCAATACATCATCATCATCGTCATGGGTCAACGATCCTAGGATTGGTTTGACGCAGCCCTCTACTCGATTCATCCATTGGCCAACCTCTTCATATTAACGTAGTTACTCTCTTTCACGTTCTTTACGACCTGTTCTATGGAATATATATCGAACATAAAAAGGAAATGTAGATGTAATACAGACCCTGCAATGTAGTGACAAACACACTATTCGACTCTATGATTAAATTGCCTAACAGTTGATGTTCTGCGACCAGCCACATTCCCAAGCGTTTGGTTGCAGGTATTCATCTACATCTACACGATACCCTGCAAGCCACCGCGAGGGTGTGTGGCAGAGGGTGAAGATCACCGTGCATGCAATATTGACATGCAAACAAGCAACTATAGGGTATCATGCAACTAGATTGTTAGTATTTTTGTATTTAAAGGGTTAATACATAAATCATGCACTACATACTAATCTAAAATATTTCCCCTACCTATCCCTTCGCCATGCTGCCTATTCTGTTCTCTTATAGTACGGGGGAAAAATTCCATTTTGAATCTATCAGTATGACAATCTATCTCTCTAATCTTATTTATCTGGTCGAATCTAGCATAATACGCTGGTGTTTATAATGTGTGCCTAACATCTTCAGTAAAGCTATACGAATGAAATTTCTCTAACAGATTTAATCTGTACTTTAACCTACGCTCTGATAATGACTCCCACCCTAATTCTTGTATTAATTCTCTAACACTACTTAACCTATCGTAACACCTTTTAACGAACCTAGCTGCTCTACGCTGCACACTGTCTAGTTCTCTGATCAAACCTAATTCATTCGGATCTCATACACTGGCTGCATACTCAAGGTGGGGCATAGCTAGTGAAAAGTACCATCGCTTATTTGTCTTCTTATCACATTTCCCAAGTACTCTCTTTATAAATCGTAGTAAACTCTTCGCTCGGTCGCATATTTCCCGGACTATACGATAATTATATTAGCGTAATCAGTCTATTAAATGAATTGAAATGGGAATCATTATCAGATCGCAGGTTGAAATTTAGACTTAATCTCTTAAACAAATTCCAAGGCAATATTTTCAGTGATGATGTTAAAAATATTTTACGAACCCCAACTTACTCTGGCATACTGGACCATAATCATAAAATTAGAGAAATTGATTGCCGAACCGACAGATTCAAGATGTTCTTTTTCCCTCGAACAATTAGAGATACGAATAACGGTAAATATGTCCCATCGGAGAGTAGCAATGAATAGCATTGGTAGCTGCATGTTGGTATGAGTACTTAAAGCTAACCTTACTAACAGAATGTTTTTGCATGTTTGCTTTGCAATTTCTATCTTTTTTAAATAGTGTAGTTCTGACTACTCTATTAATACTATTCCTTTTTTATGCATGATATGTAATGCATGTTTGGCGAGAAATCATCCCCTGCCACACACCCTTGTGTGCTTTGCACGGTATTAAGTAGATGTAGATGTGTATTGTGTAGATATTCATGTTAATTACTTTAACTGCTGTTTATCCTTGCAATTTACCTCACGTGAAATAAATTCATTCGTTAGACATGGACCAGGATGTCTTTTTGATATAGGTTTGTCTTTATTCTCCCTCAATTCAAGATTATAAATTAGCGTACCCTGCTGCCATAGGGTTCAGCAACCTTTCCCCCGATTTCAGGCGACGAGGAGAGAAAGCTCTGCCCGTCACACCTTCCCGTTAGTCTGAGCATGTCTCGACACCCTCCGGCCCAATCCGTCCGCAGTGTCTAGCTACCCGAGAGCCTTGCATAGAACTTCTTCATCTAAGGCGACCACCCGCTGTTCCCCTTCACCTCTTCGCCAATTCCCCCCTTCCAGAGGAACTTTCTTCCCACCGGGGTATCTCGGAAGGCCTGGTGGAGTGGCTGTTGCTATCGCCAACAAATTTTTGCAGATAGTTTGGTAGTCCATTCCCCGAAGGTTTCTACTCAAAATAATGGTGCAAGTGGTCATTTTAGATACTTATAAGCCTGTATGGTGCCATATAGATGTGTGTCAGGGAGTGAATGTTCATTATGCATTCACTACCTATCATGATTAAAAATGAATTAGTAGATACTTTTTGGTCGAAGCGTAACAATTTAAAAAATATTTCAAGAGAAGAGAAAGCGTGCAATGCCGTTAGTTGGGCTAGCTCAATGTATTTTTACCGACATGCAACTATCTAGGCTACCAATTCAGAAACTTGTGCTTGAAAATAACCAAAATAAGTGGATGATATAACGACTTTCTAGTATTTTATCAACGTATTTTTAGTAGATACTAACCATCTAGGTGCATGTGAACCTACTACCATGCATGCTTCTATGTACTACATAGTTGCATGTCAATAGTGCATATTTGGTGATCTTAACCCCCTGCAACACACCCTCATGGTGTCTCGCATGGGATTACGTAGGTAGATACATTTACTTAAAACCCTTTTTAAAAATCCTTATCCTCGGTTTTTACCCGTGAAATTTCCCTCATTTACATCTACTTTTTGCGAAGATCGGCAAACTTTGTAAAAGGATGGAGCGATAACTATATTAGCGTAACCAGTCTATTAAATGTACGATAACTATATTAGCGTAACCAGTATATTAAATGTACGATAACTATATTAGTATAACCAGTCTATTAAATGTACGATAACTATATTAGCGTAAAAGTCTATTTTTGTGTGGATGCACCCCCTGCCACACACCCTTGGGTGGCTGGTAGGATAGTGAGTAGCAATAGATAGATATGCTGAGCTCTCCTTTCTCTCTGCCTCTAGCCTCTTCCTCGCAACTTTATCCTCTGGGAATCGCAGTTGACAGCTGAGTGGGTCACGCTGCCCTGAAAAAGTTAGGCATTACATCTTCTACATCTACATAATACTCTGCAAGCCACCTCAAAGGTGCGTTCCATAAGATCAGATAAACTAAACCATTAAAAACAACTTGCACTTGTAAACGTTAAGACTTCTCTCACTATGATGCTTTCAAAAAAATAAATTTCCTTTCATATGAATACGTCGTAGATGGACTAACGCAGATCAAACCAATGAATAGAGGAAAGATTTGGGTGGTGGATTTTTGTGGTTACAATGATTGCTTGAACCGGTAATATTTGTAACCAGTATTTTGGTCAGTAGATATAATTCGATAGATGGATTTGCAAGTAATGTGTGAATAATTTCTCAGATGTATCTGACTGGTTCTTTAGATAGTAGAATTTATGGTGTGCCGCGCATGATATTCTAGAAATTCCACCTTAAGTAGGTAATTTAATTAAACGTGAGTGTATATATATAGTGCATGCGGGTGACAAGTTACCCCCTGTCACACATGTACATGTCAGATCGCAGGTTGATATTTAGACTTAATCTCCTAAATAAATTCCAAGATAATATTTTCAGTGATGACGTTAAAAATATTTTACGAACCACAACTTACTACGGTAGACTGGAACATAATTACAAAATTAGAGAAATTAATTGCCGAACTGACAGATTCAAAATGTCCTTTTTACCTCGTACAATTAGGGATATGAATAGCGGTAAATGTGTACAATAGGAGTGAATCAATCTATAGCATCTACATCTACACGATCCCCTGCAAGCCACCGCGAGGGTGTGTGGCAGGAGGTGAAGATCACCAAGCAAACAAGCAACTATAGGGTCTCATGCAACTAGATTGTTAGTATCTATATCTATCTACATAATACCCTGCAAGCCACCACAAGGGTGTGTGGCAGGGGGGAGTATTTAAGGGATTAATACATACATCATGCACTACAGAATACTCTAAAGTATTTCCCCTACCTATCCCTTTGCCATGCAGCCTCTTATAGGACGGGGTAAAAATGCCATTTTGAATCTATCAGTACGACAATCTACCTCTTTCATCTTATTTATCTGGTCGAATCTAGCAAAATACACTGGAGTTCTTAATATGTGCCTAACATCTTCAGTAAAGCTATCCAATTGAAATTTCTCTAACAGATTTAATCTGTACTTTAACCTACGCTCTGATAATGACTCCCACCCTAATTCTTGTATTAATTCTGAAACACTACTCGACCTATCGTAACACCTTTTAACGAACCTAGCTGCTCTACGTTGCACACTGTCTAGATCTCTGATCAAACCTAATTCATTCGGATCCCATACACTGGCTGCTTACTAGTGAATAGTAGGTGGGGCGTAACTAGTGAAAAGTTACATCGCTCTTTTGTCTTCTCATCACATACCCAAGTACTCTTTTTATAAATCCTAGCATAAGTAGTTGCATGTTGGTATACGGACTTGAAGGTAACCCAACTAACAGCACGTTTTTGCATGCTTAGTTTGCTATTTTTATCTTTTTAATTAGTGCAGTTTATAAATACTAATCCTTTTAAATGCATGATATGTGGTGCATATTTGGTGAGAATTCATTCCCTGCCACACACCTTTATAGTGGCTTCGAGGGTGTGCGGCACACACCCTCGAAGGTGTGCGGCACACATCCTCGAGGTGGCATGCAGGGCACTTAGCAGATAGAGATAACAAGAAAATCAGTCTTTGGTTGTCTACATTCGAAAAGCAATGAGTAAATAACTGATTGGAAGTGGCCGTAAATATATTATAAACATCAAAATAATATTTCAAAATTATTCGACCGTGGTATGAAAGCAGGAAAATTATATATTTTTCTTCTACATTGTTTGCTTGGTGGTCTTCACCCCCTGCCACACACCCACGCGGTGGTTTACATGGTATCGCGTAGATGTAGATGTACATTTTCATAATATCCTTCAAGCCACCGCAAGGGCGCTTGCAGGATAAAGAAATGATAATGATGTCTTTAATAATTTTAATTAATAATTCATTCAGAAAATATGCTTATTTTAAAAATATAATCGATATATGTTTACCATATAAATAGTAAATACATTTATTTACTCTCCAAGAATTACTATTAGATAAGTCCAAATTTTATTTACTTCCACGTGCCATGCCAGAATTCTGTCGAAAACATTATTTGTAACTAAGAAGGTTTCATACCCGATTCCACACCCGATTCATACGACTGTTGGAATGGGTAAACAACAACGCGGAGGTCCTTGGAATTCTTTAACTGGTTGATGTTATTGAATTAAATTTTTGCATTGTTAATAAAACAAAAACTGTTATCCCGCAAGAATTCTTCATATTTTATTATTTTCACAATAATAATGGAAATCGTTTATATATCAAATTTGTTAAATCAAAAATACTCTCAGCCAACAATCACTGAATGCGAAACCAAGACGGATTGTTTTACGTATTTCCCATAAGGAAGGAGTAATGATCTTTCCGTCCAATCAAATAGAGAGGCGGGAATGATTGAAACCACGTGCCCTTCAGTTGCGCCAATCGGCGTGAACGAGTATTTTTCAAGATTCCCGGCTGCGGCGAGGGAGAGAAGAGCGGTGGCGCGCGAGGCTCAACGTTTGTGTCTGTGTATTCTGTCTGAGGACGTTCATAATAGACTGTGCAAGGTGCTAATATTTTAATTATTTAAGTACAGTGTTTTTAGCCTGTGAATTTACTAGAACTCATTATGAGTAAGCTTTACGTTGGAAATTTACCAGCAGACGTCACTGAAGGGACTTTAAGACAACTTCTTTTAGATCACAGCGTTACATGTGCTACTATCCTCGTTAAGCGTGGCGGATATGCTTTCGTGGATTGCCCCGATCAATCTATGGCGGACAGAGCGATTGACAAACTGAACGGTATGTATTAATATTCTCAGTGGTTAATAATTGTAATGTACCGGATGTTATGATTACGGCCGATTCACTGTTCATCTATTTATCGAAGGAAATAGTCGTACTTCCCTCCTCGTGCGCTTGACTTATTCTGAAAATCCAACATGGCTACCAAGTTTTGTGTTGAAGGTCACCGGCAGTTCGGGTTGATGAGCTTTTTCAAGTGCAGTCCACTTCGTAGAATGATCGGAAGCGCTGCGTTATCTCCTTTATGTATTAGTGTAATTATTTTAACATTTACCTATTGATTGACTCGTCCCGTAAGCTTTATTGAGTTGTTATTTGTATCAATCATTCGGGAGTGGATGCCGGTAAAAGCTATTTATCAATATATTTATTCTATTTTACCAGTGAAGTGTGAAGTTATGGCGATTGTTGATTATCAAAGATTATAAACAACTCTCTCTTTTGTTGCCACCATAGTTTTTTTCAATTTTGTGATTTATATATTATAAATTGATAAATGGTACTTCATTTTGGTAATTGTGGTTTTCGGCTTTTGCTAATGCAATGATGATCGCTTCTTATCTGTTAATCGTTAAGTGGTAAGAGATATTTGTGACCGAAATTTGTATTTCTTACTGGAATATGATAGGGAAATGTGCCGGTTGTATTTAAATCTTACTTCTATCGTTGTCATTGCCATCAAATTCCCATCTTTATGTCCTGTAAGTTATATTTTTCGTGATAACGAACTGAAAGTGATTGACCGGTGTTTATTTGTTTGAAATTCCCATTTTGTGTGATATGTTGGTTCTGCGTTGATTTCAAATATCAAATTTCGATTGGTCTTACTAATGTTCGTGAGTTTGTCGTGTGAACTTAATTTTTTGTAGTATTATTGCTGTCCCTGTATCCGTGCGTGTTACCAACGTAATTACTAAAATACTTTCTCACATGCTAGATGTGTGCTTTACCCTTGTTTCAGTACATTTATTTTAATAAATGAGGTATACAGTTTCGTTTGTAGGCGAACGTGTGAAGCAGCCTTTTAACATATACTTGATCGGTTGTACGTTATTGTTGTTCTATTTACATATAATCGAAAACTAATATGTGGCAAATTACCTATTATTAGTCTTCCAGCGGTTGATCCTCCTTTTGTAGTTTTAGTTACACCTTCATTGTTGCCTTTTATTTTAAATTGTACAATCAGCTGAAAGTATGGGAAATTATAGTTGTTGATCACAAGTCCTTTTCATAACATCGTTGTCTTTTTTTACCCACTGGTATTGGTTCTAATCACAAGACGTAATATGTAGGGATTTTTGTTTACCTAAACTTAACATTTCTTGTGCTTGTCATTGGAAAACATCTTGGGTATATTCACAGTTTGTAGTCATTTTCACCATGACCCTACACTTCTCAGTGTACTTAAAATGAAACTCTTCAGTCAGGAAAAGATAAAGGCGAGACATACAGTATCTATATCTTATGATGCACATTTTTTATTTTATTTATTCCTGTGATGGTGAATGATTTGAACGATTTCACTTCTACTTGTTATAGTAATTGCTCTGATGTCTTTAAATTGGGAAAATGATGTAGCTAGGTCAGTGTTTGCATCACTTGGCATTAATTATTTTTTAGTTAGTGTAATATCAAGAATACCTTATTGGTTGGATAAATGAGGTGCCCTTTGTGTTGTAATGATGCAGGAAATAGCAGCTACCTTTGTGAAAAGGTGCTTCTATGGGTTAATAGTATACCAAAATCATTAGAAGAATGACATTTGGAACTGCTAGAGGATTGTAGGTTGAAATACAGAATTAATCCGCTGCAGAAAACTTAGACGGACAGGGTCTCTGAATATATGAAAATGTATTGAAAACTGGAACTTACCCTCATCATTAGGATAATATTTAAATAAAATAGAGATAGAAGGGGAAACAGGTTCCCCCTCTATTCCCAAACTATTTTTTATGTGTACAATGAGGGACAGAAATGGAAATAGAATCTAGGAAATGGGAAATACGCTTGGCATTACAGAATTTTGTGTTATTTTACATGTTTTCGAGAGATTGAAAATGGTTTCCGAAAATGTTTATGCCGGTAAGAATATTTCAAATAGGTACGTAATATTTGCGATGCCCGACCCATATGATGATGACTATGTAGAAGCCGTTGCATGTGGAAATACTTCATTTCGTATGCGAATTCCATTGTTCATAGATAGTGAATTTAGCATTAAAACCCTTAGTGTAGCAATTAAAATAAGTTTGTAATTCTTGTCATCAATGCATGCCTAGTGATGGTTTAAATCCTTGTGGTTGCTTGAAGTGTATGTACATCTACATCTACATAATACCCTGCAAGCCACCACAAAGGTGTGTGGCAGGGGTGATTTTTCACCAAATATGCACTACATATCATGCATAAAAAAGGAATAGTATTAATATACTGTTCTAAACTTCACTATTTAAAAAAATTGCAAAGCAAACATGCAAAAACATTCTGTTAGTAGGGTTAGCTTTAAGTACTCATACCAACATGCAGCTATCAATGCTACTCTCCGATTGGACATATTTACCGTTATTCGTATCTCTAATTGTACGAAGGAAAAGGACATTTTGAATCTATCAGTTCGTCAATCAATTTCTCTGATTTTATGATTATGGTCCAGTCTGCAATAGTAATTTGGGGTTCGCAATATATTTTTAACATAATCACCGAAAATATTGTCTTTCATTTATTTCAGAGATTAAGTGTAAATTTCAACCTGCGATCTGAAAATGATACCCATTTTAATTCATTTAATAAACTGGTTACGCTAATAAGGTTATCGTACTGTCCCTTTACAAATCTTGCCGATCTTCGCTGTGCACTTTAAAGTTCATTATTTAGACCAAATTTGTAGGGATCCCATACACTGGCAGCATATTCCAAATGAGATCTAACAAGGGAAAAGTAGCTGATTTCTCGTACGTGATCGTCACATTTACCCAATGATCTTTTGATGAATCCCAGTTTACGATTAGCTTGACCCATTATTTCACGTATGTTTACCCCAAGAAAGATTAGACCATAGATAATGTACGTGGTACCCTGCAAAATATCATTACGGTGTGCGGCAGGAGCGAATCTTTATCATGCATACGCTACAACTCATGCGTAGAGAGGATTAGTAGCCACATTTTATTCTGACTGTCTGTGTTGGTGTAAATGTAGTGAATTCCAGTAGTGCATGTTTGGTGAGCTTCACCCTCTGCCACACACCCTCGCGGTGGCTTGCAGGGTATTACGTAGATGTAATATGAATAATTTAATGCATGCTGGAATAGAGGTTCAGAACCACATGATTATAATAAGCTATTTAATTCTGTGGTTCGACTTATGTTACGTGTGCCGTATTTTGCGGAAGGTATAGTGGAAGCTTCTAACTTTTATTTTGCTGGCAGCATTTTCCCATATTTTTCTAAAATTGATGCATTTTCTGGCGTATTTTTATTTTTTTGCACCACTACATATTCAGGATTTCGTTTCACCACAAGTGACAGTGCGTTTCACAATAATACTAACACGCCTCCCCTAAACTATTCGGTTGAGAAACCTACCGTGCCTTCATCGTTGAAGCTACGCTGCTACCAGATATGAAATTGATTTTGCCCGCTAGCTTTCGTTTTTTATGCGAAGAGTTTTCCCACCGGTTGTAGTCATACTTTTGAGAAGGCCGCAGAAATTCGCTCTCGGTTTCGTTCCCTGCCACCGGCAGCTGCCCAGTGCCTTACAGTCGTCGTTGGGTGTTTGCGACGCTCTTTTCATTGCAATAGGCATCTCAAATTCTAGCTGTCTTCTCCGCCGTGTGATTTATGTCCGCTCCTAGTATATTTGGTACCCTCCCATTAGTGTGTAGGTTTATTTTCAACCATCCGGAAGTAAGATTAAAATTATTACCTTGGCATTTTTTTCACCCACAAGCAGTGTCTATGACGAGAAGGATTGTAAGAGAGGAGGTATTTTAAATCTGTATTTGCAATTGCATACCGTCATTGCTGGTTGTCGACGTTCCGGTTTAAGTACAATTCGTTGATTGTTTTGTGAGATGCTGAAGCATAGTGTTCTTTTATTACTAATTCCTTGCTTTCGAAGAGTATTTGCTCGTCCCACAATTCTTAGTATGCCCTTCACTTCTATAGATAGTGTCATTTTTTGCTGCCATGATGTATCTCTCTTATCGGTGTTCACTGCTTTTCCTTGATAACTGCAACTTCAGTTGGTATAATTCGAGCGAACCAGCACTGGAATCCTTGTGTGTTTTTATCCTTATCCGTATAAATTTCCAAACCAAACATTGGAAGATTAGTAAGGTTTTGGCGGCGTGTTTCAGAGGCTGTGCTGTTGCCCAGGTTTAGTTCCTTATGCCGGCAGCTGCGGGCTTTTCTCGTTATTTATTTCTTCCCTAAACTAGTGTTAACCACATGAGCCTTAGCGGAAAGTGTTTGAGTGAATTATTATGGTCGATTTATGTGTATTACTATCGAGTTTATTTGAGCGTTTTTAATAATTTCTACGAATCATTAATTTAATCCTAATTCTTCATTAACTTAGTTTTCTGTGGACTTGATGTGAAATTCCATGCTCACTACCCTCCGACTCCGTATAAATTTCATATTTTAGTGCTGTCACATCTTAAAATCACACAAAACCCACCTGGTCGATTTTGGCGGTGTACGGTTCTACATCTACATCTGCACGATACCCTGCAAACCACCGCGAGGGTATTTTTCAGGGGGTGAAGATCAGCATGCACTACAGAATACTCTAAAATATTTCACCTACCTATCCCTTTGCTATGCTGCCTATTCTGTTCTCTTATAGTACGGGGGAAAAAATGCCATTTTGATTCTATCGGTACGACAATCTATCTCTCTACTCTTATTTGTCTGGTCGAATCTAGCATAATACTGTGTTTTTTTAATGTGTGCCTAACATCTCCATTCCGTTCTCCATTCAGTAAAGCTATCCGACAGAATTTTCTCTAATAGATTCAATCTGTACTTTAACCTAAGTTCTGATGATTCCCACGCTAATTCTTTTATTAATTCTGTAACGCTACTCAACCTATCGTAAACCCTTGGGGTTGTACGGTCTAACAAACTTTTTGGAGATTAATACCTCCCTGATTTTCAGTTCCTTAGTACGTTACCTATGTCTACGTAATTACGTTTCCTCGTACAATTAGGGATATGAATAACGGTAAATATACCCAGTACAAGTGTAGCAATGGATAACATTGGTAGCTGCATGTTGGTATAAGGACTTGAAGCTAACCCAACTAACAGCATTTTTTGCATGTTTGCTTTGCCCTTTTTATCATTTTTAAATAGTGTAATTTTCAACAGTAAATAAATACTAATCCTTTTTTTATGTATGATATGTAGTGCATGTTTGGTGAGAATTTATCCCCTGCAAGCCACCACAAGGGTGTGATTGCTCACCAAACATGCACTACATATCATGCATAAAAAAGGAATAGTATTAATATAGTAGTCAGAACTACACTATTTAAAAAAGATAGAAATTGCAAAGCAAACATGCAAAAACATTCTGTTAGTAGGGTTAGCTTTAAGTACTCATACCAACATGCAGCTACCAATGCTATTCATTGCTACTCTCCGATAGGACATATTTACCGTTATTCGTATCACTTATTGTGCGAGGGAAAAAGGACATTTTGAATCGGTCAGTTCGGCAATCAATTTCTCTAACTTTATGATTATGGTCCAGTCTGCCATAGTAAGTTGGGGTTCGTAAAATATTTTTAACATCATCACTGAAAATATTGCCTTGGAATTTTTGGAATACGTGTAGATGTAATGCCCTGCGAGCCACCGCAAGGGTGTGTGGAAGTGGAGGATCAATCGCACAGGGGTACGAGGAAGTTGGACTACTAAGCTTCTGTCTCGCCCCACATGAAAACTACTTAATTTTAGAATCAGCCACTGGTAAAGGAAATGTAGACGATGAAGTAGAGTGCAACTTGATCTAAGACGGCGTTCCCATGTGATAGACATCACATTATGAGAATTATCTTGTGACACTTCATAGTGCATTAATCCTTCATTACTTACTTGATTTTTTGGATATGTGGAGTAATCCTCGAGTAATTCGTAGTCCCTACTCATTCCGACTTGTATGTATCTACTAATCAGTCTTCTTCGTTAAGAATGATAGTTAAATCATGTTTGGTGTTTCACTCCCTACCACACGCATCTACGTAATACCCTGAATGAATACGTAATACCCCGGCCACACACCATAATGGTGTGTGGCCGGCGGTGAATTCAAACCAAACATCCGTTGCATATCATATCAAGATACACTTGTATTTATACTATTGGATATATTTACAGCTATTCTTATCCACAATCGAACGAAGAAAGAAGGACATCATGAATATGTCAGTTCGGCAATCAATTTCTCTAATTTTGTGAGTGTGATCCGGTCTACCATAATGTTGGAATTCCCAAAGTTTTTTTAACGACATCGGTGGAAATATTATCTAGGAATTTATTTGGTGGTTGAGGTGTAAATTTCAACCTACACTCTGATAACGATTCCTATTTTTGATCATTTAATAGACAGGTTACGCTTGTATGGTTATCATACAGTCCCTTAACAAATCATGTGGATACAATCCTATATGTTGGCTTGAAGGGCATCATGTAGGTATAGAATCCGGCCAGTCGATTGATACCACCCTTTCTTGAACTATTAGTCGTTTCGTCTGTTGTCGTACTACAAACTTTTTCAATATAGAATACCACAGGCGAGGAGCTTCAGCAGGGTAAGTTTGATGGAATGATAATTGCTTGATTCACAAAAATGTCTCCCCTCGACCCCTATTTTCACTGGTTACCGCTTCATTCAGTTCCTTGGTATACAGGATTTAAGTTACGTCCGAGACTTCTTAAAGGAATATTTGCAATTTTTGTGATCAAATTTCTGCCGTTGCGTTCGTTAATGCTACTTCTCCCTCGTCAGGCATTTCGCAGAAAGCAATTTGAATATGTAGCAAGAGCCGCTGGATTTAAGGTCGGCAAAATTTGTAGGTCACATTGTTTCCTGTTACTATGTTACAGGCACACAGACGGACTTGAATGGAATAAGTTCGAAGAATATAGGCCTCTCCGTCAATTGGGTATGGTAGATGATCGCGGGGTGTCATTTTCAGTGACATCATAATTGTGTTTGCTGCAATTACAGTTCTTCATACAACAGCGTTTAATGTGTTTTGAATACTCATTGTGGACATGGAATTTCAAAGAATGGGGTAGCTGTACATCTCAGTTGAAAAAAGGAAAACAAAAAAAAATACTGAATGTAGCGTAAATAAATTTTCTACGTCCATGCTGTTTTAGGTAATTTGATCCTTCTGTACGTAGATGTATATGACATTAATTAGGTGGCAATAAGTCAGCTTCGTCTATTTGCCGATCACGCAATAGTGTACAGGGATGTTTTCATAGCAGAAACGATAAAGGCTCTTTGAAGGATGACCTAAAAGTAATTGAAAACAAGTGTGATACGTAGTGTACACACCCTCGCGGTGGCTTGCAGGGTATCGCGTAGATGTAGATGCACGTAGTGTGATTTTTAATTAAATTGGAAAAAAATTGCAGCAATGATTGTTTGTTGTAAATATTAGTTTTCCTTCAATTCTGCATTAAGAATAACGGATTGACGAGCGTGGAATTCATAAGTATTGTGGAATAAGAGTGGCACATGTTCTTTCTTGGGGTAAACACACGTGAAATTCTCGGTCAAGCTAATCCCGACTATGATTAATCAAAAGAGCAATAGGGTAATGTGACGGTGATGCACTAGAAATTACCCTTCATTTTGTAGTTAGACCTCATTCGTTCAGACGTACATCTACATATACGTAATACCCTGCGAGCCACCGAAAGGGTATGTGGCAGGGGGTGGAGATCACAAAGCATGTCACTCGGTGATTTAAGCCGAAGGTTGGGTCTTTTGATAGGTGAGAGTAGAGCTCACCCCGTACTAAGCCAATTGCGCGTGAAATTCACAATTCAGGGTAGGTGGGCAGTTCCTTTCCCTAGGCCACCTGCGATTTTCTACGAAGTTCTGACACATAGAAAATCGAGGATGGGGGTGTCCACCGAGGCTCTTTCCCGGGATTTGAACTCTTGACCCTCTGGTCAGTAGCTCAGTGCTCTACACACTAGGCCACCACGACCCCAAGCATGCACTACTTACATGCAAATAAGAGCCATAATGCTATTAATTCTTGGAGAGATATGTTTTATACGAGATTTGCAGCATATGGGATCTTTACGAAATGGCTCGAATAACGAATTGGAGCGTGTGCAGGGAAGATGTGCATGATTTGTGAAGGGTCGGTATGATAACCATGTGAGCGTAACCAGTGTATTGAATGAACTAAATAGGGAGTTATTGTCAGACCTTAGTTAAGAGATTGTCTGAATTGCAAACTAAGTTCCGAGTCAATATTTTCACTGATGGCGTTAAAAACCTCTTGCGAACTCCGACTTACCCTGGTAGAATGGACCGCCATCTAAAGCCTCGATTCATTTATACAGTTGATTATTATTGTTTTATATGTTTTTGGGTTCATTAAAAGCGAATTTTCAACGATTTGCAGTGGTTTCCTCATTTTTTCTCGGGGCAATGAGGTATTTGTTTAAAGGCAAAGCGTATGAAATGCTAGCAGGCACTGCATTTCTGAATTGAATGTGTAGATCATTTCTATTTGTCAATGTGTCCCCTGCCTCCACCCTCGCGATGGCGTACGTAGATGTAGATGAAGTGTACCTGCCCTGAATATGTCTGTTTGCCGACACATTCAGGGCAGTTACATGATTGTAATTTACATGAATTTACATGATCATGCCACTTTGCCTTTAAGAGGGAAGGTGCCACCGGAATAGCTGCAGAGAGTGAACTTTATGGTGTTGTGCGATTGACAATGTAGTAGTACTTATACTTTCATTTCGCCGTGTTTTGTTTGGTCACCAATTTAGTGACATTGAATTTGTATCATTGTCACACCACAGTTTACCATGGAGACTGACTCTTTCCACAATCGAAGCTTATCAGTTTCCCGTAAGCTCTAATGCCTATTTTGAGTATTCAGTCGTTTTAGGGTTGATATGATCTTATGAATAATATCAGTGAGAATGCCGCAACGGATAATGGATATGTCTCTTTTCACGATGAAGCGAAAGAGCCGAAACCTATCGGTGTTATTAAGGCTAAATACGACTGGGAGTTGGTGTGAATCTCCCTCAGTAGATGGGGCTACGAGCGCCAACCTTGAGCGCGACCTCCTAAGGGTATCTCAGGGACTACGTCTAAGCATAGAGCATGAATTTCCCCTCCCCTACCAAGTCTATCGTCCCCCTTCCACTGCTCAAATCCCCGCCTTCACTCCCCTCCTCTGGCGAAATGGGTTGAAGGTGGTGGATCTGGGCAAAGGGGTCGCACTGGGCAAAGGGGAGAAGATTGCTGAGGTTTCAGCTTACGGCTCTCGCGCGTTTTCAGAAACTATATTTTTCGATATAAAATAAGGTGCTGATTTCAGCCAAATAATAATTGATGACGATTGATTCGTTGTGGCAATTTAAAGAGGAAAAATCCAGTTTCAGTCTCGTAGCGCCTTGATGAATGGTTGCCGAAAAAACATTTACATTTTTACTTGTTTTTTCGGTTTTTAAATTGAACAGCATACCGATAAGTACTGTTGAAAACCTGAAACTCCGCCGATGTAATAATAAAGCTATATTCTACAAATTGTTAAAAAGTCAATGTCTTTAGCTCTACTTTTCCGTCATTAGACATTAATGTTACTCATGGCGCCGTAGTGCTGACTTAATGGGACATTTTTTCACTGATAATGTGCATGACATGAAAATTCAATAAGCCGCGTCGGATTTATTAATGTTTAAAATGGAGTGCACAAGAATTTGGCGCGGACAGTGGGTGTCGGCTTATAATCATGAAACTGTTGAGAAAATCGAGCTTCAATGAATTTTCCAAAATACTTATCTGTGACAACTTCAACCAGTTTAGCTTCAACCACTTAATGTTTTTTCTTTTCTGAAAATAAGCCTCATTTATGTGTCAATAAAATATTCCTGCAGTTTATTAACTCGTTCACATGTCTCATCTTTTTTCTATCGACAGACTGAATGGAATGCGGTGGAAAGTGAAATAATTCGGTATCCAAAAAGTAATGATAAGCAAGTATCATGTGCATGTTTCATGGAAGAGTTTTAAGATGGTTAAATCTGATAAGTTTGCATTTACTACTTTAAGTAGCGAATAAATGGATTCGATTATTTACTTACACATCACGCCATTCCTTCTCGGGGAGGGCAAATTTAAATTATTCTTTCTAATATTAAACATTCTCAGGATTATACTAACAGCTACCTAGTGCGTCCATTATATTAAATGAAAACAATTGGTAGAAGAAGAGATAAACTTATTGAACAGAAACTGTGGCGCAACAACCTTTTGAAAAATTATTTATTTACTAGACATTTAGTTGAGTTGAAAGCAGTTCGTTTTTCTTTCCATTTTCACACCGTAACATGGGTTAAAATAAACTAGTTTGAAGGAAACTCCGGCTCTCGTAAATCCATTGATCTGCACAGTCTAGGATCAATTATTTCAGGCAGAAGAATCTCGTTGTAGAAGAATACTAATTTAATACTGATTTTAGAGAGATCGAATTTCTTTTACGAAATGTTGCCCATCTACAATAAATCTCCCATTGATGAGACTGATCGCTGAATCAAGGGCCGGATCATGAACGACTTCCGTTGCCATGTCCTCGATGGCACTGAAATAAAGAGAATATCAAAATTATTGCTCCGTAATTTCAGTGATGTTCATAACTCCAGAAGTTACATACAAATTATTAGTGAAAACAATCCAGTACCCATTGTATTATTCTACAATACCGAAAAGAGAAGATGAATAAATACTTTTGGAGCCCAAGAAGAGGCTACTGTGTAATAAATGAGGAGAAAGGAGGCTAACTTCCTAATTCTTCCTTTGGTCGTGCCCGGGTGAAGGTTTCGCAATCGTGAAACTTGACACCGTCACAGCTGTGCCACTGGGTAGTTGAGCGGGCGCATTTTTTTCACGAAAACAGATGATCAAGTTACATCTATCTTCTTATCTCTCCCTTTCCAAAAGCGAACAGGATATTGCCATCCTACACCGCAGTTCGAATTAGTCAGCTTTTCTACTGCAACCTGGGAGCAAATATCGTGGGAATTCGGACGGAATTGACTTCAGAAGCTGGGATCGCACTCTACTCAAACGAAAATTACGTTGAGAGTACTTCAGACTTTCAATAGCCATATTCAGAGAAACTTGTCAACTGCCTCCTACCTATGGTCTGAAAGATATGTCAACGATTTATTGTCACACACAAGAGAAAAGTTAATGACTGCCATCCATATCAACATCAATTTCCTAAAATCATTCTCTCTGTTACCTAATTGTTGAAGAAAATTCAACCAGTTCAGCAGTATACGAAAAAATAGATTTAATATTTTGAAGATTTTTCCTTGGTGAAAAAAAGAAAATGCCGACTAACCCCAAAAAAACTAGAATAGAGAAAAGGGACTCATTCAGAGGCCTGCGCAGCACCGAGAGTGTGCTTCGGAATTATCGAAGCGGATTCAACTCGTTTTATTAATCCATGCATTAATTTTGGCACTCGATAGAACTTTTCCTTATACGGCCCTTCACAAATCTTCTCTAAAAGGAATCGCTGGATGCTCGGCAGCTAATGCTTGACAACAAGCAACTACTGTGTGACAGCAGTAAAATTCAATAATCCTAAATAGTCACAATTTTGTCAACACCAACGTCAACACCAGGTGAAAATTCATTTCTCGTAGTTGGCGCCATTTATTAGGCAAAAGGGTTATTTCAATTTCAAAAAGCCACTTGTGAAATTTCATTGTGTCAACAACAACAATAATTGGCACACATTGTATTTTTTATGCCTAGCATCATCTTTCAATTACTACTGCCGTATCTACTGTGATAACGAGGTTGACAATCGGAGCCACATTGCTGACTACACCCCAGCTGACTCGACGCATCAGCTGCGAGAGATAGCATGATAGCAATTACATCGTATCTTTTCGTCTGCCTTTCGTAGCTGAAAATCAACGACTTGTTCGCAGTGGAACAGTCAGCAACAAATTATCTCATCAGAAGCGACATAGCAGAGATGTTTTGAAGCCTAACGTCTTTTTGTTATGTCAACAATCGTTCGCAAAACGAACGACAATGCGATGTACTTCGCAGAGAATAAAATGTCTCTAAGCATTTGAAAGAAATATGAACATGCCAAACATAATATCTCCGACATAAATACAAATTTCAAAATAGCAGAAGAAAGTCAATTAGTTTTAGGCTAACAAACAATGTAGTTTCCGAAGTGTCGCACCAGAAGCAGTTTCGTAAGAACCAAATGTGGCGCTCGGAAAAATCAATCCGACATATAGTTATTTTAATTACCAAAGCGGCTGATCATTTCAACTAACAATCAAAATTATTGGTCCGCGTAGTTATTAAAAGATCATTCTTGTATTATGTACAATTTACAAGAGTTAATGATTGAGAAAAACAGTTTTAACAGGTCTCCTCATAGGCGACGATATATCATCGTGTGGCACTCAAAGGGTTTTACTTTAATCGGTTAATTTTTTGGCAACCTTCCCAACTATGTCAAAACAAAAGGTAACAATCATGGTCATCTAAATTCCTGCACTGCCCAAAGCTGAAGGATGAAGTCACTCAATAAAGATACCACCGTAGAAAGCCACTGCCACGAATACCACGGAAAGCAATTCATCCTAAAGTTCAGGAATATTTTGGAAACACCCATTTTGGCTTTCAAAAGGGTCTGGAAACAACGGAAACTTTTCAACAAACGTACTAATTTTAAATGTACTCACTTTTCGCTATCGGAATCCGGAGGTTGGATCTGCATCGTAGACACAATGTTGTCTTCAGCAATCACTCTTTTTCTGAAACCAAATGGAAGGAAAACGTTTCAAGCACTGCAAATTTTGAAATTTCATGCGCAATATACTTCAGTAAATTCATATACTTACTTTAACGGCCACTTCCTTAGATTATCAACTGATTTCCTTTTTCGTTTGACTGATAGAAACAGCCTCCCCTTCTTACTTCTACGCTGATCTTTCACCGTCGGAGTTTCCATTGGTATCTACGTAGTTCGTAGATGTAATAAATATCACAAGCATTTACCGCACGATACTGTCAGAAATCCTAAGAGGTCGAGATTTGCAAGGCAATTCCGATGCGCGTTGTCTTCCCAGGAAAAAATGTTTTTTTTCTCTTCTTTCACAGCCCTCTGTCGTTCACTGAAGTTGATCACTCTCTCTCTCACACAATGTTGTCTCTCCCATTCTGTCCTCTGCACGAGGGAGGGGAGAGTAGCCCTTCCCCTCCTTCCCCTTAAACGGCTACTCGTCACCACCCCTCGAAATACCCCGGCTGCTCCCTGAGCGTCTTCAAATACTTCCCCGATTTCGCCGCCAGTGTCTCTGTCAGACAGAGCAGTTTTATTCAATTCTAATTATTCAAATAACTTTTTAAGTAGCCGGCGTATCATTATTTTTTAAGTGGAATTTTATATTGAAACAATGCAAAATGTCCGCCTGGTTTTATTTTTTGTTAAAAACTACAAATTCCGCCAAAATTAACCAATTCTAAGTCCTATTAAAAATAATTTAAAAATGTAAAGCCAAGCGGACAATTTAAGCAGTAATCCCAGCCATATACTGAAAATTTTATATCAATATCTCAATTCCTCTCGCTACAGGAAGTAAAACCGTTTTTAGGGCAATCGTATTTCGCCTTAAATATTTGTGTGGAATAGTACTACTAATAAGTTTATTTGTTTCCTCAACGCAGCAGCTCTTAATCAGCCCGCAGCGGAAGTCTTTAAGTCGGCTGACTTATTTTTCCCCACACGCTTCCCGAAGCAGATGATCATCACATTTTCCTGCCCCATCAGCCCTTGCATTTCGCAAAAAAAAGCCTGGTTGTTTCCGTAGGAATTTTAATTGGGGGTTCGGCTTCTCGGCGGGGCGTATCGTATTTTCCTTTTGGCTGTCGATGTCACGGCATCATGCTTCGCTGTTTTCCCATTCCTCAGTCCTGCGAAAATCAAGTGTCCCGAAATGCAGCGGGATGGAAGCTGGAGCGCTTCATTTTTCGGCTCAGGGCCGCGGTGGCCATTGACCGCCACTGCAGAACTCACTTTTTTGCTGAAGACGTTTCAATTGCCTTCGCCCCCCCCCTTTCCGTTCTCGATTCTACCGTCCTCTCGCGATCCTTCGATACATCGCCTCGACTTCGATGCGCACCCCTCCGCTCTCCCTCGCCCTTGCACCTTGCACCACCATCTCTTTCCCACCCTCCTGTCAGGCCGTCTTTCTCTTTCTCGCTCTGTCCCCCTAACCGATCGTGCTGCCCAACCCGAGCGTGGGTTACGTCTTTGTCGGGGTAGTTTTGTGTCGAGTTCTCCCATTGGCTCCCCGATCGTCGGGGAGCTCCTCTTCGTCTCTCTTTCCATCTCCCTCTTTCTCTTCGCATCTCGCCACCACCTCGCCGCGCCTTTCCATCTCTCGCTCCACACGTATCCCCTCATCTCTCCCTCCCCATCTCCTCGTCTTACTTTTCTCCCGTCCGCTCCGCCACGGCCCCGCGCCCGGGCCTCTCACCGCCCTGGCCGGCCCCCGGGGGTGGCGCTAAGCGTGTCTCCCGCGTCGCGCGCGGTTTCCCCCGGTGCCGGCGTGGGGCGTGCACGTTGCCGGAGGTCTTCCCCTTCGCACCCGGTCATTTTTCCACGAAGCATTTTGCCTCGGCCGCCTTGGAGGCGCGTCCGACTCCTAGCACTGCGGCGCCGCTGCGTGCGGAGTTTTTCGTCATGTCGGGCCCCCCGGAGCCGCCGTTGCCACATGCGCTCTCGCTATCTGGGACCGGAAGCTTTCTTCGGGATGAGGGCTACGCAGCAGCTTATGTTCTGCTCAGAAAAGGGTCGTGGGCGGTAGCTGAGTAAATGTTATAGTACGAGTTGTTTCTCCGAGTCGCCGTGATAGTTATGAAGCGAGGCCCCATGATTTTTTTTAAAAGTGCCAACTCCTTGGGAATCCGGGTGGATTAATTATCTGCCTAGCCCTGGGCGGTGATCAGCTTCGCTGA
Source organism: Platycnemis pennipes (assembly GCA_933228895.1). Classification (NCBI taxonomy): domain Eukaryota; kingdom Metazoa; phylum Arthropoda; class Insecta; order Odonata; family Platycnemididae; genus Platycnemis; species Platycnemis pennipes. The sequence continues at coordinate 96,797,019 of OW121852.1, forward strand.
TTGGAGAATTGCGATGCTCGAGCTTTGTCTCGGCGAGACGTCGATTTTGGGAAATGATTTGTACCTGACGTTGACAGTGTCTTTAATGAGAAACTTTATCTTGTGGCATTTTCCTGGAATGCGTGGAAGAGAGTGGCATCACCTAGCTTGGCTTTGATGTCTTGAGTGAAAGGCATTTGTGCTAAAAGGAACTTATGTACGCCTTCTCAGATTGTAGCAAGATAGTATGGAGAAAACGCTTCTTGTTGCATAACTGGATTTTGACACCATGGGTCGGTGGATGTATTGATAATATTGATGAAGTATTTTATATCATAGGTATAAGTTTATTCTTTAATTCCTTATCTTAATTCTTAAAGGATAGCTTCCTTTTTAAATTATTAATCATACAGTTGATGGTTTAAATAGTAGGTTACATGCGGTTGTTCATTGGTGTCTGCTGTGATTTCATGAAAGTAGTTTTTTCCTTTACTATTGGAGAATACGGTGATTTGTCAGTTGTTTCGACAATAGCTGCCTGAGGGGTATGTATCGCTAATGTTTGTAATGTGGACTTTTCAGGTAGTTGTTGCGCTGTGTTTTTTTCCGGTGAACCTTTGCAATCCGATTGTTACCGTGAGCGTGGACCATTTTTTCCATCTCAGGACGAGAATAATGTGATGCGCTCTTTATTTTTAGCTGTTGCGACGACGTTGCCCGCTGTATCTCGTTATCCGGGGCCACATTTTATTCGTAGAGTGAATATATTTGACTATGAATGCTCGACTCACATTCGTCAGCGTTTAATCCCGTTAATGTTTATTAGTCGACTGTAGTTTGAGTAATCGGCCGTTTTATGTCACTACATTGTTTCCGACATTACTAGCCTGATGTAATTCTGGAATTGGGCGCCAAGAAAACTAAAATTCTCTTTTCGCCAACGATCGTTATAGTTTGATAATCGTGTGAAATGTAAGGCTTGGGTTTGCAGTGAAAAAATCTTAACTATTTAGGACGACCTTAACGATAAGGACGAGGGTGTTTTGAAGGACAGAAGCGAGGAAAGCTCTCGGATACTCCACCGGATTGAAGTTTGAAACATATCATCGTTTAATGGACAACTCGTTAGAAATCATTCGACCAAAAAAGTACAATTATTCGATTATCGTCTCATATTCAATCTCTTAGGTGCCCAAGTTTCCATTGCTGTGACATGAGGAATTGTGTAGTCCTCAATAGATTTTTCTAACGGAATGAATAAATCTTCTGTCTACGGCATCGACGTCTATTTCGAGATAGAAGGCTATAGGAGTTTGTTTTTTCATTTTAAATACTTACTGGACCTTTATCTTGGTGAACGAAGTAGTGTTCACTAGTCTCTTCTGTATTTCCGATTTATCCGCATTGTATTTTTAGACGACTTATTGGCATATCGTTAAATTATATCCTGGCCGTTTTAAATAGTGAAGTTTAGAATCGCTTTGGAATGATGCTTTGCAGGGCTCATTGCGACTCGCATTTTAATCCTTATGTGCATAATACCCTCAAATCCACTGCTTGAGTGGCCTCTGCCATACCCCAAAAGTTTCCCCTGCCACATACCCTCCAGGCTGCTTTCAGGAAAATCAGTAGAAATAAAGGTGCATGGTAGGTGGTGAGCTATCACCGCGATGCATTATAACTCAAAAGGGATGTACGTTTACCCTTACTATTCTAATAGTAGTCCATGGACTAATAGTAGTCCATTCATTACCTACAATCAACCAAGTTGAAATATAATACTACATTACGTTAACATCGTAGACATCCATTCAGAAGGCACGCGTGGCTAAATTGATAGCCACTAGAAAATATGTAATAACTTGATTATTCTGGTATTTATATTAATATATTTATTAATTGATATTTATCAAAGCGTGCATGGGTTAGCAATATGATATCACGAATTAAAAAAAATACTTAGAAGATTGCTCATCTACATCAAAATGTACGCCACCTATTCTACTTTACTTTCGGCATCTTCGCTGTAATATGCCTATTGTAGCGTACAAGTAGGGACAGCAATTATTGGACATAATTATGCTTTAAAAATTTTTGAACTTTATTTAAGAATTTTTGAACCTCTGTTCATATGGCCTATTTTATCTTAATGATCACTCATGCCTTGGTGTTTTTAAGATATGTTTTTACTACAGCTTCAGAAAACTGGCCCGCCTAAAATGTCTGCCAGAGATTAATTCTATAAAATAACCTACTATATGATAATGTATCCAACCTAATTGGTCTCATCATTTCGATACACTGCTAAACATGCCATGACACCTTTTAACTAACCTAGCTGATCTTTGCCGATCATTGCCTAGGTCAGTGAACAAACTTAATTCCCTCCACGTATTCAAGATTGGGCCTAACAAATGAAAAGCAAAACCGCTCTTTTATCATCTCGTTACTTTTCCCCAGTACTATTTTAACAAATTCTTGCTAGACTACACTATTGCTCGTATCTATAATATAAATAGGCTAAATGAAAAATTAATCGTGTCGGACATAATCCACCTACAGTGACACTCTTTCCCGCCCAATTAAAAATTCATTTATCTAACTTATAACGTCTTTCTTTGTCCCAAAACCTTGCAACTTCAAGTTTAATTTACACCTAGTAACTTTATGGTACTTTTACAATCTAAGGAACATCAACCTCAGTACTGTTTTCTCCGGCTACTAAAATAAAGTATACGAATAAAGTTGTCTCTCGCATGACGTTCGAACTGACAACAAATACCTTGCTTGGAATTGATGTGAAAGAAATGGGTCTGCAGTTACTTGGTTCTTCGATGTCATCGCTTATAATTATAGGTGCAATATTTTCTACTTTCCCATTTTTGGGGACACTGTGATGCTTTGGGGTTTTGCTGAATATCTTTTCTAAGTAATATTTTGCTTGATAATTGTTGTTATTTTCTTGTGCGTTGATAACATTTGTGTAGGCTGTAGGCAGCTATCGCAAACATGGGCTTCCTTTATTTCTATTTTGTTCCGTTTTTCATGTTAATTAATCGTAGCTTGTGACTTCTTTGCTTTGCTTCGGTCATTTCATTTTATGCCATTGTTTAGGAAACTTTAGTCATTAGTGATGGTAGCTCAAGAGGAAAACTATTGACGCAAGTATGATGTTGGCTAGCGGCCTACCGCTGATTTCGCCTACTAAAGCTTTTATGGTTTAAACCCTTGTCAGGCCTTCATAATATGACGTAATATCTAGTATTAAGGGTAGATCACCGTCGAGCCAACACATTTTTATCGATTACCCGTTTCACTGCTAAAATCAATATCAGTTGTTACCCTTGTAACTCTATTGTCCTTGTTGTGAATTTAAATTGAGGGGAGCAGTACTTTCTAAAGCTTTGTAGCCGCGAAGTCGTGTAAACAACTTTTTTGCTATAAATTTTCTTGTGAATGTTGGTTATTCAGTAGTTTTGTATTTATGCGGTGGTATTCCACTATTGCATACATTCTACCATTCCCTTTTTTAGTCACCAATCCCCATTAGGGTTTAGGTAGAAAGGGACAGTTTTGTCTAAATTAGGCCCCCTTGAATATCGAATTGTTTTTTTGTATCATTTTGTATCTCTGTTTTCATTTGGTAACCTTTTTTTTTTTAAATATTGCGACTGTGAATATGACCCCACCGGCATCGGAAGTTCCGTTTAAGCGCGTACTTATCAACCAAAATAAGGTTTCTACGTTTCATCTTTTTCAGCTACTTGAAATATGGGTACGTGAATGTAGCTACTTGGTACCCATTTAGTCAACTATAAAAACAATACCACTCTTTTTATGAAATATCTTCTGCCTGGCTAATTGCCAACCACAAGACTTATCCCTCCCGTTCCCTAAATTAGATACTCTTGATTGTTAGTTTTTACAAGATAATTATAATAGTTATGGATTAATGAGTCATTTGCATAAATTATGTACATATTTTCTGGAGCATGCGTGAGTTAGTATTGCTACAACGTAAACATTTAACGTAAATCGCTACATTCACATTTCGACATAATCCACAGTACCTATTCTGATTTCCTCCTGTACCATCGCTGTAATCTCTTTCTGCCCTTCATTGTGCAAGGTGAAATGGATTTTTCTGCATCTGTCGTACCTTCTATCTCTCTCATTTTATCTTCGGGTCTGACCTGCCGTAAGTATGCTGGTATTTTAATATAATTATCACATCTTAAGAGAACCTGACCGTTTTATATTTCTGCAGGAGATTTAGCCTACGTAATAGTTTAACCTACGATCTGATAATGATTCCCAACGTAATTCTTCTATTAATTTTGATAGACTGATGAACCTATCGTAACACCTTAACAAACGTAGCTGCTCTACACTGCTCACATTTTTGTTTTGTGACCAGACCTAATTGATTTGGATCCCATAAACTGGCTGCATATTCTAGGTGGGGCCTTATTAGTGAAGGAGAACATCGACCTTTTGTCTTCATGCTACATTACCCTGGTACTATAAGTTCTAGCTTTCTGTTGGCTTGGCAGCAATATAGTCCGATATATATCCCGTATATATCCTTGTATAAATTGTTTTTTTTTATCAGGAGTTTAGGTCCTTATGAATATGATTAGAGAGAACTATTTGGCCGACGTTTCGGAAATTATAGTTTTTCCTTCATCGGGGCTTTTATGTATGAAGTGCGTAGTCACGGTTCTTCCATACTGTAATCCAGTGACTTGTAATGTTTCTCTTACAATTACGACATTTAAATCCTTATGATGAATTGGTGGGCTGGTGATGGTGAACTCTTGATGATTACTACTTCTTTCTGTCATGTTTCTGCATGCAATTTCTGCATGTCGGTAGTGCGTGCTTGGTGATCTTCACCCCTGCCACACACCTTCGCGGTGGCTTGCAGGGTATCGTGTAGATGTAGATCATGCATAAAACGGATTAGTAATAATATTCTAGTCTAAACTTCACCATTTCATAAAAACGATAAAAATGGCGAGCATGCCCGTAAAAACGTGGTGTTCGTTGAGTTAGGTTAAATTTATTACGTAAACCAACATGTAACTACCTATGCTATCCATTGCTGTACTCTTATTTATGCTATTGCATATATATACACCTATTCATATCTCTACTTGTACGAGGAAAAAGGGGCATTTTGAATCTGTCAGTTCGGCTATCAATCTTTTTTTGTGGTTATGGTCCAGTCTACCATAATAAGTTGGAGTTCGCAAATTATTTTCATCGCGAACTGTGAAAATATTATTTGGAATGTAAATACTTGGAATTTATTTAAGAGATGAAGCCCAAATTTCAACCTAAGATCTGGCGATGATTTCCATTTTAGTTCCTTTAATGGAATTGTTACGCTAGTGTAGTTAGTTATCATGCCGTCCCTTTACAAATCTTGCCAATTTTCTCTGCACACGATCAAGTTCATTATTTAGGCCTATTTCATATGGATCCCATATACTGACAGCGTATTCCAAATGAGGTCTAACAAGGGAAAAGTAGCTAATTTCTGGGACATGATCGTCACATTTACCCAGTACTCGTTTGATGAGTCCCAGTCTACGATTAGCTGGACACATCATTTCACGTATGTGTTTACCCCAGGGGAGATCATGTGTCAGTCTTATTCCGAGATATTTCATGGATTACACGTTTGTTAATTCATTATTACTTATTTTGTACGTGCTAGGAGGAGAACAATTTTTTCCAAAAAATCATTTCTACACATTAAAAAAAAAATAATTCTGACTGCCATGTATTACACCATTTTTCAATTGATCTTAGGTTATTATTTAAATGTCCTGTATCGTTTGGGCATGGAATTTCCCTGTACACAACTGCGTCATCTGCATAGAGACGAAGCTTACTTTTTACCATCTTATTGATATCATTTATGTAGAGAAGGGACAAGAGTGGACCTGATACACTACCAAAGAATTACTTTAGTATTGTGTAAACTTGGGGGTACGATACATATACATAATACACAGCAAGTAACCATAAAGGTGTGTGGATAATGTCCAGAGAGTTGCTCTCGCAATTATATCGATTTAAAGATGATAGTCAAACCTAGGAGTACATTCATTCCTCTAGGGTCTGACTTCTGGCTTTTGGCCATTTTCATTTGATTTTTGCGTTGGAGTCGGTTATTTCCTCCGATTCCAGCCCTTGATTTGGTTTGAGTATTAATTTTCTATCACTTCATCTTTCATTTGAATTATATCCATTGTGAATTATCGATCACCGAATTTTGGTCCTTCTTGTTGCTCGCAAGTACCTACAACCTTAGGTGTGGAAGCGAAGTGAAGTTGACTCTCCTCTGCTTGCTGTAAATTAGTCACCCAAAATGAATCAAATTTTAAGCGGAAGTCACGTGGTATGGCCGTCGCCGGAAGAGTCGTAGCCCGAAGTACGCGGGTGGATGGAGTTGGATGATTCCATGGCGCTGGCGGGTTATCGCTGAGTAGCTTAGCGGGAAGCGGCTTGGTCCTCTTCGATCACCATTCCATGCCCCCTCCACCGCTTACTCCCCTCCTAACTGTACCCCTCCCGCTCATTTTCCCCTCTACGCCCCCTTTCCTCTCGCATCACCTTCACTTCTATCCCAGTTCAGTCCCCAAAGGTGATGGTACGCAACCTGCGACTCGCCCTTCTCATGTTTTGCCCCATAGGTTTCCGTCTGGAATGTTGCTTCAGCCTCTGGCATTTCCGTTTCCATTCCTTTTTTCGCCGTGTGGCTAAATTTCCAGGGACCCTACGTCACGTCGTTCTCCGGCAGCTTCTTAGCATGTTCCCTTCCGATGGATGATGTTTTAAGCCGGGTTCATGGACGATGGGGTTGGACCCTGCAGGCCGACCAACATCAGCCTGAATTGTGGATCATGCAGCTGATTCAATTACCTCAGAGAACCGGTGGTAATCGGGGAGAAAGGAGAGGAATACAGCGTTCAACGTGTCTTCTTCATTCATGCTATACGTTCTATAGTTTAGTTATTGTCGTTAGAACTTGAGAGTTTCCAGGATCTCCTCACCTACATATACATAATACCCTGCAAGCCCCCGTAGAGGCGCGTGGCAATGGGAAATCTCTCTAATCTCTGCTAATCCTAATCTCTGATATATTTTGCGAACCCCAACTTACAATGGTAGACGGGACTATGATTACAAAATTAGAGAAATTGATTGCCGAACTAACAGATTGAAAATGTACTTTCTTCCTCGTACAATTAATGATATGAATTGCAGTAAATATGTCCAATACAGGTGAATCAATCCATAGCATAGGTAGTTGCATTTTTGTATAAGGACTTGAAGGTAACCCTACAAACAGCATGTTTTTGCATGCTTACTTCGCTATTTTTATCTATATACATAGTGAAATTTAGACTAATACCTACATCTACATAATACCCTGGAAGCCACAACAAACTTGTGTAGCAGGGGGTGAATTTCACCAAACATGCACCATATATCTACATCTGCATAATACCCTGCAAGCCACCATAAAGGGTGTGGCAGGGGTTGAATTCTCACCAAACGTGCACTACATTTCATGCATAAAAAGGATTAGTATTTATATACTGTTCTAAACTACAGTGGCAGGGGTTGAATTCTCAACAATAATGCAATACATTTCATGCATAAAAAGGATTAGTGTTTATATACAGCTCTAAACTACACTATTTAAAAAAAAGATAAATAAATAGCTAAGCAAACATGCAATAATATGCTTTTAGTTGGGTTAGCTTTAAGTCCTTATACATACATACAGATACCAATGTTATCCATTGCTACACTCGTACTGCATGTATTTTTTAGCTGCATGTTGGTATGAGTACTTAAAGCTAACCCTACTAACAGAATGTTTTTGCATGTTTGCTTTGCAATTTCTATCTTTTTTAAGTAGTGTAGTTCTGACTACTATATTAATACTATTCCTTTTTTATGCATGATATGTAGTGCATGTTTGGTGAGCAATCACCCCCTGCCACACACCCTTGTGGTGGCTTGCAGGGTATTATGTAGATGTAGATATTTACCGTTATTCATATACTTAGTTGTCCGAGGAAAAAGGGACAATTTGAATCTGTCATTTCGGCAATCAAGTTCTCCAAATTTGTGATTATGGTCCAGTCTACCATAGTAATTTGGGGTTCGCAATATATTTTTAGCGTCATCACTGAAAACATGGTCTGGGAATTTTTTTAAAGGGATTAAGTCTAAATTTCAACCTGCGATCTGACAATGATTCCCAATTTAATTCATTTAATAGACTGGTCACGCTAATAAGGTTATCCTACCGTCCCTTTACAAATCTTGCCGATCCTCGCTTCTCACGTTCAAGTTCATTATTAAGACTGGTTTCGTATGGATCCCATACAGTGGCAGCATATTCCAAATGATGTCTATCAAGGGAAGAGTAGCTGATTTCTCATCTACATCTACATAATACCCTGCAAGCCACCATAAAGGTGTGTGGCAGGGGGTAAACTCTCACCAAACATTCTCGTGCATGATCAACACATTTACCCAGTACTGTTTTGACCAATCCCAGTTTATTATTCGCTTGACCCATTATTTTACGTGTGTTTACCGCAGGAAAGATCATGTGTTAGTCTTATTCCAAGATATTCCAAGTTTGTTGATTCATTATTACTTATTTTATAAGTGCTAAGAGGAGAGCTATTCTATTTACAAAAATTCATTACAAAATATTATTTCAAGTTTAATTCTAACTGCCATGTATCACACAAGGATATCACCAAGGATTTAAAAGGATTAGTATTAATATATTAGTCTAAACTACGCTATTTAAAAAAGATATAAATAGCAAAACATACATGCAAAAACATCCCGTTAGTTGGGTTAGCTATAAGTCCTTATGCCAACATGCAGCTACCAATGTTATCCATTGCTACACTCGTACTGGATATATTTACCGTTATTCATATCCCAGGAAAAAAGGACATTTTGAATCTGTCAGTTCGGCAGTCTATTTCTCTAATTTTATGATTATGGTCCAGTCTATTTCCAAGATATTTAATGGATTCCACGTTTGTTAATTCATTACTACTTATTTTGTAAGTGGTAGGAGAAGAGCTATTCTTTTTCCAAAAATTCATTACAAAACATTTTTTAAAGTTTAATTCTAACTGCCATGTATCACACCAAGTTTCAATTGCTTGTAGGTCAATATTTAAATATTATTAATCATTTGGGCATAGAATTTCCCTGTACAGTACCCCGTCATCGGCAAATAGACGAAGCTTACTTTTTACCACCTTATGGATATCATTTATGTACAAAAGGAATAGGAGTGGACCTATCACACTACCTTGTGGGACACCCGAAGTGACTTTAATTGCCGGTGAGGAAACACCGTCCAAAACAACCCTTTGAACCCGATCATGCAGAAAATCATTAATCCATGATATAATGTTACTGTCTAACCCATAAGATTTTAATTTCAAAATTAGTTTGCGATGAGAAACCTTGTCAAAAACTTTCTTGAAGTCTAGAAATATAGCATCCACTGGAGTATTATTTTCGCCAGAAACTAAAATATCGTGGGAAAAGAGAGCAAGTTGAGTTTCGCATGATCTGCTCTTTCGGAAGCCATGCTGAACATTGGACAATAAATTCTGGCTATCTAGGTGTCCCATGATTGAACTGACAATTATATGTTCTAGGATCTTGCATGAAATGGATGTGAGGGATATAGGTCTGTAGTTAGATGGTTGCTCCCTATCACCACTTTTAAAAATGAGTGTTACATCGGCTGCTTTCCAGTCCATCGGTACGACGTGTTTGGTCAGGGATTTATTTAATACTACATCTACATCTACACGATACCCTGCAAGCCACCGCGAGGGTGTGTGGCAGGGGGTGAAGATCACCAAGCATGCACTACTAACATGCAAGCAAGCAACTAAAGGGTCTCATGCAACTAGATTGTTAGTATCTATAGTATTTGAGGGGTTAATACATGCATCATGCACTACAGAATACTCTAAAATATTTCCTCTACCTATCCCTTTCCTATGCTGCCTATTCTGTTCTCTTATAGTACGGGGGAAAAATGCCATTTTGAATCTATCGGTACGACAATATATCTCTCTAATCTTATTTATCTGGTCGAATCTAGCATAATACGCTGGTGTTTTTAATATGTGCCTAACATCTTCAGTAAAGCTATCCGATTGAAATTTCTCCAATAGATTTAATCTGGACTTTAACCTACGCTCTGATAATGATTCCCACCCTAATTCTTGTATTAATTCTGATACACTACTCAACCTATCGTAACACCTTTTGACGAACCTTGCTGCTCTACGCTGCACACTGTCTAGTTCTCTCATCAAACCTAATTCATTAGGATCCCATACACTGGCTGCATACTCAAGGTGGGGCCTAACTAGTGAAAAGTAGCATCGCTCTTTTGTCTTCTCATCACATTTCCCAAGTACTCTTTTTATAAATCCTAGCTTTCTCTTCGCTCGGCCGCATATTTCCCTTATGTGTCTTCCCCACGATAAATCTTTAGTGATTGTTACACCTAAATATACTATTGGAAGGTAGGGGGAAATTTCGGAGTCTAACTCTCTATATACGCGGGAGGGAATTTGATTAGGGCCAGGAGATTTGTTGGGGCTTATATCTTTAAGTAACTTTTCAATACCATTACAGGAAATATCAATCGGTTGCATCAACCGCTGAAAGAGGTCAGGTAACTCGACAGTTGAATCCCCGGAAGGTGGGTTAAAAACGGTTTGGAAGAAGGAATTAAGCAAGATAACTCTGTCAAGTTATTTTGTGGCCATTTCACCCCTATCATTTTTAAGTGAATGGACGGCAGACTTATGGCCTTGCACTTCCCTTACGACCAGATCACCGATGTTAAGCAACGTTGGGCCGGGACGAATGTTGGATGGGTAGCCCCCGTCCATACCTCTACCGTGGTGATCTTGTCCCCTGTCTGCAAGTGGTGGGCAGGTTATATGTGGGTTGGCACAATGGATCTGAAGAGTTCTATGTACCAGGGATTGCTTCAGGAGGCCCCCGCCCACTCCTCCAATTTACCATTTTTCATGTTGCTGTCTGCATTTGTTTATTTTGTCCAACTTTATGTAAAATCGTCTGTTCTAGGATCTGAATGAGTGGTTACACGGTGAGCGATTTTGTACAGTTTTTCATGCAATTTCATGATCATAATTTTGGGATTGCTTTCTTTTTCCCATTATTCCCAATATTTTTTACATTATCGCTGAAAATATGGTCTTGGAATTTATTTAAGAGATTAGGTCTAAATTTCACCCTGCAATCCGACAATAATTCCCATTTCAATTCATATAATTGGCTGGTTACGCTAATAAGGTTATCGTACCGTCCCTTTACAAATCTTGCCGATCTTCGCTGCACACGTTTAAGTTTATTATTTCGTATTGATCCCATATAATTGCAGCATATTCCAAATGAGATCTAACAAGAGAAAAGTAGCTGATTTCTCATACATGATCGTCTCATTTACCCAATACTCCTTTGATGAATCCCTGTTTACGATTAGCTTGACCCGTTTTATAACGTGTGTTTACCCCAGGAAAGATCATGTGTCGGTCATATTCCAAGGTATTTAATGGATTCCACGTTTGTTAATTCATTATTACTTATTTTGTACGTGCTAGGAGGAGAAAATTTTTTTTCCAGAAATTGATTACTACACATTTTTTAAAATTTAATTTTAACTGTCATGTATCACACCAATTTTCAATTGCTTATAGGTCATCATGTAAATGTTCTTTTTCGTTTGGGCATAGAATTCCCCTGGATACTACTGCGTCATCGGCGTTTAGACGAAACTTAATTTTTTTAGCTTTTATAGGAATGATATTTTGCGTTTAAAACCGATTACAACGATAAAAAAATTTTTCAGGCACCACGATAATATGAAGTGGGAGATCACTGCCCTTAAGTTTGGCAGATTGAGAAACTTCGCAATGTGTTGAGGCAAAGGATAGAAAGAACGTTAGAGCTTTAGCTAGAACGATAAAAGATAGCTTTAAGTCCATCGTTCCCCTAGTACCCCATTATTTTGAGTACAAAGGAGTCGCTCCATAATGCTGCTTGCTGTTTTTGATGCCGAATGTAAATTCATTTCCACGTCAGTGACAACGGAAGAATTGATGAATAGGTGCAAAAGGTTCTGTGCGGGCAGTGCAAGAAGTTAATAATGACGAATGCGGGGAGTGAGGACCAATGAAGGCAAGAGGTGAATATATTCGTTCTGTAATAGTTGTCCAGAAAGTGCAGAGATGGAACAGCAGAGCAAAATACAAAGGTAGCAGAAGTCGTAGTAAAAGTAAATCACCTGAGAGGCCATAATATTCCTAATTACAATAATAATAACTGATGAAATCACAGCAGTCGCACGTAAACACATCGAATCCCGAATGTCAAAATGTAAACGAACACTAGAAACGTCCTTTCCCTTACTACCACCAAGTGTCTCTGATACGTCCAAAAATGGTGTGATTGTCTGAACGAAATTAGAATAGGTTCTATTTTCTGGACATTCGTTGATACAATCATGCAATTTGGCCTGGGTACACGATACAATTACGCGTTCAGACCATCATACAAGTAATTGTATCGTGTAGCTAGGCCTTAAAAACGTGATCTATGATTTTGATGATTCTGTAATTTGTACCTGCCTATTGTTTCAAGTTGACTGGTGATGTATGCTCTACAGGGCACCGTCATCATTTAATTTTTTACTTATTTGACGTATATAATCGTATTTTCCATGTATAAATAAGGTATGCATTGTGTTCATCTGTGCGAGAATTTCCTTGTTATAGTTCTAATTGGTGATAAATTCATAGTTTTTTTACGCAGAGAGTATCCGAGCCTGACCCTTTTTGATAATGTTCGTTTTCCGTGGTCAATCATCTGCTCAAAGACGATAGCGCTTTTTTAGAATGTCCTAAAATTGCCTTATGATTTTATTTCCTATTCATCACATCGATATTTCTCTTGCAGGTTTCAATTTCTTGGGATCTACCCTGGTTGTGGAACCATCTGTTGCTGGCGGCACCAAGAAAAGGTAAGTCTCCTGGTCATTACTGCTATAACCATATGGCGCCAGACAAAGGAATCCGAAATTAAAGTTTAAAATATCGATAACACTTTATCTGGATAATATTTTCCATTGGATTTTTTCAACGTAAATATTAAATTTTTATCAGAGTTTAGCATCACCAAAGGGGTTTACAGAGGTATTAGAACGGGTACTGTGAGTTATTAGCTCCTGTAGGGGTTTGCGTTATATGTAGTAACAGCGTCTACGCGATTGAAGGGTGGTACCTATACCATAATTTCCCATCGTTTCTTGAATTGGCTATATACTCCGTTCTTCGGGCGAAAATTGGCACGTATTGTCGTTCAAAAGAAGACCAACGAATTACACGTGCAAATCTATATAAATAGAGACGATGGTCAATTATTATTTTCTACTAGTTACAGATGCCCTCAAAAATGACGGTCCACTTTACTGAGGCAATGAATGTATTTCTTTTGTGTCGCAGTAAGCAGATAAATTAAAAATCATTGTAATGGTAAATCTACATCTACATACACACGATACCCTGCAAGCCACCGCGAGGGTGTGTGGCAGGGGGTGAAGATCACAAAAGCATGTACTACTAACATGCAAACTAGCAACTATATTGTCTCATGCAACTTGATTGTTAGTATGTATAGTATTTTAGGGGTAAGACATGCACCATGCACTACAAAATACTCGAAAATATTTCCCCTACCTATCCCTTTCCTATGCTGCCTATTCTGTTCTCTTATAGTTCGGGGGAAAAATGCCATTTTGAATCTATCGGTACGACAATATATCTCTCTAATCTTATTTATCTGGTCGAATCTAGCATAATACGCTGGTGTTTTTAATATGTGCCTAACATCTTCAGTAAAGCTATCCGATTGAAATTTCTCTAATAGATTTAATCTGTACTTTAACCTACGCTCTGATAATGATTACCACCCTAATTCTTGTATTAATTCTGATACACTATTCAACCTATCGTAACACCTTTGACGAACCTAGCTGCTCTACGCTGCACACTGTCTAGTTCTCTAATCAAACCTAATTCATTAGGATCTCATACACTGGCTGCATACTCAAGGTGGGGCCTAACTAGTGAAAAGTAGCATCGCTTTTTTGTCTTCTCATCACATTTCCCAAGTACTCTTTTTATAAATCCTAGCTTTCTCTTCGCTCGGCCGCATATTTTCCCTTATGTGTCTTCCCCACGATAAATCCTTAGTGATTGTTACACCTAAATATGTTATGGTTTCAACGTTTTCGATCTTCGTGTTACTAATTTTATAGGATCGCTCTATCGAATATTCCTCCTCCAAAAATTGATAGCTACATACTTTTTAAGGTTAAGTTCTAAATGATATGTATTATTACACAAGCTGTACCCGGCCACGCGTTGCTGTGATTCAGTCTGGTTAAATAGAAAGCGCACGTTTATAGTATGTTTAATTTCACAATTCTTATGGGTATACAATATTTTTTGTTGTTCCATTGTCTGTGCAGATATAGAGAATGTCTGGTTTGCCGACTCTAGAACACGCAACATTCACGTAGAACACGCAACAAAATACACGTATACACAAATACACGTACATGTGAGAAGCAATCCGTGTCTAGATCTAAACCGCATAGTTCTAAAGATTGGCCCTGAGCTTTGTTGATGGTGAATGCAAATATCAATCGAATTGGGAATACAATCACTTAAATTGAAATGTCCATACATGTTGGAATCATAGGAATGCGAGGAATGATGACATCTTCGCCTTTGAAAGTTCCTGTCCAGATTGTGGATTCTACGACGTTGCTCATTAATTTATTTACTGAAAGCCGCCTGCCGTTGCAAAGCTTTAGCTGGTTGATATTTAGCAACATGATAATTGGCACGCCGATTTTCAATTGCAATACGTGCGGTGGCATCCCTGGCAGATCGAGTAAATTCAAAAATTCCGTTCGATAACCAATTGCCTCATCTGCTTCCACAACAGTGTCGACGGTCTTGTACATATATGCCTGCGTCGCTTTGAGTGTTAGACTGAATAATATTGTTAAGTTTGTAGAAGTCTTCGTTCTTGGCCGCAAGAATAGCTCGTTCACTTAGCCAATCGTGATCCTTTTAATTGATTTGAATATTGGGAAATACTTTTTCAACCATTTCTTCTTTTGACGTTACTAAATTCCAAAAGTTATGAGGCAATGAAATTTTTCCTGAGGTCAGATCAACCGGCACCTTTCCGTTCCCAATTTCCAGCAATTTATGTGAGTATATCTCAGCTGATCGATTGTTTTGCAGCTGGACACGCATATTTGTATTTCATTTTAACGTCTTTACATGTCGTCACAAAGTAGAATATTTCAGGCAAGCTTTATTTCATCCGCTAGTGTCGATCGAGGAATTAAAGGTAATGTTTGCCTGAAATCTGCTGCAGGCAATATTAATACGTTCTCAAATGGTCTCAGGTTTCCACACAAATCTTGCAACGATCGATCCAGAGCCGCGGGCGATGCTTTGTGCACCATTTTGCATACGTCCAAAGCAGTTGGCATTTCTGAAATATTTGTCCCATGCCGGATGATTTGGATATGTTGCACGTGAGAGTTTCAATGAATTGCACGTTCAATGGGATGCACAATGTGCATTGCACATCCCGTATCCAGTATCGTTATTGCATTCTCGATATTGTACAAACCTTCATGGGAGTGAACTAGACAACTAACCAAAGCTTCATGGAAATTGGATGAATGTTGTGGTAATGCTTGAAGTGATCAATATTGTATCGATAAGGTAACGATACTTTTTTTAAAAATAACTAAATAATTTCACCTCATTTTTGTATCAATAATGTATCGATTTATCGATATTGTATCAATATTATATCGATGCAGTATCGATATCGAGTTATCGATTTCGTAGAAACCTTCGTGGGAGCGTACTCAACAACTTCCCAAAGTTTCATGGCGATCCGATGAATGGTGTAGAAATGCATAAAGGGCACAGACATACATTCATTTTTATATATACAGATTACAGTCGCTTGGGAAAATAATCCGGAGCGGTGGAAGTAGCATGAGTGGCGTATTTTCGAAGAATTGCAAGTATTGGAAAATATAATTCAATCTTAGAATACTTAGCAATATTATTTACCTGTTTGGAATGCCGCGAGCCTACCCAACCCAACAGAGCTTTTACTCTAATTATTTAATAAGAATCGAAATAGAACTAGTGACGACTCCGTTTCAAAATCACTCCATACTCAGAGAAGGGTAGTAGTCTGAAATATTTCCGAATCCTTTTCTAGGTGCGAATAATTTCGTATAGTTCCTTTGTATTCAGTATAACACGGATCAATTTTATGCTTGTATAATATGTGGGTATTGGTGATTATTATAATTGTATTAGTGATTTCTTTAGTCCCCTTGTAGCAGCTGGAAGGCTAAGCACCTATGTAATATTTCCTTAGTTTGTTACTAGCCTGTTACCGTTTGTATTAGTTGTTAGAAGGGGAAGTGAAGTCAGGAAAATAAATTCCTGATTCCTCTTTCGCCTTCTCCGTCGTTGCGTGGGTATAGTTGTAGAGCTGCTGCCTCGTTGGAGTAACTGCTGGCATATTTACTGATTGAATCTTGGATGAACTTGAGTAATATTTCAGCCTATTGTGACTCGATATCGGTTTCAGTTGTATAATCTGAGAAGCTGGACCTCTTTTTCCAATTAAAGATATCAGGATTCCGCATGTATTTGCACGGAACTTTATTTATACCCGCGAGGAGGTAGTTTTCAGGGGTCAATATTATTGAACATGTTTTTCCTCTCGTCCACAGGGGACCCGGTGGCGTTGGAGACCAGGCTGGTGAGCATGTTGGCAATGGATGGAGGTCAGTTCTGAAAACATTTTATCTCCACTATTTATCATCCAACTTGTTCCGTAGCTGATTCCATGGATGGCCCTTCGCTATGCTTATATACCCATGATCTCGTTGTCTTCGTGTATGTTCTTTCTCTTGTTACCCCTATCGGTGAGGATATTATGAGTGAATTGAAAAAATGAAATTTGTAGCTTTATAACGAGGTCATAAAGGCCGACCCGGATGTGTTTTTTCCAACCAGATCAGGTGTGCTTCATCGTATTAGGAAACCAGTTACACCGTTTTAACCGTGTCCACAGTTTGGGATAGCCGGTTGCAAATATAAATGTCCCGCACATGCCCCATGCCACACACCTTTATGGTGGCTTTCATGCCACAATGGATGTACATCTACATCTACATAATACCCTGCAAGCCACCACAAGGGTGTGGCAGGGGGTGATATCTCACCAAACATGCACTACATATCATGCATAAAAAAGGAATAGTATTAATATAGTAGTCAGAACTACACTACTTAAAAAAGATAGAAATTGCAAAGCAAACATGCAAAAACATTCTGTTAGTAGGGTTAGCTTTAAGTACTCATACCAACATGCAGCTACCAATGCTATTCATTGCTACTCTCCGATAGGACATATTTACCGTTATTCGTATCTCTTATTGTGCGAGGGAAAAAGGACATTTTGAATCGGTCAGTGCGGCAATCAATTTCTCTAACTTTATGATTATGGTCCAGTCTGCCATAGTAAGTTGGGGTTCGTAAAGTATTTTTAACATCATCACTGAAAATATTGCCTTGGAATTTGTGGAACAGATTAAGTCTAAATTTCAACCTGCGATCTGACAATGATTCCCATTTCAATTCATTTAATAGACTGGTTACGCTAATATAATTATCGTATCGTCCCTTTACAAATCTTGCCGATCTTCGCTGCACACGTTCAAGTTCATTACTTAGACCGATTTCGTAGGGATCCCATACACTGGCAGCATATTCCAAATGAGGTCTAACAAGGGAAAAGTAGCTGATTTCTCGTACATGATCGTCACATTTACCCAATACTCTCTTAATGAAACCCAGTTTGCGATTCGCTTGACCCATTATTTCACGAATGTGTTTACCCCAGGAAAGATCATTTGTCAGTCTTATTCCAAGATATTTAATGGATTCCACGTTTGTTAATTCATTATTACCTATTTTGTAAGTGGTAGGAGGAGAGCTATTCTTTTTCCAAAAATTCATTACAAGACATTTCTTAAAGTTTAATTCTAACTGCTATGTATCACACCAAGTTTCAATTGCTTGTAGGTCAATATTTAAATATTCTTTATCGTTCGGGCATAGAATTTCCCTGTACACTACTGCGTCATCGGCAAATAGACGAAGCTTACTTTTTACCACCTTTTGGATATCATTAATATACAAAAGGAATAGGAGTGGACCTATCACACTACCTTGTGGGACACCCGAAGTGACTTTAATTGCCGGTGAGGAAACACCGTCCAAAACAACCCTTTGAACCCGATCATGCAGAAAATCATTAATCCATGATATAATGTTATTGTCTAAAATATCGGCGTCTATAGTACTATAGACGCCGATATTTTAACTCTTGCTAAATAGTTATTTTTGTCAAGTGTTTGTTTAGAAAACAATAACTTCATTTATATTTCAGTTTCATGACCAAATACTTCCAAGCGTATATTATCTACTATAATCACTAATCGTTTTTAATCGGTACTTTGTCTTACAATTTCACACCTTATTACTATTTGTTCTAGTCGTGGTCAATCTTAACTTAGGAAGAAGTCCTTCAATCACGGTGGAAAGGGAACACTTTAAACTGTGGAAGTTATGCTAACAGAATTACATTCAATATAAAATCATACATTTTGCTAATAACCATGACCATTTGCCTGGATTTTACTGATGTCAGCACATGTAAGAAGCTCTTTGACATATTTCTGTGCATCGTTCAGAAACTTATGGTGATCAACTTTGTCAACATCTTCACCAACTTAAATCACAAATGTGAATAAATTTGTGAAGTACTCATTGCCTAATTGTTTTCCTTCATATACTGCTCTGGTTGTAGGTTTTTCAAAAATGAATTTGTTTCCATGAATAACCACCCTTTGAAGTTTAATTTTTGTTGGTTTGGCATACCCAGGTTTCCCTGTCATACAATAAATGTCAGTAGGTGAACACTTCTGTATATTGCAGTTTCTGCTTCCTTAGACAAACATTCATGCCAGGCTTTATTGCACCCATTACCAGCCACTTTCCTTCAGCCACAATTCAAGAAATCCCCTTCTTCTCCTATTATTATTCCAATACACACCCTCATCATACAAAAATTTGCCCCATATTATGTATCAAAAACCACTACTGCAGGCTGAAGCACATATAGAATTCTACTTCCGTCGGGCTGATAAAAGGCTATTTTCTTCTAATTGCAGTTTATTCCTCCTGAATTTAAAAATTTGTTAATTAACGTTTCTGCCTACCAGTGAACAACTGTGAGAATTTGTTTTCCTAGCTAGGTATGTTATTTACGGCTTTTAATACTTTTTCTTCTTATTTATTCCTATTTATGGTCCAATGCACTTTGTTGTTTTTACTGTATATTCATTGTATTATTTTTTAAATCCATCACTGGTAGTAGTTGGCTGTAATGATTGTCCTTTTATTTCACATTCATAACCATTGACAAATATTAACAAACAGAAATCATGACATTTCTCATGAGACAGGATGGTTGCACACATAGGAGAAAATGTTTAAAGAAGTGGATGGCGATTCAATCTGGGAAGCAGAATTACCATTGATAGGAGAAGATAATGATCGGAAGGCCATGACCAGGCTGTGAGGAGGGAATTTTATTCTATTATAATCTTATTTTAATGCAATATATATTCCCTTGTGGGAGAGTTGTCCAGTTCAAAGGCTGTTTGTGTGTTTATTTTGTGGCCCTGTCTCCCCCAGTTTTGCTAGACCAATTCAGTGACTACGAATTTATTGTTTATGTCATAAGGGAACACTAGCCAGAAGATGAGGAAATGTTCAATCAAAATATATATTCCGAGTATGCTCCTTATGTGATTGGTGCATGGACAATCATGGCCACAGAAAGGGAAAGATTGAGAGAATTTGGAATGTGGTGAGCCTTGATGAGGCAATATAGGCTGTGATCTGAAATTGCTTATGGAAATATAATTGGTGAAATGTTGCGTTCAACTATCAAAAAGCAAAAAAAAAATTATATCGTGAACTGCTTATTACACAGGTGACACCTATTACACGTATAAACACCTATTATGGCAGGTGACAAATGATAAGAAGGGACAACTTAATCGGCCATATCTTGGGACACGATGACCTGATGAAGACTATCGTCGAGGGAAAAGTGAACGGGAGGATTGGAAAAGGTACGCCTCGTATGAGATACATGGAACAGATTGTGAATGATGTAAAAGAGAAGAATTACGTCACAATGAAAAGGTTGGCCGATAGAAGAATCGAGTGGAAAGCTGCGTGGAAAGGACATCTTCCTCTTGAAATATGATAACGCTTGCCGACACGATTTCCTTGCGAATTATTTCAATTTTTTATAGTTTTGAACGAACTCATTTTTTTCCTCTACTCGCTCAATCACAATGGGGGCACACACTGCCAATGTAAGTGGTTGTGAGACTTCATTCGGAATATTTGGAAATGCAATGCATATTTGACTACATTGTAATTTGTGAATAAGCAAATAAACTTCAGCACACTTTTAGTCACCAAAATGTGTAGGACGGTGTTTTGTTGTTCAGTTGTTTTAGGTTATTTGCAGGATGCGACTGGATCTCTTCCGGTTAGACCTCCTTTCCCCACATCTGCTACCCTCCCGTTTTTCCCCAAAACAGTCAAGGACGGGAGGTGGATGACGTAGATATTCTTCTCGGTTCTCGTTCTCTCGTTCGGTGAGCGTCACCTTTTGCCTATTTCTAAGTTCGAATTATGAGCGAATGGCTCTGGTTTGAAGCTCAATTTTTTCACTAAAATTCATTTTACGTTTCCTTCTAACTATTTCGGTTCCGAGTAAACTCCCCCATTCTTCGGTATTGTGCGTGTTTGATGATCTTCACCCCTTGCCACACCCTCGCGATGGCTTGCAGTGTATCGCGTGGATGTAGATGATCCTTACCCGCTCCCTGGGGTTGAGTTTACCCTGACTCATGTAACTCCTCCTCCCTCGTCGTCGCGGGGCTTTGTTTCCCGGATTGCCTTCGTTTTCATCTGTGTCCGGCTCTCTTTGCTCACTCCAGCCTCCCCTTGCTATCCTCGAGACTCCGTCATACGGGCGTTCTCCTGCGTCGTCGTGTTGTGGCTCTCTCCCCTCTCGCGCTCATTCACTCGTCCTTCCTCCCTCCTTCGCGCTCCCAACCCCGTACTCTCTCCCATATCCCCCGCCACATTCTTCTTTCATCCTCCGCCCCTCCAGTTTAGCCCCTCGTTCCATGTTATGAGCCCGTTTCCTCTTTGCCCACTCTCCTTTCTCCGACCTTCCACATCTCCCTCGCTTCCCCCGCATCCGCCCCTCTCTGACTTTTTGCCCTCCCCTCCTCGCCCCCACTGCCTCTTTCCGAGCACCTTCTCCTTCGCTCCTCGGGACTTTCATTCATTTTCGCTGCTTGACTTTTAAGTTGCAGCTCTAATGGTACTTCTTCCTCTTTCTCCCTCTCGGCAGACTTCTCCAGCGTCGCGTTTGACGTGCGCCCTGGATAGGCGTATTAGCTACTCTTCCTTTAGGGTTCTCCGTCTCACCGACTCCTCGACCGTTAAGTCGTGGAGGAATTTCATTATCCCGGCGTTGTTGTCATGACTCGTGCATTGTTGCATCAGTGGGGTAGGGCGAAGATATGAGATTTGAAGGATATGGAATGGTTCCTTGCCAAAACCGCCGCGCTGCCGATCTTTATTTATCGAGTATTATTCGCCCTATGATTAGTTGAAAGCGTTTCTAATCGACCTAGAGTTATTCGTTCTTTTAATGCGTTTCCATTACAGTATTTGTAAATATAAAGAGGAAACCGTTTTAATTGCTGGGATTATATTCGTGTTTAAGCAGTTCTCAATCTAATTTTTGGTGTTTCCGAAATTTTTGCACAATAACCGACTATTGACCCGATGTTTGTAAATTCCCTCCCAATACAACTTCCGTATTATCGACAGGTTACTAACTGTAAAACTTAGCCCATGAAGCATTTCTCTGTATGGATTAGTTTTCGGTGTTGAATACTGTATCTTATTACGTTTTTCTTTGACACCACTTTTCACGTGGTTAACAATTAGAAGAAATAAGATTTCTATTATATTCAATTTATGTGGTACTTAGTTTGTCATGTAAAGAGAGGTAGTGGAGAGGGGGACGTCTCCAGAAGAGTCTGGCCTCCAGAAGTCCTTGTATGCTTTCCGGTGAGACGAGGAGTTCATGGAATCCCGTTTAACGGCCTCTTCTTAGCGGGGTCATTAGCACCCCTTTGGTTTGTTCTTTCAACTGCACCTTCGTACTACCTGATGGCTTAGAAAGGAATTTTTCTCAGTTTTATTTACAGGTTTGATTTGAAAATCGAAAGTCACGTTTTTACTGTACCTCAATTAAGTAAGTATCTGCCAAAAGCAATTTATTTATAACAGCGGTCAGTATGTTGTTCTCAAGGGAAGTTACGTCTACCAAACATTTACGGTAGACGGGTAGGTAGAGAGTAGGATTATGGGAATAAAGGTCCCGCGTTCGATACCCGTGGGTGACGTTTAACTTTCGGTCACTATGTTTTTTTTGTTTGGATATGTGAGGTTGGTTTGGATATGAGACGGTAGAATTCACCCGGAACTGAGCCACGGTCGTGTGAAATTTACACATTCAGGGTAGGGGGGCCAGTTCCTTTCCCGGGCCACCTCGCATTCAGAAGATTTTTCATTCGGAAGCATCCAAAGGCTTCACCCGGATGTGAACCCGGGACCATTCGATCAATAACCAAGCGCTCTAACCACTAGGCCACCACGGTCCCTTAAATGGAATCGAAAACGAACAGCTACATCTATATAATTATTACCCCCAACTTCCTATGGTAGACTGGACCATAATTACAAAATTAGAGAAATTGACTGCCGAACTGACAGATTTAAGATGTCATCTTTTCCTCGTACAATTAGAGAGATGAATAACGGAATTAGAGAGATGAATGGGAAAAGAGAGCAAGTTGAGTTTCGCATGATCTGCTCTTTCGGAAGCCATGCTGAACATTGGACAATAAATTCTGGCTATCTAGGTGTCCCATGATTGAACTGACAATTATATGTTCTAGGATCTTGCATGAAATGGATGTGAGGGATATAGGTCTGTAGTTAGATGGCTGCTCCCTATCACCACTTTTAAAAATGGGTGTTACATCGGCTGCTTTCCAGTCCATCGGTACGACGTGTTCGGTGATGGATTTATTAAATACTATTTCAAGGTAGGGTATTTCAAGGAAATTTCGGAGGCTAACTCTCTATATACGCGGGAGGGAATTTGATCAGGGCCAGGAGATTTATTGGGGCTTATATCTTTAAGTAACTTTTCAATACCAATACAGGAAATGTCAATTGGGTACATCAACCACTGAAAGAGGTCAGGTAACATGACAGTTGGATCCCCGGAAGGTGGGTTAAAAACTGTTTGGAAGAAGGAATTTAGCAAGTTAACTTTGTCAAGCGTGTTTGTGGCCATTTCATCCCTATCATTTTAAGTGAATGGACGGCAGACTTATGGCCTTGCACTTCCCTTACGTAAGACCAGAAGACTTTTGGATTTTCTTTCAATTGTTCCCCAAGTGTTATACTTTTGAAATCTGCAAATGCATTGCTAAGGGCTGTCTTTGCAGTGGATTATGAAATTTTATTTTTCAAATATTACATTACGCTCATCAGTGGGCATATGTTTACTAATTCTTTTCATTTTAGCATGACATATTCGCTGGCGTCAGGGATTTTCTCACTTCGGCATTGTACCACCTAGGTTCAGTGCTTACTTTTTTGAATTTACTAGGGATAAATCTGTTGATACCAGAGCGCATGATATTAATGAACGACTTCCATGAATCGTTGGTACATACCTTTATGGAAGACTTTTTGAAATCCGATAAGGAATCTCGTAAATAAATTTTAAAGTTAGCAAAGTCTGCTCTTTTAAAAATGTAAATCTTTCTTTTTTGCTTAAAATTTTTATCTAAAGATAGCGAGTTTTGCAGTTATAACTCTGTGGTCACTGATTCCATCAACCGTGTCAATCATTGACACATGTTGTGGGATATTGGTTGCCAGTAAATCAAGATTGTTAACCCCTCTATTAGGTGCTGTAGCTAATTGTGTCAGGGAGTTATTGGAGAAACATCTAATAGAGTCTCACAGATGTCCTTGTCCCTTCCTCCAGCTTTGAAACAGTGTGTTTTCCAGTCTATTGATGGTGCATTGAGATCTCCACCTATTATTATATTACGTTCGCTGTTACGGGTCGTTATAGAATTTATCTGCTTTCCCAGTTCTAATAATGACTCAACATCAGTGTTTGGGGGCCTATAGAATGCGCAGACAGATATTGATTTGGATTTAGGGCATGTTAATGAACACGAAACACATTCTAAGGGGTTGTCGGGAAATATTACTGCTTTGCTAATGATTGAGTTCTTGACTGCAATGAAAACACCACCACCTGCTCTGTTATGTCTATCTTTTCTATATATTTTAAAAGATTTTGGGAATATTTCTGAGTCAGGAATGTCATCCGTCAGCCAACATTCAGTTCCTATAATTACATCTGCATCAGTAGTATGAATAAGGTGATGGAACTCAGGTATCTTGTTTTTCAGACTTCGGCAATTAGCTACCGCAACGGAAATATTATTCTAGCATTGGTAGCTGCATGTTGGTATGAGTACTTAAAGCTAACCGTACTAACAGAATGTTTTTGCATGTTTTCTTTGCAATTTCTATCTTTTTTAAATAGTGTAGTTCTGACTACTATATTAATACTATTCCTTTTTTATGCATGATATGTAGTGCATGTTTGGTGAGCAATCACCCCCTGCCACACACCCTTGTGGTGGCTTGCAGGGTATTATGTAGATGTAGATAGATTATCACCTCGACTATTATTAAGGCTACAAGGGAGAGCTGTAGTCATGTCTGAAGTATTTTGAGGTTCCATACTGCTTTCATGAAAGTTAGTCGATAAAGCGACTGGCAACGAGAAGTTATTTACCCCACTCAAATAGAAGCGGGACTACTACGCTACACTGGGGAACTCCCGATATGACTTTGATTTTGTCCGACATGATACCATCAATGACAACCCTCTGCTCTAGCCCACTTAAGAATTCATTTACCCAACATACGATGTCCTTATTTATACCAAAACTCTCAAATTTCAAGATTAATTTATCATGAGGAACTTTATCGATTGCCTTTTTAAAATCTCAAAATATCGCATCAACTTCAGTACTGCTTTCGAAGTAGACTAAAATATCATGTAGCAATAAAGCTAATTGTGCCTCGCAAGATCTAAGTTTCCGGAACCTATATTGCTGTTTATGAGCAATCCCTGATTATCCAAATGCCCCATGATCGAACTGACTAAAATGTGCTCAAATATCTTACAAGAGATTGACGTGAGTGAAATGTGTCTGTAGTCACTAGGTTCTTCCCTATCTCCGCTTTTAAATATAGGTGTAATGTTAGCTACTTTCCAATCTTTGGGTACTGTGTGGTTCTTTAGTGTTTTATTAAATATTATTTCTAGATATGGGGCTATTTCAGAAGCTAATGTTTTGTATACTCTGGAGGGAATTTGATCGGGACCTGGTGATTTGTTTATACTAATGCTTTTTAACTGCTGCTCTATTCCGCGACATGAAATTTTTATTTCGGGCATTTGCTCACTGAAAGTGTTTGGCGGTGGTTCCAATGCGTTGGTTGACGATGAGTTGAATACGCTTTAGAAGAAGGTGTTTAAAGTATTGGCTTTTTCTACACTGCTGGTAACTCTAATTCCTTTATCGTTTTTTAGTGTGTGCACTGTGGACCAATTTCCCTGAAGCTCGCTCACATATGACCAAAACGCTTTAGGATTGCTATCTAAATATTCTCCTAACATGTAGATATGTAGATGTATCTATTTGCTTGACTGCATATTTCCCTGATATGCATTTTTTGATCCCTACATCCCTGATATTTTTATGCATGATATGTAGTAGATGTTTGATGAGAGTTGTCCCCCAACCACTCAGCTTTATGGTGGCTTAGAAGTAGTCCACAGAAGAAATCCGCGGTGTGTAAAACATTGGCTTCTGAAATAGCCCCCTATCTGAAAATAATATTCAAATGAACACTAAAAAACCACACATTAACCAAGGATTGGAAAGTATCTATCATTACACCTATTTTTAAAAGCGGTGATAGGGAGAACCTATTAACTACAGACCCATTTCACTCACGTTAATCTCTTGTAAGGTATTTGAGCACATTGTAGTCATTTCGTTCATGGGGCATTTGGATAGTCAGGGATTGCTCATAAGTAGCCAACATAACTTCCGGAAAGGTGGATCTTGCGACACACCATTAGCTTTATTCGTTCACTATATTGTAGTCTACGGCGTAAACAGTGTTGAAGTTGATTAGATAATTGTAGTATTTAAAAAGGCATTCGATAATTTTCTTTATGATAAATTAATCTTGAAGTTATAGACTTTTGGTATAAATAACAGCGTTGCATGTTGGGTGAAAGAATTTTTAAGTTGGCGAGAGTAGAGGGTTGTCATAGATGGTATCATGTCGAACACAATAAAAGTCACATTGGGAGTTTCACAGTGTAACGTAGTAGGTCCGTTTCTATTTCTTTTACACATAAACATTTTGGATACTGTAGTTAGTAGTAACCTTAGACTTTTTGCAGACGATGCGGTGGTGTACTGGGGTATATCAAATGAAGAAGACAGGAAATCGCTTAGAAAGGATTTAGATGCAATTCAAGAGTGGTGCGACAAATGGCAGTTAGAACTTAACCTTAAAAAGTATGTAGCTATTAATTTTTGGAGGAGGAATAATTTGTTAGAGCGATCCTATAAAATTAATAACTCGAAGATCGAGAGTGTTGAAACCAATATGTATTTACGTGTAACAATCACTAAAGATATATCGTGGGGAAGACACATCCGGGAAATAAGCATCTACATCTACATAATACGTAACCAGTCTATTAAATGAATTGAACGTAATATTAGCGTAACCAGTCTATTAAATGAATTGAAATGGGAATCATTGTCAGATCGCAGGTTGAAATTTAGACTTAATCTCTTACACAAATTCCAAGGCAATATTTTCAGTGATGAAGTTAAAAATATTTTACGAACCCCAACTTACTATGGCAGACTGGACCATAATCATAAAATTAGAGAAATTGATTGCCGAACTGACCGATTCAAAATGTCCTTTTTCCCTCGCACAATAGGAGATACGAATAACGGTAAATATGTCCTATCGGAGAGTAGCAATGAATAGCATTGGTAGCTGCATGTTGGTATGAGTACTTAAAGCTAACCCTACTAACAGAATGTTTTTGCATGTTTGCTTAGCAATTTGTATCTTTTTTTTAAATAGTGTTGTTCTGACTGCTATATTAATACTATTCCTTTTTAATGCATGATATGTAGTGCATGTTTGGTGAGAAATCACCCCCTGCCACACACCCTCGTGGTGACTTGCAGGGTATTATGTAGATTATGTAGATGAATCTAGTTGCATGAGACACTTGAGTTGCTTGTTTGCATGTTAGTAGTGCATGCTTGGTGATCTTCACCCCCTGCCACACACCCTCGTGGTGGCTTGCAGGGTATCTTGTAGATGTAACCCAACTAACATCACGTTTTAAAATTCTTAGTTTGCTACTTTTATTTTTTTAAATTTCCAGTTTAGACTAATATATTAATACTAATCCTTTTAAATGCATGATAAGTAGTGCATGTTTGGTGAGAATTCACCCCCTCTCACACACCTTTGTGGTGGCTTGCAGGGTATTACGTAGATTTTGATGTAGATGTACATTTACCCAACATACATCTATCATCTACTCATGGGCAAGCACCCGCGATGGTGTGTGAAGGGGGAGAAGATCACCATACGTGCACCTGCATGCCATGCAATTCGCGAGTCACGTTTGTTTTAAAGTACCTATGATTCACCCACTTTATGACCCGTTGGGTACATCTACATAATACCCTGCAAGCCACCACAAGGGTGTGTGGCAGGGGGTGATTGCTCACCAAACATGCACTACATATCATGCATAAAAAAGGAATAGTATTAATATAGTAGTCAGAACTACACTATTTAAAAAAGATTGCAAAGCAAACATGCAAAAACATTCTGTTAGTAGGGTTAGCTTTAAGTACTCATACCAACATGCAGCTACCAATGCTATTCATTGCTACTCTCCGATAGGACATATTTACCGTTATTCGTATCTCTTATTGTGCGAGGGAAAAAGGACATTTTGAATCGGTCAGTTCGGCAATCAATTTCTCTAACTTTATGATTATGGTCCAGTCTGCCATAGTAAGTTGGGGTTCGTAAAATATTTTTAACATCATCACTGAAAATATTGCCTTGGAATTTGTGGAAGAGATTAAGTCTAAATTTCAACCTGCGATCTGACAATGATTCCCATTTCAATTCATTTAATAGACTGGTTACGCTAATATAATTATCGTATCGTCCCTTTACAAATCTTGCCGATCTTCTCTGCACACGTTCAAGTTCATTACTTAGACCGATTTCGTAGGGATCCCATACACTGGCAGCATATTCCAAATGAGGTCTAACAAGGGAAAAGTAGCTGATTTCTCGTACATGATCGTCACATTTACCCAATACTCTTTTAATGAAACCCAGTTTGCGATTCGCTTGACCCATTATTTCACGAATGTGTTTACCCCAGGAAAGATCATTTGTCAGTCTTATTCCAAGATATTTAATGGATTCCACGTTTGTTAATTCATTATTACTTATTTTGTAAGTGCTAGGGGGAGAGCTATTCTTTTTCCAAAAATTCATTACAAGACATTTCTTAAAGTTTAATTCTAACTGCCATGTATCACACCAAGTTTCAATTGCTTGTCATGTGGGTAATGTGCGGCATCACGTTCTCTTGAACGCTGTTACGCATCCTACCTAGCCAGTGATGCCTTCTCTATCGTAGTCGCCGTAGGGCTGCTCTCTCCTTATTCATGAACGCCTAGGCGCAACTCGACACCCAGCTCCACTTTGCCACTGCCGCCTGTGCCCTGGCCTCAGCCGTGAGCACTTCTCCCTCTTCTCCTGGTACCCTTCTCTCTCTCATATTGCCTATTCCTCTTTCCTTTCCCCTCTCCGCGACACTCCCTCCTTCCATCGTGCCTTTCTTCTCTTCACGCGCGTCGGATTCCGGGCATTCTTGAGCCTCTCCAACCCCCTCTACTGGCCCACTGCGGTCCTTACCCTCTTCCTCGTGCCCATCCCGTTCCCTCCTTGCCTTTCCAGTTGGACTGCCCTCTCCACTACTACCGGCTCCGTCCTCTCCCCTCATCGAGCCGGGGATTTCTTTCCCGCCATCTCCTTGGAGGTCTGAGAGCCTGCTCCACGTCCATTGCTTCTCCCCTCCTCAACTATGCCTCGCTTCTCCATGGTAGTTTAGTCCTTTTGTTGTCGCTCGCTCTCCGCGGCCCCCTATCTCTCGCTCTCTCTCTCCCTCTCTTTCTCTTTACGTGCTTCTCTCTGTCGTCCCCTCCTTCGTCAATATTACGGTGTCCACATTCTTGCGTAGTTGCCTTGGAAGTGTTTCGCGGGGATGGGTGGATGTTTTTCGAGACGATGAGGGTCTCTCACCTCCTTCCCCTCCCACTCGTGAACTCAGTGCGTAAATGTATCGGGGTGGGGTTGGGGAATATTAGAGAGGGGCACGCTTCCGCCTATCATCTCTCCTCACCCCACCACGGGACTCTTCATTCGCGTTCTCTTGGGGTAATTTAAATGACACTTACGGGGTGAATTTGTTATCGGACCGTCGCAGAAGAGTAGAGGGTCATACGAAATAAAGGTTATTGTGGTCTAGGGTTCGCGGCATCTCATAGTGAGGAATTGAGCCGTCGTGAGTTGTCGAGGCAACCTGTGCCTGGACGTCGTTGAATTTGGCAATTACCTTTCGACTAATAGTTATATCATCATTTTAATAATTATTAGTGTAATCTCTCGTAGTTTTGTATTGACAGGTAACTAATTGGAAGGTAACGTATAGATATGGATGGACACGTTGTAATATACCTTTCTACATCTACTCGACACCCTGCAAGCCACCGCGAGGGTGTGTGGCAGGGGGTTAAGATCACCAAGCATGCACTCCTAACATGCAAACAAGCAACTATAGGGTCTCAACTTACCTTTGAATCTATCTCTACAGGAAACTCTGCAAGCCTCAGAAAGGTTTGTGGCAGGGGGGGAATTCTCACCATACATACACTACACATCATGCATAAAAAAGGATTAGTATTTATATACTGTTCTAAACTTCACTATTTAAAAAAGATAAAAATAGCAAAGCAAACATGCAAAAACATGCTGCTAGGTGGGTTAGCTTCAATTCCTTATACCAACATGCAGCTACCAATGTTCATCTACATCTACATAATACCCTGCAAGCCACCATAAAGGCGTGTGGCAGGGGGTGAACTCTCACCAAACCAACTCTCACTCATGTTATGCATTGCTACACTCGTAATGGATATATTTACCGCTATTCATTTTCCTAATTCTACGAGGAAAAAAGGACAATTTGAATCTATCTACATCTACATAATACCCTGCAAGCCACCATAAAGGTGTGTGGCAGGGGGTGAACTCTCACCAAACATGCACTACATATCATGCATAAAAAAGAGGATCAGTACTTCTTTAGGTACTGTTCAAAACTACGCTATTTGAACAGTACCTATAAAAGTAACCAGTACCTTTATACGCTTGGGAAATGGCCACAAACACTTTTGACGAAGTTAACTTGCTTAATTCCGTCTTCCGAACCCTTTTTAACCCACCTTCAGGCGATCCAACTGTCGTGCTACTTGACCTCTTTCAGAGGCTGATGCCACCAATAGAAATATCCTGTAATGGTATTGAAAAGTTACTCAAAGATATAAGCCCCAACAAATCTCCTGGCCCAGATCAAATTCCCTCCCGCGTGTATAGAGATTTAGCTTCCGAAATTTCTCCCTACCTTCAAATAGTATTTAATAAATCCCTCACTGAACACGTCGTACCGATGGACTGGAAAGTAGCCGATGTAACACCCATTTTTAAAAGTGGTGATAGGGAGCAGCCATCTAACTACAGGCCAATATCTCTCACATCCATTTCATGCAAGGTCCTAGAACATATAATTGTCAGTTCAGTCATGGGGCACCTAGATAGCCAGAATTTGTTGTCCAACTTTCAGCATGGCTTCCGGAAGAGCAGATAATGTGAAACTCAACTTGCTCTCTTTTCCCACGATATTTTAGTTTCTGGCGAAAATAATATTCCAGTGGATGCTGTTTTTCTAGATTTCAAAAAAGCTTTTGACAAGGTGTCTCATAGCAAACTAATATTGAAATTAAAATCTTATGGGCTAGACAGTAAAATTATATCATGGATAAGTGATTTTCTACATGATCATGTTGTTTTGGACGGTGTTACATCACCGAAAATTGAAGTCACTTCGGGTGTCCCACAAGGTAGTGTGATAGGTCCACTCCTGTTCCTTCTGTACATTAATGATATCAGTAGGTGGTAAAAAGTAAGCTTCGTCTATTTGCCGATGACGCAGTAGTGTACAGGGAAATTCTAAGCCCAAACGATAAGCAATATTTAAACGATGACCTACAAGCAATCGAAAATTGGTGTGATACATGGCAGTTAGAATTAAATTTAAAAAAATGTGTAGTAATGAATTTTTGGAAAAAGAATAGTTTTCCTCCTAGTACATACGAAATAAGTAATAATGAAATAACGAACGTGGAATCTATTAAATATCTTGGAATAAGACTGACACATGATCTTTCCTGGGGTAAACATGTACGTGAAATAATGGGTCAAGCTAATCGTAAACTGGGTTTCATCAAAAGAGTATTGGGTAAATGTGACGATCATGTACGAGAAATCAGCTACTTTTCCCTTGTAAGACCTCATTTGGAATATGCTACCAGTGTATGGGATCCCTACGAAATCGGTCTAAGTAATGAACTTGAACGTGTGCAGCGAAGATCGGCAAGATTTGTAAAGGGACGATACGAAAATTATGTTAGCTTAACCAGTCTATTAAATGAATTGAAATGGGAATCATTGTCAGATCGCAGTTTGAAATTTAGACTTAATCTCTTAAACATATTCCAAGGCAATATTTTCAGTGATGAAGTTAAAAATATTTTACGAACCCCAAC
Source organism: Platycnemis pennipes (assembly GCA_933228895.1). Classification (NCBI taxonomy): domain Eukaryota; kingdom Metazoa; phylum Arthropoda; class Insecta; order Odonata; family Platycnemididae; genus Platycnemis; species Platycnemis pennipes. The sequence continues at coordinate 96,829,528 of OW121852.1, forward strand.
TTACTATGGCAGACTGGACCATATTCATAAAATTAGAGAAATTGATTGCCGAACTGATACATTCAAAATGTCCTTTTTCCCTCGAACAATTAGAGATACGAATAACGGTAAATATGTCCTATCAGAGAGTAGCAATGAATAGCATTGGTAGCTGCATGTTGGTATGAGTACTTAAAGCTAACCCTACTAACAGAATGTTTTTGCATGTTTGCTTAGCAATTTGTATCTTTTTTTTAAATAGTGTTGTTCCGACTACTATATTAATACTATTCCTTTTTAATGCATGATATGTAGTTCATGTTTGGTGAGAAATCACCCCCTGCCACACACCCTTGTGGTGGCTTGCAGGGTATTATGTAGATGTAGATAGATGTAGATGTATTTAAAAAAAGATAAAAATAGCACAACATACATGCAAAAACATGCCGTTAGTTGGGTTAGCTATAAGTCCTTATACCAACATGCAGCTACCAATGTTATCGATTGCTACACCCGTACTGGATATATTTACCGTTATTCATATCCCTAATAGTACGAGGAAAAAAGTACATTTTGAATCTGTCAGTTTGGCAATCTATTTCTCTAATTTTATGATTATGGTCCAGTCTACCATAGTAAGTTGGGCTCCGCAAAATATTTTTAACATCATCACTGAAAATATGGTCTTGGAATTTGTTTAAGAGATTGTCTTAATTTTTACCTGCGATCTGACAAGGATTCCCAATTTAATTCATTTAATAGACTGGTTACGCTAATAAGGTTATCATACCGTCCCTTTACAAATCTTGCCGATCTGGATCTGACCTTGAATCTGTCAGTTCGGCAATCAATTTCTCTGATTTTGTAATTATGGTCTAGTCTACCATAGTAAGTTGGGGTTCGCAAATCATTTTTCACGTGATCACTGCAAATATATCTTGGAATTTATTTAAGAGATGAAGTATAAATTTCAACCTGCGATCTGACAATGATTCCCATTTTATTAATTTAATACTATAAACAAATGAAGTATACTACATCTACACGATACCCTGAAAGCCACCACGAGGGTGTGTGGCAGGGGGTGAAGATCACCAAGCATGCACTACTAACATGCAAACTAGCAACTATATTGTCTCATGCAACTTGAAAAAAGGAACTACCATGAATGAATCGAGTGGGCAACTGCGTCAAACATATCATAGGATCTTTATTACTAATTCTTTATTATGCGTGATATGTAATGCATGTTTGGTGTGACTTAACTCCCTGCCTTACTCCTTTATTGTGGCTTGCAGGGTATCATGTAGATGTAGAAATATGATATTTCTCTTTGGAGATTTTATCATCCGTAGAGGATGAGGGTTCTTAGTTCAGTGGCAATGACCTGCGCATTGAAGGATGTTAACCTTAGTTATTTTGGAGCAATGCATTTGGTGTGGCCTTGCCCACTGTCATAAGTTGAATAGTATGTACATTTTTGTCAGTAATTTCAGTCAAAAATGGTTATGCTTAAATATGTATCAGAGTAATACCTTCCGAAAGATAGCCAACTTTTAGAGTACAAATGCTTGGCAATGATTGATTTTCCTTGGTCATCAACACAAGCCTGATGAGGAATGGTCGTTATTGAGGTAGGTAAGACAAAATTCTTGCAAGCCTCGTCCCTTTCGGTGAAACCTGTTGTGAGGAAAACCTGTATTACGCTAATAGATACTGGGTCCCGTAAATCATACTGTCCGATACCGGCTGAAAGGTAATTGAAATACTTCCTTCGATATATATGGCGATGACGTGGAGCGCCTCTTATTTGACTAATGATTGAGCCTCTTGCGGTCCTGTTATCGCAAGTTTCCTGTATTGTTGGAGCTTCTTCACGTGTGCCGCTTTATTGCTTGTATGTCCGCGCCTTTAAATTGCGAGAAGACTCAGACGTCTCCGCCTCCGTCATTTTACAAGTCAGGGGGGCTAAATGTGGTCTTTGCGGCTCCTTAAATGGGTTTCTTTCCTACTTATAGTTTTAGTAGATTACTGGAGTAATAATTATGTTCTGTTCGTTCGTAGATCTTCGTTTTCACTATACGATACTTATATTAGCGTAACCAGTCTATTAAATGAATTAAAATGGGAATCATTGTCAGATCGCAGGTTGAAATTTAGACTTAAGTTCTCTTAAATAAATTCCAAGATAATATTTTCAGTGATGACGTTAAAAATATTTTGCGAACCCCAACTTACTATGGGAGACTGGACCATAATCATAAAATTAGAGAAATTGATTGCGGAACTGATACATTCAAAATGTCCTTTTTCCCTCGAACAATTAGAGATACGAATAACGGTAAATATCTCCTATCAGAGAGTAGCAATGAATAGCATTGGTAGCTGCATGTTGTAAACAATTGACCGCGCACTTGGTGGTTTGGCGTGCCTATTTGCTATATCCACATCTCATGTTCCTGATAGAGAGAAGACATCTACATCAAATAATATCCTGCAAGCCACCATAAAGGTGTGTGGCAGGGGTGAATTCTCAACCAAACATGCACTACATAAGATGCATAAAAAAGGATTAGTATTTATATGCTGTTCTTAAACTTCACTATTTAAAAAAAGATAAAAATAGCTAAGCAAACATGCAAAAACATGCTGTTAGTTGGGTTAGTTAGTTCAGCTTAGTTTGAAATTTAGACTTTAACTTCTGGGAAAATTTAAGGAGGGACATTACATTAAGGACGTTAATCATATTTTGCTGGCTCCGACTAGTTATGGTAGGCTCGATAATTCTAATATAATTAAGGAGATAGATTGCAGGACGGACAGTTTAAAATGTCATTTTTTTCCACGTAAGATTCGTGATCAGAACGTTAGACATTGCGTAACTCCGTAATAATTATAGAGGTAATATTCAGAGTCGATAGTATTTTTTTTTCAGTTCCTGCATGTTCAAATCAAGGTGTGACTCACATGCATTGCTTTTTTTTTGCATGCATGTGTATCTTTTAAATTGGTGTCGGGTTTCAAGTTTTGCATGGTATCTACATCTACATCTACATCTACACGATACCCTGCAAGCCACCGCGAGGGTGTGTGGCAGGGGGTGAAGGTCACCAAGCATTCACTACTAGCATGCAAGCAAGCAACTAAAGGGTCTCATGCAACTAGATTGTTAGTATCTATAGTATTTGAGGGGTTAATACATGCATCATGCACTACAGAATACTCTAAAATATTTCCCCTACCTATCCCTTTCCTTTGCTGCCTATTCTGTTCTCTTATAGTACGGGGGAAAAATGCCATTTTGAATCTATCTGTACGACAATCTATCTCTCTAATCTTATTTATCTGGTCGAATCTAGCATAATACGCTGGTGTTTTCAATATGTGCCTAACATCTTCAGTAAAGCTATCCGATTGAAATTTCTGCAATAGATTAAATCTGAACTTTAATCTACGCTCTGATAATGATTCCCACCCTAATTCTTGTATTAATTCTGATACACTACTCAACCTATCGTAACACCTTTTGACGAACCTAGCTGCTCTACGCTGCACACTGTCTAGTTCTCTCATCAAACCTAATTCATTAGGATCCCATACACTGGCTGCATACTCAAGGTGGGGCCTAACTAGTGAAAAGTAGCATCGCTCTTTTGTCTTCTCATCACATTTCCCAAGTACTCTTTTTATAAATCCTAGCTTTCTCTTCGCTCGGCCGCATATTTCCCTTATGTGTCTTCCCCACGATAAATCTTTAGTGATTGTTACACCTAAATATCTTACGGTTTCAACGTTTTCGATCTTCGTGTTATTAATTCTATAGGATCGCTCTATCGAATTATTCCTCCTCCAAAAATTGATAGCTACACACTTTTTAAGGTTGAGTTCTAACTGCCATTTGTCGCACCACTCTTCAATTGCATCTAAATCCTTGCTAAGTGATTTCATGTCCTCTTCGTTTGATATACCCCTGTACACCACCGCATCGTCTGCAAAAAGTCTAAGGTTACTACTAACTACGGTACCCAAATCGTTTATGTATAAAAGAAATAGAAGCGGACCTACTACGCTACCCTGGGGAACTCCCGACGTGACTTCGATTGTGTCCGACATGATACCATCTATGACAACCCTCTGCTCTCGCCCACTTAAGAATTCTTTTACCCAACATACAACGTCTTTATTTATACCAAAACTCTCTAACTTCAAGATTAATTTGTCATGAGGAACTTTATCGAAAGCCTTTTTAAAATCTAAAAATATCGCATCAACTTCAGTACTGCTTTCGCCGTGGACTAAAATATCGTGTACGAATAAAGCTAATTGTGTCTCGCAAGATCTACCTTTCCGGAACCCATGCTGGCTGTTTATGAGTAATCCCTGACTATCCAAATGCCCCATGATAGAACTGACTACTATGTGCTCAAATATCTTACAAGAGATTGACGTGAGTGAAATGGGTCTGTAGTTACTAGGTTCTTCCCTATCACCGCTTTTAAATATAGGTGTAATGTTAGCTACTTTCCAATCCTTGGGTACTGTGTGGTTCTTTAGTGTTTTATTGAATATTATTTCTAGATAGGGGGCTATTTCAGAAGCTAATGTTTTATAAACTCTGGAAGGAATTTGATCGGGACCTGGTGCTTTGTTTTTACTTATGCTTTTTAACTGCTGCTCTATTCCGCGACATGAAATTTTTATTTCGGGCATTTGCTCACTGAAAGTGTTCGGCGGTGGTTCCACTGCGTTTTGTGACGATGAGTTGAATACACTTTGGAAGAAGGTGTTTAAAGTGTTGGCTTTTTCTACACTGCTGGTGACTCTGATTCCTTTATCATTTTTAAGTGTGTGCACTGTGGACTTATTTCCCTGAAGCTCTCTCACATATGACCAAAACGCTTTAGGATTGCTATCTAAATATTCTCCTAACATCTTGCTCTTGAAATGTGATAACGCTTGCCGACATGATTTCCTTGCTAATGCTCTCGATTTTTTATAGTTTTGAACTAGCTCATTTTTTTCCTCTACCGATAGACCCCGTCTGGCATTTTTCATCTTAGCGTGGCATACCCTTTGTCGCTTTAGTGATTTCCTAACCTCCGCGTTATACCACCTTGGCTCTGTATTATCACTAATATATTTACTTGGTATGTATTTATGAACTGCGTTACGGGTGACCTCAAGAAATTCTCTCCACGAATCCTCTGTATTTAATCCTTTGCTTTGTTCGCTGAATACATTAAACGCTTCCCTTAATTCCTCTTTCATACCGTCGTAATTTGCCTTGCCAAATAAGTACACCCTCCTCCTTGGTTTATAATGTCTTTCAACGCCTACAATAAATTTCGCATGCACTATTTTATGGTCACTAATTCCTGTGTCTGTAACTGTATTTAGAACTCTCTCGGGTATATTTGTTGCTAATAAGTCTAGAATGTTGTTACCCCTGGTCGGCTCTGTTACTAGCTGTTGTAGAGAATGTGTCGTAAAGGTGTTCAACAGTGATTCGCAATGTTCCTTATCCTTACCTCCTGCAATGAAACTACACGTATTCCAGTCTATCGAGGGGAGATTGAAATCTCCGCCTACTATTATTCCTCTATCATTCTTCCCAGAAAGTAATGTGCGTATCTCTGACTGTAGCTCTATTATAGAATTGACGTCTGCGTCCGGTGGCCTGTAATATGCACCTACATATATCTTTTTTGCGTTACTACTTTTACTTTTAACGGAACACCAAATACTTTCTACATTTCGCTCTGAAATAAGTTCTCTTCTACTGACATACGGGTCCTTCACAGCTATGAAAACTCCTCCTCCGTTTCTGCTTACTCTATCCTTTCTGTATACTGTAAAACACTTCGGAAATACTTCATGATCTGATATGTCCTTCGAAAGCCAGCTTTCTGTACCTACGATTATATCTGCATTAGTACTCTTAATGAGGTGGTGAAATTCTGCTACATTATTTCTTATACTACGACAATTCACTACTATCACTGAAATTTTTTCTTCCAATCTGTTTCTCTCTTGGTGCTCCTTTCCAACTAAAATTTTCCTCGATAATTTTTTGACGGACAAACTATTTGGTCTACCTCTTACCTTTGATGAATTATCATGTTCGTTCTCTCCATGTGTTTTTCTCTGACCTTCTAAAACTACTCTGCATGTTCTGTCAAATTCTTGCACGATTTTTCCCCCGCGGATTGACCTGCACTCTGGGCTACCACCTGAGCTAAACCCTACGTGTATGCTCCAGTATCCTACTCGCTACCTTAGACGATGCCTCGTCCGTGTAGTGGACACCCGAGCGATTCAGGGGCACCCGACACGTTTCCAGCTCCGGCCCGAGGTCCAAAAACTCAGCTCCCTCGCTCCCACAGACTTCACGGAGTCTCCGGTTTATGCCTAAAACTCGGCTCCAAACCATCGACCCCCGATCCGTCCTAGGTACCAAGCTACATATAGTCAGCCTCATATCGATACCCAGACCTCCACGAACACGGTGGAACTCGGTGCATAGATCCCTTACGGAATCCATTACATCCTCGGACCCCCGTTTCGCGGCGTCGTTAGTGCCGACATGGGCGACTACGTGCAGCTTGGAGCAGTTAGTGGCACTGACCGTTGCTTTCAACGCCTTCGTCACCTGGGGCACCGTACCTCCTGGTATACACCAGGAACGTACCCGTTCTTCGTCACCTTTCCCTCGGGATTCACCACCTCCTTCCCGACGGGCCCTGGCACGCATCGAGTCCGCTACTCGGCGGACATTGGAGCTACCTATCACTAATACTCCCTCCCTTCCCTCCCGACTCCCAGTCGGCGAAGTCTCCGGAGGCGGAGCGTTCGATGCGCCGACCTCCGCCAGCCCATCGAACCTATTACTAACGGGGAAAGGCTCAGCCTCTGCCTCTGCATTTCCCCGTTTGTGTAGTGTGACCCCACGACTCCTCCTTTTCTTTTTCTGGGGGAATTTCTTTTTTTCCCCTATTTACTTTTATGGTGTGGTGTTTGTATTGTGTTGTTCATTTTTTTTGTTGTGTCATTGTTCCTGGTATGGATGCACCCCCTGCCACACACCCTCGAGGTGGCATGCAGGGTATGTCGCAGATACAGATAGCAGGGTGTCTACCAGTCGGGAAAAGTCGGGAATCCGGGAAAAAGTCGGGAATTTATTAACATCCGGAAAAAATCTGGAAAAGGTCGGGAATTCGCTGAAAAATATTAAAAAATCGGGGAAAATGGTTGCTTGCAAATCGTCAGGATAAAAATTGTATCGGCAGACATAGCATTACGAAATGAGATATTGTTTCCCTTTTTCTTTAATCGAGAGGTGTTATTTTAAACCTCTCTGGTCAGTATTTGTGAGATCGTGACTTTCGTCGTTTGATAGCACTAGACATGGGCACCGTTTCCTGCATGCCGCTGCGTGACAAATCGGCTCGGTCGGTTGCAGGTTGAAGATCGCATACTTCCCTCCTGCCTATGATTGCTATTTCGAAAGAATGACCTTGACCGTGGTTATTACAACACTCCCAAAGATTCAGGCGATCCATAGATCGTATTCTAGTACGATTTTGACATTTTGTGTTTTGCCATGCCTCTGAGGGTGTAACTCGATTAAATTCCACTAGAAATATTATATTTAAACCATCGCGTCCTAAGTTTCTATGCTGCGCATCATCATAATCGGGTGGGATTAGTTAACTTTACTGTGGAATTGGACTTTTTTCTCTCTGATCCATTCAGTAAAGTTTACCGTTTGCCATTTTGTTATTAGCATTTCCCATTGAATTGTGTTGCTTCTATACGCAAGCATAACGTCTTCGTGAAAGAACAGAGATCAGCCCCTGGAAAGTAAAAACATTATATTACGTTTTGGTGTTTTCCCGGCGGATTAGCTGAGTGAAAGTTTATTTAGCGGGTCTTCCACCGGGTCAAAGGCTCCATCTCTGCCGACGCTTCCGAAAATGACTGAAGATGTCCCTGGCTCACAGCCCTGAAGATGGAAAACGAGTCGTTTTCCGAAACGTAGGCAGAGATGGAGCCTTTGACCCGGTGGAAGACCCGAGAAACTTTCACTCATTATATTACGTTGTCGCCGACGACGCCATACGTGCCGCCGCCGACGAATATGTCGTTGGCTCCTGGATGATATACTGGGGAACTCGCCATTTGCCAGCTAGTGCGGTGGAATGTCTTTGTTATTCATCTGATGGCGAGCTCGCTAGCTCGAAAACCGCCGGAAAGTCTGGTTCATCTATCGGCATGTGCGAGTTTGCAACAAAATTGTTCGTTTTTACTGGAAAACTCTGCATTCGCCAGGACGAGTTAAGTTGGTTCGTCAGTCTTCGAGTTGGTGTGTGCACAAGAGGTGCCTTTGGTTGGACTGACGACGGACATCATTTCATTCAAAGGCTCCTTTCACACGGGATGGCGCGAACCCGACCGCCGTGTACGGCGCACAGTGGTGCAGGATCCCTAATACTTGGTATTTATGAGTCTAGAGAAACTTTCTATATAGGGTTTTTGTGCATATACGTTAGATGCACCGATTAACGAATTCAAAACTATCTTAAGTAAGGACCTAATGCTGTCGCTACTTCTCTTGTAGATAAGATAAGAAAATGTTGCACTGCTAACAAGTGCATCATTTGAAAGGAGCAGGCACAGCTTCACCTTCAATTCTCTCTAATATAATGTGTGTTGCCCCGATTTTTATTCTGAAAAATGAGTTTTGTAATTGATGGTGAGTGCCATCTAACAGTTTATTAATATATTGCAAATATAATTTGCAAAATTAATTTTTTTACATAATTTCTTGTTCAAAAATAAAGAAAATTGTTTTGAAAGTTCACTTTTATATTTATGAAAATAATTAATTTGTGGAAATATTAACATCGAATTCGTGTTCTGAGATCACGAAAACCTTTGTGCTATAATTTTTAATGAAAGGAGAATTTTGAGTTTGTGTAAATCCAAGTAATAAAAATATTGCAAATACTTTTGTGAAAAAAGTAATTAGCGAAAATATGAACATCAAATTAGCATTCAGCGACTAAGAAAACGTATATTTGTTCACATCAATCGTGATGTTTTTAAAAATAAGAGTTAATTTAAGTAAAAATTGCAAACATTTTTGTGAAAACATTAGTTTACAAAAGTTTTGAATCTAAATTCTTATTCTGCGACCTTGAAAAACTATATAGACCAAATTTCATATAAATTGAGCATTTTTTAATCCAAAATACTAATTATTAGGGATCCTGCACCGCTGTTCGGCCCGTGTATTCCTAAAAAACAGCCGTGAATGTCACGGTACAGTCCATTTCGAGTATACAGCGTTTTAACTTCTAGTCGGAGTTAAATCATGAATGAAGTCGATAAGGTGCTGTGCTTGAACTTTTAATAATGTGTATGTAATAAGATGGCCTTTCCAAATGAAAAATTAGACAGGACTGGGCATTGAACTATTGACAGTCCCAAGGACACATTAAGAAGTTAGCCTTTTTGGTCTGGAATTTTAAAATTTTTTTCTTGAAAAGTCTTGAATTTCTTTTTCATATATTAGTAGACACCATGAGATAGATATAAATTTTAAAGTAAGCAAAGTCTGCTCTTTTAAAAATGTAAAAAAAAATTTTGTTTAAAATTTTTATCTAAAGATAGTAAGAATTTTACAGTTATAACTCTGTGGTCATCAACCGTTCAATCATTGTCACTTGTTGTGGGATGTTGCTTGCCAGTAAATCAAGAATGTTAACCCGAGGATTAGGTGCTGTAGCTAATTTTTGTAGGGAGTTAATGGAGAACACATATAATAGTCTCACAGATGTCCTTGACCCTTCCTCCAGCTTTGAAGCAGTATGTTCTCCCGTCTGTTGATGGTAAATTGAAATCTCCACCTATTTTTATAGTACGTTCGCTGTTACGGGACGTTATAGAATTTGTCTGCTTTCCCAGTACTAAAAGTGAATCAACATCAGTGTTTGGGGGCCTATAGAATGTGCAGACAGATATTGATTTGGATTTAGGGCATGTTAATGAACACCAAACTATTTCCAAGGGTTTGCCGGTAAATATCACTGCTATTGATTGCGTTCTATACCTTCTTCTCCGGACAGGTAGGCGAGCGGAAGCAGTGCATCCCTTGTTTTCCCTCCCGATAGTGCCCACCCATACTTCTCGTTGCCTCTCCCTTAGCTCCTTTCCGATCACTTAGCGTCCCTGCCCTTCCAAACCTCCCTTCAACGGTCACAACTCTCCTCTCCTACTAGTCGTCCATTCCGTCTTCCCACCCCACCTCCTTTCGACCATTTTGGGTTTGTCCCTGCATTCCTTTCTCCCTTGCCATTGAATCCTCCCGTCGGCCAGTTCTCCCCGTTTCGTCCCTCCCCTGCCGTCTTCGGTCTGGGATTTACTAAATACTGTTTCAAGGTAGGGAGACATTTCGTTAGCTAACTCACTATATACGTGGGAGGGAATTTGATCAGAGCCAGGAGATTTATTGAGACTTCTACATCTACACGATACCCTGCAAGCCAACGCGATGGTGTGTGGCAGGGGGTGAAGATCACTAAGCATGCACTACTAACATGAACACTAGCAACTATATTGTCTCAATCAACTTGATTGTTAGTATGTATAGTATTTAAGGGGTTAATACATGGACTTATATCTTAAAGTAACTTTGCAATATCATTGCAGGAAATTACAATTGTTTGCGTCAGCCGCTGAAAGAGGTCAGGTAACGCGATAGTTGAATCTCCGGAAGGTGGGTGAAAAACGGTTTGGAAGAAGGAATTCTACATTACATCTACACGATACCCTGCGAGCCACCGCGAGGGTGTGTGGCAGGGGGTGAAGATCACCAAGCATGCACTACTAACATGCAAACTAGCAACTATATTGTCTCATGCAACTTGATTGTTAGTATCTATAGTATTTAAGGGGTAAGACATGCACCATGCACTACAAAATACTCTAAAATATTTCCTCTACCTATCCCTTTCCTATGCTGCCTATTCTGTTCTCTTATAGTACGGGGGAAAAATGCCATTTTGAATCTATCGATACGACAATCTATCCGTGTAATCTTATTTATCTGGTCGAATCTAGGATAATACGCTGGTGTTTTTAATATGTGCCTGACATCTTCAGTAAAGCTATCCGATTGAAATTTCTCTAATAGATTTAATCTGTACTTTAACCTACGCTCTGATAATGATTCCCACCCTAATTCTTGTATTAATTCTGATACACTACTCAACCTATCGTAACAGCTTTGACGAACCTAGCTGCTCTACGCTGCACACTGTCTAGATCTCTAATCAAACCTAATTCATTAGGATCCCATACACTGGCTGCATACTCAAGGTGGGGCCTAACTAGTGAAAAGTAGCATCGCTCTTTTGTCTTCTCATCACATTTCCCAAGTATTCTTTTTATAATTCCTAACTTTCTCTTCGCTCGGCCGCATATTTCCCGGATGTGTCTACCCCACGATAAATCTTTAGTGATTGTTACACCTAAATATCTTACGGTTTCAACGTTTTCGATCTTCGTGTTATTAATTCTATAGGATCGCGCTATCGAATTATTCCTCCTCCAAAAATTGATAGCTACACACTTTTTAAGGTTAAGTTCTAACTGCCATTTGTCGCACCACTCTTGAATTGCATCTAAATCCTTGCTAAGCGATTTCCTGTATTCTTCATTTGATATACCCCTGTACACCACCGCATCGTTTGCAAAAAGTCTAAGGTTACTACTAACTACAGTATCCAAAATGTTTATGTGTAAAAGATATAGAAAAGGACCTAGACAGTATGCAGCGAGGAGCAGCTAGGTTCGTTAAAAGGTGTTACGATAGGTTGAGTAGCGTTTCACAATTAATCGTGTGATGCGAATTGGACGCGTTGAATATTCGCCTGCTGTCTTCTCTGGTGTCCCTCCCTGAGCTACCAGTACGAGTGTAGCAATGGGTAACATTGGTAGCTGCATGTTGCTATAAGGACTTATAGCTAACCCAACTAACGGCATGTTTTTGCATGTATGTTTTGCTATTTTCATCTTTTTTTAAATAGCGTAGTTTTGAACAGTACCTATAAAAGTTCTGATCCTTTTTTATGCATGATATGTAGTGCATGTTTAGTGAGAGGTCACTCCCTGCCACACACCTTTATGGTGGCTTGCAGGGTATTATGTAGATGTACCTCAAAATGCAAACCAGTTTTGGGGTGGCGGCCCTGTGATTCAGGGATCGCTAGGCTCAATGGTAGTATCTTTTAGGCACTCAAAATATATATGTAAAATCTACGATGATTACCCTATGTTTACCCTTGGTGGCTTCATCTATTATCGTCCCTAATTATACGCGGAAAAATCAATGCGTGGATTGTATATTTATAAATGTAGGTGCATATTCCAGGCCACTGGATGCAGACATCAATTCTAGATTGGAACTAGAGTCAGAGATAGGTACATACATTACCTTCACAGAACAATAATCGAGGAAAAATAGTAGGCGGAGACTTCAATCTCCCTTCGATAGACTGGAATATGTGTAGTTTTATAACCGGAGGTAAGGATATGCTACTCTGCGAATCACTGTTGAACACCTTTATGGCACATACTTTAGAACAGCTAGTAACAGTTCTAGTAACTACAGACCCATTTCACTCAGGTCAATCTCTTGTAAGCTATTTGAGCACATTGTGGTCAGTTCGATCGTGGGGCATTTGGATGGTCTGGGATTACTCATAAACAGCCAGCATGGGTTCCGGAAAGGTAGATCTTGCGAGACACAATTAGCTTTATTCGTACACGATATCTTAGTCCACGGCGAAAGCAGTACTGAAGTTGATGCGATATTTTTAGATTTTAAAAAGGCTTTCGATAAAGTTCCTCATGACAAATTAATCTTGAAGTTAGAGAGTTTTGGTATAAATAAAGACGTTGTATGTTGGGTAAAAGAATTCTTAAGTGGGTGAGAGCAGAGGGTTGTCATAGATGGTATCATGTCGGACACAATCGAAGTCACATCGGGAGTTCCCCAGGGTAGCGTAGTAGGTCCGCTTCTATTTCTTTTATACATAAACGATTTGGGTACCGTAGTTAGTAGTAACCTTAGACTTTTTGCAGACGATGCGGTGGTGTACAGGGGTATATCAAACGAAGAGGACACGAAATCACTTAGCAAGGATTTAGATGCAATTCAAGAGTGGTGCGACAAATGGCAGTTAGAACTCAACCTTAAAAAGTGTGTAGCTATCAGTTTTTGGAGGAGGAATAATTCGATAGAGCGATCCTATAGAATTAATAACACGAAGATCGAAAACGTTGAAATCGTAAGATATTTAGGTGTAACAATCACTAAAGATTTATCGTGGGGAAGGCACATAAGGGAAATATGCGGCCGAGCGAAGAGAAAGCTAGGATTTATAAAAAGAGTACTTGGGAAATGTGATGAGAAGACAAAAGAGCGATGCTACTTTTCACTAGTTAGGCCCCACCTTGAGTATGCAGCCAGTGTATGGGATCCTAATGAATTAGGTTTGATGAGAGAACTAGACAGTGTGCAGCGTAGAGCAGCTAGGTTCGTTAAAAGGTGTTACGATAGGTTGAGTAGCGTTTCAGAATCAATAAAAGAATTAGGGTGGGAACCATTACCAGAGCGTAGGTTAAAGTAGAGATTGAATCTATTAGAGAAATTTCAATCGGATAGCTTTACTGAAGATTTTAGGCACATATTAAAAACACCAGCGTATTATGCTAGATTCGACCAGATAAATAAGTTTAGAGAAATAGATTGTTGTACCGATAGATTCAAAATGCCATTTTTCCCCCGTACTATAAGAAAACAGAATAGGCAGCATAGGAAAGGGATAGGTAGGGGAAATATTTTAGAGTATTCTGTAGTGCATGATGCATGTATTAACCCCTCAAATACTATAGATACTAACAATCTAGTTGTATGAGGCCCTTTAGTTGCTTGCTTGCATGTTAGTAGTGCATGCTTGGTGATCTTCACCCCCTGCCACACTCCCTCGTTGTGGTTTGCAGGGTGTCGTGTAGATGTAGATGTACCTGGGTTCCGGAAAGGTAGATCTTGCGAGACACAATTAGCTTTATTCGTACATGATATTTTAGTTTACGGCGAAAACGGTACTGAAGTTAATGCGATATTTTTAGATTTTAAGAAGGCTTTCTTTAAAGTTTTCTCATGATAAATTAATCTTTAAATAGATAAATTAATCATTATTACTCACGACTGGTCTCAGTGCATAGTATCATCTTCTGGCATATTTTCAAATGCCTCATTCGGTTTTCTTTTCGGTCTGCAGGAGATTTAACCTGTATTTTAACCTACGCTGATTGATGTCCAAATTCTTCGAAACAATTCTAAGCGTATGCTAGACCTATCGTGACACCTTTTACAAACCTAGCTCTTCTTCGATGCAGAGTCCCATTTTGAAATCAAACCTACTTCATCTTAATCCCATATGCTCGCTAGAAATTCAAGGCGGCGATTTACAAGTGAAAAGTAATATTGCTTTATTGTCTTTTCGTCATATTTCTCTTGTACTCTTTAATGATTTATACTTTTTACGCTGCTTGATCTCTTGTTCTCTCCGACGTGTTTTCCCCACTAAAAATTATTTAGCAATAGCATTTTACGGATTCGACGTAAAGAATTTAGGGTTTACAGATTCTCTACGCTCGCTCTAGTGAATCGTTATTTTTCCACTGCCTACGCTACTGCTAACGGGCATACTCTACGATCGTATGACATTTTTTTGGTGCTGAGGTCTCTTCGCATCTTCCGTTTTAATAACAATTGGTCGGCGTTTTCATAGCATTTTTTTCGTTCCCACGGGCGCAATATTGGCCAGGCTTTTGCCTCTAGCAGTGAGGGACGAAATGGTACGTATGCGCTTAGAATTCCGGAATGTAGAAGAGCGATATCGATGTCAACAAACAATATGCAGGAATGGGGGCGTTTACTCGGAACCGAAATCGCAATTTTGTGCACTAAATCGTTAGATGGAAACGAAAAACGAATTTCAGTGAAAAAATTAATCTTCTAACCACAACCATTCACTCATGCATCAAAAATTTAAATAAGCAAAAGGTGACGCCCACCGAAAATGCTGCTGTGATAACATTGACGTCATTTTCCTCCCGTCCTTGACTGCTTTTAGGGGAGGGGAAGAGAGTGGACGGGGGTTCTCGGAAGGCCTCCTCGCATAGATGCTGTCGCAATCGCTCCCAATGGCCGAGTCAGCTGTGTCCCTTTGCGATAAGGCAAAGTAGCTTCGCGGGCTCAGTTGTGATTGGACGACGTCGATATACGTCAGAGGTTTCACCACGCCAACTTTTCCGAAAGGGTTTAAAACATCAGTTTTTCGCCGCTTATAATTCGGGAAACAATTGACGGCTCAAAAAACGGATAAATACGGATCTTTTTATTTTACAAACTCTATCAGATTCGGAAATAAAAAAATGTGGTAGACGACCCCATTTATTATGTAGGCTATAGGGGTGCGTCAGTTTTGAAGATGCTAGTTCGGGCTTCCGGGCTTTCTTTCGCGTAGATATGCAGAAATACAAAGTCACATTTTGGTTGGGAAAAGTAGTAAACATCACTTTTTCGCCGCTTATAACTTTAGAAATAATTGACGGATCAAAAAACGGAAAAATATGGATCTTTTTATTTTACAAACTCTATCAGAATCGTCAGTAAAAAATATGGTAAACCACCCCATTATATTCCAGTCTAAAAGTCGCAATTTAAAGAATGATAAAAATAGCAAAGCAAACAAGCATAAATATGCTGTTAGTTGGGTTAGCTTAAAGTCCTTATACGTAACAACATGCAGTTGCATGTTTATACGTATAAGCTATTCATCATCCTTTATCCCTAATTGTATCCCTATTCCCTATCCCTATCCCTATTCAGCATTCATATCCCTAATTGTAGAGGGAAAGGATATTTTGAATCTGTCAGTTCGGCAATTAATTTTTCTAATTTTAGGTTCATAATCAGTCGACCATAATAGGTTGGAGTTGGTAAAATATTTATAACGTCATCAGTAAAAATATCAGATTTATGTATATCTGGCATGATGCTGGTTTGAGGAAGGAGGCTTCATTTAATGTGAAGTATCATTTGGTGAGATTGGTTCTCAGTAGAATTTAGCTTGAGCGTGTAGTTACTAGTAATAGTAGTGACTACTTCACGGTGTCGAATTCACGGTTCCTCACATCCTTGTGGTTGATTGCAATTTGATGTAGATGACTTTCCTTTCGGATGCCAAGGACGGCGACAGGGAGAACAAGGCGTCTTCTCCAGACTTCCGGAGCGGGAGTCGGTCTACCCAACGGGACGCAGGGCGGTTCAGAAATTCCACTCGCACCCAGGGGGGAAGGACGGCGAACGGGAAAAGCGGGACAGTTTTCCTGGAAGAGGGTTCGGTAGAGGTTGAGGGAGGGAGGGATGCAGTCCGACCGTCGGCGTGGGAGGAGAGGGGGCGAGAGGGCTTGGCCCGGTGAAAGGAAGGCCTCACCATCGCATTACTTTCTTCCACCCTCCGCTTCGTGGCCTCACACATGTTGGCGAGTGGAGAGTTGGGGATCTCTTCCTGGAAACTTCTACATTTACATAATACCGTGCAAGCCACCATAAAGGTGTGTGGCAGGGGGTGAATTCTCACCAAACATGCACTACATATCATGCATAAAAAAGGATTAGTATTTATATACTGTTCTAAACTTCACTATTTAAAAAAAGATAAAAATAGCAAAGCAAACATGCAAAAACATGCTGTTAGTTGGGTTAGCTTCAAGTCCTTACACCAACATGCAGCTACCAATGTTATCCATTGCTACACTCGTACTGGATATATTTACCGTTATTCATATCTTTAATAGTACGAAATCTGAGGATTGATGACTAATGATGATTAGAAAATGGAGCGGAGAAAGATATTTCTATGTTTCCTTATAATATTTCCCAGAATGCGACTGAATTTCGCCAGGAGTCTTATCTACGTCTACATCAACATCTACATAATATCCTGCAAGCCACCATAAAGGTGTGTGGCAGGGGGTGAACTCTCACCAAACAGGCACTACATATAGCAAAGATAAAAATAGCAAAACATACATGCAAAAACATGCCATTAGTTGGGTTAGCTATAAGTCCTTATACCAACATGCAGCTACCAATGTTATCCATTGCTGCACTCGTACTGGATATATTTACCGTTATTCATATCCATAATAGTACGAGGAAAAAAGGACACTTTGAATCTGTCAGTTCGGCAATCTATTTTCTCTAATTTTGTGATTATTTTATTTTTATTTATTTAATGCAGTCCAAAAACAGCACAAGGTCCAGCACTATGGTCCAGTCTACCATAGTAAGTTGGGGTCCGCAAAATATTTTGAACATCATCACTGAAAATATGGTCTTGGAATGTGTTTAAGAGGTTAAGTATAAATTTCAACCGGCGATCTGACAAGGAAAACGTGATTGTCTGTCGGGGAACAGTTATCGAGAGAGCAGGTGGCTGCCTGTGGGGGAAAATGTATTCCTTTAATAAGACGGAAGGAAGATGTTGATTTCCTTATGCGTGCCATAAAACGGAAGTGGCTTCAAAATCAAGCGCTATTAATTACGGTAATGGACGCTGTAGTTCTGAGAGTTTCCGAAAATGATGTGAAAGTAGTATTGGCACGTATGGATGAGATAAAAGAAGAGTTAATTATAGAGTTTTAATTTCGTTGTAAGTATGCCGAAGGACCAAAGGAGATCCCCACGTCTTAAATTGTGGTATGATCATTTAGTTTATTTAATCGTTTTGTCTGACAAAACTAATGAATTGTTTAAAGATAGTTTACTTGTATGCGACCGGGGAATTTATCAATTTACACTAGTACCTATTTATTGGTATGTAATGATTGGTTTTCATTTCATGCATATGTGCGTTAGGTAGTATATTACACTCAACAAGAGTGCTGAATCCATGCATGTACATCTGCAAAATATATTCGGCTGGAATAAACATAAGCTTTGTTGCATAAACTAACTTTTGTCCAATGTCCAGCATGGCTTCCGAAAGAGCAGATCGTGTGAAACTCAACTTGCTCTCTTTTCCCACGATATTTTAGTTTCTGGCGAATATAATATTACAGTGGATGCTATATTTCTCGACTTCAAGAAAGCTTTTGACAAGGTATCTCATAGCAAACTAATTTTGAAATTAAAATGATATGGATTTGACAGTAACATTATCGAACATAAGCGAATCGTAAACGGGGATTCGTCAAAAGAGTACTGGGTAAATGTGACGATCATGCACGAGAAATCAGCTACTTTTCCCTTGTAAGACCTCATTTGGAATATGCTGCCAGTGTATGGGATCCCTACGAAATCGGTCTAAATAACGAACTTGAACGTGTATAGCGAAGATCGGCAATATTTGTAAAGGGACGGTATGATAACCTTATTAGCGTAACCAGTCTATTAAATGAATTACATTGGGAATCATTGTCAGATCGCAGGTTGAAATTAAGACTTAATCTCTCAAACACATTCTAAGACCATATTTTCAGTGATGATGTTAAAAATATTTTGCGGACCCCAACTTACTATGGTAGACTGGACCATAATCACAAAATTAGAGAAATTGATTGCCGAACTGACAGATTCAAAATGTCCTTTTTCCTCGTGCTATAGGGATATGAATGACGGTGTATATACCCAGTACGAGTGTAGCAATGGATAACATTGGTAGCTGCATGTTGGTATAAGGACTTATAGCTAACCCAACTAACGGCATGTTTTTGCATGTATGTTTTGCTATTTTTATCTTTTTTTAAATAGCTTAGTTTTGAACATTACCTATAAAAGTACTGATCCTTTTTTTATCTACATCTACATAATACCATGCTAGCCACCACAAGGGTGTGTGGCAGGGGGTGTAATTATATACTGTTCTAAACTTCACAATTTAAAAAAAGATAAAAATAGCAAAGTTAATATGCTAAAACACGCTGTTCGTTGGGTTACCTTCAAGTCCTTATATGTACCAACATGCAGCTAACAATGTTATCCATTGCTACACTAGTATTGGTTACCTTATCCGTTATTCATCTCTCTAATTGTACGAGGAAAAGATGACATCTTAAATCTGTTGCATGAGAACCTCTACTGTCGTGGAAAAAAGTCATTACACTCGAGTTTAGAAGTCAATGAGAGTTGTACCCGTAGTCCCGCATGAAAACAAGTTATATCAAAAATTAGCACATTTAATTCTGCGTTTAACTGTGGAAAGTGAATTTTTTTATTTTAACTTGTTAAAATTTTATTGTCTGTGAAACAAAAAAAGTGCCGGTTTTTTCACCGTTTTAAACGGAATGCTCACTTTAAATATGCATAACTTTTAAAGTATTCATTGGATCGTAACCAAACTTTAATACAACATAATGGAACTTGTTGTTAAGGTATGTACAAAGTTTTAAGATAATCTGAGTTTAATTAAAATTGTTCTTGTAAATTTTGTGAAACAACTTTTTCTCAGTACTGCGTGGTCATATCGATACGAATCTTGTCCTGTCATGGAGCTTATGGTAATACAAGGCTAATCGGTTCTCGATATTTAGAATTTATTTAGATGTTTATTTTATGTGCGCTTACATTTAATTCGATGTTTCCAACAGCAAGAGGTGTGAAGCGAACGAGAGGAAACGGACGCATGGCCTTGGAATTCCGTACGACGTTGCCACGTTCGACACCATCCCCGCGCTCCATGTGTAGAATCCATACATTTTTGTTGCATTGTATCTTTAAAAGGTAGGATTCTTTTCTTTCGAAAGAAAATTAACTCCTTTCCATCTCCTTTTCTCGTGAGGGCTTTGGACCTCCAATGGCAGGTTTAAAATTGGGTTGCTAGCTAATAAGTATTGTCATTATTTACATTGTGATGCTTACATTGTGCTGATGGCGAGACCGAATGACCCTCTTTGTCTCAGCGATGAATCATTTGTATTTTTATGTCTGACCCGTCTGACCCTACACTCATTCTGTCGCCGATTTTCTTTGGATTAACGTCTGACAGTATGCCTGCTAAACTATTGACGGAGGGCCAGTTTGCCATGGTTGCTAGTGCGATTTGTTCTTTTAGAAGCGAGAGGTAAAAGATTAATGATAAGAGGTATCCGGTC
Source organism: Platycnemis pennipes (assembly GCA_933228895.1). Classification (NCBI taxonomy): domain Eukaryota; kingdom Metazoa; phylum Arthropoda; class Insecta; order Odonata; family Platycnemididae; genus Platycnemis; species Platycnemis pennipes. Next base: position 96,849,739 of record OW121852.1, read on the forward strand.
TATCATAAAGTGTCCGAGTGTGTTGGAAGATCGTTATCGACGGTGAAGAGATATGCCATTGCAATGAAAGAAAACCTTTTTAAGTTACAATGCAACAAAAATGTATGGATTCTACACATGGAGCGCGGGGATGGTGTCGAACGTGGCAACGTCGTACGGAATTCCAAGGCCATGCGTCCGTTTCCTCTCGTTCGCTTCACACCTCTTGCTGTTGGAAACATCGAATTAAATGTAAGCGCACATAAAATAAACAACTAAATAAATTCCAAATATCGAGAACCGATTAGCCTTGTATTACCATAAGCTCCATGACAGGACAAGATTCGTATCGATATGACCACGCAGTACTGAGAAAAAGTTGTTTCACAAAATTTACAAGAACAATTTTATTTAAACTCAGATTATCTTAAAACTTTGTACATACCTTAACAACAAGTTCCATTATGTTGTATTAAAGTTTGGTTACGATCCAATGAATACTTTAAAAGTTATGCATATTTAAAGTAAGCATTCCGTTTAAAACGGTGAAAAAACCGGCACTTTTTTTGTTTCACAGACAATAAAATTTTAACAAGTTAAAATAAAAAAATTCACTTTCCACAGTTAAACGCAGAATTAAATGTGCTAATTTTTGATATAACTTGTTTTCATGCGGGACTACGGGTACAACTGTCATTGACTTGTAAACTCGAGTGTCATGACTTTTTTCCACGACAGTAGTTGCTTGTTTGCATGTCAATAGTGCATGCTTGGTGATATTTACCCCTTCCCCACACCCTCGTGGTGGCTTTCAGGGTACCGTGTAGATGTAGATCTATTAAATTGGTGTCGGATTTCAAGTCGTGCATGGTATTCGTGGGTGTGCCCTGCATGATTGGGATTTGGTATACTTTTATTCTTTTTTCCCATAGTTACTTTTAAATGTGAGGTGTTTGTTTGTTTTTTATTCTTTTTTGTTTTTTGTGTCATTGTTTCTGGTGTGGATGCACCCCTACTGCCACACACCTTCAAGGTGCGTTGCAGGGTATGTCGTAGATTTAGATATATATTTCACCTAACCTCGGTGTTATTGCTTTCCCTATGAGTCCCTAACACTAGAGATATATTCTAGTTTATCCTCGGCTATTTAAAGTCTTACCTCCCTTTACGATTCTTTACCCACGACTTGTCAAATTATGAATTCGTTGCATACTTTTTGTTGTACCCTATCAAAAACGTTTCAAATCCTTCTAGTTGTACCGTTGCCGAAAGCCTTTCTCATAATCTTCCGTTCCTTCCATCTTTGTTGGGACAGAGATGTAAACGTAATAGTACCATACCGGGCCTCGTTTAATGGAAAAATACCAGACTTCATCTCATAAGCCAATTCGCTGGTAATTGTCTTCATCTGCTGGAGTATTCATCTACATCTACATCTACATAATACCCTGCAAGCCACCACAAGGGTGTGTGGCAGGGGGTGATTTCTCACCAAACATGAACTACATATCATGCATTAAACGAGGTTCACGCACGCAATCATGCTGTTAGCTGGGTTAGCTTTAAGTCCTTATACGAACATGCATCTACCTATGCCATCCGTTTTGCTGAAAGTGCTGTAACACCTCGCCAAACAGGATTGTGAATCTAGCCGGTTTAATGAGTAAACCTGCTCCCCAGGGAGTCATTATCAAAGCGTAGGTACAGATTAAATCTATTAGAGAAATTTCAATCGAATAGCCTTACATCTACATCATACCCTGTAAGTCACGATTAATGTGTGTGGCAGGGGGTGAATTCATACCGAAATTGCATTATATATCGTGAATGAAAAAAGTATTAGTAATAAACATCCTACGAATTGTAACTACTACCGAGGTTCTAGTGTAAACTTAACAATAAAAAACAGAATAGCAAAGCCAGCATGCAAAATCATGCTGTTAGCTGGGTTAGCTTTAAGTCCTTATACGAACATGCATCTACCTATGCCATCCGTTTTGCTGAAAGTGCTGTAACACCTCGCCAATATGATTTGGCATATTACTCTGGACCACTTTTCGGCCTTCGTTGGGAGTAGACTAATGTTGAATCTGCCGTTTGTTCGTAAATGTACATTGCCATTGTTATGTACTTTGCGTGCATGTCAATAGTGCAATTTTGCTGACCTTTACCCCCTGCCACACACCCTCGCGGTGACTTGCAGGGTATCGCGTAGATGCAAATGTATTTTCAACGACAGAAATGCCCTTAATATAGTAGCTACAGCCGTTTTGCTGTCAGATGCAAAAATCTGGCAGTGAGATTCACTTTAAGGGTTTAATCTAGTGTGAAAGTGTGGGTGTGGGTAAATCTAGTAGTGAAACTAAGGGTGAAATTCCTCCAAACGTTTTGTTGGTAAGAGAAAGTTGCATCATTTCATATAATTTTGTTTATATTTGTACTATTGATAAGAGTTATATTTATTCGTAATACTTACGTTCATTTGAGTGGTGCATTTGTACCTTTCATATTTTATTCGCATTTCCAACTATTATCTCGGTTAATCTAATCCATGCATTGTGATGATTCATTCACCTCTTGTCACGTCCCATTACGTCACTTCCTCGTCATCAGTTCCTTCGGTATCGTTGTTTTGACACATTGGTAGTTGAAGTAAACTGTTGATACTTGTGTAATGAATGTGAAGAAATTTAAAGCGGTTTCTTCTTACTTTGTCCTACAAAATCATGGCAAGTTTTAGTATTATTTTATCGTGTGATGTTTAAATGAAAGGTGAACGGCCGATAAAATTTGCAAGGTTTGTTTCATGGTCCAGTTTCATGTGGTCATTATTCATGCTCTGAGTCCTGGAAACAATTGCAATGAATGTGTTTTTTTATCCTTTGGTATGTAATTGATAGGTACACAAATTGGTCTTGCATGAAAAGTCGTTCAGTAAATTGATTAATAATGTGTGGTATGCTTGATGGTAAAATGAGTCATTAGATGTGACAAATTGGCTACAGATATTGAAGTTAAAAGAATAAAAAAACTACGCTACTAATTGTCTTTTAAAACTCTTCATGAGTACATTGCGCGAGGCATATTAATTGTTCAAGAAGGAAAATTTGCTTTTAGTCAAAGTAATAGGGAAGGAAAATAAAGATTTTACCCAGTGAAAAAAATTTTTACTGACAATTTCTTGCTAGGCACTGATTTAATGAATTCATCATCTTAATTGGTGTTACGTGCGGGAGCTTCCCTGTTGGTTAACTCCATTGCCTTTGATAATTTTTTTCACGTGTACCTATCTCTATCTGACATGGTGTTTTTTTCTTTTTTTTTGGTTGAAGTTTAACCTTAATGAGCATCTATCAGTTCACAAAATTGTATTACCTTACATTTTATACCAAAAAGCCCATCTTCCGCCCTGTCTTCATGCCTCACCTATTGTTACACGTTTCCGGGTTTTGGAGTGTATTCTACTAGAATAGTTACATAACAGAACTGTTAGTCATTCTTTTTCCGCTGTCAGTTCTTTGCTGGTTCCCTGGGTTTTGGCATGCATTTTGCTTGATAACTTTTGGTGGCTACTCCTGTTGTTCCTTAGGGGTCGTATAATTTGAAGGAATCAGCGGCTGTTCTTTTAGATTTCACGCGGTATAATTTCGTAAGTGGTGAAGATGGAGCTGTTAGGCATTTGTACTCGCGAAGTTAACTCTGGCAATTTGAGGTTAATAGCTGTGCGTAATTTTAGTAATGCCAACCGTTAGACAAGATATCTTAAATTATAGGTTTGAGTATTACCATTTGTACAAGGTTATTCAAGTGTGAGAAGGTCTGTAGTAAACCCAGTGAGTGAGCGATAATTGATGATTCATCTACATCTACGCGATTACCCTGCAAGTGTGTGGCAGAGGGTGAATATCACTAAGCATGCCTTTTGACATGCAAACAAGCAAAGCTCAACAAACAAGACAGTTCCTCTTTCATACCGTCGTAATTAGCCTTGTCAAATAAGTATAACCACCTCCTTAGTTTCTAATGTCTTTCAACGCCTACAATAAATGTCGCATTCACTATTTTATGATCACTAATTCCTGTTTCTGTAACTGTATTTAGAACTATTTCGGGTATATTTGTTACTAATAAGTCTAGAATGTTGTTTCTCCTGGTCGGTTCTGTTAAATTTACATCTACACGATACCCTGCAAGCTACCGCGAGGGTGTGTGGCAGGGGTTGAAGATCACCACGCATGCACTACCGAAATGCAAACAGGCAACGATAGGGTCTCATGCAACTAGATTGTTAGTATCTGTGGTATTTAAGGGATTAATACATGTATCATGCACTACAGACTACTCTAAAATGTTTCCCCTACCTATCCCTTTGCTGTGCTGCCTATTCTGTTCTCTTATAGTACGGGGGAAAACTTTTCCCCCGTACTATCTATCTTTTGAATCTATCAGTACGACAATCTATCTCTCTAATCTTGTTTATCTGGTATAATCTAGCATAATACGCTGGTGTGTTTAAAATGTACCTAACATCTTCAGTAAAGCTATCCGATCGAAATTTCTGTAATAGATTTAATCTGTACTCTAACCTACGCTCTGATAATTTATCCAACACTAATTCTTGTATTAAACCTGATACACTACTCATCCTATCGTAACACCTGTTAACGAACTTAGCTGCTCTACGCCGTACATTGTCTAACTCTCTGAACTAATCTAATTCTTTCTGGTCCCATACACTGGATACATACTGGTGGGGCCTTGCTCAGTGATTCATCCCGAAGGTTGGTCTGTGATAGGTGAGAATAGAGCTCACCCCGTACTAAGCCAATGGCGTGTGAAATACCCACATTCCGGGTAAGGGGGCCAGTTCCTTTCCCTGGGCTAACTGTGATTTCCTACGAAGTTCTGACACGCAGAAAATCGAAAGACGAGTATTTTAGATAGGGGCGTCCAGAAAGTCTCTCGCCCGGAATTTGTACCGGAGACCCTCCGGTGGTAGATCAGTGCTCTACCCACTAGGCCACCACAGCTAGTGAAAAGTAACATCGCTCTTTCGTTTTCTCATCCCATTTCCCTAGTACTCTTTTTATAACTGCTGGTTTTCTCTTTGCTCGGCCGCATCCCCGCGATACATAGATATACATCTTAGTGATTGTTACACGTAAGTACCTTATGGTTTCAACTTTTTCGATCTTCGTATTACAAATTTTATGGGATCGCTCTACCGAATTATTCCTCTTCCAAAAATTAATAGCTACACACTTTTTATGGTTAAGTTCTAACTGCCATATGTTGCTCCACTCTATAATTGCATCTAAATCCTTACTATGTGATTCCCTGTCTTCTTCATTTGATATATCCCTGTACATTACGGCATTGTCTGTAAAAAGTCGAAGCTTACGGTTAACTACGGTAGGTACCCAAATCGTTTATGTCGAAATGAAAATAAGCGGAACTATTACGCTACCCTAAAAATAGGTGTAGTGTTACCTAATTCCAATCCTTGGGTAGTGTATATAGTGAAGTTCTGACTAGATAATTAATACTATTTCTTTTTTATGCATGATATGTAGTGCATGTTTGGTGAGAAATCACCCCCTGCCACACACCTTTGTGGTGTTTGCTGGGTATTATGTAGATGTATTGTGTTGTTCTTTAGTGTTTTATTGAATATTATTTCTAGATATGGGGCTATATAGAAGCCAATGTTTTACAAACTCTAGAAGGAATTTGATCGGGACCTGGTGTATTGTTTTTGGTAATGTTTTATAACTGCTCCGCTATTCCGGACATGAAATTTTTATTTCGGGCATTTGCTCACTGAATGTGTTCGGCGGTGGTTCCACTACGTTGTGCGACGATGAGTTGAATACTCTTTGGAAGAAGGTGTTTAAAAAATTAGCTTTTTCTATACTGCTGGTGACTCTAATTCCTTTATCATTTTTAATTGTGTGCACTGTGGACCTATTTCCCTGAATCTCTCTCACATATGACCAAAGCGCTTTAGAATTGCTGTCTAAGTATTCTCCTAACATCTTGCTTTTTTAATGCGATAACGCTTGCCGACGTGATTTCCATGCTAATGCTCTCGATTTTTTATAGTTTTGGACTAACTCATTTTTTTCCTCTACCGATAGACGCTGCCCTGCATTCTTCATCACAGCGTGGCGTACCCTTTGTCGCTTTAGTGATTTCCTAACCTCCGCGTTTTACCACCTTGTCTCCGTATTATCACTAATGAATTTACTGTGTATGTATTTATTAACAGCTTTACGGGTGAACTCGAGAAATTCTGTTCACGAATTCTCCATATCTAATCCTTTGCTGTGTTCGCTAAATACATTAAACGATTCCCTTAATTCCTCATTCATACAGTCGTAATTAGTTTTGCCAAATAAGTATGCTTGGTTTATTATCTATTTCAACGCCTAGAATAAATCATACTCTATTTTATGATCACTTATTCATCTACATCTACACATCTACACGAACCATGCAAGCCACCGCGAGGGTGTGATTCCTGTGTCTGTAACTATATTTAGGACTTTTTCTGGTGTATTTGTTGCTAATAAGTCTAGAATGTTGTACCCCTGGTCGGTTCTTTACTAGCTGTTGTAAAGAATGTAACGTAAAGGTGTTCAATAGTGAATCGCAGAGTTCCTTATTCTTACCTCCTGTTATAAATTGATTATGAATATGAAGGATTCATAATCATATGATTGTGAATGATTAAAATGGCTAAGGCTATATGAACTGCCCTGCATTCCGCATGAAGTTAAATCAACAATTACGGTGTGGAGTATAATTTACAGGCTGTTTTCGTGGTTGGGAAAGACTTGTGTTCTAAAGGATCCGATATGTCTGATTACATTCTTTCATGGCATGAGAATCTTGGACTTACTATTGCACGCTTTGTTCTCATAAGTTAACTGTCCAATCCACTTATCATAATCAGGTCTGTTGTTATCACGTTAGATTGAGGTTAATCGGACGTTGAGTTAATGATAACATTTTTCGTTATGACTGAGTGTAATTTTTCCGTTAGTCGTATTACTCTACAACCCCTGCCACACACCCTCGCGGTGGCTCGCAGGGCCTGATCTGGATGATAGTACATTTGGAATCGATTTTTATGTAAAATAATGCGATTTTCGGGCTAAATTACAATCTTCTCTTCGTAGTGTTAATTTTTTCGAATGGCAGTTGGGTTGAACATGATATTTGTAATTTAGTGGGCAAGAAACTAGCGTATAAATAAAGGCCGGTATTACATTTGATATGTTAAATGTCAGCAATGATTGCAATTTTTTTTCGCAAAAACAGGTGCTAGTGAACGCGTGAACCACGGGAAGTACCAGGCGTATGTGACCCCAAATGATGCGGAAAGTAGAGTGCTTCCGCAGTTCCTTCCACGCGTAGCTGAGAGCAATGGGCGAGAGCTGCGTGTCCCCAATGTGAGACATGCCCTTACCTATAGTTTTCAAACATTCTGCGGCCGAGCTTGGGAGCCCGCCTCCCAGAGTCTTACTTTCCCACGCGGCCCATAGGTGGTGGCACCTCCTGCGACCTTGCCTTCTCTTTTCCCCGCCTTCATCCCCTCCCCCCTACAACTCCATCCCCTCTCGTGCTATCGGCGAACCTCCGAATCCACCCGTCCACATCCCGGTTGAAGGAGCTGGAAACCCCGCCCACAGTTCTCTCACCGGTGGGCGGGGACACCGGGAGATGATGGCCATTGGGGGTCCGTCGATTGTGAGGGGTGGGGCGTGCGAGTGAATTATAAGGGTGGGGGAAGAGTGACAATAAGGTGCTGGAAGGGGGAGGAGCGTAAGGAATTGCGTGGGTGAGCTGGGTAGCCCAGAAGGGCATCTCATACAGAAGAGTGTAGCAAAGGGCTGTGGGTTCAATTTTATGTCCTTAGCTAAGGAAGGCAGTTAGCAAAATAGAGTAAATACTGATGGTAAATGGCGAAGAGAATGGTCTCACTGCCAGTATTCGAGGAGTTTATTTTTTGCGACAATTTGCTTTTAATGGAATTAATATCAGATTTACTCATAGCGCCAGTTGATTTTCAGCCAATGTGTAAGTCGGATTGATATCTATAATGATCAGGAATAGTGAGGTCATGTGTCAGTTCTCTGCTGGGAAGGTATTTATTATTTTGCTGAATTTCACTAAATGGACCAATTGCAGTGAATTGCACGGGTGTTTCCCAGGGAAGCGTGCTAGGCCAAGGATTTAGATACGATTGGTGTGATAGTTGGCAGCTAGAATTAAATCTTAAGAAATGCGCCGTTATGAACTCTTGGAAAAAGAATAGCTTTCTCCGGAATAATTATTGCATCAAAGAAAAGAAAATATCTAACGTAGAATCTATTAAATACTAGGCGTCACCATCACTGAAGACATGTCATGGGGGAAACACATCAGGGAAATAACTAGTGTAGCAAACCGTAGATTAGGATACGTAGAAAGGGTTCTTGGCAATTGCGATGAGAGAGTACAAGAAAGAAGCTATTTTACACTTGTCAGACCTCATTTAGAATATGCCGCCTGTATATGTGATCCGTACGAGGAAGGTATGACAAAAGAATTAGTGCGTGTGCAAAGGAGATCCGCTAGATTTGTTAAAGGCCGTTATGATAATTGTGTAAGTGTTACGAGTTTAACCCTTTTACTGCCAGTGGGCCGATATATCGGCCCTCTATGGTTGTGCGAAAACTGCCAAGGGGCCGATATATCGGCCCACCTACATTACATCATCATGTATTTGTAATGGTTACAATTCATTCAAATCAGAGACAGCATGAATAATTTTTTCATCCTCTTAAAAAGTGAAAATATATGATCAAAATTTAAAAAAATAAAAAAATTCATATATTAATATTAAGTGCTTATAATGTATCTTAATGAGCTTGCCCATTGGCTGGGCATAATGGGCTTGGCATTTTTCGCACAGTCTACTTTAAAGGGGCTGGCAGTAAAAGGGTTAATAGAAGAACTAGGATGGGAATTACTATCAGAACGCAGGTTAAAATTTAGGTTAAACCTTTTAAGTAAATTCGAAACCGATTTGTTCACAGATGACGTTAGATACCTATATATATATGGAGAACCCCTGCGTATAATGCTAGGTTTGACCAGATTAAGAAGATTAGAGAGGGAGATTGTTGTATCGATAGATTTAAAATGTCATTTTTCCCGCGTACCATAAGGGAGAACAATAGGCAGCGTAGCAAAGGGATAGGTAGGTGAAATATAGTCAGAGTAGTCTGTAGTGCATGATGCATGTAATAACAACTAATAATTGATATATCATTCTTTCTTATTATATAGATAATAACCGTCTAGCTGCTTGTGACCCTTATGTAGCCTGTCTCCATTAAATATCCTAGTTACATGTCAATAGTGCATGTTTGGTGATCATCACACCCTGCCACACACCCTCGAGGTGGCTCGTAGGGTATTACGTAAATGTAGATATGAAGACTTGTTATGTTCCTCGTTAATCAGTTTGCTTGTGAGCCATTTACAAGCTTATACTCGTATTTATACCTTAATTCAGTCATAAACAGTCATTTGGTCCAATTTTTCTGTCTGCAACTAAGCGATTATAAACTAGCAGTAATTTATGAAATTTAATGCTCGAGCTTTTGAATGGATCGTATTTCGTTTACGAAGTGAATCATGAGTGGGCTGACTGATTGCCAGTACGCGTTACAAAAATATATTCACATACAATTTCCTTTAGAATACCAACTAGGTTCGTCGTACCTCTTAATTGGTTGGGGCATTTAGTTTTTAGTACACCGTGTGTGATGAGCGATAGTTGTGAAGTTTTCTTTTCGGTATTGACTAAGCTATTTTTCTTTTATAACACTCTTAGTAAAGTAGTCACTGGTTAGCTGTTTTGCTATTCATGTGGTGTAGTTAAATGATGGGCATACGTAGCTTGGAAACTGTTAATACCATAATGATATTTAATCCTAAATAAGTTGTATTTAATGGCTCTAGGGAATGGTAGACTTCATCTACATTTCAGAGAGATTTATGGAGGGTTTCTTTCTGTTTTGGCTGTTTCTGCGTCCATGGCAACCAATGCAAGATATCTATACGCTCTTAATTTGAGGAAATATAGTAAGTACTGAAATAAATAGGTTTTTAGTGACGAATTGAGACGTTGCGTTGGTGTGAGGGTGCAGTCCATTGATCACTTTCTTCATTACATGTCTCAATTCTGTGCCTTAAATTCATCTACATCAGAGGCATTCAAGATTCACTTGGCCGATTCCCCTCCCCCAAATTTGGATACAATGGGGTCGTTTACTATATTTTTTATTGCCGAATATGATAGAGTTTGTAAAATAAAAAGACCCCTATTTTTCCATTTTTTGATCCGTCAATTATTTCTCGAGTTTTAGGCGTCGAAAAACTGATGTTTTTAACCCTTTCGGAAAAGTGGGTGTGGTGCAACCTCTGACGTATATCTCCAACCACAACTGAGCCCGCGAAGCTACTTCGCCTTATCGCAAAGGGGGGGACATTGCTGACTCTGCCAATCGGAGCAGTTACGATAGCATCTGTGCGAGCAGACCTTCCGAGAACCCCCCTCCACTCCCTCCCCTTCCCATAACAGCAGTCAAGGACGGGAGGAAAATGACGTCAATGTTATCACACAGCTTTTTCGGTGGGCGTCACCTTTTGCTTATTTTAATATTTGATTTATGAGCAAATGGTTGTGGTTAGAAGATTATTTTTTTCACTAAATTTCTTTTTTCGTTTTCATCTAACAATTTCGTGCACAAAATTGTGATTTCGGTCCCGAGTAAACGCCCCCATTCCTATGTACCATTTGGATACAACTAATTTGGACCGCGTGATATGGTGGAATTTTTTCCGAATAGTTTTGTGCCCAACATGTTGAGTACACATTTATAGACCAAACAGAACTTGCTCTGAATTTCCATCCAAATGCATGAAACCAACCAGTCAGACATCCAAAAAATTCAGCATCGCTATCCACCTTTTCGAGGGAGATTTGATGGGAACCTAGGGTAAGAGAATTGCGATCACGGCACAGAAGTTACCGACGTAATTATGAAGCCCTCAGGTAGTTATTTTACCTGTTGATAGAATGGAGAATATGAATATATGTAACTAAATGCACGACTTGTAGCTATAATTTACTTCACTTTATGCACTATTTCCATAGCTAAAATTACCATTGCTTTCACATTGTCGTTGTTTCACGTGGTTGTGGCAGCCATTTCCAAGTTTTCTATTCTCTCATTTGTAATTGGTTCGTCTATTTTGTGTCATATTCAACATTGCGCCGTGGGAAGAACCATTTCTGTTTCATTGAAATTTGGAAGAAATGCGTTTGGGCCAAAAATTTGACCTTGGGACATCGGCTTTAGTCTTATTGAAATTTATTTTAAAACTTCCTTGTACTATTTCACCTTAGATGTTTATGGTAAGTTTTAAATTCTGGTGTCTGAAAAGAGTTGCCATGCTTGAAATGTTTTGTTGCCAAGTTTCCGGCAGGTGCATTACTCTCGCTGGGATGAAATGAATTTGAATCTAATTGTGGTAGTGGTTTTCAGGAAGATTGCCGTCCGAATTATTCATTAGGAGTTTTCGGATTGAATATAAATAAGGAAGATAGCTTCCGTTGTACAACTCTTCCAAGTATTCCTTCTATGTCTTCACTTTATCCTCATGTTCAAGTAAGAGTTCTCCATTCTTGTCCCTGATGCTGTTATATCTTGCAGCCCGTTCCTTTAAGTTACTTCTCACCATCCTGTAGGCAACTCCCACATTTCCTTTTGCGAGGTTGCTTTGTACATCTTCGCATAGAACCTTCATCCACATTTCCCTTGCTTTTCTCGCCTTACGGTTTATTTCATTCCTGATTCTTTTGTAGCGAAGTTGCCCTTCTTCAGTTTACACATATTTATATTTTCTTCTCTTTTCAATCAATTCTAAAACTTCTTCTGTAATCCATGGCTTCTTCTTGACAACTTTTCTTCTCCCCAGAACTTCTTTTACTGCTTCCTGTAGCCCGATTTTGATTTTCTCCCATCTCTTTTCTACCGATTTCACGGTCAAATCCTTTTCTATTTTGTTTCCACTGCTTTCTGGAAGACCAGTCGTTGTTGTGGTTCCCATAGTTTCTCTACTTGCTATACGTTCTTCATTGATTTCTTAAATTTCTTGAGTTTTAAGTGGCATTTCATCATCACTAAGTTGTGGTCACTGTCGATAGCTGCACCCGGGTATATTTTACAGCTCTTCACCTGGTTTATGAACTTCTGCTTCACGAAAATGTAGCCAATATGAAATCTTCTATCTCCGGGCATTTTCCAGGTATATATTCTCCGTTGGTGGTTTTTAAACAATGTGTTTTCCACCACCAACTTGTGTTGTGTGCAGAATTCTGTAAGTCTTTCTCCTCTCTTATTTCGATTTCCCAAACCATACTTTCCTGTTATTCTTCCATCTTTACCTACGCCAACGACAGCGTTCCAATCTCCTAAAGTAATTAGGTTTTCTTCTCCTTTTACGTGCTTTATTACTTCCGTGATATCCTCATAGACGTCTTCCACTTCTTCATCATTGTAGTCCGACATAGGCATGTAAACTTGCACCACAATGGTATCTGTAGGCTTGGTCTCAATCTTAACCGTTATAATCCTCTCACTGTACTGCAGGAAGCTCTTCACGCGCAGTCCTGCACTCTTCCTGAGCATTATGCCTACTCCAGCGTTTCCATTTTTGATCTGGTGTGAATAATTCTAGAACTTCCACTCCAAAAGTCTCCTTCTTCGGGCCATCTCATTTCACTGATTCCTATAATGTCGAGAGGCCCATTCTTCGTATTTCCACCTTAAGGTTCTCCAATCTCCCGCAGGCCCGAAGTGATCGCACGTTCCACGTTCCTACCCTAAAATGATTATCACACTTGACTGATGTACTCTCTCGGGTAGTCCCCGCCCAGAGATCTGAATGGGGGACATTTACCTCCGGAATATTTTACTCGAGAGGGTTCCATCACGTCATGATAAGAAAGAAAGGAGTGGAGTAGCTGCGACTCCTCGGGATAATAATGTGGTGGTTTCCTTTTGCCTTCCACATCGCAGAACCAAAGCCGTTAAAGTAAATGTTACCACGCCTGTTGTGAAATGAATGTCGCGGTACCGACCACTGGTCTCCACCTTCACTAATGTGAAGAAGATCTGCTGTCCTCTCCTCCGGGTGCTGGAAGCATAATAGTTGGCGGCCTCCCATCGTCATAGCATCTTTATAAGTTTCTGTATTATTTAAAGGCCTATCTTACCCAATGATAGACCAATACCACCTCGGAGTGCGGCCACGACTGCTTATTCGACGAGTAAACTCGCTTATCTCGCAGCTAACCTCTATATCTAGAGGTCGATCCACCATCCGCAAACCGGTGGATGCACTCGGTGGCGTTAAGCTCAGCCCCGAGAAAGGAAACAGGAAAGCTCGAAAATTCTTTTTATTTATCCTAAAAAAAGGTGTGCGTACATGATATAGTACTAGCTCTGTTTGATAGTTTTCTCCGTCATCGGGCCACCGTAGTCAACGGGTTGATCATCACTCCCTGCAGCTCCCTGTAATTATGGAAAGTCCAATACGAAGATTGATACCGGCGCGGCCCGCTGGAAAAGTATTTAAATGGAGTATGATCTGAAAATTAACCGGTTCTCGTTTTACGTGGAATTTGTAATATGTGTATGAGCCAAGCTGAGGCAGTGTCACTTTTACGTCCTTTATACAACATTATTGACTGTCAAACTTTGGTGGGTGACCTTTAACAGGGCTTATTAGATATGCTTAAAAATTCGGATTTAGAGCAACCGGGAAGCATGGGGACATTGGTAGAATGTTGAGTTGTAGGCGACATTCTGCCATCTATGCTTATAGTATTGGATAATGCTAGGGTGCATTATCCGCCTGAACCCTCGGAAATGTTTCGAGATGATACTAGTACAGAGCCTGACTTGGGAGGGTGGTGTTTACTTCTTATGAGTCTTGGACATTAAGGGGTAGGATGAAAATAGGCGATACGTTCTTTTAATGTGGAGTGTGTAGATATTCGATCGACTTGAGTGTTAACAGAAATGAAGTGGAGTTGATTGGGGCTGTTAAAACGTAGTGTGTGGTGTTGATAATATCCCCAAGCTTCTCAATAGCCACCGATGTGGAGCAAAACCCAGATATGGGTATTAGGTAGGGAATTTGTAATAGAGTGAAGCTTGTTAGATACGATGAAGCTACTTTAGGAGTCTGAGGAGATGAAACGGATCTTTAGAAACAGTCATTAACTTACATCTACCTCTGCCCGATAGATGCGTAAGTGAAAAAGTAACCAATCCTTGATTGACGTCGTTGCTAGATTTTTCTTCGTCACCGTGACCGAACACCGTTCTCGAATGAGAAAGGGATTAACTCACGGCACCCATCCACGTGGGCCAGATTCGGACTCCAGTGAGTCGGCGAGGCCCCCTCCGCCTCACGCATCTCTAGCGAGGGCCCCCGGGTTGTAGACCCTGGATCTTGGTAGCTGTCCCCCCTCGGTTCGGAGGGTTGGGGGTTGGCTGTGGGCCCCCTCGAAAGCGCATGCACTTGCAACCCTGCCCCCATCCAATCGTGCCGCCCTTTCACTTTCCACCAGCCTCCCCGCCCCCTTGCTCCCATCTCACCGTCCTCTCTCCCCCTCTCTCTCCCGACCATCCTCACCAACTTCACGGCCCCCCTCCTCCTCCCGGGGCACGTGCGATCGATCGGCCCAGGTGCTTGAACTTGGCTTTCCCCTTCCCCGCACCCAAGGCGCCAGCCGAGCCTCATTCCCGGCTCAAGTGCCCTCGTCCCCACGCCTTTACTCTCTCGGAATTCCCTCCAGTTTCCCTCTCCCTCTACCCCCACGTTCTCACCCCAATTCTCCCTGCGACCACCCCCGACCCCGTGGTGACCAACCTCACCTATCCCTAGATCGGATATGATACACGGCGTGGTTCGAGAGTTTCTTGACCTCGGATCTGCTGCGGGCCATCGTAGGTCTGTCCATTTTCGCCGGTGCCCTCTCCAAACGTCTTGACCGTCGTCACCTGGCCTCCATGAAGCATCGCCTTGTGGGCCGTTCGAAAGCATGGCTTAAGCCGACGATTGTTTTCCTTTTATAATTGCAACTTTTTCCCAACCCGGGCTTGTCCCGCGCTTGGAATCATTTATTTGTATTTCGAAGCGGCCCGATTAATGACGCGTTGTCAAGTTTCAACGAGTGACGTTACCGTTCTGTCCTTGGTGGCATCTCTCCGCGTATCTTTCTTGGAAGCACTAGTGCCGAGATAAGGTGATTCCATGCCCAGTTATGCCCATATTGTGCTATTTTCCGGGTAGTAATTCTTTCTAGGAAACCCTAGGCAGCACAGAGATGGAACTGATCATAGTGTTATTTGAAGTTAACATCAGTTGGGATACACTTAGTTAGATCCGTTAGCTCTACCTTCTTCACCATTATTTATTTTTTTATTGTCTTATTTTTATCTACGAATTTAGGACACAGAGTCCTCTCTTCTATTTAACAGATCGGACGATACAAACATCCGTGCCCCGGAAAGTGACAATTCTCCGGGCAGGATTCGAACCCGCTACCCTGGGATCGATAGGCGAGGGATTCACCCCGCCGCCACCGGGGCTGGCTCCGCTTAGGGATGAACACAACCTAGGGGTGAACAACTTTTTATAACCAGTCAGTAAAACTCCGAGAAGGGGAAGGAAGCGGAGGGAATCCATGAATGAGTATATCCTGTGGATTTAGTAAGCGTCGTAGTTTGGTGTAATTACTTTCAACAGATGGAAATCCTGATGGAACGTATGATATGGCTGGAGACAGCGTTGAAGTTTTTTACACGTGGTAACATTTGTACGAATCAGTCCCCGAGTTCATTGCCTCGTATTGTTATCGCGATCGGAAGTGACGTTCATCCCGACCTAATTTTTAATGCTCCCCAGTATGTGTTGAGAAAAGGCCATCAAAAAGAAATTCTAATAACATTTCGTTGCCAGTTGCGAATTTATTGACGACTGAAAGCATCTCGGGAGATAAAAATTAATTTTTTTGTCTCCCGCGTACGGTTTTGTCTGCACAATGCACGTTTAGTGGTATTCCGAGGGGTCCCTATTTTTTCCCCTTGGGTGGAACAACGCTGCTTGGAAGCGATCCGTTTCTGCTCGCACGAAATGTCGTTATGATCATTGTACTAACATTTAGTTCTTCGTGCAGTTGCAGTGAAGACATTTCCCGTCCCAGGCTCGGCGTACTCCCCTTTTTCGATCCGCCAATTAGTTCTCGAGTTATAAGCGGCGAGAAACCGATGTTTTTCACCCTTTTCGGTTTTGGGCGTGCATCGACCTCTTACGTCATCCACATCGTCCAATCACAACTGTCAGGGTGGCGATCGTCAGGGAAAACCTGGAAAACCTTGAATTGTCAGGGAATTTTGGAAATCTGGAAAAGTCAGGGAATAGTCAGGGAATTCTCGTAACAGTCAGGGAGAAACTGGGATAGGAAATTCTCCATCCAATCCATTAAGTTTACCGGCAGTCTTTCCCGCCCTTTATTTCACCAAAACATTTCACCAACTAAAACTAATGTCCGTCGCCGAAGTGCATAGAATAAGTCCCGTCAATTCGTTGAACATTCAGTTGTGAATCAGTCATACAATGTATCCCCTTTGTATATCCTTAATGTGATATTTGCCTAGTAGTGTTAAAATTCTCGATCACCGTATATTCTCCTCACCACAAGGAATCCAAGGCTAGGTTGTTCGGAATATTTTACCTCGCGTTCTTTTTAACTTCCGAGACTCAGGTAGAGAGGTAGTTGGAGCATACTACCTTGTAGTAAATACGTGCTTGCCATTCAAAAAATACGGGATGATTATTATTAAAACGGTAATACAAGTACGATAACACGTGTAAACAAAATCTTACGTAAGATCATCTTCGATTTCCATACCCCCCTTCGCGAGACAGTAAGAAGAGTCCTCCTCCCCCCCCACCTTTCACGCTTGACGTAATTAATGAATGGCCCCCTTAGCTCCCTCTTGAAGCAATTTAGTTAGGTCACAAACCACCTCAAATATGATATTCCTAAATATGATGCTGTCGTTGCTAATTGCCTCCTGTTTTCGCTCGCAGTGGTGCGATTACGTTTTGTTTGTATGTACAAATATATTTACATTTTTGGTTCCCTCTTGCAATCAAGGGGTTATGACCACGTTAATCAAATTGTTATTCGCTTCTAAAAGTCACTCGTGCGATCCGATTTTGATCCAGTCCAAGAACTTGGCTTTGGTTTGTATTTTTCGTGCAGCTTATTGTTAGTAATACCTGTGCCGGGGTCCGCCAGTAAATTGGCCATTAACTTTCACCTTGATGCCTTTTCAGTAATCTTCAACTTCCCAGAACTACCACGACACGCAACCTCTTCCTTGAAGAATGATACATTGCCAAGTTGTAATTTTACCGAAGGAAACATACCTCGGAAATACGATACACGGCCGCGAAAAATGTAATAAAAGTGTGTACAATTTGTGTGAGGGCTTAACTTGTGAAGGTTTAATATATTTTTTCATTTGGGCGGAGGTTCAATATATTTTTCATTCTTATAGCTTTTAATGTATTGATTTCAGCTTTTAACATTTCCTGAAATTTGACGAAAATTTAATTCAGCAGAAATAAAATATTCCGATAATGGGAGACCTTTTGGCGATCGTTCAGGGAAGTTGGTAAAGCCATCAGGGAAAAATCAGGGAGAAGTCAGGGAATTTGAAAATTGGTTATCAGTAGCCACCCTGACTGTGCCCGCGAAGCTACTTCACCTTATCGCAATGGGGAACACACAGCTGACTCGATTGCGATTTCGGTTCCGAGTAAACGCCCGCATTGCATGAAAAATTTTCCGTGGAGGCATTAATTCATCTAATTACACAGGGTGTCCGGCGATCTGGAAAACCAGGGAAACCGGGAATATTCAGGGTATTTTAAATCGTGGAAAACTCAGGGAAAACTTGTGAATTTTTTTATTTTTCTGAAAAATAAAACTCTGGAAATTGTATGGCGGCCAATGAACTCAATGGCTGAGAGCACCCTTGCCATCCCTCTGCTTGGCTCAGCGTAGCGCTGGGCTCACCGTTCATATATTACTCTAGCGCTGTGCGCTCGCACGCCGCCTGTTTCGCCACTCCATGCGCAGTCCTACCCAGCCCAATCGCATTAAAGTTCCCCTTATCGTACGAGTCACGTGGTATTTATGGCCGATTCATTCAGGTCTGGGAGAGTGTCAAGACCTCCAGATAAATTAAATTTATGAAATCTATATTGTATTTAAACATTTGTTGATTTCATGTTATGTGATTGACTTTTGAGAGTGATTAATATTCAGTTAGAATTTGTGATGTCTATATTGCATATAAAAATTTGTTGATTTCATGTTATGTGATTGTGAGTTGAGTTGGATTAGTTTTATTAGTAGATTTTGGTTCGGATGTTCTAGTTACTGAAATGATTATTATAAAGAAGGGTGAATTAAGTTTTTTTTTATTGGAAAAGGGAAGGTGTTGTGTTGTAGTTATGCCTAGAGATGGCAAGAATGAGGTTATCGTGGAGAGAGTAGATAAATAAGACAGTGAGGGACAAAATGTAAAAAGGAAGTCTAATTAATATAAGTTATTAAATAGAGATTATAAAACGAATATATGTCCTTGAAAGTATTAGTTTTTATGTGTCACTTGTATCAATAAAACCTACCATCGGTATATGTAGTAAGGTGCAGGATTTTTTGAAGTTGTACGCTCAATGCCTTATTTTTTAATCTAAAGTACTATCGGAATTATAATCTACTTTAGACGTATGATGGGTTTAACATACATATATTTTCGTGGCAAGTGACTAGTGTGGCTTGTTTAGTGTCAAACTGCTTCAGCAGTACCTCGGTGAGGAGTGCTTAAATAAAAAATTTCTTAATTTATTCTCATGCTGCTCACATGTGAGCGTTACGAAGAGAAAAATTGGCCCGCGTATCTGTCTTTCTTGGTGTATTTTAAGCCTAAACTTATAAAAAAAGGATTTGGAAGTTGCATTTACTGCGGTAAAAAGTAATTTATTCTTGCAAAACGTTCCATATGAAGTAATTTTGTATCAAGTACACTTCATACATTTTTCAAGGACTCCTTTTACATTCTGCACCAAGGAAAGCTGGAGCTTGTGGAAAAATAGTGCAAAAAGACGTTCTTTCTTCAAGGCGTTCCACGAATACATATATGCCTACCTATCAGGGGCAAAATCTTCCATGCTAAACCAATGAACTGATTTCGGCTCACGAAGGTTGGCACCCTCCATTCACCAATTTTCGTCAAAATCCGAGAGGGCGAGCAGCGTGTTTATGAAAATACATGTTTCTATAGCCTTCAAACCCAGTCTCTTCCGGAAGCCGGAATTGTCATCCGACCGTCGCTACCATCCGACCGTCGCTACAAAAGCCTGTGTAATTGAGGCTGCCCATTACTTTGTGCCTTGTTTCTTCAGTAATTTTGCAAATATAGTTTCAATTCAATGTGATATTTTCCATTTTAATGGAATTATAGGACTCAAGTGTTAATTTAGACTTAAAAAATAAAAGTTAAAAATTGATTTGTGTTCCTTTCGAATCCTTTTTTGGTAAATCAGTTGCAATTGACGGATTTGGATTATAAAATCTCTCTCTAGATACAGCCCGAGGTTGTGTAGTCGACAGTATGGGGAAATAATAGGCCCAACTGCTGATGACAGGCTTCTAAATGGTGGAAGGGTTGGAGTTACAAGCATGTCAGAACGTCGTTATCGAGCTATCATCTTTCCATGTCAAAGTGGGGATATTGTTATCCTGCGTTGAGAGGAGTCTGCTGTGCCGAGACGAAGGTACGACAAGCGTGCCTATGACCTTTTAAATACTTAAAATTCTTGTTTCCCTAAGTCGGGCGTAGCTCACATACGTATATTTTTACTGGACTTTAATGTACGGGACGGGATTTTATGGACGCAAATCTATTCGCAGTTTAAGAAGCAAATTCATTCCGTTGGTTGGTTTCTTTTGAAGACGGCATTAATCACCGAATGAGTTAGTCGTGAAGTCAAGGCCTCCGGAAGTAATTTCTGGCTGAGTCAATCAATTTATTTTCTGTCAAAAGGTATCTTCGCATGGGCGGCAGAATGTTGGATTAGTGAGGACGAGGAAGGAAAAGAATAGGTATTATGGGTAGAATGAAGATTGGTATGATGTATGCTCATTTAAAGAGAGAAGTAGTGTAAGGAAGGGTGAATAACAGAACGATTGGAGACAATCCATCAAAACCTGCACGAACCGTTGGAAGAAATCAAAATCAATGTGACTATTTATGTAATAATTTTCTCCCCGTTTATTTAGTTGCATACGAGAACAAGGTGTTATAATGAGAAATTTTGTACCGGAAGTTATGAATTGTTTCACGCATGCTTTCTACTATTGGCATCAGTTATGAACGTGTATGGTTTCCGCCCTTCACTTGACTGAAATCCAGTTGTAGGAGCCTGTTCATTTGTATAATAAGGGTGCATAAGTCCCACTTGCCTCTAAGGAAGAATAGTCGGCCTGGAATATTTTAAATATCCTATACATTTAACGAAGGTATTATCATCTTATAATTTCATTCGTGTGTTCTTATATTATGTCCATCATTAACGCCTTTACATTTGTGCAAACTATGTCCCTTGCCGAATTTCTCGGTTATGTGTGCGCAAATTGTTATGATATATTATCCATCCGAAAATTTCCACGGGTAAATAATTTTTTTTTTTTTCAGGTGAGTTTGGATGTCTGCAGTTTATTTCCTTGAAACAGTGCTAGTTTCTTTTAGGTGAGTTTTATTGTTATCATAATTAGTCAGCATTGCAGTGTGGGAGTACGAGTTCGTAGGCACCTCGAGTGTTATTGAAAATTTTAATTATTTTGGAAGTGGCATATTCATGCGTTTCACTCTCAAGGTTGTCATGTGGATGGAAACTGTTAGAGGTTAGTTATAATCTGCCGACTAGTCCTCTTTTTTGGTCGCTAATAAATTTAAGAATGTGAGAATAGGATGTTTAATTTTTCTGGTGATCGGTTCGCTATCCCGATTGTATTTATTTAGGAGCTTAGAAGGACTCATTTTACATTTTTTGTGTGTTCATGGTAGTATTGAAGGTTTTTAAAAATAAGGAGCTTTCGGTTCTTCACATTAACTCATGCGTAGTGGTGGTTCACCACTTGCCGATGTAGAAATTACGTATTTTTTCTTCTGATTTTAGCTCACTATTATCGATCCTTCTGTTACCGAAGTTCATACCTCGCAATGTATTGGCGAATTTAAGCTGGTGGATGGCTGATTCATTGACATTTCATCCAATGCTACCTCAGGGTTTATAGGAACCTGGAAAACCTGGAAAAGTCAGGGAAAATGAAAACGGCCATGGAAATCCTGGAAAAGTCAGGGAATTTAACGTGTGGTCAGGGAAAAATCGCAAAACGTTCAAATTACAGAATTTATCACCTGAAAATGCCAAGAGATCAGAAACTGCGCATAGGAGCGGAGGGCAGGGTGAAGGAGGGGATGGCTGGCCTCAGGCTGGCTTCGCTGTGGAGGCAGCCCAGGATCCTATTCTGGTTCTTTCTGGCTATAGCCTGCACAATTTGGTGAAAAGATTTGCGAAAGGTGTGCGCATCTCATTTTCATTCGCCAGCGATTTGGCCAGGAATGCTTCGCTTTGTCCCTCTGGTGACAAAAAAGTTGTTCTCAGTCAAATTTGATTTCATTTAGCCGAATTCGTAGAAGGATGTGAGGAAGAAAAAATCAAGATTGATTCAAAGAGCTACTTTAACATGACATCAGGTTTGAAGGAAAGTCCAGGTTAGCCCTCTTGGCATATATTTTTCTGCAATTAAAACCCTTTCTGAAGGCATATCAATGTAAGTGATCATAATTTTTATTTTGTGAATTTAAAGTTGTTGATCTCTTATCACTGGAAGTTCATATGATTAATATGAAAATAAACCTACAATTTTTCATAAGTTTAGACTTCTCTGCTTCCTCACTACCACTTTTATCTCTATAAATGACCGAAATCTTAAGAGTTTTCAGGCGCTCAAAAGTCAGGGAAAATCATTAATAATGGTCTGGAAATCCTGGAAAAGTCATGGAGAATGAAAATGAAAACCCCTATAAACCCTGTACCTGTATTTGTGTTTCGCATCCATTTACTGATGTTTGTTTTCTTTCGTTAGGTTGCCTAGTCTCAGTACCGTGCAATTATTTTAGCCGTGGTTATTTGACCGTGAACATTACGTACACTTTTGAGCTGGCAGAAACCGCTTTATAAATTCCTCTAGTACCGGAGATTTGTCAATTCCCCTGTATTGAACGCAACCTAAACGAAAAATACCTCAGCCGTCTCTTTGGACCCAATTCGTAGGGAATAATTTAATTATGTGCTTTCCAAGAATTCGGAGATCATGTAGGAGAAGCATTCCTACCTTTATCATATTGGGCTTTGAATGGGCATAATGTTATTTTGAGCTATGTTTGCATGATGCTAAACGATAAATGCTGACACTTTTTAGAGTGGTTATGTGAGGTGTTTTTTCAGTTGTGCTCTTGAACTTCGTCTTCATCATGGGTCGTGTTTGATTGAAAAGTTGTATCCACGTTGGGGAACAATTTATTTGCGGTGTAATGTTGTTTGGTTTAAATATATGTATGGTTTTTCGGGAGTTTAGGTCCTTTTTTGTGAAAATGAAAAAAAATTTTTTAACTTTTGGCCGACGTTTCGGAAAATATATGTTTTCCTTCTTCAGGGATAAAATGGGATGAACCGCCAATGAGTATAGGTAACATAACATGACATAAACATGAATTTCAAAACTTATGAGACGTTTAGCAAACAACAAGAACAATCATATTTTTCTTCTTAAGTGTAAGAAAGATAATGTTCTTTTCCATCTCACATTGTGCATAACGCATATAATACCTGATGATTACAATTCTATTATAAAACATCAAGAAATATTCTACGAGAAACACTTCAACTAAGTGAAACAAACTCACATTAAAAAATTTGTTAAACTAACCAAAAAAAGCAATAAAATAGATCATTCTAACTGGTTCACCAATTTAACCTCAGTCTTGATAGCTGAGGATATAACTACTAGTAATTTTCTCAGCCTGGGTCCAAAATTTGCTTTTCCATACACAGCTAAAGATTTTCCAGTGGCACAATTATTAGCTGTTATAGATAGCATTATATCTGAACTTAAAAATCCATCCATGAGAGACAAAATTCGAGCACAATGCACCAACATAAATCACTAATTTTATTGAAAAAAACAAAACTCCAAAAATTTTGATCTTCTAAAACTATTTCTAAACACACCTATATTCCTAAAAAAATACCCAAATATTATCAAGCTTAAAACAGATAAATCAAACAAGACTGCAGTTATGTATAAACGAGAATATGGATACAGAAATTTATGATAAAGCTCCCAAAAAGAAAAATTTAACAACATCGCTTCAAGCCAGGGTAAATTCTCTAGTCAAAAAACTTAAAAAAAAAGAAAATCGATTTTAAAACAAAATGCAATTTATCCACTAACAATAGCACTCCTCCAAAACTCGACGGGTTAGTTGAAGATCATAATGCGGATAATCCTGTAAGACCGGTAGTAAGTTTTATGAAGAGCCCTACTTACGAATGTGCTAAATTTTTTTCTACATCCTTAGTCATTTATCTTCAGATAAATACAATATTAGAGATTCCTTTCAATTTTATGAAAAAATGAAACAACAAACAGTTCTTTTAAATTATAAATTTTGCTCACTTGATGTTAAAATGCTATTTACAAATATCCCCCTTGGTTTGGTAAACAACATAGCAACAGATAATTGGGAACTTTCAGCAAAAACACAATTCTTAACAGAGAAGATTTTTTGAACTATTTGATATATGTGTAAACCAGGGATATTTGCAATACAAAGGTTGTCCATATCGTATGAAAAATGGGGTTCCATTGGGATCCCCCTTGGCGACTATTTTAGCAGATCTCACAATGAACAACCTCCTAGTCTCAGTAATTCCAAAGTTACCTTTTAATATCTTTTAATAATACCTTTCATCTACAAATTTGTCGATGATTTATATCTAACATTGCCACTTAATTTAAGTGATGACGTTTTCAACGGGAAAAATTTTAAAATTGTTGAAGGAATTTTAAAGAAAAACCATTTTCCAAAAAAACTAATCCATTCAATAATACACTCGAAAAGGAAGTCATATTCACCCACAGAATACTCCACAAATTCAAGTAACTCGTCAAACACCACAAAAAACCAATTTTCTGTTCACTCACTCACTCAGTGATTCAACCCGAAGGTTTGTTTTGATAGGTGAGAGTATGTACTATGCCAATGGCGTGTGAAATTCACACATTCAGGGTAGGGGGGCCAGTTCCTTTCCCTAGGCTTCCTGCGATTTCCTGCGCACGCTGCAAGTTTTTACATGCAGAAAATCGAATCGCGAGGATTTTTATATGGTGGTATCCAGAAAGGCTCTTGCCCGGGATTTGAACCCTCCGGTCAGTAGCTCAGTGCTCTACCCTCTAGGCCACCACGACCCTCCAAACAACCAATATAGGGGAATTATTTATATAAGTGGATTATCGGAACAAATAAGTAGTCTTCAAAAAAGCAGATTACAAAATAGCACATAAAAATCACAAAACTCAACATAAACCTATATTCGAAAATAAAATCTGAAACCCCTGGTAAGATAAAAAGTAATGTCGTTAATTCAATATTATGTCACAATAATAATAATAACTATATCGGCCAAACATCACAATATTTAAAAAACAGACTCACGGCACAGAGCATCCATAAAAAATGAAATATAATTCTGTGCATTGACAAATCATGCAATCGAAAAAAACCATACTTTTAATTTCGACCAAAAATTTTAGACAAGAATATTTATCAAAAAGGTTAGTTAAAGAAATGTATCATATTAGTAAAGATTTGAAAAATTCTTGTAATCAAAGAACAGACATTTCTAATTTAAGTAAAATATTTAGCAAATTAATACATCAAAATTAAAAAGTTATAACATATAGTAGGTTCTTAGCAAACAATTTGTAAACAAATTCAAAAAATATTCCGTTTTTTTTTTGCTTTAAACTTTGTAAAAAAAATTATATTGTAAAACATTTGGCTCTGTATACTTCCTGTAAATCATGTTCCTATGTTCATTGGTATTTTATCCCTGAAGAAGAACAAAAGATTTTTTCCGAAACGTCGGCCAAAAGTTGGAATGTTTTTTTTTTCATTTTCACAAAAAAGGACCTAAACTCCCGAAAAACCATCCATATATTAAAAAAAAGAGGTTTGGAATTCAACTTGCCAATTGTTTGGTTATTTCTGGCAGTAGTTTGTAGTAGTGTTCCAGTCCGGAAGGGGTGCGACTGATTCATTGTAAGTTAGAATTACGAAAAGCCGTGGAACATTGTAATTATAATTTACTATCGACAGATAATTGTTTAGCGATTCTATTTTATTTTGATATTACTTCAGTATCTGATTTGGGACTTATAAACTGTTGCCTTGGAAGGTCGAAGGCGTCAGCTTGCAGGACAGGATACGTTTTTCACTCAGTTATGCGTCATTTACGTCAGAAAACTCTTAATGTTACATACCTAACACATTAACACCGATTCTGCTTATGCAATTTATGGTTCAAGTAGAAAAAATTTCTTCCCTTGTTCTACACTCATTGGGATCGAGTTGGTGTGGTTGTTAAAGTACTGTCTACCCGTCTTATGGAGCCGGATTTGAATACGAGCAATTTGATTTTTCTACCGAATCGTGATACTCCCTCCAGTTCCATCCGCACCCATCCTCTGTTTGAGGCGCCTTTCTGGGTGTTATACTTTTGTATTTAATGCTAAGGAATCGCTCTGTACCGTAGAGAATAACCAGATAATATTCAGATTCTCGTTTCCAAATATTCATTGATATAGATTGCTTGCCCAGTCAGGAAAGAGTTCGCCAGCAGCATTGCCGTGGAATTGCCCATCGCTAATTTAAACTGCGGATCGCGGAGCTATGGCTACGGCTGTGAACGAAAACCCATCATTCATTTGTTCATCGCTCTTAAATCCATTTGTGCGGGATATCGTACTTTTTCTCTTCATGCACTGCTGTAGACCTGAAGACTCGGGTACCGTGGGAGGCAAACATGGGTGCGGGAGCGAATCGTAAGGCCGGAACGTATCTTAGATGAAGATCTTCCAGCGTTTAGAACGGGAAATTTACCGTCGTGTATTCCATATTTGTCTGTAGGAAGAGGCTGCCATGGTACTCCATAACAACAAAGCGTGTAGACATTTGATTTGCTTCGGGGACGTATCTTCTCCCCTGGGCGTTCAAACTGAGACGTGTTGGGGTGCAACTAACCTTCGTCCTCGGGAGAGACGAAGTGAAGGTCGTATTTGTAGTTTCATAATTTACAGATAGTCTGTTCCATTGTGTGAATGAAGTCACTTCACGTGGAAACTTATAGAAATGCCTGTTCAGTGATGTCGGCTTTAATGATACCGTCTCGGCTTGAAACGATAAGGATCCATCTACCTGTAATGTTCCTTAAGTGTAAAGGTCCTTAAGTGTTTCTGAACGTATGTTTCTGCCACACCCGATAAATCTTTTTGTCTCAGTTGCACATCTGAACGCGTTTATGATGCATATTTTGATTTGCACCACAATTAATGCGAACCAGATACCGATGCCTAAGTCGGAACTAACTTTCCTTGCGGGAATTCATGGTGTACAGGTAGGACAAATTTAGGATCTCTAGGTGTAACCCTAATTAGAAGTTATGGTATCAAAACTGAAGGTATTGGAGTATAATCAGGCTTAAATGACATCTTCTTTTATTTAGTGATAAAGAGTCCATTTAAGACATATCGAGAGCCTTATAGCAAATTGAGGATGTAGACATAAGAGTGGTAGTTAGGGAGAGGTCACCGATATCTAAAGCCATTTGTTATGTGTAATATACAAAAAGTAATGAAGTAGAATGAGTAATAGCCATGTACCCATAATAGGCAGTGAAGGATGTAAATTAAATATTTGGTAAAAATATGAAGAGGCTAGCCGATAGGAGAAGAGAGTGGAAAGAGAATCGTCCAACCAACTTGGTTTGATGACTGATGACGATGATGTCAAGATGCTTCCTATTATTGAAGTAGAATCGAGAACAATGTTCTAAAGATCCCAATGTAGTTTCTAAAAATATCAGAAGCGATACAGGTGAATCGGCATTCAATATGCAAATTTTGTCATATTAAGGTGCTGTTACACGTGCGTGTATTGTTCTCTTGATTTAATATCGTTTTTTTGTGGCATCCGTGGCTAATGGGCGTTTTTTTAAATTGTCGATTTCTCTAAATTGAGAATTATGATAGAATGACGGGGTGCTCTCCGCCTATGATGTGTTGACATCGACGCTGCGTCGTAGTGCTCTCGTGTAATCGTTGGTACGTCGGGGGCATCCCTCGAGTCTCGCGGGGTGGGATTCTTTCCTTCTCCCCAGGGTCGTCGCTCCTTGTGAGTTGCATCTATCCCCCTCCTCGCTCGCCCATCAACCCCCTCCCACCTCGTTCGTGAGCTCCTCTCCCATTGCCTCCCCACAGACTCACCGCCCTCCCACTCCTCGACTCCAAGTGGATCAATAGGGAGTGAGAGGGAGAGGAGAATTCCGGGGTTTGAGGTGGTATTAACCGGAGGTGGTCACAGACCGATGGTGGGGGTTTATTCCAAGAATGTTTTTTAAGAGTTCGGGTTTGGTTTTTTCCACTCGGGTCGATTTATGATGGGGCGATAATGGAACGAATTGATCCCTCGTTGAAAGCGCCTTTCGTGGAGAAATCGAGAGTGAAAAAATTAAGTGCGTTTGGTATTGAAATGTTGTGCGGGCTCGAATGAGTCTTTATTTTCTTCACATTGCTCTGGACCCAAGAATTTTCTTGGTAGTTGCTTGATTTGCTCTATCAGTTTATTGTGCAGTTAAGTAGAATGCGGCTTCTCTCATTAATAGTGGCCAATTCACCTGTAACCAGGGAATTTAAAAAAAGATGCGAGCACAGCCAAGATAGAATTTCGTGAGTGAGGGTCGGAATATATGCTTCCTTGCCGAGGGGAAAGTGAAACTTTTTGAAATGTGTGTTAGCAAGTATTGTTCATCGATATATTTTCCCGGCGTTTCCGAATCGGAGCACTAAGAGCGCATAATATTAGCATTTTTATGTCTGGAAAATTTAGTTTACTGTTGCATATACATAGTAGGTAACCTCTTGTATACAGCAGGAGCGCCCGCCACAGTAGCTTCTTTAGGTCTGGCCACCTAAAGGTTGCGAGTTCGTGTCCGGATTCAGGAGTGGAGGCCGTGCTTGTCTTATAATTAAGACAATTATGCGGTCTACTGATAATTTTTTACGTCATTACTGGTTCATACCCGTTACGTATTCACCGTTTTCATTGAGTTAGTCTTATATTTGAAAGGCACCGACACCAATAATCGACCACGTGGTGTAGAGATTGTAAATGTCTGTGTTTCTAACTTTCACGCCTACTGACGGAATTTTTATAGAATTATTAACTGTTAACCGTGCAGCGCACAGGTTCTCATTGTTGTGGTAGTAGTGTGAGTGAATTTGGTCATTAGTTTCCAGTTCATCATTTTTTGGTTTTGGCTCACTAATTTTCGGTTCTCTTGCATTTAAATATCAATGGCAAAAACTGACCTGGTTTACTATATTTTTAGCGAGAAAAATTATAATTTACTCTTTTGGGCTTACTATCTATTCTCTCACCAACCAGGCCGACCATAGGTTTAGTCGTAATGGTGTAAAGTCGTTGGTGTAGGGTGTTACGGATTTGCGTTAATATCATCGTATTTTTAGATACAATATTCTCCTTTTTTAGAATATCGGTGTATTGCGTATATTCGTGCTGAAAGTAATACATTTTTTTAAATTAGAGACGGATTGTTCAAATCACTTCAACCTCGCGTGTAATTAAGAATATATCTGCTAGTGTTAGTTAGCATGTCTTTTGGTAAACTTAGGGTTAAATAACTGGTCGAACGTGGATTACATATTTTCAACTGTAAATTCGGAGGGGATGTGAATTGTTTCTTATTTTTGGCCAATCTTCTTAATTTTCAGTTTAATTCCGTTAGTCCTGCTGGAGTACAATATCAGTGCCACTGTATTTGGCTTTGGAAATATTCGCTATTCTTATTATATAATTTTTTGATGGGCATGAACATGGTTAATGGATTGCTCCGTAACGAGGAAATAGGTAAGACACTAGTCGATGCCGTTGGAATGTTACATCTTCTAATTTAGGTCTATTGCTTATCTCTACGTCCGTTATGTACTTTATGTCGGCAGCTCTACTTATTAACAAATTTTCCTTGCGTTCAATTACCAAGTTGTTCGTTCATTTAGTCAATGCTACCGTCGTTACTACGGGAGGAGGACGACTGTTGAGAATAGGTGGCGATGTAAAGGTAGGATTTCCGGG
Organism: Platycnemis pennipes; assembly: GCA_933228895.1. Classification (NCBI taxonomy): domain Eukaryota; kingdom Metazoa; phylum Arthropoda; class Insecta; order Odonata; family Platycnemididae; genus Platycnemis; species Platycnemis pennipes. The sequence continues at coordinate 96,879,429 of OW121852.1, forward strand.
AGCGGAGGAAGGTTAGAGAGAAACCTGGCATCGACAGCAGCCTATTCGAATCGAAAGGCGCAAAGGGGCCAGAAATTTGTCCCAGGCGATGAACGGTGTGGTCGTGAAAAGTCACAGTCGAAGTAAAAGCGATAAATATGCTGCTATAATAAGAATTTAATCCGCCCAATTTTCGGAGCGTGGAAGAAGACATTTTTTCATTCTAACACATCGGTTGATCTTTGTTGTATGAAGTAAAGTTTGCTTTGTATACATCCTATTTAAATACGAATCTCCTGGTTTGCCCGTCTCAAGTCTTCTTAATGCCCTAATAATGTCTTTCAAACTAAGTTCACTTATAAAAAAGACTACGGAATGGAGATTCATAGAAATATTCGATATCGAAAACTTTAGGAGCGCTTCGGATCAGTTGTTTGCTTACGTGCCTTTGTTGCTGTTGGTATCTCTTAGCATTTATTACTCATCCAGTTATCTATTACTTTTTTGGATGGAGTTATGAGAATGATTCGTGAAAGAGCTGTGTGATCGAACCTGCTTTTTTCAAATTGAATTCCGCGAAGTCGCCATTTGAAAAATAACAATGGATGTGCAGTATTTTGGCTGGAAAACTGAATAGTCGATTATTCTAGGAAATTTGTGATTTTATAATGAAAAAAATTAAATCACAAGGCAGTGCTTCGGATAAAATCAGAATTGGCATGGGATTCTTGAAGGAAGGGGCGAGGATTTAGTGCGATGCTGTTTCTCTCGGAACGGGCTTTCTACGAAGGCAATGTGAATGGTGGGGAAATCCGCGAACTTCGTTTTGAGTGGAGCGAGTGAGAAGGAAGGAACTTCCCGGTACTGTTCTTCTTCTACTGATCTTCGAGACGAAAGATCAAAGATATGCGAGTTGGTTTCCCTCGCTTTCATTGAAGCGAAAAAACATTCTTACAATCCGAGTTCTGTCAAAGTCTTCAGCATTTTTCTCCATGTCGGGTTGAAGCCTAAGGGACACGTGAAATTCTTGGAATTTGACACTGCAGTGTTCAAGAAAATGGAGTATAGAGGTTATGCATCATTTGGAGCTCTTTTGGAAGTGAGTCAATCTGTTTAGGGGTGGATTGCATAAGTACGCAGATAATACATAATTTAACCTTATTACTAGGGACACCGAAAAATAGTGAATAAAAGTCATTAAAAGCGGTGTTTAAAATGACAAAAGCTGTAAATAAAATCGTTTTAAAAAAGTGAAAGCTGTGTTTAATGTTGGGATAAAAGGAGTCTTAAAGGAAGGGGTTTTTAAAAATATTATTAATAAAGACTTCATACCAATGTGAACAAACAGTTAATAGTACATACATTTGAGATCCAATACAGAAGTTATGGCTACCCTACGCAACATAAAAAAGTAGGCAAAATTAAGTTAAAGGCAAATTAATGAGATAATGGTAATAACAATAACAGAGTGGAGTAGTGGACTGCAGGTAATGAAGTTCGATTCTTACGCTGTTTAAAATTTTTCCATTCATTTCCTTTCGCCTAATTTAATTATTTTTTAAACTTATAATTTGGCATGAAATTTCTGATAATTACTTTTTTAACAGCCTACTAGCATTACCCTAGGAATACAGCACGGCTGTATTCTTAGGTAGTTTCAAGGATCGAACTCGCGACTGGCAGTACACTAGCCCTCATTTTAACGACTACGCTCTCATAGGTTCACGGGAATCTGGCGAATGTAGGCGACCCGCATGACACTCGGCTTAATTTTTTTTCTCGCACATCCGGGCCTATGGAGAAAAAGGTCAATACGAGTATTTTTTATTTTGTTTTCCTCGTTTGTGGCACGGGAAAAATCTTCTTCTCATTTCGTGACCCGAGTTACTATACCTCTACTTGTTGGTATCTACCATAAGTATGTACATTCCATTCGCGGGGCGCATCGATCACGAGGCCGCGAGATGTTAAAATCTCCGATCCGGATCTGAATTTTTACTGTCTCTGGATATGATTTCAGTAGCGAATGAAATGAAAGACCCGTGGTTCTTTGGATCCGACCCGACCATCCTTGATTTACGAGTGGTTCATTTGTAAATCTAATTTAAACAACAAAGTCTAATAAAGTGAGTATTCAGATGAAATGGTTTGAAATTGAATATGATAACATTTTCGATGCAGTGACTGAAAGAAAAAATTAAACTGCGATTGGGATCGAACTTCGCACAGTACACTAGCTCTCGTTCAGGTTCTCGTTGTACGCCTGATCCCGGCGAATGTAGGCTACCCGCATGGCATCCTACGTATTTTTTTCCCGCGATTCCGCGGTAATGGGGGAAAGAAGTCATATATCTTTATTTTGCTTCTAGTTTCACGGGAACGTTTTCATCTAATTACGTGACCTTAGTTACACATCCTCTTATTGTCAATATCTACCGCACCCACATTCCATTCACGGGGCACTTCGATCGCTAAACCGCGAAAATTTAAAATCTACGATCCGGATCCGATTTTACTCCGTGTCTTTGGATCCGAATCCGGAACCGAGAAAAATGAAAGATCCGATCCGGCCATCACTAAAGAAAATATTTCATGCTACAAAAATTCGGCATTTGCAAAATATCTCAAATTTCGTTAAAAAATCGCGTTTCAAAGAAGACACGGTTAATTTCGCGATTAAACCCTAAAGTCGCTTATTTCGTGAATCCTGTCGCAAAAAACGTTTCGCGAAAATGTCATGTCCCTACTTATTACATTCGGATTAGGTGTCTAGGTCGCGGTCCCAACATATCTCCATGGTTTAGGTTGTATTACTGTTGGCATATTTTTCAGAAAACAGCCGAATTCATGGTCGCGTGAAGGTTTTATTGAAAAGAACGAACTTACGATATCCTCTATCCTGTTAGTGAATTTCAAAATATTATTCTCATTTGGTTAGCCATGATTATTAAACTATAAATTGAGCAGTTACAGTATATTTTACTGTAGTCGGACAAGCAGTAATAAAAAACTTCAAACAATTCAAGTTTGAAGCAGAAACATTTTTAGTTAAATCATTTTTGGGTTAAGTTATTACTTGGGTTCTAGTAATCTGTCCTTCCCGGACACTAAACATCTGGTTAGAGAGTTTTTGAGAGCGTGTCGCCGTTAAAATTTAGCGTGTGTAGCCATTACGAATTCCGACTCGTTATATTCATTATGTAATGATTTATCTCGATTGTTTTGATTAACCACCAACTGCTATTCGTTCTTTAAAATTTTATTATTTAATTAAATTTGTATTGATCGATTATTTAACCACATTTTGGTACTAATCCGTAGATATATATTTCAAGAATAAAACTAACTTCTTTGTTTCATATATGCTGAGGTAGTACAGTAGATTTGCTGTTCGGTATCGGTATATTGTGGTGGTATCCGATTTTTGCGGCTGAAACTGACAATGAGTAACGCAGTCTTTGAACACTATTCTGAAAATATGGTTTTTGTTCAATTTCAAAACCACTATCGCTCGTTTGACATCGCTCCTTTTACATCGCTCCTTTTTTAAGTAATTAATCGGAACGTGCGCGGTTTGATAGCATGTCAAATGAAATCGACCGACTGTTGGTAAAATCAAAAGCCCAAATTGTCTATTTTCCACATTTTGAAACGAATGTTTCAGAATCTGCCAAGAAATTATGTCAGGGTGGTAGAAAAAATAGTTTTTTGTCTGGATGCATTAAGTATACTGTAAAAATGTGTTCAACCCGAAGGTTCGTTTTTGATAGGTGAGAGTAAACCTCACCCCGTACTAAACCAATGGCGTGTGAAATTGTCACATTCAGTGTAAGGGAGCCAGTTCCTTTCCCTGGGCCACCTGTGAATCCCTACGAAGTTCTTACACGCAGAAAATCGAATCGCAAGGATTTTAGACGGGGGTATCTAGAAAGACTCTTGCCCGGGATTTGAAACCGGTACCTTCCAGCCAGTTGCTCAGCGCTCTACCCACTAGGTCAACACGACCCTAAGGTGTACTGTATATTATTTAAATTGATTACTTTTACCATATACGCGACTTTTTCCCCTCCTGCCCCCTCCCGTTCTTTCTCGTGGTTTTCTTTCATGTAATTAGTCAAGAGAAGACCTTATGACCTTTTTGAAATTGGGTAAGACCTGTGGTTAAGCGGTGAAAGACTGCAATTCAATGAAATGCATTTGCAGGCCACGTCTCATTCGTGAAGCGCCGCTAGCCAACCTCGTCATCTACTCTTCTTTCTGGGGGACGCTACGGTTCCATTTCCATTCCAGCCGACTTATGTTTTTACCTCCCTGCTCCAGTCCGCTCGCATTATCATAAACATAACTTTTATTTTAGTGCACCTGCGTGTGATCAAATGGCCTGGCGTAGGAGTTAGTTCCAACTTTAGCCGTTCCTTGGAAGCATTAAGTCTCCCTCCAACTGCCGCAGATAGTTTTGTTTTTACGGCCCTCCATCGTTATTTTTTTTTCTCTTTAATTTGTATCTCGCGATCTTTCGCTAAAGAGATCGGATTTTGGTGGAAAGTGAGTATTTTGTAATTTATATGGCGTTTCGAAGATAATTCATACACATTTACATTGTACCAAGCAAGGGTGTAAGGCAGTGGGTGAGCCATCACCAGGTATGCATTATCAATCTGAATAAGTTTAAACATACTACCATTCAGGCATGCAAAAAATACAACTCAGTGCATACACTACTTACATGGAACTGAGAGGCACAATGTTACTACCCCGAGGAAAATAGTAGACATGCAGTTACTAGAAAGCATTTATGCACCCTCTTCGCTCTGCTTTTGTTGGGGACTAGCGTAGAAATGATAACTTCTAGGGAGTGATACGTTGCTTTCGTATTCTGGTGGGATGTTACCCCCTCATTGGTTTCAGCCCATGCAACAGTGCATATTTAATGCAGAACCCTGAAATAAAAAGTGTTATAAGATTTATAGGAGTATTTTTCATTAGAATTACTCATTTTCTATCTTTGCTTCACTAGTACTCTACTAGTTTACTGTATGTCTCTTCTAAAATTACAATGGCACTATTTCTGAATCATTTTTGGAATGCATTATTACTTTTATCTTATTTTTCCTCTCCTGGGACGCACCCTTGTTAGAGGATACTAACTCATCGTGTCTAAAATTTAATGCATAGCTGAACTTCTTTTAGGATAATTGTATTATCACAAATATAAGTTTATAAATAAAATCAGTGCCACGCGAAGAATATTATTTAGTTTGGTTGGGTCTGTGCATTTGGTATCATATTTCTATTGCCAGTGGCTACGAGAGGAATGTCCCATTCCTTTCAGTTTTCTTTATGACATTTAGGCGAGAGCTAATCCCAGATTCTTGTGATCTAATGTCAGATTCCGGAACAAATCCGATTGCACTAATGTAGCGTTATGTTCTGTAGTAAATTTTAGCTGCCATTTTCTAGTACATTCATGAGTTGTACAACTTACTATGGAATGCAATCACATGAATGCTCTTAATCATATGCTTTTTTTAGTTCGCTTTTCCTTGGTTCCATGTTTCCATCCACGGGTCCGATTCCCATGGGTTCGAATCCCACAGACGGCAATATTTCTTCTACTCGAAAATCTTAAGATTTCAATATGTTGACTTTCATATTATAAGTGAATCGTTACTCATAGTTCATGAAGCGTTTAAAGGTGATTTTATCCCAGTTAATGAGAAACACGTTCAAGGAAACCTGTTCAAAACGAAATTTTTATGTCCCTTTTGTCTGGCCATATCTCTGAGATACAAAGTACTTCGCTTACGATTACTTTTTAGTCCTAGCAAATTAATGTTTATTTGTCATCAAGTTGTCTTTGACATATTTAAATATAACATATTTAGCATATTTATAACATATAACGCAAACATTTATTTTTACAATGAACTAGTGTAGTTTTATAAATATCTAATTTGCTAGGACTAAAAAGTAAAAAAATATGAAAAAAAATATTTTTAAGCATGCTTTCCTAAGGAAATAAGCTAAGAAAAATAAATATCTTCGCATCATACTAAAAAAGAATAAAATAATATTTTCTCAAGTGAATTAAAGTATAGCCGATTACTGGAAATAATTAAATGCAATTCAAAGAAATTATCCACACAATGAATTATTTATGAACGTTAATAGGAAGTAATTTTGATTTCAACAATACAACATACTTAGGGCCGGTTTCACCAACAACGATCAACGCTTGATCGGCGATCAAGTCTTGATTTGATCGGCGATTTTGTTGATTCCGTTTCACCAACAATAATCAGCAGTGATCGGGGATCAAATCTCTTGTCAAGTTGACCGCAGATTTTGGACGATCAAATCGAGAATCAACTGACATGGCTGATTGCGAAGTGTCTTCAGGCGAATGCGTAGAAATAATTATTGATTATTGCCATTTAAGGAACCACAGCAGGTCCCACAGAATATGATGTGTTTGCATGCAGAGGAAGATGATTTCAAATTGTGGTTTAGATTCTCTAAGCCGGCAGTGGAATTTATTTTAGAAAACATTTAAAATGGCATCCGAAACCGAGCAAGATACGCTATGACTTCTATAGATCAATTAGTAATAGTCGCCGAAATTTCGCAACGTGAGGTCCTCAGGTACAATTCTAAATATTCACCCATTTATGAATCAAGTTAAATTTCCCGCGTCGCTACATGAAATGAATAACTAACGTCGTGTGTTGGTGAATCGTACGCCGTAGGCAGACGTGGTAGTGTGTTGTTGTTCTTTCTTTTAATTATATTGCGAATTTTAACCATTGTTATGCTTTATATGATATGTTGTCGTTGAATATATATATGATTTTACATTCTGAAGATAAAATTGAAGGTTTTGCTTTCTCCAGTCAGGAAAACAAGATGTATTGCGTTATTGTTTACATGTTTCTGTTCACGGTGATACCATTTTCGATGTTGTGTTCACATATACGGTATTATTTTCATTAATTCTTAAAGAAATAGCCATGTTGTGTGATATAAGCGGTATGTAATGTGTTTAATATATGTTATTTTCTATTTATTTTTACTGCCCTTTATTCGTTGTCCATTAGTTCGTGACCTTGTAGTGATGGGACTGTTTTAGATTGATTATGTTTGTTCCTGTTCTTCAAATGATTCATATTAATGTAGTTAATCAGTGCGAAAATATTTTAAGTTAATTAGCTAGCGTGAATGAACTTAATAAACTAAATCCAGTTTAGTTGTGGTGAATTCCACTTTGTCAGGCCTATTCCTTTCGGTATGGATATCTAAAATCACGAGATAATATAGTTACAGGTAATATGTAGGGAAATACTGCAATTAAAATGTGCCAACTATTTATTATCTACAATTGAAAGTGTACTTGTTGAGTAAGAATCTTGTTTTCATGTACTACTGCACTTGAAAGTTAGCTCAGGTAAATGTAATCCAATATTTTTAAACAAATATCTTTTTATATCTTCTAGTTGAAATTAAAATAAGATGTCACACAATGAAGATTGGTAGCTAATATACTTTACTTCAATCTTGATGTACATTATATCATTATTGTGTTTTCATAACATGATATTGTGGAGGCTTTTTGAATTGTGCTTTCTTTAATGGTGGCTCAGACATAGATAGTGCATACATGCAATATGGTTATGATTCATAAAACAACTTGGTGAAATTATCTGTTTAGCTAGTATTTTGACCTTTCATTATTTGTTGTGTAGATTTTTATGTGATAGTTTCATCATATGCTAGAAGTATCATATATTTCAGTCAACCTATATTAGATAATGTAATTATTAACACTGTTTAACAATAAATAGTTTCAATAACCTTATTGAGAAATACTTGTATCAACATATTTATAAGTAATTTCAATCTGAAGGTCCGTTATGCTATTACCTACTTTTAAGTATCAAAACCAAGCACTGTTGTCCAACATAGGAGTAGCTGATAAGCCTCTCATTGAAACATATTTTATCCTAGTAGTGTAACGATTCAATAACCAGCTCTTTAATAGAGATATGAGTGATTTTGAAATTAATTTCAAGATAATTGTTAATGCAGACCATAATTGGGGAACTCCACCATGTATCTAAATCTGGTGTTTGTAGGATTTGGAGCCTTGAGCTCTTGGGAGATTTGTGATGCCCTCAAATTGCAGTCATCTCATCATGGACTGAAAATTATGAGATAAACCGTGACCGAATGCCTTATTTTTCTATCACTGCTCAAGCTCTCTGTACCCCCAGCCTTAGAATAACCAATTTAGTGGCAAGGTGGCTAGGCTTTGTGCACAGGCAGTAGTTACCATAGTTAACTATTTCAATTTATGGGCAAAATTCAAAGTAGAAGAAACCATGAATGGATTTTTGTTAGGTTTTGCAGGGTATCCCTGCTGATCATAGGTATCTACTCATGCCCATTGTAAACCATACCACCAGAAGTGGTACAATCATACTCATATTAAAACAATGAATCCCATTGCTTCAGTGTCATATGGGGAGGTTTCCTAATCTATCTATGGAACTTCTAGTCAATATAGATATGCCTCTCACTATCATTGTAGCCAGAGGGGTTCTACATTATGTGGCTAAAATGTTCAGGGGTGAAGGTGGTCCTATGTATTAGAATATTCAATTCCGACCATTTGATAATGTGGAAACTAACATTGGAAAATATACAGTAGTAGTACTGGAAAGTCTATTTGGGCTGTGAGATTTAATGCCTTATTCACAATAGAATGACAAATATTAAAAAATAAACTTTATTCTAATGTTGCAATAACTTATGAATATATATCATGCATACTCATTCATCATTATCTTCACCTGTTCATTGTTCATACACATATATAACTGTTGAGAAAGGTGATTAAGAACTGGAAAAAAATAAATAAGTATAAACTGAAATAATAAAAATCTGACTTAAGTATAAACTGAATATAATAAAAATCTGAATCCTTTATTCAGTCTCTTAGAAAGATTTTAAGACTTGGATTTTTAAATGTGTTGATGAGTAACTTTTTCAAGTTGTCTGAAGTTGCTTTTGTTGTAGGCCATTTGGGAAACTTCTCTACTTTCCATTTCCTTTGTGGTATGAAGATACATGATGTGAGAGGTAGTGGATGAATAGATGCAACTGAGGTTGTCGTGATTTATGATTGCTATTGTGTTTTGGTAATAAGTGTAATATTGGGTTGAGTTGAGGAATGATTATTTTGGTATCTAGATGGGCATCTTCTTATTCTATGATTTTTTCTGGAATCTAAAGTTATATGAAGTAGTAGGAGCTGAGATGGGTGCGTCAAGTGTGTTGTCAAGTGATTTGTGAAGTACATTCAGAATTAATTAATTGATTCTTAAGAATGATATTTATCATCTCTTTGTTTTTATTGAATCTGAATACTGTTCTTAAAAGTTTAAATGCATGTGTTTGCACAAAAAAAGTTTTAAATGCATAGCTTAGGTATGGTGCATGTAGGTACATGTAAAATTAATAAAATGTCATAATGTCTCAAATAGAGAAAATTACCTCAAAAATAGTTTCCCTGTTGTTGCTAGCTGAAATAAAGTGATGTAATAACGAAATGCATCTACAAATGGAATGTGCATAAAAGCATAACTAAAAACAGAGCATACCTTTGAAATCGCTCTATATTGCATATTGTCTTTTGAGTTGCTCAGTGGATGAAAGTGATCCTTGCAGATTACAATGATGCAATGCCCTAGATCATTCATTTTTGGGGAATATGACTTCCAATAGTATTGTATAATGCACCGATGCACAGTGGTCGGAAACCGGAAATTTTTGGACAAAATTCAAAAATAGCTTTTTTTGAGATATGGACTTGAAACTTCGCACATATACTCACAAAAGATTGCTGATTAAGGAATAGTACGTCATTTACCATGATTCTAAACCGTTAGATAGATACAGGGGCTCCAAGATGACCAAATTTCCAAAAAACTCCCGACTTCCTTTTTCTCCGAATATCTTCAAAGTTATGTTGATGGTGTCGTTGTGGGGGGAATTTGATCGAATAAAAAATTGTATAATCTATTAACACTATGCTTTGTCTCTACTATGCTTTAGTTTCGAAGATTGTCTATAACATTTGTGTGCTATTACGTTACAAAATGGCGGAAGCTGTTTTTGGACAAAATTTCACATATATCTAGCATTTTAGGGAGAGACCTGTCAAGTGACTTATATCAGAGCGTTTGTTGAAGACTTTTAAATAGGAAACTGAAGAAAATAAAAAATAAGTTTGCGACGCCGAAAAATAAATATGATTTTCCGACCGCTCGTCCGACTCCGGGCGCCGGGGCTGGAAATGCCGAGACTCGCTTGCATTGCTCACGTGGAATGAACCCTAAAGCTTCGGATTCGCCACGTTTCTGCTGTACACATTGTCACTAACCTCCACAGACTCTCTATGGTCGAAAATGGTGAGAATATTGTATCGAGCGAGCGGATAATTGTACGTGTAGTAGCGTTCAAGTTATTTTTGTTGCGAACGTTCGGGAAACATGCATCTTATTTACGTCATTTTACCAAAAAAGTGGGTAGTCTTCGTGTGGACCATGCATCCTTCTAGAAAGACACCGCCTGGGATTGTTTTTTATTCCTTTTGCCCCCCTACCCGCACGCACGTGCTAAAAGATGCACCGAAGAGGTCACGGTCCAAGCCCCTGCCCCAAATGGGTCCTGCGAAAAGGGACATTTATGACATGACGGAACCTTTGACGGTCTTAAGCGGGAATATCCGTGGAAAATTTTTCTGTTTGTAATATGTTGATATGTCATTGAGTCAAATTTAGACGCATGTGGTATGACTGCAACTGTCGCGACATTAGAAAAAATATAATCAGGTGTAGCACCTCGTACTTCCACTACCGGTCAATGAATTGCATACCTAAGAGAATTGGTTCCGCAATGTCATAAATGTCCCTTTTCGCAGGACCCATTTGGGGCAGGGGCTTGGACCGTGACCTCTTCGGTGCATCTTTTAGCACGTGCGTGCGGGTAGGGGGGCAAAAGGAATAAAAAACAATCCCAGGCGGTGTCTTTCTAGAAGGATGCATGGTCCACACGAAGACTACCCACTTTTTTGGTAAAATGACGTAAATACGAAGCATGTTTCCCGAACGTTCGCAACAAAATAACTTGAACGCTACTACACGTACAATTATCCGCTCGCTCGATACAATATTCTCACCATTTTCGACCATAGAGAGTCTGTGGAGGTTAGTGACAATGTGTACAGCAGAAACGTGGCGAATCCGAAGCTTTAGGGTTCATTCCACGTGAGCAATGCAAGCGAGTCTCGGCATTTCCAGCCCCGGCGCCCGGAGTCGGACCCCGGACGCGAGGTCGGAAAATCATATGTATTTTTCGGCGTCGCAAACTTATTTTTTATTTCTCTTCAGTTTCGTGTTTAAAAGTCTTCAACAAACGCTCTGATATAAGTCACTTGACAGGTCTCTCCCTAAAATGCTAGATATTCTCTACTTTATGTGAAATGTTGTCCAAAAACAGCTTCCGCCATTTTGTAACGTAATAGCACACAAATGTTATAGACAATCTTCGAAACTAAAGCATAGTAGAGACAAAGCATAGTGTTAATAGATTATACAATTTTTTATTCGATCAAATTCCCCCCACAACGACACCATCAACATAACTTTGAAGATATTCGGAGAAAAAGGAAGTCGGGAGTTTTTTGGAAATTTGGTCATCTTGGAGCCCCTGTATCTATCTAACGGTTTAGAATCATGGTAAATGACGTACTATTCCTTAATCAGCAATCTTTTGTGAGTATATGTGCGAAGTTTCAAGTCCATATCTCAAAAAAAGCGATTTTTGAATTTTGTCCAAAGATTTCCTGTTTCCGACCACTGTGCGATGGTGCGGAGGCATTGGCGATAAATGAAATAAATCGGTTAAAAATCGTATATAAGATTGGTTAAAATTCGAAGCAGTAATACCACAAGCCGTGTCATTCGCGGCATTCTTCTTAGGGCTTTGCTTCATATTTTCGTAGCAGGTTTTAAGCTGTTGTTGCAGCCTTACAACGTTCATTTCTTGGGTAATAAAAGGCAATGCTATATCATCCCACGCCTCTTAAATTTTGCTTTATCATAAATTTCGTCAGGTTTTTTGTTTATTTATATTCCTTGCCGAGATTTTTGTCTTTCCGCAACATTTTCCGATCGATTTTCAGCCATATTTTAAATATCCCGGGTGAATGTCTTTTAATAAGCGTACGCGTATCACGTGATAGCTACAGCCAATAGAACATCTCCTTTTATTTCTATGATACATTTACGTTCCAAGATTACCCATCATAAGATCGGCAATCATGATCTGCGATCAAGTGTTGGTGAAACAGGAGAGGGATTTGATCGTCAATCAACAATTGATTGACGGTCACTTGATCGCCGATCAGCAAATGGTTGGTGAAACCGGGCCTTAAAGTTGTCTATTTATGCAGGGACACAACGAAAAGCATGGGACGCTCTCATTTATATTTCGCTCCTTAACTTCTAGCTCATTTAAAGATTTTCTAGAAATTATATATTGAAGCGCTCTATTCCACTGAATACCAATATCTTTATATTTTATTAATTGATATCGGATATGAAAGAGCGCCCCATGCTTTTCGTTGTGGAGAATTTAAATAAGTGTTCGTGGAAAAATGAGCTCACTAAGTCCGTAGCGAAAACTGTACCTTATGTAATTAAATGCCTTTTTTTGTTATCTCAATTGCCTTTTTTAGGTTTATTTTGATATGGCTACTATAGCGAAGCAGTGACTTGTATGTAGTTTGTAGCTGTCATCAAATACTTCAGCCCATGCGTTAGGATCCACACCACGACTTTTGAGACCGCCATGTCCTATTTCTCTTTTTGTCTCTTTTGTCTACCTAACGAAACAGTTACCTCACAATTTACAGTTGGATGAGACACTCAGGCGAAATCAATGACATCGGAAGATGATATGGTCAGTGACTTACTACGCTCAAATGAGCTCTAAGGTTGTTCGTTTAAAGTTTAGGTGTGCGGGGTTGTGTGGCGACCGGTCGAGTCAGTGTTAGTTGGTAATCACGAAATTATTTTGGTTATGGAGTCGAAACATTCTTGCTACCACCGTACGTGGTTCATAGTTAATAGTCGGAGTCTTAAAAGTAATCATTATCACTAGTTATTCCTTCCAATTTATCTACAATTAAATCGTATCCATGACTCAAACTTAATTTTGAACCCTTTCATACCTTGAGGAAATAACAATAGCTTTTCATGCCATCGTTATAGTTTTTAAAATTGTGTAGTCCAAAATGATAAATATGATATTTACGTTACGCTCACTAACACCCACGTTATGTGACTTTTGGACATATATCTTTCGGGGAAATATCACAGGTGCTACCTCTACGTAATACCCTTTAAGCCACCATAAAGGTGTGTGGCAGGGGCTGATTTCTCACCAAACATGCACTACACATCATGCATACAAATGGATTAGTATTTATATGCTGTTCTAAAGTTCACTATGTAAAAAAAGATAAAAATAACAAAGCAAACATGCAAAAACTTGCTGTTAGTAGGGTTAGCTTTAGGTCCTCATACCAACATGCAGCTATCTATGCTAGCTATTGCTACTCACGTATTGGACATATTTACAGTTATTCATATCTCTAATTGTACGAGGAAAAAAGGACATTTTGAATCTGTCAGTTCGGCAATCAATTTCTCTAATTGTAAGTTTATGATCATGGTCCAGTCTACCATAGTAGGTAGGGGTCCGCAAAATATTTTTAACATCATCACTGAAAATATGGTCTTGGAATTTGTTTAAGAGGTTAAGTCTAAATTTCAACCTGCGATCTGACAATGATTCCCATTTTAATTCAATAATATACTGGTTACGCTAATATAATTATCGTATCGTCCCTTTACAAATCTTGTTGATCTTCGCTGGACACTTTCAAGTTCATTATTTAGGCCAATTTCGTAGAGATCCCATATACTGGCAGTATATTCCAAATGAGGTCTAAGAAGGGAAAAGTAGCTGATTTCTTGAGCATTTCCATTTTTATGATAGTAATAGAAACAGCAAAAAAGAGCTCCCTCCCACCATTTACCCAATACTCTTTTGATGAATCCCAGTTAACGATTAGCTTGACTCATTATTTCACGTATGTGTTTACCCCAGGAAAGATAATGTGTCAGTCTTATTCCAAGATAGTTAATGGATTCCACGTTTGTTTATTCATCATTACTTATTTTGTAAGTGAAAGGAGGAGAGTTATTCTTTTTCCAAAAATTCATTGCAAGACATTTTTTAACGATGGTACACTACTGCGTCATTTGCAAATAAACGAAGCTTACTTTTTACAACCTTATTGATATCATTTATGTACAGAATGAACAGGAGTGGACCTATCACACTACCTTGTGGGACACCCGAAGTGACTTTAATTGCCGGTGAGGTAACACCGTCCAAAACAACCCTTTGCACCCGATCATTCAGAAACTCATTTATTCATGATTTAATGTTTCTGTCTAACCCATTAGATTTTAAATTCAAGATTAGTTTGCTATGAGACACTTTGTCAAAAGCTTTTTTGAAATCGAGAAATATAGCATCCACTGGAAAATATATTTTCGCCAGAAATGAAAATATTGTGGGAAAAGAGAGCAAGTTGAGTTTTACATTATCTGTTCTTCCGGAAGTCATGCTGAACATTGGATAAAAAATTCTGGCTATCTAGGTGTCCCATGACTGCACTGTCTATTTTACAAGTCTATCCGTTCCTCTCTCCGTATACCTTTCAGATCTATATTCAAAATTGTCTTTCATAAACACCGCATCGCGGAGCGTTGTAAATGAAATTTGAAGTGGGAAGTGGCAAAACACCAGAGGACACTAATCAAATGCCAACATGGGTGCAGGAATAGCTCCCATGCGAAAAATGTTGACGCCGTTAATTCTTTATAGGCGAGATGGAGAAGCAAATCGGGGTATAAACTTGATAGAGCTTTGTTTTACATGACACCTCCACTTCAAATGCAAGGAAATGGAGTGGTATGAATGATACAAATGAGACTATGCATTAAGGGTTCGTTGTGTGGGCTTCTACGGATATAGCGTCCTCCAGCGCGTAATAGGGCGTAATACGTAACATTCTTCGAATGTTACGAATTACGCCGTATTCTAGAGTGGGAGGGTATTCTAAGCATGTAATTATGGGTGTGGATGGAGGTTGAGTATGTATTTCGGCTGCTCTCTCGGTCGGAAATGGCGCCTCCTCGTCACGCTTAATTAAATCTGCTTCCATGCATGCCGAGGTTCACTTCGTTATCAAGCCAAAAAGGAAATATAGCAGTCGTAACTAATGCATGCAGCGATGCTTAAGCTACACTTAATTGCATCGCACGTGTAATACCGTAAATGATTTTGCGGTGGTTGCTCTCGGTCTATGTGGAGAAGCTTAACAATTTAGCGAGAAGTCCCTGTCCCTTATAATTACGGTACTATTGATTGAACATTTCGTAGTGGCTTAGTTCCTAAATTCTGGAGCCGAGGATGTAATTTCCTCACCAATTTATCAGATGTTCTTTAATTTTTTACGTCTTACGAGAAACCCCAACCGCTGCATAACAGCGAGGGTAAGGGTAGGCGAATGGGAATTCGAGTGGGTAGCGTTAGACCGGAGAGTGAGGCAAATTTTCCCGTGATGTTTTAATTGTATTCCCGTAGAACTATGTTATAGAAACATGGGAAGAAATGGAAGTGAAGATATGAGGCAAACTTTCAAGTCGAATTTGTAGATGGTTAGGCGTTAGTTAGTCCATTAGTAAAGCTGGAGCGTTAGAGGTGCAGTGGGACAAATAAGGAATGATCAGTCACTGGAAGACGAAAGCTATGAGATGTCTAATTGTAAAAACGGCAGAGTAAATTAAGTTGGATGGTGGAAGCTAGAACGAACGGATGGAACAATTAATCTCTCTTGGAAGCATCCTAGATATAGGGTTCAATAATACGAAGATCAGGCAAAAAATTTCTCCGGACGAGGAAGCGTTCGTGAAGAGGAGTGAATTAATGAGGAGTATCCGTTAGTAGAATTATGATGGAGATATAAGTAAAAAAACTCTTTGTGTGTCGCGTCCTCGGGTTCAGAATCCTCTTGGTGTTAGTGAGAGGAAGACGATCGGAAATCGGGGGACGTTAGAGTATTGGTGTGGAGAGGAACGGAGATGGTTAAGTGCATGGAGAGGAGAAAGTGGAATGAGGAAGCTGTGATTGGGGTAGAAGTGTAAAGAAATTAGAGCTGAGAAATTCGGAGACGGCATCAAAAGTGGTAAAAGGAGGTTTTGAAACAACGAAATGTTGCTGTGATTGAGAGGAGAGAAAGTAAGGTGAGCGAAGAAAGGGAGAGGGAAAGAATTGGTGTTCTGGATTTCCAGGGGTAAACTAAGATTTAAGAAAAATTAAGATGTTAAAAATTATAAGGACGAAATACAAGTGAATAAATGGGTGGTTACAATTGCAATACCATAAAGAATGGTACGAATTATATGTTAATGAGTGTAAAGTTGTCTTGTGTTGGTATTGGCGGTACTAATCACGTTTTGAACTAGATTTGCCACTCCAAAGAAACTGAAGTGGAAGTGCACTAAGGTTTGTAACTTCAACACATAGTATGCGTTTAGTAACTACGTAATTAGAAAAATAGTGTCGCCAAAAATCTCCCCTTTTTCTGTTGCTAGATAATCGAGCATTATTTCTATTATTAAATATTTTTCGCTTGAGCGTCATCACAAGTTCAACCTTCAAATATTTGCGTAGTTTTTTTGTGGGAAGAAATTAGTATCTCAAACTTGGTGATTTAAGTGCCAGGGAGATTTTTTGATAAGCCTTAATAGGAGACAGAAAATAAAAAAAATGACTTTTAGCATTTAACGAGACAACAAACGGATATGGGGGCATGCCTCCGACCTCCCCCGCGGCTCCGCTGCTGGGTTTTGTGTGGATTACTTTCAGCGATCATATGTTAAATGGGAATGTAATTCATACGTTTCAAATTGGTTCTGAGGTTTCCGCGGCGTTTCTCAACACTGGTAACGGCTTTCGGGCGTTCCTCCGCGTCGTGTGTTGTCAGGGTGACGACAGTTTCTCCAGCCATCCTGCTGGCGTCTTCAGGTCAGAAGATACGTAGATACGCAGGTCATACGTTAGCTGTTTCCCCCTGGAAACTATTTGCTTCTTTTGAGCAATTAATTTTCTTACTCGGATGGGGTTGTAAACTAAGGTTAGACCTCGAGTGCGCAGTGTTTATTGTGGGAATCGTGATGAGAGTAGGAAAAGGCATTAATTTATCCTAAAGGTAACTTCTGATTCATCTTCTACCACAACTATAGGTTTCCCACTAGCAGTGCATATCTTTCTGTAGATTTCTTAAATCGGTATTAATTCGAAACGGTTCGTTCATGTTGTGTTTACGCCAACTTCAACGTTATGCATTAAAATTGCCTGAGAAATTGATAATTTTATTTTGCTTCTATTGTTCAACTAATTTTTTTTTACAATGCCGAGAAAAATACCGATTCTTCGTTAATGTAACTGAGCCTTGGATACCCCATAGAGACTCAAAATCCAGTTTAGTCAGAGATTATTTCGTAATTGCTACTGTTCATTTTTTGATGACATTTTGCCTTCAATATTTGCTCTGCGAAGCTAATATTCAAATAATGTAGATAACCTAATGCTCTCATTTTATAAAATGGAAAATGTGAGTGATTTCGTTATTTTCTTTCTCTTATGGATTAACAAATATTATTAGCTTTTCTATACACTACCACCATTATCATCCTTAAGCCAATGTTAACGTAATTTCAATCAGTAGAAAAATTATTGCGAAAAAGTACAAGTAGATGGTGTACAACTGCTTCTCCACATTTCCAGGACCGCTCCTCTCATATATGCAATATCGTTGAAAGCATGACTTGCGTGAAACTTCCGGTAGATCGCGCGGGATGAATAATGGAAGTGGATGGGATGTCTCACGCTGACGGTTGGTAGCTCTGTTAATTGGACTTATCCGTGCCATTGCTGGGTTTTGGTTGATGTTCTCGTCGTTATAGAGTCGAGAATTGCTCAGGAGTGCGGAAATTCTTCCCGATATGTATCTGCGATCCCCTAAACCACGTCCCGCGTCGCTTATTCGTTATTTCGTCTTGGCAGTAGCGTTCATCGAAGGCCGCTCGCGGTCGCCCGTGGCTCATCATTATCGGAGGAACTGAAGCGATCGCTTTCCATCGTCACTGAACCCGTTTTCTGCATTTACATACTCTCTGCTCCCGTGATTTGGAAATATCATTGTCTGAAGGTATTCCTGATGAGAGGAGACCTGACGCTTAGGGCGTGATTTAAGGTGCTAATCGGCGGCTCTACAATGCGTCCGTAACATTGAATTGCCTGTTAGGATAATACATTTTTCTTGATAGGTCTGAGGTTGTCGTTCAAATTTTTCTACCACGACAAAAATGCATACTATTGAAACTATCGAGAAGGTGTGGAATGTGTTTCCAATTTCTTTGGGAGTGCTTTTCTATCACGGATTTTTGATTACATAGTCTGGGGAACCATTAGTTGTGAATTACACAGGAAACCGTGGGTGCTAAAATTGAAAACGAATTCTTATCTTTCCTGCACGTTCCCGGCCTCTCATTTATTGCAGTTATACTAAGCTTTGCGTTAATTGAGCGTCGCCTAGGGCTAAGTGTGCCGGTTATGCATCAAATTGCCGGAAGAATTTTAGTAGAGAAGGAAATCAGATGATATGAATAAAATGGAATAAATAATGTCTTGCCTATACGCCTATGAATGGTATAAATTAGTTTACTAGGTTTCTGAAGACACTATTACATGTCGTATCAAGAATAAAACTTTTTATGTAATGCAAGTGCTGTTCTTGAAGACCATGCGAAAAAAGACGTTTTCACAAGTGACAGGAGTTTGTGATCGGCTTTAGGTGTTTTCGAAACGAGGCCCTAGACCAGCTTCATAGCTTTGCCGATGCTCAAGTGTCGTGGCTTTTGAAAAAGCAATCTCTCTGGATATTAAATAATTTAGTAATGCGTATAATTAAGAGTTAATTTTTCGTGGTAGATGACCGACAGCTTACGTTATTTATGCCATTTAGGATAGGTGGGTAATTGAGTAGAGGTAAGAATTATTCAAGTTACGGATGAAGAGTGAAGTGATACCCAGAGTCGGCATTTTCCATCTCATAATGAAAGGTGGGGGTTCCACGATTTTACGTATGTACCATCCGACAGACTGGTCGCTTTACTCGAAGAGATCTCCCCTTTGCCACTCAAGTACGGTCCGGTAAACTTATGAAAAATCTCTGCCCCTGCAGAGATTCGAACTGGTACCAGCGGGATGGCAGGCTATTACTTAATTAAGTACTTTATATTTTAATCATTTTATTTTAATGCAGTTGTGGTATTAGCTTCATCTTTTAGTCCTTGGTGATTAAGGTGATTGTTGCTTGTGAAATAAAAGTAAATAACTGAAATGATGTGTTTTAATGAGGATTTCTTCCACCACAGCGTGACTGACCGTATGAATTTTAATCATAAAATTGCTGAAAACATGGGAAATGGCTGAGAATGTTACTTTTTGTCTCCCTCGCGGCTTTAGTTTTGACTTGGGAGCTTACGCATCTTTGAAATACGCGTTTTGTACAATGATGTAGGAGTAGGTTTTCCAGAAGATGCGATAGAGCACATTCTTCTTTTAAGTTATTGAAGGAGTGTCCCCAGAGTCTGCAGTAATTTGAGTGAGTCGCATCCCAGAATGCGTGAGGGCCGCCCGTCACCGATCCCTTGTGCAGAAAAAAATCTGCGTATGGTCCCCTTTCCCCCTCCCTGCGTTTATTCCCCCCATTCGCTCTCCCTCCCTCTCTTTTCCTCCTCCCCGTTTCTTGCACCCTAGCGCCCCTCTCCCGCCCCGCCCCGCCACGCCCCTCCGTTCTCCCTCGATCGAACTCGCTACGGCCCTCACTCGTGCCTCTTCCTTCCTCGGACCTTATCCCACGTAGTCGTCAGTTACGTTCCTCTGTCACAGTGTCTTCCCCACCTCCTCCTTGGGAATACTCCCGCCCCTCGCGGTCCCAAAATCTACCGGCCTTCCCCACTAATAATCCTACTTTCCTCCCTCGACGGCCCCCCCTCCCACCCCCTCCCGCTATTCCCTGGAAGCTTTCGTCGTTTCTTTCGGCGCCGCCTCCCTCAAGACTCGCGCGTGGCGTCCCGCCATCCCGCAGCGTGCTGTCCTGTCTCAAATAGCCTCCCTCGTCCGGGCGCCGGACGGTGTTCCGGTAAGTCTCCGGGCGCCGCGGCAGCGTCGTCTGAACCTGCGCCCCTAACCGTGCGCCGATCGAAATTTCGGCAGGACCCGGTCGGGGGATTGGTGCCGCGCGGGTTCCCAACGTCGGTCAGTCCCCGCGCCGCCGGTCGGAGAGGTTGGACACGCCGCGTCCCCTCGTGTCTCGGCGGCTCCCCAAAGGTCTTTCGGCGGTCCGATTTCGGTACTCGCGGGTGGTGAGTGCAAGGAATTCGGCTCGTGTGTAGGCGAGCTCTCCGCTGGCGGAAGACCCCGTGCCGGGTGGGTCCGCCCACGCCTCAGCTCTCGGAGTCGTCGAATGGACTGGGAAGCCCGCTGCCGCAGTTTTTAGCGCGCCGTTGGGGATTATCCCGGCGTTCATAAAGTTTCGTGACGTGTGTGGCCATCGATCCGGGTCCCGGTGGCCGAACTCGAGAAAACGGAGTGTGTGTCGGCCCCCTTTCCCCCGGGTTTCGCCTCCCCCACCCCTCCGTCCGTGGCTGGTTTTTTCGGTTTCGGGGTAAAGTGAGGAAATTGTCGTCACGGTGGTGGTGTGGCTGTAAGCCGCCGCCAGATCCAGGAACAGTGAAGTGTGGCTCCTGTGCGTGGGTGCTCCTAACGGTGTCCACCTCTGGGAATAGATGGACGGAGGTGGGAAGATTGTCGGGAAGATGACCGTGTCACAGCGAACGGAGGAAATGTCGGGGTTCGAGGGTCAAGCGGTGGAGGAGAGGTGAGTGAGTTGATGATGACGTAACCACACCAACCGCGGTTCTTGTTATACATTTTTTTCCATGTTGTGACAGGTTGGTAGGAATCCCCTGGGGGTGTTCCAGGGGAATTTAGGACTAAGATTTCACAAATTTCCGAAAAAAGATCGAGAAATTGCTTAAGACTTTATTGTGCGAAAGTATTAGGCGTATGTAATTTATTATTGGAAGTTGGTCGTGCCGGCTATGACGAATTGTAATGAGTTAGGTGTTATTACTTGGAAGAATGGGAAAAGTGAGAGGTCAGGAACTATGATCTGGACTCCGTTGATTTTATTCTAGCAACTTAAGAAAATAGTTCCCCGCCATCGGAGGGATATCCTTTTTTTTACATTTTTCTCTCACCACCACGTGTGAGCATTTGTTTGTTAGACCGCACGGTACTTAATCTTTGTCGACTTCCGAATAGAATTCTCGTATGCAACAATTGCTCATTTTCCCCTTGTTGGTATTTTGAAAAATAGCCGCGATTCGAATGAATTATATCGAGTTCATTCATATTCGAATGAATATGAATGAATGAATTAGTGAAAGTCCTCTATTTTGCTGTAGAGACGTTAAGTAGCTCGAATGAGTGGTTGAGAAATCGTTATCAATAAGTGAAAATCGACGGAGGACGGATTCGGTGAATGTCTCATTCTCTGGTTTTTACTATTTTTAAGGCATTGATTTGGTACGTAATTTCACCATTACAGTTTATGTAAAAATGAAAAATAATCTTGACTCCAATATCTTTAAGTAGGGAATATTTATACTAACTGCGATATATCGATATGGAATGGAGTTTAATATTGGCCTTGAAGCATTATAGTTAAGTAAACTCATAGGGCTTGATTCTAAATGTGGCTGTTCGAGCGATTTTGACTTATATCTAAGTAAACCAGAAAGATGGCTCTTTCTTTGATAGTTGTATTTTCCCATTACTGCTCTTACATTTTGAGATTTTATTCATTTTTTCAAAGCGCTGCAATGGATTTCATCAGTTCATTTTTATATGGTTTATGACATTATTTTAGCTCCCTTCCTCCCTCTCATAGTCGTCAGGCACATGACGTAATGGGCGAAGGTTGAGAACAGTCATTAAATTTCGTTTTTTATGCTCAATAAGCGACCTACTCCATCCTAACAACGTTGTCGTCCTTATCATTGTGCCTCTCGTGGTGGTTAAAGCCATCGAAATTATAAGTTTTCGAATTATGTCGTGGTTGCAGCTGTTTAGCGTTCACAACAAGAAACCGACATAATTTGCTGTTGGGGCTAATACCCTAGCTCTTTGTTCTATTTTTACCCTTGAATTTTGTTTTAAATTATTCACTCGAACTATGCTGACGCAGTTTGGATTAGCATTACTTAAGATGTAATCTTACCTTGGATGGTGAATGGTAGTCAGTTTTCATTTCATAATTGGCGCCTGACGTTCCGGGCAGCCTAGCGAAAGAACGGTATGATATCATCATGGTATCATCAATGTGATCCTATAGAGTTGACAACATTTTTGGACTTTCGTGTGAGAAGCCGTCTCTCTCCGCATTCATGAAGATCTCTTTGTGTAGCACGCCCTGATTGGAAACTACGTATTATTCCATTTTTTCTTTATGTAAAGGATAATTAATACAGATTTTTAAAATGACTAATTGCTTTTGACCGCTGTTTTATTCTGATCTTGCATTTTAATTGTGTTTATTACGATTAGAGCTCATTATTTTCCATATGATCCGCCATATGTTGCCTTCATACACGCAAAAAACCTCTCTAATTTGTGGAAATTCACCTCAAAAACAAAACGAGAGAATCTGTTTTTCCGATACTAATGAATATTGCCAAATGTTAACATCTCTAAGCTTCATATTTTACTAATTAGTCCGACGTTACTTTTTGTCATGCGGAGTAGTTTTGACATATATATGTGTATTCATATACGAGGAAATTTTCTTAATCGAGTAAGAAGTCTTTTAGTTAATTATAAAAAGTTTTATCTTGGCCCCAACATTTTTCGGTCATCATGTGCTGTGTTATGACCTTAGAGAGACCAAAGAATTCGGCTTTAACATACTTTCGTGGTGGCTCCGCTGTTGTGTTTGAAAGGCCATCCTAGAAAACGACAAAGTTACTTTTTTCGCCAAATGGGAACATATTCCCATCACAGAATAACGAAACCGCATTCAAATGTTCATCTCAGAACGTTAATTCGTGAATTTAATTTCCCTAATATTTCAGAAAACGTGTGTTGACAGTAAAAGAAACATCGTTCCAGTTGAAAATAACGGATTTGTATTGAAGACAGCCCCTCAAAAAATTCCTTAGAAAATATCGAAGCTTTAAATGCAATAAACTAGACACAATTTTTTACGGAATAAATTCCGTAAAAAATTCTGTCCAATTTATTACATTTAGAGCTCTGAATAGATTGCTTAAACCATTACGTAGAATTTGAAAATAAGTTTAAAATTTGTAATTTTCCACAAGACTTTGAGATCATCCAACCGGTTTCAACACATTGGTGTCGTCATCAGGGACTCTGCCGCGATCCTTTTAACTATATTTCAACGGCCTTCTGTCATTAAATGACATTAAAAGGATTAATGTGTTCCATTATATAAAGCATACTAATAAAAGTTAACTGAACATATGCACTCACCGTTGCCTCCTTTGGCACTAAGATGTCCGGCGCTACCAAAACAAACCAAGTCGTTTGGCTGTAGTTCCGAAACGTGCGAGGATTAGTGAAAATAATCTCATCTACGAAAAAATGGTAACTATGGAGCGAACTGTTATTTTAAGAAAATGCTTAACATATGCAACAACGCCGTGAGCAAACATTATTTGCCCAATGGTAGTTCTTGGACCCATAGTATCAGTGATTAGTAAGAAACATACCTCCTGAAATGAAGATTTTCGCAAAACATAATCTTCATCGTAGTGTTTCTGTGAGCGAAGGCCAAAAAAACTCATTGCATGGGACGAAATCGTCCACGCTTTTGGCATGAGCTTCGAATATCTTTAACCTGACCCCTACACTTGTCTATTGGCATAGGCACTTGTACTTTGACTGAAGACTAGTTACATCCTACATCTAAATCTATTTCGTGCGTAGGTTCTTGAATGCGGTTGAGTAGAGAAAGGCTTAATAATATAAATCCCTTGGTATCATGCAAAAAAGTACATTGTGAATGACTGGTATGGATATATAGCATGATTATTAGGGAGTGAATGTAAAGCCAGCAATCCTTACTCGAATTCCTTCCCCTTCATATATTTTTCCGTGTTCGTTTTTCCTCAGGTCCACAGCTACATAAAGCCCGAGTAACATAGTTTTTTACCTTATCTGACCAGAAATCATTATGTATAAATACACAATCGGGACTTGTTTCCTGTGATGAATGCATTTATCATACGGTAAAAGAAACTCGTTTAATAATTAACGGAATGCCGTTATATTAAACCATTTTATCGGTATTTAAGTTATTTTATCATGAATGAAAATATGCGCGCTAGTTGGTTTTATAAATTTTACCATTTACATCATGCTGTTGCAATGGAATATTCATATCTAATTGCAGGAGTACGCGGCCCGATTTCACTGTAATGATATCTATTTAAAGGTCGTTGCTAGAAAATAGTAATGAATTTCGCCCAAATAGATTTTCTTTCAGTTGAAAATAGAGGACTCCGCCTCCCACTGTGGATGTGCTGCACGTGAATTAGAAACTGTTTCCCTGTCTCATTTGGGAGCAGGTGCAAACTAGCTCTGAGAGGTACCTGAACAGGTGTTTATACCCTTACGTGCGCTCCACGTTCCGTTTGGCCCGATTGTGAATTCACTGAGTTGGTGGAAATCCTGGTAGATGGCGGGCCCATCCTCCATCGCCTTCGCCGTTGGGGACTAACACGTGATATCACGTATCGTTTCGCTGCTCAACCATTCCAGAGACAGGAGTAAATATCTCAATAAAGAGCATTTTATCATGTTTATAATATTCTTATTTATGCCTTAAATATTTTGCATTCCATCTTGGCGTGTAAATATGGGATGCATCGTGGGAGTGATGGCTGATTCTTGAGGAGGTAAATATTTCGTGATTTTAATCATTTTCGTTGATGTTAGTGCCCGTTCTATGAAAGTATTCGCGTGACGTTTGTTAATAATTGTTGTCAGTTCTGAAATGTAACTATCGTGTTTATAGAAAAGAATCCGTAGGAGAGTATTATTAATGTCTTTCTTAACCCTCTGGTTACCGACCCTCATTTTATTACGGTGGTTACCGTTGGGGTCCTTTAGGGACCCCATCGTGTTTTTTTATTTACCGTTGAAATGAAAACAATTTTTAACCTCAGTACAATGATTTTATTGAAATAACGTCATAAATGGCCATAAAAATACCTAAATTTAAACAATTTTTGCACGAAAATATTTATAAATAAACAAAAAAAATTGTTTACAAAAAAATGAAAATTTCAGTTATAAAATTCAATTATTGATTTTTTTAATAAAAGATCATAACACACCATAATAATACAGAATATAAAACAATGTTTTCATAAAAATATTTATAATTAAAACAAAATATTTTTTGCAAAAAAGAGGAAAATTCAATTACACCCTTCATTTTTATATGTAGGTAATTGTGACAGTCTTCTTGAGATGTTCAGGACAAACAAATGCTTTACACTTGGAACATGTTACATTTATCTATAAGTCAATATTTCGTGGGCAAATATGGCATTTGCCCCTTTTGGATTTGCCGTAACTTGGTTCAGATTAGGCCATTTCTAAATTTGCTTTTTTTCGCTTCTGAATCTGCGCGTTTTGTCGTGCTTGGTAGGGCAATTTCATGCCCTAAGGACTTGAGAAGGATTCTCCTTCTAATCGAAGTCTTGCCATTCCATTCTGGATTTTTGCACATAAATATGGCAAATGAATTACTAGCTGCCATATATATTATATTCATGAACAGCCTGAATGGCCATCTATAAGTTTTTCTGGCGCATATATACTCTCTCATAAGTTTGTCTTCATTGCCTACAGCTCTTTTGTTCTATTATATTATAATACCATTATTGGTTTCTTACATTCGCTCTCAGATATTTTTTTATCTAAGTATTGCGAAGTTAGTAAGTGCACCATTTTATTTTTCTTTAGCACATACGAGACCATAGCCAATCCTTCTTTATGTAAGAAAGCAAACTTAGAAGAAAAAGTTTCACGATCTTTAGTGTTATTCAAGTCATAAGGAGTGTCCGGCTTGTTCTTTCTCACTGTTCCTTGAAGAGTTACGTTTTTTGATGCTAAAAAGAGTGCCAACTCCACAGAAGTGAAACAACTGTCCGTTGTGAGACTGAGGCCAGTGTTATATAGAGATTCAATGAGATCTTTGACCACTCTAGTCCCTTGGTTCTTTTCAGCTCGCTTTCCAGGTAATTTCCCTGTATAAACTTGCAAATTGAAGAGATACGAAGTTTTGACATCAGCTGTAGCCCATATTTTTATCCCATATCTCCCGGGTTTAGAATGAATACATTGCCTAAATGTACACTTTCCTCTGTTCGACACCAGTTGTTCATCAACAGTAACATATTCAAACGGTTCAAACATTTTTTTTGCTATTTCCAACGAAAATATCCCATACATTACGGATATCAGGTAATTTGTATTTTATTTTCTTTGGGCCCTAGTATCTTTGTCATCAAAACATATGGATCTCATGATTTGTTGAAATCTTGTGCGGGACATAACCGTGCTGTGAAAAAATCTCTGCGAATGCTAGTATCAGTTGACCACAATTCTTTGACATTTTCTTTTCCGCAACGGAGAGCACCTGCTGTCAATAATATTCCAATAAATGCATCCAGTTCATCAATGTTCAAGTTAGTCCAATTATTTTTAAATTTAGGGTGCTTCACTAACAACTCATTGTAGAATTTTTGGGCGTACAAATTAGTGCTTTCAAAAATAAGGACTTTGACATCGTCGTTTATAAACAAATTAAAAGTTTCTCGAATGGAACTTGCACAATTTGAATGTTTTGAAGGGCCTAGTTTACAATTAATGTTTCGTAAAGTTTTTGTAACTTTTGGAGGATGTTTTCCCATGTACGTCCTGATTTTGACTTTAAAACGTCAAAGTTAGCTGTACTTTTAATTACCTCCACATCACTGTCAATATCATCTTCTGTAGGCAGTTGGTCAAACGGCTCCTTCTCTACTTCTTCCAAATCATCTTCAGATTCAGATGTGCACTCTGCTGGGAGGAATTCTCTATCACTATCACTGTTACAAAAATCATCGCAGTCACTGTCATCTGCGATTCTCTCAATTTCTTCCTCCGTTAGGAATCTTTTCGAAGTCATTTCTAAATAAAAAATAATTTTATCACAGTATGAATATAATTGTAAGTCCCATTATAGTAGGTATTAGGAAAAATTTGAAAAGTCACAATATTTTAAATATTGCTAATATTGTATTGATAGAGTAAAAAAATTGACTAACGCTTTCAATTTTAAAAAATACTTATTTTTCTATTATGATGCTTGTAGGTAGAATAAATTTGACTAATTTACCAATAGGTGTTAACGTAAATAAGTCAAGCTTCAGCACACGCAACATAGTTGTGAGTGACACCGGTACATTTTTGATCTATAAATTTATGAACTTACCTCTATAGGTGTTGCAAACGAAGAATTATCTTCCTTCTGTTGACTGCACTGGTTAGTTGAAGCAGATGTAGCGCACAAGTATCTCTGTAGCAATGGCTGTTACTGGAACGGGCACTAAGCTTTGCATGTGAGGTACACACCACCTCAGATAATTGGACTGTTGAATATGCTCATTTCACTTTGGCATACATACAAATTCAGGTGCATTCCGGTAGGAGAGGCAGTAGACTCTGGGCGTTGAAGGATATCCGGTGTCCAATTCCTCTATTACCGGTACGCAACTCAATTTGTATTTATACTGACGTGAAATGATGCGAAATCTGGGTCGTGAATAAATAACTCGGTTAGTGGTCCATCACAAAGTATGATCTCTACTTTCACTACGGTAAGCAATGTCAAACCTGAAGTTTCGATGCGTAAATGGTATTACAAAACAAAGTTGGATCGAAGAACCGCAGATATTTACCAGCAAGCAAATTAGCTGAAACGTAAAACGAAGAAGAAAAATTTTGAACGCGAATTCCCTCTGTAATAGTGGATGTAACTGAAATGAGCAGAGAACTGCCAATGTGAAGAACACGCACTCACAACCACAGATATATTTTAGATCTTTCACCAATATTGTATAGTTAGATACGACGAAACAATATTTCACGGGGAAAATGTATGGATTATACACACGCACGACATGTGCTAAAGATGCCAAGTGAAGGAACGTAAATCAGGACAGGACCACAATAAATATAGAAAAGTGGAGATAAGCTATGAAGAGGCTATTTCGATGCGTAAATTGTAATATTACACTAAGAGTATTCGTACAGTTGGACACGCCTATAACAGAAGGCTAAGTAAACATTATCCCACGATAAAAATTTTCTTGATCACATATTACTCATAAAAATCGCCAAAATCCAAAGCTCGATGATAGTGCATAAATAATAATAATACATAATAATAACAATTGTTTATAATTATATTAGTTAATAAAGCAATAGTAATATATATTTACAATTATTAATAACAGAATCAGTTATACACACACATTTTGGCAAAACAGTCAAACATTCAGTCTGGGACGTGGGTTACCAAGTGGGGTCCTTCTGGGACACCATCCATATTTTCATTGATACAGAATCCAAATAAACGTAATTTTGATCCTACTTTGGAGACTAAAAAGGAATAACAAAGTTGCTCACATACCAGGAGACCCATGAACGTGAAAAAAAAATTATGAAATTTATTCAATATTTTTCGAGTGTGGGGTCCCTGAAGGACCCCGCTCGGTAACCAGAGGGTTAATCGTGACGAAGAGAACGGAATTCCAAAGGAATTACAGGGTTCATACCGGCCAGGGAAGTCATGGAAATGTCAGGGAAATAAAAATCGGGACTGGAAGTCAGGGAAATTAGATTCTGATCAGGGAAAAACTCCAGAGGCGTAGCAAAAAGATGAAAATCGTGGTGGAACGCACGGAGCGTTGCTGCGCTCGAGCGGCGAGGTGCACATTTTGTTGTCGTCAGCTTGCTGTCCTGGCTGGGCGGCACGGGGTAGCGCCGACTTGGCGGCTCGCTCGGGCTCGGGATCTGGCTGCTTAGTCTGCTCGTCCGTTGTTTTTTTTTAATTTTGACTGGAATATGTCACTTTCCTGGAAAGAAAATTTATTTTACAATATTCCTTGCTGCATTTTTCCATAAAATCCCTATATACGACTGCTTTGCCATTGATATAAAGTCAGATAAATTCCAAAAATTGGGAATGGAAATCAGGGAAAAGTCAGGGAGGGAATTGAAAATGGAAAGTTGGTATGAACCCTGAATTAGTGTATGCATATTGATGTTGTAGTGAAAATTTTAGGGTTCATTCAAATCTGTAGGTAAAAGTGGTCGGTTTACGGGTGATAATACTGTGAATTGCAATCTCAACGTCATTTTTTTTCTCGTAAGCGTTTTTGGTTGCGAGGATGGATCATCTTGGTAAATCATTAGCAAATCATAAGTTTGGCTTCTGAAGCCCCGTATTGGGAATTAGGGATATGAATAACGGTAAATATATCCAATACGAGTGTAGCAATGGATAACATTGGTAGCTGCATGTTGGTATGAGCACTTATAGCTAACCCAACTAACAGCATGTTTTTGCACGATTGCTTTGCTATTTTTGTGTGTTTTTTTAATAGTGAAGTTTAGACCAGTATATAAATGCTAATCCTTTTTTACGCATGATATGTAGTGTATGTTTGGTGAGAATTCACCCCTTGCCACACACCTTTATGGTGGCCTGCTGGGTTATTGTGTAAATGTAGATGTATTACTTATTTTGTAAGTGCTCGGAGGAGAAATATTCTTTTTCCAAAAATTT
Organism: Platycnemis pennipes; assembly: GCA_933228895.1. Classification (NCBI taxonomy): domain Eukaryota; kingdom Metazoa; phylum Arthropoda; class Insecta; order Odonata; family Platycnemididae; genus Platycnemis; species Platycnemis pennipes. The sequence continues at coordinate 96,909,601 of OW121852.1, forward strand.
ATTACTAGACATTTTTTAAAATTTAATTCCTACTGCCAAAGCTGCCAAAATTCAAACTGTCATGTCTAAAGCTAAGGCTGTTTGAGTTGTCCCGATTTTTTAAAATTTTCAGAAGACTTCTCTTTTTCCCCACTTATCTCAGAACTTATTCATTAGTTCTCGGTCGATCCATTTTATGTTCATAATTATTATGTGGCACCATCTTCATTAATACTCCCAGCCTTCACTTCTCTGCTGCTGTCATCATCCATGCGTCACTGCCAAAAAGGAAGTGAACTCCAGATGTTTGCGTTACTTTGAGCCTTGGATCAAATTCTTGCATACGTATTTCAAATTGTAGTATGTGGAGCACCGTGACGCGGAAAGTCCTCTTACTCTTTTAACTGTGGTTACAGGTCCCGTGTCTAAAGGCGCCTCACGCCATTAGGAAAGGAATAAGCATGGGAATGGGTTGGTAAGAATGGGTGGAGGGGAAGGAAGGGTGGAAAGTAACTCGGCTTTGATAATAGTTTACTGCGAACGAAAGGCGCCGATGGGACCTCAGCTGAACGTCCCATCCCACAGTCGGAATACTTAACACGAAGTGCTCTCCGCAAAACATTCAGATACACTGCTCAAAATATTCAAAAGCCTGTATACCAATGAAAAGTCTCTAACCCTGCCGAGACTCGACCCAGGACCTCTGGTTGGGAAGCCAGTACTTTAACCACCACACCACCCTCCTCTTCCTTTCTAGATTTGTGTCATGGTCTGCTGATTTTCTGTTTGTTCTTCGAATGGACTTTAGGTGAAGCCTTAGGAATATAGTCATGAAATTCATGCCTGCGGGATATTTAAACTCAACCTGTTTGCTTGAAAATTTCTAAATATCGGTAAAGCGTGTGTAAGTAATGCTCCGTTTTGACGCGGGATGTACGCGCTTGGAACTCCTTCAGAGAATGGGTACCTATAATACACCACTCCTGTATCCAACGATTATCTCTTATAAAATTATAATATGTGAAATCGTGTTCACGTATCCTTCTCGGTTTTTTGTGCCTCTTGGTGTTGAGAATCCACGTGGAATTGAAAAGAGATTCTTGTACGACTCGGGTGCATAGGTCATTGATTCTAACACAATTTCGGATGTCGTCTTATTTTTATTGTCCTAAAATAATTGTTCTATGTAGGTAAGGTCGGTACGGGGAATTCTTCATCTTATCAATTTGGGGGTACAACCTTAATAGACCTGTAGCTATCTATATTAGTTGGTGTGTTTTCTTGAAGTATGTTATTCTCTCGAAGATAAATTCGGAACTCACGAAGATTAAAACAAAAATTTACGCTATTTAAGTTAATCAGTATTTAGGAACTAGATGATAATGTGCTTCTTAATCTGAGGTACCTCTCTTCTGAGTATCCGTCCGGCCACCTTGAGGGCGCATGTCAAGAGGGTGTACATCACACGAAATACAGTAGGAACATGCATATGCAAGATGTGGTACTACGCGGTGTGAGTGTTAGTCATGCACTAAGAGAATGGTTTTAAATTATAGGGAAACTACTGTAGAATAAGTGCTGGGGAATCTAATTTGTTTTCATTGCTGATTATAATGGCATTCGTCCCTATGTATTGTTTGCATTCGTTGAATAAATAAAAGCCATATAATGATTTACTGCTAACTGCACTACCTGCCTATTTATTCGGTCTTGACGACCGTTTGTAGTGTAATTCTTAAAAGACATTATTACTCATTCATGGATTCGTGCGAATTTAGGTAGTCTGGAGGAGAAAAGAAATCAGAACGTCAAAAGTAGAGCCGTGCATAATATTTCGGCCCCTAACGATGCGTAAGTTTTTTATGCATGATATGTAGTGCATGATTGGTGAGAAATCACCCCCTGCCACACACCTTTGTGGTGGCTTGCAGGGTATTATGTAGATGTGGATATGTAAAAAAAGGGTGGAAGAAATGTGTTATTTCCGAGATTACCTTATTCGTGTCCTAAGTGGATCATTTACTACCGCTACCATTTAATTGTTTCCTCGTCCTCGGCAGCCTGTCTCACCATACGATCGCCTCCCCTGGTTTTCCGTCCCAGACAGGGTCGTGGGGGAGGTGAGGGGAAGGGAAAGTGAGTGGGAGGAGGCGAGACTAGTCTCCTCTGTTCCGCTCAAATAGTCCGCGGACCGAAAAAAGGTCGAGGACCCCTCAGCTATAGACCATTTTCTTCGTCGCGACGCCGGTTTTTGTTCTATTTCTCGTTTAACGAGAGTTTCTCAGGATAGTTCCCGATGGCCGGCTGTGAATGTACGGGTAGCCAAAAATACTTGCTTTCGTGTCGGCGAGGGAATCGGTAGACAGGATGCCGGGAAGGAGGAGTGGTGAGGTGGGTGGAGAGCGGCTGTGTGGTTGCTCGTAGCATTTGGCTCTCGAAGGTGAGAGAGGCCGTGGAAGAGTGCCTTACTAATCCCAGGGACTGGGCCGAAAAATTGCGCGAAATGACAATATTTCAACGACGTTATGGGTGAGTTCAGACAGATCATTCTGTTGGGTTGTACTACGTGTTTTAGATGTGAGATCAAGTCTTCATTGGTTTCCTTTAGGGTGATGTTTTTTTCTTCACATAGAAAAGTTTATGATTGTTTGACTAGGTATATGGGAGTATATAAAATATTGGAAGGAGAAATATGCTTGCAAAAGACTGATTGAAATGAAAACTTAACTTTGTAGTTACGGATAATTTTACTAATGAACCTGGGTCCCGGCTAGGGTTTCGACGTTGAAGATCGGTGACACATAAAAGCTGAACTTTTTGGAAATACACGACTGAAACCATGGTCGGTTAAGTCGTTGAAATATATTGAGTATGGGAAATTACAAGTGTTTTCTATTTGAAATGGAAGCCCGGTGACGTTCATTAATACATCTATGTGGAACTAAAAAGTCAAGTTTTCATTTCAATCATGAATAAATTCCATAACGTTACTCCTTAAACCTCGAGTTCTATCTTACAAAATACGTTAGGAAGAAGCTGTTACGAGAAACCCTGCGTATTCATTTGAGGAAAAAATATATGATTTTGATACGGAGCGCTTTACTCAAATGGTTCTAAAATCAGGATGGGGCTTTCAGGCGATAGTGTATAAGGGGGTTAAGGTGCAGAATTTTAGAAGAATGAAAATAGTGTAACACACTAAAGAAAGGTACATATATAATGAAGTGTCCAGTCTGGTAAACCTCGTCAGGTATGCGTTATTTATTGAAAAATTCATTTGGTTTTGTGTTATGTATTCATGGAACGAATAGTTGTAACCTTGCTGTGAATATTGCCGTTCCCGAATAGTATTCTCTTAATATATTTACACGGAACATTTTCCTTGTAGAATTTTTAAATTGCCCTAATACGACCGTCAATCGGATGGATTTAAGAAATTGCGGAGGCCTCCCTCATCTTTGTTGAAATGACTGTAGATACTTTTATTTCATTTAAAGATAACTTGGTTTAGACACTGTGTTATGTGATACTCTGGACCCTTCGGCAGCTAAAATGATAATTGTCTAAGTTGTAACTTTTAGCTAAACTAACGGAACCAATGGCAGCCAAGAGGTTGGTTTAGGATTGTAGCTCATCTACATCTACGTAATACATTGCGAGCCACCGCGGGGGTGTGTGGCAGGTGACTAGTTATGTTGTTATTGACGGCAGTCGTATTGGGTCTGTGATGATTGTCTTGTGGATATTATATTTTGCATTACTTTTTTATTGAAAGGCCAGGCAATTGCTGGAAGTGTGCCATTTCTTCGAACTCAGAAGCTAGAATTTTAAATCAAAACAAAATAAAATTTACTCCTTCTATCAGATAGTACATGGGATCAAGGTGAGGGGCGTATGATAAATGAATTAAAGCGCGTAAAAAGGAGATCAGAAAGATTTTTTAAAAGATCGTTACAATGATTGTAGGTACTAGGGTTACGAGTTTGATAAAACCATCATTTCGATGCTCTGCTAACCCTATCTAAAATGTATCTTGTTACACCGTTTAACTAACCTTGCTGCTTAACACCTTAGCAAACGTAGGTCGTTAATCATCTGGTCTGCAAATTTTTCTTTTGTTACTTTTGTTACGTTGAAACAAGATAAATGAACTCACCCGAATCTTTTAAAAGCTGCCGTGGTAGCCCAGTGAGTTGGGCTACGATACGCAGAGCCTCAATCATGGGGAAGCCTCTTAGGTCGCGCTCTCGTTAACCCTTGCGTTACATCTCTAAGTTAATAAACTTCGGTAATAGTAGGCGACTCAAGGTAAGAATCTGGACCCTTCACCCTAAATATATGGATGTATACAACTTTGGGCTTAATAACAGGTGGGGCTTATCCTCGTGTATCAGACTAACCTTCCGATTGATCTCATGATGAAAACACTTAAAACGATAGGCAGCTACATCTACATCTACACGATACCCTGCAAGCCACCGCGAGGGAGTGTGGCAGGGGGTTAAGATCACCAAGCATGCACTATTGACATGCAAACAAGCAACTATAGGGTCTCATGCAACTAGATTGTTAGTATTTTTGTATTTAAAGGGTTAATACATAAATCATGCACTACAGAATACTCTAAAATATTTCCCCTACCTATCCCTTTGCCATGCTGCCTATTCTGTTCTCTTATAGTAAGGGGGAAAAATGCCATTTTGAATCTATCAGTACGGCAATATACCTCTCTAATCTTATTTATCTGGTCGAATCAAGCATGTTACGCTGGTGTTTTTAATATGTGCCTAACATCTTCAGTAAAGCTATCCGATTGAAATTTCTCTAATAGATTTAATCTGGACTTTAACCTACGCTCTGATAATGATTCCCACCCTAATTCTTGTATTAATTCTGATACACTACTCAACCTATCGTAACACCTTTTGACGAACCTAGCTGCTCTACGCTGCACACTGTCTAGTTCTCTGATCAACCCTAATTCATTTGGATCCCATACACTGGCTGCATACTCAAGGTGGGGCCTAACTAGTGAAAAGTATCATCGCTCTTTTGTCTTCTCATCACATTTCCCAAGTAATCTTTTTATACATTCTAGCTTTCTCTTCGCTCGGCCGCATATTTCCCGGATGTGTCTTCCCCACGATAAATCTTTGGTGATTGTTACACCTAAATATCTTATGGTTTCAACGCTTTCGATCTTCGCGTTACTTATTTTATAGGATCGCTCTATCGAATTATTCCTCCTTCCAAAATTAATAGCTACACACTTAAAGGTTAAGTTCTAACTACCATTTGTCGCACCACTCTCGAATTGCATCTAAATCCTTGCTAAGCGATTTCCTGTCTTCTTCTTTTGATGTACCCCTATACACTACTGCATCGTCTGCAAAAGGTCTAAGCTTACTACTAACTACGGTACCCAAATCGTTTATGTATAAAAGAAATAGAAGCGGACCTACTACGCTACCCTGGGGAACTCCCGATGTTACTTTGATTGTGTCCGACATGATACCATCTAACACAAACCCTCTGCCCTCGCCCACTCAAGAATTCTTTTATTGATATTAAATTTTATTTTATCAACCACTCGCTGTATCGGTAAGATGTTTCGACACTGCCGCCTACGTTACAAAGCCTAGATTTACAGATATTTCTGGCAGCAATCACCTTTCGCTCTGTTGATTGAAGTACTTTATTTTTATGCCATTATAATTACACAAATTATACTTAAAAGTGCTCAAATTTACATGCTAAGCTATAATAGCATCAAAGTAAAATGCTCTTCTACCTAGTACGGATAATAAAATTAATAGTTTATTTTTAAGTATATTAAAAATAGTACTTTATTTTTATGCCATTATAATTACACAAATTATACTTAAAAGTGCTCAAATTTACATGCTAAGCTATAATAGCATCAAAGTAAAATGCTCTTCTCCTAGTACGGATAATAAAATTAATAGAAACGGAGCTGTTGTTAGAGTAGTTGTTGTGGTGGAGCCATCGGAGCAGACTGTATTTATTTCTTAAATATTTGCTGCACTATATCACAAATAATAAACATGATTCCGGCAGAGGAGGACTCTTGTGCTATTTTCAACGACTCTTTCGTCAGCACCTTCAGCTATAAGCCTAGTTTATTTTTATTGGAGATAAAAACGTCTCTTATCTCAATCATTTATGAAAATATTTTTGATTTTTTTAAATATACCCCTCCGAATAGATTTTCGTTCGTAAGATGTAAAAATACCTTATTTTTCGTTTTTTATAATGATTGCCTCTTGAATCTTTGTTTGATATTTAATTCCAATGTTTCTGGAGAAAAAAAGAAATGGACAATTGTAGTATTTCGCCGGCTCAAATATAAATAGTTAACGTCGCGTATTTAATAGTTTATTTTTCGCTACTACAAAAACCATTCTTCTACCGTCCAAAACTGAGCATGATAGGATGGCTATTTAAAGTTGGCGTCACTAAAGAAGGCACTCAATGCTCACTTTGCTGTGGACATCATTTGATGAATAAATGAAGCCTACGAATTTGGACCCAATAAAAGATGGTTTCCTCCGTACGAAGGCAGTATTTAGGCAGCTGATTAGCAAATTCGGACACGGCTAATTGACCTGTGAGTAATATGGCATGAAAGCATTCGATGCATCGGAAAATAGATGTGTTCTGTCGATGAATGTTGAGTGAGTGGTAAGTACTTTTACTAACATCGAAACATCGACTACTCGATGTTTTCTATGTGGCATCCCTAACTCTACTGTTAGATTTTCATGCGTTATCCGGATTCGGAACGTGATAGCGAGAAATGTATTTACGTGGGAATTGATCCCAATTCATACGATGTGTATCGTGCACTTTAAGTTCAGTAGTACGATAAACAGATGGGTCTTCAGACAGTCTTGGTTTCGTCCAGGAGTACATCAGTATCGACACCGAGTTTCTCTTCACCTTTTCGATTTGTCCTACTAATTCTCTCCAGATAAACCCTGCATCCAGCCAAAGTGATGGCCTGAAATGGTCTCAGCTCTCCAAATATCATCCGAGAATGAAGTCGGTGGGAAATGGGGAGCTGGAAAAATAAGTGCATGGGGGAGGTATTTGAAGGATATCGGAGGGAATAATCTTGGGTGAATTGGAGGATGGAGTAAAAAATGTTTTTAGAATGAAATTAGGTCGAAGGAAGTGTGCTTATCTTAAAATAAATGTGAGCTTAGTATATACTTGTTAAACATGAAGAGCAAGCTTTTGATGCTCATTCAGACCGTCATAATAAAGGTATAATATCTTGTACTAACTGTAATAGATGATATGGGGTGGTTTAAGCATAGCATTATTGAAGTCCATCGTCGCACATTCATCTGCATGATTGTATGTGCAATGTTCTTCGTGGTATATCTCTTCACCTTAATGATCCCATGTTTACTTAGTGCATATAATGTATTTTGTAGTTAATTGTTTGTTAGGATGTTATCTAGTTCGATGCAGGCTATAGAATTAAATATGGGTGTTATGTGCTAGAGTTGGTAGGAAAGGATAAGTGATTGTTTGAATAAATATGAAGACAGAAGGTTTGAAAGGTGGTAAGGGCGAGGGTGTTTTGAAGGACTCGATTGAGGAAAGAATGTCGGGTAAGCGGGGTAGAGGTAGGAAAAGAGCGATTAGTTTGGATAGAATAATTGGAGGTAGGAGGTATGAGGGGTTTAAAAGAGTTATCGTATGAAATGTAGTGGTCGTGGGGAGATTGGAATGTTTATTTAAACCCATCTTCACTGGTAGCCTAATAATAATGCACATTCGTTAGGGTTATGTACGAAACCAGATACTTTTAAACCATATTTCCTTTTCCATTCCTTTCGAAGAGTCAACATGTACCTACTTCGTATTTCTTCTATTTTTTGTTTTGTCCTCGTACCCTGCAATATCCAAGTGTTGAGACCATACACCAAGTAATCATAACAGTTCAGATTGACTTAAGCTACATCCACATCATACCCTGCAAACCACCATAGAGTTGTGGGGTTGATCCTCGTCAGGTATGCATTTGTGATCAGAGACAACCAAATTTACTACTTGCATGCAACAGAGAGGCATTTTGTCATTTAACGAACTAAAATATAGCTATTAATTGTTTTTAAGCATGTTAGGTTGTGAATGCTTGGTGAAAATTCACCCGCTGCCACACTTACTTCATGGTAGATTGCAGGGTACTATGTAGATGAACCTGCCTGAGATATCGCATTTACAACCTACCGCTCCAAGGGTTAATCGATGTGATAATCTGCATTTGATTTGAGGAGGTACCCTACCGGCTCAATTTTACTGCTGCTGGCCTCTCAAATCAGCTGAGATACATCCTCCAGTACATCCTAAACTCGTTTTTCCACCTGCGAGGTACACCTAAATAACGAGCGTGTGTTGCGAAGATCGGCAAAGTTACTTAATATGATAGTTAATGAAGTTAATATGAATAGCGGTAAATATTTCTAATACGAGTGAATCAATGTATAGCGGTAGTTGTATGTTGGCATAAGTACTTGAAGGTATCCCAACTAACAGTATGTTTTTGCTTGCTTACTTTGCTATTTTTATCTTTTTAAATGGTGAAATTTAGACTAATATATTAATACTAATCCTATGTTATGCATGATATGTAGTGCATGTTTGGTGAGAATTCACCCCTTGCCACATACCTTTATGGTGGCTTACAGGGTATTATGATGATTTATTTTGATAAATATGTATTGTTTAGGGAACGGGTGTATGTTTAAATATTTCCTTGTTTATTTGAAATGCATTTAAGTGTAAGTTATGCTACTTTCTGTGGGACAACCGCGGTCAACTACATATTTATTAGGGCTCCAAATTTGTGTGTGTGTGATTTAAATGGTTTTGCATTTTTTTGTTTTCCTGAGTAGGAAATTCATTTTTCGTTGCCATTTCCTTTGTTCTAAATGTCTCGTGTGAAATTAAGTGAACTATGGACATGCTAACCGGTGAAAACAAGTTTTTAAGATCACCTTGAGCTGCCATGAAACTTATGACATCCGACGTGTGTGCATGTTAACGTTACGATGCTGTGGCTTTATTTTTTGTATTATGTAGGAGTTGTGCTCTTTGTTAATTTTATTTTGTTTCTATTTTTTCTATGTCGTGTGTGGGCGTATTTTCGGTGGGAATTCGTGTGGCGTTCCTTTTGAAGGTAAATGCATATTGATTTATTTAAAAAAATTTTTTTCTCACACACAACTCAATGGCAAATATATAGGGGCGTGAGTTCTTCTGTTAGCGCGAAGCAGCGTCTAAGCATGATTGAAGTTTTTCCGAGAAAACTTCACTCATATCATACGCCAGGAAAACACCAAATCCTTCAGCGTGTAAGTAGTTAGAATAGATGAATTATTTGCTAGTCTATCGTTGGACTATTGTCCAGTGTAATTAATTCGTCCCCATTGCTACATGGCGAAATAACTCAACTATAAATCAGGAACGTGGAACATCTCTGTTTGAAGAAGCTCTTTACTTAATATGTCTAATATTTTCACTAGATTTCGGACTTTAAATTTGGAGAAATCCAGTTTTTCTTGGCTTAAAATTATAGGATCGAATATCATTTCTGAAAAACAAAAATATCCAGTTTTTCCTGCCACACATTAAAGACTTTCCTGATGGGATGATATTCTTAGAAAATTACATAATTTGGCTAGCGTAGTATTTTGGGTTAATTCAACATCTGCATAATCTACATAATACCCTGCAAGCCACCATAAAGGTGTGTGGCAGGGGGAATGGAATAAGAGACATGTGGAATGTGGCAACATGTGGAATAAGAGAAATTATGTGCTCTCGAGCACCGCATTTCTCCTATTCCAGCAGGTGATAGCGCTGTATTCACTGAATATCGATAACTGAGTTTGTCATCGTCTTATAGGGATAATAGCCCTCAAGACGTTGGCAAATATCATCAACCCACCGACAGGAAAATCTACGATCTTTCATGCAGATTGGGTAGATTCCTGAAGAATCTTTTAATAATGACAACCAACAAGCCGTCTTTTTGAAAATTTCATTTGAGGATTATGTAGTTCGACCGTGTGTTTTCATGCTACTCTATCGTTTTCATTTTCCGATATGTCATCAGTTACTTAGTGCTATCACTTCCGTTGACAGGAAGGCGTGTTTTAAGTGACTTCTCTATTCTGCGATTTTAACTGCGATTGTGCATTATTAGGGCAGAGGGCAACTTGGGCAGATTATTAGTAACTATAGTATTTAGGATTCCTTTTCCGCAGCCTATCCCTTCGTGTTTATTTTTTGGTGTAGTACTCAAATCCAACTACATTAGAAGCAGTAAGGCGTGGAATTACAAAATTGTTGTACGAGTCTGATTTTTTAATAATGTCGTTTTTCCCGTCATGTATTTCGGTTCTGTTGTCATTTATATTCGCCGACGACGTATGATTTCGTTCCCTTTGGTGGGAAATCTATAGGTCGCAAATGTCATACTGGGCATTTGGTCCCAGTGACGCCCTAGATTAGAAGCCTGATAGGGGGGAGAATCGTTTTGATTTGTCCCTTCATTTTGTACATACTCGTGGCAAATCCGATTCGCGGTAATGGAATGCCTCTTAAGTCCGGAAAATTGGGGCTTATAAGTGGTAGCCATGAACGCAATTAAATTGTGGGTCTGTCTCCTTCGACCTCCGCGGTACTAAAGAGAAATGAAATGAATGAAATGAAATTGATACATGGTGACCTAGCAAAACATAAAATCTAGAATCTTTTGGGAGGATTGAATTGACTGTGAAACATAAATTCACCAGGAATATTCTGTCCCTTAGGGAAAATGGAAAAAAAATTCGTTTTCCTTGCCTGTACCAACGTCTATTTTCTTGTCCACTTTTTCTACCCAGTATTCTATGTCAAACTCGGTTTAGGTTGGCTGCTTTAGGGAATGGCATTCCTCAGGAAGAACCCTCGCATGCGTAGGTGTGTGACTGCGTCCTAAGTCCGGTGCTCTGTTGACGGAGCGTAATGTTTTTACTGGCTACGGACATTTGTTCACGTCAGACGCGGAAACCAATGAAACGCATTTTTTCGAGAGGAAACTTTGACGTGTTGCAGCTGTTATTGGCTGATGCCAGTATTCCTGATCTTCCGTCTTCTGTTAACAAGGCATCCCAGTCGACTCATTGCTTCCTCTGCCGTTTACGTACATACTTGAGCTATCTAATCATATGGGATTTTGGAACTTGAATGCGCTTGCATTCTTTTCAATAATGTGCTTATTTTTCAAATAAATTCTTCGACGCGTGGTCGGGAATCGTACCCGTGAGTTCGCCGAGATTTCGTGGTGACATTCATCTGTACCGAATTAAACATACTTCTTCCTTTGCTCTCCGAATATACCGCCAAGTTCATTAATTATTTCGGATATTGTTTGTAATGTAGGACAAAGCAACAGTTTTGGCTTTGTCCTAGACTAGTATTATTTTATTATTTCATAGTTACTTAGCAGCCGGAATAATTAGCCTCTCGACCATTTTCTACTAGTTCACGATTGTCGACAGCAGTTGTTTCATACTGAACATTAATTTTCAAGATAATTCTCTACAATTTGTTTTTTGATGTTGTAGTCAGAAGCATGTTGGAGACGATATTTCACGTGGTCGAGGTTGAGTAATGGTGTGATTTCCTTCAAGCGTTCCTGGCTAGATTGGTTTTGGATATGAACTGTAGGAAAACATAATTTATTTTGTATTTATCGCTAAATTACAGTAACGAAGGAGTAACGAGAGTGAACAATTTCAGTGTCAAGATGTTTTAACTCTGGTAAAGTAGGTACCCGGTGATCAGTCAGCAACCATGTCTCCTGCATGATATTCGCTTGAGCTTAAACAGAGCCCAGTATGATGCTACTCAGGGTTGAGAGATAGTGGTGGCTTCAGTTTCGTGTGATTTTAATGTGAGCTTCCGGGTGGATTCCCTGTCCTGTTCCTTTGAAATATAAAGCAGAGAGTAATTTGAGGTCGAGATTGAGTGAATTAGTTGGAATATAATTCTCCATGATTTCATCTATATCTATCTACCCTGCGACCAACCCTAAGGGTTTAGGGCAGGATGTGAACCATCACCAGACGTGCATTTTGAATAAAAGAAAGAATAAAAGAAATTTACCCTTACGGTCATTCGGTTATGTAAAAATACTAATCCGCGCGTGCACTACCTACAAGCATCTGATAGGTTCTACAGAATTGTTAGTGCTTACAAAGGAATGTAATAATTATTGATTAGTCAGGCATTTCTTTAAATATGTTACTTACTTCATGGCAAATGGTGTTCTCTAAGTAGGAAAAAATGGAAAAGAATCAAGTTACAATTTTGAAAATTTCGGAGGTTGGGAATCATAATTATTTTGTATTAACCAGTTGTTTCTGCGCCAGTTGCTAGTTTCTCTACGGAATGTGTACACTTTTGCCTTGACAATTGATCAACACAGTATGAAATTTTAAAATAGGACTTATTATTTTGTCTGTTTTGATTGGTTTGACCATGTAAACATATGCCGTCGGCCGCTGTGAGAGATTAAGCACTTGATGGAACTCTCATTTGCCTCGTCACTTTCGCGTCCATCTGACAATAGGTATCAGGAAGACTTGCTTGAATGACATGTTTTTAATGGCAATCGGTCGGCCACCGACCGCGTGTCCCTACTGCAGTGTACTTGCAAATTTAGGGACGGTGTTCAAATGAGAGATGTGCACGAAAACTTTTTGTATAGTCATTTGTTGTTCGAAGCGGGCCGTTCCGTGTCATTGCACATCTGCCTTCTTCTTTCCGCCCTCTTATTTCGCTGTACGGTGAAGCGCAACACACTGCAGTTCCTTCCCGTGTTCCTCCCTCCGCTCCAATACCTTCCCTTTCCTTCTACTGCCGCCCCAGCCTACTCACAGTTACTCTCCCACACCATCATTTTCGCATCTCCTCCCAGTTTCCCGCTGTCGTCCTCTTTATGCCAACACTCCTTTTCCCTTCGCCCTGGGCTGAGCGACCATTTCCCCGCGTCCCCTTTCGTTACTGGGAGAACGTCGATGCGATACGGGTGCTCACGTCTCGTTGACGTTTCGCTCTTGTGTTCGTCGACGTGATATTTGGTTTGGTTAGCACTTAAACTTGTTATCAAGATTGTAAAACTAGACGTGCCCCTAGAATCACAATCTCCTTTTGAAATTTAAACAAAAAACTCATTTGAAGTGTATTTTAAATCCAGAAATCCATTTCGAAAGATTCCAGTCCATTCAGGAGGATGGTTATTATTATTATCGGGTTCCTCCAGTAAAGGTATATTGGCCTGAATTTTCTTCCCACGCAACTTATCATCACATGATGTCCTCCTTTCTTTAGGGTAGTTTCCTTCATCATAGAAGACAGACTTCATTACTTGCGATACGTGCCCTGCCATAATGTATTTATTTTACGCAAAATGTTTGGACTTAGAAATCCGAGTTTACAAGAGAATTAAATGTTAATTTTAAGATCAGTCGAAAAAGCTCTGAAATGGCGGGGTGCGCTGCCTTCTTGCTGACGTAACAGGTATGTAGTTTACGTTGAGAGGCATAGAAAAATTCGTCTCCTGAACTTGACATTGTATTTCAGGGCCCCTCAGCTCTAGTGAATATGTATTAGTATTAGCCTGTGAAAACTATCAAAGGTCGAAAAGTCTTCTCTGTTAAACATGGTATTATTAGTCGTTTTATAGGCTCAAAGATATCCTGATCGTGGTGTCTTCTGCGACCACGAAGCATGGGGTGGTGCGAATGACCATGGCCGTCGACGTACCTTAAGGTGGCTGGTTCGGTAATCGTGAGTCGTTGAGAACTAGTGCTCATATAATTTCAATGGCACTAAAAAATTGCTTGGAGGTGATTAAATTACACGACATTTTAACCGGATGCCTCAAATTCTCAAGTCATATTGAAACATTGCCCTTTTTAATTTAATTGTTGACATGAAACATAACATAAAACTTGACTTGATTCGGTTTCTGGCAACCTGAACGTTGTCACTCTGTGCATATCCTTTGACCTTGGAGATGTTGGTTTTGATTTGTGGATTGAAAAAGTATGTAATTTTGTGCTATGGGTATTCGCATACTTTTTAGTGACGAAATAATTGTGATAAAACGCTTAAACATTTATAACATTTGTTTAAACCATTTATTTAATCTCTCTTTTTTACTCGGCAACAACGCACATTCTGAAATTCGGCACTGCTGTTGTGTAGGCAATTGTTTCTGTGTTTCGGCGGTCGTAACGGTAGGTGTCGTATTCGTCTATTCTCAAGAACCATAGCTTAAAGCACGAATATTACATTTTGTACAAGTAGCCTCCTTGAATTAAAGAAGAGAATTCTTCTTTCTTCTTTAATCTATGTCGAGAATTCTGTCAAGGGGACTACATTGTAATATTCGCGGACTTTGCGGTGTGATTTGTTGTGGTTTCTCACGCGTTCGCTTTCCCTCGTCTGATTCCACGTTGCCAAATGCACCTCAAAACTTCGCCCGCGATATTTGAAAATTTAAGGAATATTTTATTTCTTTCATATATACGGAGGAAATAAGTCGATAACACTGGTTGATTTTCTCAGAATAGAAATTGTTGGCTAATATCCACATCATTTCAGTTTTTGGTGAAAATCTGTACGGTAGAAACGTAAATAATACATAATTGACCCTTAAGAAGCGGGGTGCGCCATAAGGCTCCATGTTAAAAAAAAACTTAAATATCTCAAAAACTACACCGAAAACCCCAAAAAATTTTCTCGTAGAATTTTAGAGCATAATTAAAGGAACAAATATTGCAATTATGAACAAAATCTATACACCTGTAAATTTCAACCCAGCCACCTTAAACCTAACTCTACTACTACGAAGCATGGCGTGAAGGTCGTGCAGCGATGGGCGAACTTCACGGTATGCTTGTGAAAGCAATACTAACTGATTTTAAATGAATCAACTGCATAAGTAATATTAAATAAATAAATAAAGTTAATTATAATAAATTGACGGAATAAATATGCCTCCAATACTAGTTAATAAGCTTTAACGTAGTGCAGTCTACTTGGAAGCGTCCGCAGCACTACCTGGTGGTAGGTAGAGGAAATAGTTTGACGTCACACGTAGGATTAACTGGCATGCAATAGTTTGCCGTCGCGTTTTCGCGCCATTGATTTTTTCACTTTTTAATTAACGAGGAAAAATAGTTAATGTCATTTAAAAATCGAACGGCTTAGAATACGTACTCCAGAAGTTATAAACTTTCGATCAAGACAATAAAAAATAATAGGAAACTACCCTATAATTCCTATCTCCCGTGATTCTAACAAATTGCCTGTTCATACCATCCCACATCCCCCACGTACCAAATATTCTGTCTATTATCATGTCCTTACAATGACCTCAGTCCCTAATACCCATTTATCACCTCTCTCAATCGTCTCGTAATTTCTTCTATCTTTAAAAAATAGCTGATTTAATTGACCCTCGTTATCAGTTTTAAATTTGTTTGATAGGAGTGATGATCCATATCACGCCCGCTTGGATTCTTGATGCTTGTAATTATATCTATATCTACGACATACCCTGCAAGCCACTTCGAGGGTGTGTGTCAGGGGGTGCATTCACACCAGGAACAATGACAACAAACAAAAATAAACAAAACAAACACCACACATTTAACAGTAATCAGGGAAAAAAGAAAAAAAACTACCAAATCCCAATCATGCAGGACACACCCACGAATACCATGCATGACTTGAAATCCGACACCAATTTAATAGATACTCATGCATGCAAAAAAAATTAATTCCAGGGAATGCTAAGAGCAAAGAATGCGAGTAACACATTGATTTGAACATGCAGGAAATAAAAAAAATACTATCGACCTACTCTGAATATTACCTTTATAATTCCTTTATCTGTGAGACTCTATTAGATGTATTCTCTAACAACTCCCTGTCGCAATTAGCTACAGAACCTAATAGAGGGGATAACATTCTTGATTTAATGGCAACCAACATCCTACAAAAAGTGACTAAGATTGACACCGTTGATGTAATCAGTGACCACAGAGTTCTGACTTAAAAATTTTAGATCAACTTTAGATAAAAATTTTAAACGAAAAAGAAAGATACCTAGATTCTTAAAAGAGCTGACTCTGCTAACTTAAAATTTATTCAAGAAACGCCTTATCGGATTTTAAAGTCTTCCATTACCTTATGCACGGAGGATTCATGGAAGTCGTTCGTTAATATCATGCGCTATGGGATCAATAGATATATCCCTAGTAAATTTAAAAAAGAAAGCACTGAACCTAGGTTGTACAATGCAGAACTGAGAAAATCCCTGAGACAGCAGCGAATATATCATGCAAAAATGAAAAGAATTAGTATATATATGTCCATTGATGAGCGTAATGTAATAATTGAAAGCTATAAAATTTCAAAATCCACCGCAAAGACAGCTCTTCGTAATGCATTTGCAGAATTCAAAAGAAAAACAATTGGGGAAGAATTGAAAGAAAATCCAAAAGTCTTCTGGTCGTACAGGAAACTGCAAGGCCAGTCTGCCGCCCATTCAGTTAAAAATGATTAGGGTAAAGTGGCCACAAAAACTCTTGACAAAGTTAACTTACAGAATTCCTTCTTCCAAACCGTTTTTAACCCACCTTCCGGAAATTCAACTGTCGTGTTACCTGACCTCTTTGAGCGGCTGATGCAACCGATTGAAATTTCCTGTAATGGTATTGTAAAGTTACTTAAAGAATTGAGCCCCAACAAATCTCCTGGCCCTGATCAAATTCCCTCCCGCGTATAAAGAGAGTTAGCTTCCGAAATCTCCCCCTACCTTGAAATAGTATTTAAAAAATCCATGACCGAGGACGTCGTACCGATAGACTGGAAAGCAGCCGATTGAACACCCATTTTTAAAAGTGGTGATGAGGAGCAGCCATCTTACTTCCGAACTATATCCCTCTCATCCATTTCATTCAAAGTTCTGAAACATATAATTGTCAGTTCAGTCATGGGGTACCTAGATAGCCAGAATTTATCGTCTAATGTTCAGCATGGCTTCCGGAAGAGCAGATCATGTGAAACTCACTTGCTCTCCTTTCCTACGATATTTTAGTTTCTGGCAAATATATAAATATTCTCTATTCCAGTGGATGCATTATTTCTCGATTTCAGGAAAGCTTTTGACAAGGTGTCTCATAGCAAACTAATTTTGAAATTAAAATCTTATGGGTTAGACAGTAATATTATTTCATACATAAATTATTTACTAAATGATCGGGTGCAAAGGGTTGTTTTCGACGGTGTACCTCCCCTGCAATTGAAGTCACTTCCGGTGTCCCACGAGGTAATGTGATAGGTTCACTCCTGTTCCTTCTGTATGTAAATGATATCAATAAGGTGGTCAAAAGTAAGCTTCGTCTATTTGCCGATGACGCAGTAGTGTACAGGGAAATTCTCTGCCCAAATGATAAAGAATATTTAAATGTTGACCTACAAGCAATTGAAAATTAGTGTGAGACTCGGCAGTTAGAATTAAATTTATTTGGATAGAATAATAGAAATTGTTAGATATCTTGGAATAAGACTAACACATGATCTTTCCTGGGGTAAGCACATGCGTTAAATAATGGGGCAATCTAATCGTAAACTGGGATTCATTAAAAGAGTATTGGGTAAATGTGTTGATCATGTACGAGGAATCGGCTACTTTTCCCTTGTTAGATCTCATTTGGAATATGCTGCCAGTATATGGGATCCCTACGAAATCGTTCTAAATAATGAACTTGAACGTGTAAGGCGAAGATCGGCACGATTTGTAAAGGGACGGTACGATAAACATATTAACGTAACCAGTCTATTAAATGAATTAAAATTCGAATCATTCAGTCGCAGGTTGATATTTACACTTAATCTCTTAAATACATTCCAAGAACATATTTTCAGTGATGACGTTAAAAATATTTTGTTAACCCCAACTTACTATGGTAGACTGGGCCATAATCACGAAATTAGAGAAATTGATTGCCGAACTGACAGATTCAAAATGTCCTTTTTTCCTCGTACAATCCATTATATGAATTACAGTAAATATATCCATTACGAGTGTAGCAATGGATAGCTTAGACAGCTGCTTGTTGTTATAAGGACTTGATGGTAATCCAACTAACACCATGTTTTTGCATGCTTATTTTGATATTTTTCTTTTTTTAATAGTGAAGTTTAGAACAGTATAAAATGCTAATCCTTTTTTATCCATGATATGTAGTGCATGTTTTGGTTAGACTTCACCCCCTGCCACACACCTTTATGGTGGCTTGTAGGGTATAATGTCGATAGAAATATACGTACGGCAACGTACAACCCTGCGGACCACCTCGAGGATATGTGGCTCGGAGAATGTGAATTCATTCACTTGTGTTCATTATTAATTTGTATTATGCTCTTTAGTGCAGTTAGGAAGATGATGTAGTCCATGACTGGTGTTAATTTAACTTCTGATTCACACCTAATTTCTGGACGAAATCTTAAATTCCCTGGAAACCATGCCTACGACAGCCTTTGGAACTTTATCAAACTGGCCCAATCTAGAAGATTTCAGCGGGGATTATGAATCAATTACTACATACCCACTGTTGCTGTTCTACATGACGATTATGAGACTTAAATATAAGGTTATTTAACCATTACATTCTAGTACGTGGATATCAGCGCACTATTTCTCAAATTGAACAGCATCTTGGAAACGATCTTAAAAATGTAGCGGATTCCCCCATCGCGTTGCCCCGGTCATATCCTTTTCTGCAGGAATTGACAAGGTTCGTAACAAGTTAATGGTCCTCCGTAGGTTGCCCCTGGTGAAGTTTTTACGTTTAAATTTTCTTGCGGCTAGGGTGATAAACGAGCCCCGAGTTCTCTAAATACGTAAGATTTGATTCCCAGGCAGGGTGTAGATATGTTTCTGCGTGGAGAAGGCCCGTACATTGGCTTCCAATGAATCACGCTGAGCTTTGGTATTCGATGTGGATTCGTCGATTCGTGGGTATCGATGTGTTAATGCGTGCCATCGGCGTATCGCAACGCCGCACGCACACAATCTCCTCCTGTTCCTCCCCCGTCATTTTTTTCCTAAAGTGGATTCATGTGGATGCACGTATGCACTTGGCCATCCACCCCGCCCTCTTTTCTTCCCCTCCGCCCCTCTCTTTCCCCGTCCCTCGCCTTCACTCACCTCCCTCACTCGTTGGACACTAGGTCGATACGAACCTCCCCACTCCACCCTCTCTTCTCTCCCTCTCCTTTCCTCCCCTCAAACTCTCCTCTTCCTCCCTTGCACTCCCTCAGTGTTCTTGTGAAGGGCCGATGAACTGAGGTTTAGAATGCTCCGTTTTACAGTATCATACGCTACCAGGTTAGGCGAGCGAAATAACTTGCCACGACCCCTGTTCCCTCCGACACCGGAGGAATTAACACGAGTCAACGAGCGTCATCCCCGTGACGACCGTGTGGCCGGGTATTTAGTTAGAGTGAAATTTTCCCGCCAGACGCGCACCCGTTTCGTCGGTGTAGGGCAAAATTGGGAGTTTTTTTCTCGTCTGTAATGCGGTCATGGTCACCATACCCGCCCACGAATGCCAAGGACCGGTCTGCATTCGTGAATCCTGTGTTTTTTACCGCTGAATAATATCTCTCGAGGGAAGACGCGGTCAAGGGGAGGGTGAAGCCTTTTATGTACGCGTCGTAAAAAGGAGCAAAAAAGGTGCGCGTATCAAAGATCGACTTCATTTTGGGTTTTCAGATTCCCTCGCCACGCTCCAACACGAGGTTCCCCACCACACCCCTTCCTTATTACTCCAGCACTGCCCCTTTAATCCTCAGTTTCTCAAATGTCAATCGATGGTATGAGCTGAACAGCTGACGATCGGTTTTTTCGTGAGCCGTTGGAAGGATATTATTTATAGATTGCATTCCGCCTATTTTTGCGCCGAATCAGGGTTGATTCGATTGAATTTTCTGTGTTCTCGAGGTATATTCATTTGGTCAATGATTGATAAATCTGGGGTCATACGTCCTTCCTATTTCGGTCACTTTCGATACATTTAAATATTTTAATCGAATTTTGCAAAAAATAGATTTATGTAAATATGAAGACGTTAGCAGAAAATATAATGATTGGAGGTTTTCGTCTAACCAAACCAGTAGAATGGTCTCTTGTACGCCGGAAAATGTCATTCTAAATCCATCGGTTTCATCGAAGACCATTTATTTCTCTAATCACGTTTTCCTGACTAAATATAGCATAATACGCAGGGTTCATAATTGTACATCTACATCTACACTATACCCTGCAAGCCACCGCGAGGGTGTGTGGCAGGGGAAAAGCATGCACTACTAACATGCAAACAAGCAACTAAAGTGTGTCATGCAACTAGATTGTTAGTATCTATAGTATTTGAGGGGTTAATACATGCATCATGCACTACAGAATACTCTAAAATATTTCCCCTACCTATCCCTTTCCTTTGCTGCCTATTCTGTTCTCTTATAGTACGGGGGAAAAATGCCATTTTGAATCTATCGGTACGACAATCTATCTGCTGATCTTATTTATCTGGTCGAATCTAGCATAATACGCTGGTGTTTTAATATGTGCCTAATATCTTCATTAAAGCTATCCGATTGAAATTTCTCTAATAGATTTAATCTGTTCTTTAACCTACTCTCTGATAATGATTCCCACCCTAATTCTTGTATTAATTCTGAAACGCTACTCAACCTATCGTAACATCTTTTAACGAACCTAGCTGCTCTACGCTGCACACAATCTAGTTCTCTGATCAAACCTAATTCAATCAAATCTAACGTAGAATCTATTAAATACTTAGGCGTCACCATCACTGAAGACATGTTATGGGGGAAATACATCAGGGAAATAACTATTGTAGCAAACTGTAATTAGGATTCGTAAAAAGGGTTCAAGGAAAATGCGATGAGAGAGTACGAGAAAGAAGCTATTTTACACTTGTCAGACCTCATTTAGAATATGCCGCTAGTATATGTGATCCGTAGGAGGAAGGTGTGATAAAAGAATTAGAGAGTGTGCAAAGAAGATCCGCTAGATTTGTTAAAGGATATCCGATAGATTTCAAGCGTCATTTTTCTTCCGTACTATTAAGGCCGCTTTACTTGTATAAACTGAACAACATTGTATTTTAGATTCAAGATTTTAAAAAGGCTTTCGATAAAGTTCCTCATGACGAATTAATCTTGAAGTTAGAGAGTTTTGGTACAAATAAAGACGTTGTATGTTGGGTAAAAGAATTCTTAAGTGGGCGAGAGCAGAGGGTTGTCATAGATGGTATCATGTCGGACACAATCGAAGTCACATCGGGAGTTCCCCAGGGTAGCGTAGTAGGTCCGCTTCTATTTCTTTTATACATAAACGATTTGGGTACCGTAGTTAGTAGTAACCTTAGACTTTTTGCAGAGGATGCGGTGGTGTACAGGGGTATATCAAATGAAGAAGACAGGAAATCGCTTAGCAAGGATTTAGATGCAATTCAAGAGTGGTGCGACAAATGGCAGTTAGAACTTAACCTTAAAAAGTGTGTAGCTATCAATTTTTGGAGGAGGAATAATTCGATAGAGCGATCCTATAGAATTAATAACACGAAGATCGAAAACGTTGAAACCGTAAGATATTTAGGTGTAACAATCACTAAAGATTTATCGTGGGGTTGACACATCCGGGAAATATGCGGCCGAGCGAAGAGAAAGCTAGGATTTATAAAAAGAGTACTTGGGAAATGTGATGAGAAATGTGAGTTTTTTTGAGAAATGTGATTGGGAAATGTGAGTTTTTTTTTTTTTTTAATAGTTAGGCCCCACCTTGAGTATGCAGCCAGTGTATGTGATCCGAATGAATTAGGTTTGATCAGACAACTAGACAGTGTGCAGCGTAGAGCAGCTAAGTTCGTTAAAAGGTGCTATGATAGGTTGAGTAGCGTTTCATAATTAGTGTGCAGCGTACATCTACATCTACATAATACCCAACAAGCCACCATAAAGGTGTGTGGCAGGGCGTGAACTCTCACCAAACATGCACTACATATCATGCATAAAAAAAGGATCAGTACTTTTATAGGTACTGTTCAAAACTAAGTTATTTAAAAAAAGATAAAAATAGCAAAACATACATGCAAAAACATGCCGTTAGGTCGGTTATTTATAAGTCCTTATACCAACATGCAGCTACCAATGTTATCCATTGCTACACTCGTAGTGGATACATTTACCGTTATTCATATCCCTAATAGTACGAGGAAAAAATGACATTTTGAATCTGTCAGTTCGGCAATCTATTTCTCTAATTTTATGATTATGGTCCAGTCTACCATAGTAAGTTGGGGTCCGCAAAATATTTTTAACATCATCACTGAAAATATGGTCTTGGAATGTGTTTAAGAGATTAAGTCTAAATTTCAACCTGCGATCTGACAATGATTCCCAATTTAATTCATTTAATAGACTGGTTATGCTAGTAAGGTTATCATACAGTCCTTTACAAATCTTGCCGATCTTCGCTGCACTCGTTCAAGTTTGTTATTTAGACCGATTTCGTAGGGATCCCATACACTGGCAGCATATTCCAAATGAGGTCTTACAAGGGAAAAGTAGCTGATTTCTCGTACTTGATCGTCACATTTACCCAGTACTCTTTTGACGAATCCCAGTTTACGATTCGCTTGACCCATTATTTCACGAATGTGTTTACCCCAGGAAAGCTCATTTTTCAGCCTTATTCCAAGATATTTAATGGATTCGACGTTTGTTAATTCATTACTACTTATTTTGTATGTGCTTGGAGGAGAGCTATTCTTTTTCCAAAAATTCATTACAAGACATTTTTTAAAGTTTAATTCTAACTCCCATTATCACACCAAGTTTCAATTTCTTGTAGGCCAATATTTAAATACTCTTTATCATTTGGGTATAGAATTTCCCTGTACACTACTGCGTCATCGGCAAATAGACGAAGCTTACTTTTTACCACCCTATGGATATCATTACTGTACAAAAGGAATAGGAGTGGACCTATCACACTACCTTGTGGGACACCCGAAGTGACTTTAATTGCCGATGAGGTGACACCGACCAAAACAACCCTTTGCACCCCATCTTGCAGAAAATCATTAATCCATGATATAATGTTACTGTCTAACCCATAAGATTTTAATTTGAAAATTAGTTTACTATGAGAAACCTTGTCAAAAGCTTTCTTGAAGTCGAGAAATATAGCATCCACTGGAATATTATATTCGCCAGAAACTAAAATATCGTGGGAAAAGAGAGCAAGTTGAGTTTCACACGATATGCTCTTCCGGAAGCCATGCTGAACATTGGACAATAAATTCTGGCTATCTAGGTATCCCATGACTGAACTGACAATTATATGTTCTAGGATCTTGCATGAAATGGATGTGAGGGATATAGGTCTGTAGTTAGATGGTTGCTCCCTATCACCACTTTTAAATATGGGTGTTACGTCGAGTGCTTTCCAGTCCATCGGTACGACGTGTTTGGTCAGGGATTTATTTAATACTATTTGAAGGTAGGGGGAAATTTCGGAGGCTAACTCTCTAATTGGGCAAAATTTAATTTATGAAACAAAGCTTATGTTTATTCCAGCCGAATATATTCTGCAGATGTACATGCATGGATTCAGCACTCTTGTTGAGTGTAATATACTACCTAATGCACATATGCATGAAATGAAAACCAATCATATCATACCAATAAATATGTACCTACTAGTTTAAGTTATTAAATTCCCCAGTCGCATCCAATTAAACTATCTTTAAACAATTCAATAGTTTTGTCAGAAAAAAAGATTAAATAAACTGAATGATCATACCACAATTTAAGACGTGGGGATCTCATTTGGTCCTTCGGCATACTTACAACGAAATTAAACTCTATAATTAACTCTTCTTTTACCTCATCCTTACGTGCCAGTACTACTTTCACATCATTTTCGGAAACTCTCAGAACTACAGCGTCATTACCGTAATTAATAGCGCTTGATGTTGAGGCCACTTCCGTTTTATAGCACGCATAAGGAAATCAACATCTTCCTTCCGTCTTATTAAAGGGATACATTTTCCCCCACAGGCAGCCACCTGCTCTCTCGATAACTGTTCCCCGACAGACAATCACGTTTTCCTTGTCAGATCGCCGGTTGAAATTTAGACTTAACCTCTTAAACACATTCCAAGACCATTTTTTCAGTGATGATGTTAAAAATATTTTGCGGACCCCAACTTACTATGGTAGGCTGGACCATAATCACAAAATTAAAGAAATTGATTGCCGAACTGACAGATTCAAAATGTCCTTTTTCCTCGTACTATTACGGATATGAATAACGGTAAATATATCCAGTACGAGTGTAGCAATGGATGACATTGGTAGTTGCATGTTGGTATAAGGACTTATAGCTAACCCAACTAACGGCATGTTTTTGGATGTATGTTTTGCTACTTTTAACTTTGCTATATGTAATGCCTGTTTGGTGAGAGTTCACCCCCTTCCACACACCTTTATGGTGGCTTGCTAGAAGAACTAGGATGGGAATTACTATCAGAACGCAGGTTAAAGGTACAGACCCGACCAGGGGAAACAACATTCTAGACTTATTAGCAACAAAGATACCCGAAAGGGTTCTAAATACAGTTACAGGCACAGCAATTAGTGATCATAAAATAGTGCATGCGAAATTTATTGTAGGCGTTGAAAAACATTATAAACCAAGGAGGGTATACTCATTTGGCAAGGCTAATTACGACGGTATGAAAGAGGAATTAAGGGAAGCGTTTAATTTATTTAGCGAACAAAGCGAAGAATTAAATGCAGAGGATTCGTGGAGAGAATTTCTTGAGGTCACCCGTAACGCAGTTCATAAATGCATGCCAAGTAAATTTATTAGTGATAATACAGAGGTATAACGCGGAGGTTAGGAAATCACTTAAGCGTCAAAGGGTATGCCACGCTAAGATGAAAAATGCAGGACGGGGAGGATCGGTAGAGGAAAAAAATGAGCTAGTTCAAAACTACAAAAAATCGAGAGCATTAGGAAGGAAATCATGTCGGCAAGCGTTATCACATTTCAAGAGCAGGATGTTAGGAGAGTATTTAGATAGCAATCCTAAAGTGTTTTGGTCATATGTGATAGAGCGTCAGGGAAATACGTCCACAGTGCACATACTTAAAAACGATAAAGGAATCAGAGTCACCAGCAGTGTAGAAAAAGCAAATACTTTAAACACCTTCTTCCAAAGTGTATTCATCTCATCGTCACAAAACGCAGTGGAACCACCGCCGAACACTTTCAGTGAGCAAATGCCCGAAATAAACATTTCATGTGGCGGAATAGAGCAGCAGTTAAAAACCATAAGTAAAAACAAATCACCAGGTCCCGATCAAATTCCTTCCAGAGTATATAAAACATTAGCTTCTGAAATAGCCCCCTATCTAGAAATAATATTCAATAAAACACTTAAGAATCACACAGTACCCAAGGATTGGAAAGTAGCTAACATTACACCTATATTTAATAGCGGTGATCATTAGCGGTGGGAATCATTATCAGAGCGTAGGTTAAAGTACAGATTAAATCAATTAGAGAAATTTCAGTCGGATAGCTTTAATGAAGATATTAGGCACATATTAAAAACACCAGCGTATTATGCTAGATTCGACCAGATAAATAAGATCAGCAGATAGATTGTCGTACCGATAGATTCAAAATGGCATTTTTCCCCCGTACTATAAGAGAACAGAATAGGCAGCATAGGAAAGGGATAGGTAGGGAAAATATTTTAGAGTATTCTGTAGTGCATGATGCATGTATTAACCCCTTAAATACTATAGATACTAACAATCAAGTTGCATGAGACAATATAGTTGCTAGTTTGCATGTTAGTAGTGTATGCTTGATGATCTTCACCCCCTGCCACACACGCTCGCGGTGGCTTGCAGGATATCATGTAGATGTAGTTGTAAAATTATGTTAAACCTTGTAAGTAAATTCGAAACCGATTTGTTAACAGTTGATGTTAGGCACATATTAAGAACCCCTGCGTATTATGCTAGGTTTGATCAGATTAACAAGATTAGAGTGTTAGATCGTCCACCGATAGATTTAAAATGTCATTTTTCCCGCGTACCAAAAGAGAAAACAATAGGCAGCGTAGCAAAGGGATAGGTAGCTGAAATATAATCAGAGTAGTCAGTGGTGCATGGTACATGTAATAACAACCAATAATCCCTTTCTTATTTCGTAGATATTAACTATATAGCTGCATATGACTGTATTATCTAGCTTGTCTCCATTAAATATCCTAGTTGCATATCCATAGTGCATTTTTGGTGATCTTCACCCTCTGCCACACTCCATCGTGGTGGCTCGCAGGTTATTACGTAGACTTAGACTCTACTCTTAATAATAGTCTACTCTTCACAATTAAAAAAAAATAGTAAAGCAAACATCAAAGACATACTATTAATTGGGTTAGCTTAAAGTAATTATACCAACATGCAACCACACTATTCTATCCATTGATATACTAGTATTTATGCCGTGGAATGTATTTAAAGATGTTCACATCCATAATTGTATAAATAAAGAACGACATTTTGCATCTGTCATTTCGGCTATCAATTTCTTTAATTTTGTGAAAATGGTCCAGGCTACCATAGTAAGTTGGAGTTAGCAAAAATTTTTTAACATATCAGGGAAAATATTATCTAGGAATGTATTTAAGAGATTAAGTATACATTTACACCTATGATCTGACAATGATTACCATTTTAGTTCATGTGATAGACTGGTTGCTCTAATATATTTATACCATCCCTTTAAAAATATTGCCTATCTTCGCTACACACGTTCAAGTTCTTTATTTATGCCTATTTCGTAAAGATCCCATATACTGGCAGCGTATTCCCAATGAGGTCTAACAAGGGAATAGTGGCTGACTTCTCATGCGTGATCGTCACATTTACCCAGAAACCTTTTGATGAATCCCAGTTTACGATTTGCTTGACCCATTATTTCATGTATGGGTTTAACCCAGAAATGATTATGTGTCAGTCTTATTGCAAAGTATCTAACAGATTCCACGTTTGTTAAATTACTATTCAGCTACATCTACCTAATGGGGGAGCAGGGGGAGTATTCCTTGCGTTGTATGTTCTAGGAGGAGAACTATTCCTTTTCCAAAAATTCATTACTACACATGTTTAAAAATTTAATTCTGACCGTTATGTATCATTTTTTTTCAATTGATTGTGCGTCATCATTTAAATATTCTTTATCGACTGGGCTTAGAATTTCCCTGTGCGCTAGTGCGTCATTGGCAAAAAAGAAGAAGCGAGGAAAGAAATGCATCTTACATCTCTCGCTGCTGCAATGTATTGTGTTGTTTTATCAGTCTCTTCCATTCCTTTTCCGTTTCGTCCTTGTCGTCAATCTTGAAAATACGGAATTTTTTGACGTAGACATCGTCTGGATGGCACCCCGGAGTTTGACCTTGGAATCTGTCTTCGTATTGTAGTGACGTGAATCACCTCTCTGAGCACAGGAAACGTGACTCAGACGTGATATGGAATGCATCCCAATGGGCATTGCGCACTAATCGGAAGCATGGTGAGCGTGGTCTTACCTCTTATGGTTTTTCAGATCGTCGAAATTCGTTTCTTCAGTGACATGTCTTCGATGGGGTGGATGGAGGGTGTGATGGTTTTTATTTTGCGAACTGCAATTACTATGGTGGTTAGAAGTTCGCATAATCATAAAATGAGAGAAATTGATAGCCGAACCAACAGATTCGAAATGCCCTTCTTTCCTCGTTCAATTACATCTACATCTACATCTACATCTACATAATACCCTGCAAGCCACCACAAGGGTGTGTGGCAGGGGGTGATTTCTCACCAAACATGCACTACATATCATGCATAAAAAAGGAATAGTATTAATATAGTAGTCAGAACTACACTATTTAAAAATGATAGAAATTGCAAAGCAAACATGCAAAAACATTCTGTTAGTAGGGTTAGCTTTAAGTACTCATACCAACATGCAGCTACCAATGCTATTCATTGCTACTCTCCGATAGGACATATTTACCGTTATTCGTATCTCTTATTGTGCGAGGGAAAAAGGACATTTTGAATCGGTCAGTTCGGCAATCAATTTCTCTAACTTTATGATTATGGTCCAGTCTGCCATAGTAAGTTGGGGTTCGTAAAATATTTTTAACATCATCACTGAAAATATTGCCTTGGAATTTGTGGAAGAGATTAAGTCTAAATTTCAACCTGCGATCTGACAATGATTCCCATTTCAATTCATTTAATAGACTGGTTACGCTAATATAATTATCGTATCGTCCCTTTACAAATCTTGCCGATCTTCGCTGCACACGTTCAAGTTCATTACTTAGACCGATTTCGTAGGGATCCCATACACTGGCAGCATATTCCAAATGAGGTCTAACAAGGGAAAAGTAGCTGATTTCTCGTACATGATCGTCACATTTACCCAATACTCTTTTAATGAAACCCAGTTTGCGATTCGCTTGACCAATTATTTCACGAATGTGTTTACCCCAGGAAAGATCATTTGTCAGTCTTATTCCAAGATATTTAATGGATTCCACGTTAGTTAATTCATTATTACTTATTTTGTAAGTGGTAGGAGGAGAGCTATTCTTTTTCCAAAAATTCATTACAAGAATTAGGGATATGGTGAGCTGTATATATGTTCAATAGTATATAAATATTATGCAAGTGTATCAGCGGATAGCATTGGTGCATCTACATCTACGCGATACCTTGCAAGCCACCGCGAGGGTGTGTGGCAGGGGGTGAAGATCACCAAGCGTGCACTTATGAATTGGTATTGATATTTACTACCATGTTGGTATAAGGACTTTAGCTAACCCAACTAACAGCATATTTTTGCATGCTTGCTTTGTTATATTTATATTTTTTAATTGTTAAGTTATGACAGGAATATAATAACTAATCTTTTTTTGTGCAAGATACGTACCTAATGAGTGTTTGGTATGATTTCACTCCGCTGCCACACACATTTATGGTGGCTCGCAGGGTATTACGCAGATATACATGGTTCAATAGTTTCTCATTTCCATAGTATCTACATAATACCCAGCAAACCATCTCAAGGGTGAGTGGCAGGCGGTGAACCTACACTTAGCATGCATTATATGAGCAGTGTTACCATGGAGGCGCTTGAAGGTTTTACATATCAGAGATTTTCATCTACTGATGTTCAATTACGAGTATTTACATGAGCCATTCGCTAGCAGGCATTTTTCCGATGCCTGCTGTGTCAGCATAGTCCCTGGGCAAGTATTTGCTTTCGTTGCAATCTCCGTATCATTTAAGTCCTGCTGGATTTCCATGGCCGTCAGATTTTAGTGGGCGTAGCGAGTACGATACACGAATGCATTTTCTTCAGGATGATTAGACAGAGAAAGCCGTGGATGCCGAAGTGACTGATGTCATATAGTAAAAGCTAATCCTGGCTTTATTCATTAGAGGAATATACGGAGTCCATGTTGCCTTATATTTTTCTTCACCCCTTGCTATGTTACTTGTTATTCTTGCTTGGTGGTATGTTGTTTGCGTTGTGGTTTCGATAATTTTAAATCATTCATACGCGTAAATTTATCTTGATTGCATGTTATGTTAACACATTTGCAGTGCCCTGAATTGACAGTTGAACTCAATATTATTCAATTGAATCCAACTAACTTTAGATTAGCACTTGAACAGTTGAATCTAATTAACAACGAGGAAAGTCTTGTAATTTTGTTAAGAAATAGCAAATGGCCAGTTTAATGGTTTAAAAAAACGAATAACGGAGGCGCAAGGGCATTGAGACAAATGCATTCCCTGAAGTGAATGTAAGAGAAAATGTCTTCTACTTTCAATTTCTGTCCCTGATGCAAAAAATATACATTAAATATGAGTGAAAATACATTTTGCGAAATATACACATAATTGGATGCATGTGGGTATATTTCAGGTGCATATAAAAGTGTCTTTCTTTGGGCATGAGTTGCCCCTCTTGGGGGGAGGGCAGAGGAACTTCCTTTCGCGTGCAGTATTTTCTTCGCGTTTGCCAAGTTGTGAGCTTGCTCTTCCTCTTCGGTATGTGGGATGTCTATTGGTTATCTCGTTGAGTTGTATTGTTGCCAGATTTCTGCTTCTTACTCTGGCGTTGCGTTGGGAAGAGCTCCCTTCGGAGAATGTGACTGTACCGTATAGTCGTCTTGCATAAATCCCCATTTTCTATCTCTAGAATTGCTTATTCACCGTATCCTGTAGATGTAGAGCAGTAGCGTGAAGGTACATGGGAGTTATCTATCTTCCTACATGATTAAATTAGGTTAGTGGTGAAATTAGAATAAATATTTCTCATATCCCTCTTTTCGAGAAGAAATGTCGCCGATTGAATTGCCAATTACTTGTAAACACCAACATACGTACAGAAATATAAATCTCTTGTTATGTCGCAGTTAATGTATGAAAATAAGAATCACGTCAGAAGTTCAGTAAACCCAGTCCTATGATTTAAACGATTTATTGACGATCATTGTTAGGTTCATAAGATTCATCTACATCTACATAATACACCGCAAGCCACCATAAAGGTGTGTGGCAGAGGGTGCATTCTCACCAAACATGCACTACATAGCATGTATTTAAAAGCATTAGTATTAATATATTAGTCTAAACTTCACCATTTAAAAAGATAAAAACTAGCAAACTAAGCATGCATAAACGTGCTGTTAGTTGGGTTACCTTTGAGTCCTTATGCCAACATGCAACTACGTATGCTACGGATTGATTTTCTCGTGTTGGATATATTTACAGTTATTCATATCCCTAATTGTATGAGGAAAAAAGGTCATTTTGAATCAGTCAGTTCGGCAATCAATTTCTCTAATGTATTGGCAATCATGGTCCAGTCTACCTTAGTAAGTTGGGGTTCGCAAAATATTTTTAACGTCATCACTGAAAATATTATCTTGGATTTATTTAGGAGATTAAGATTAATTTACGATGAAGTGGAATTGCTGAGAATATTAAGCACGTCTTTATTTAAGCTGCTAATTTAGGACTGTCAAGTCCCCTCTTACAATCAATATTACACAATCACAAACATCCATGCTCCGGACAGTGAAAATTCCTCCCCATGCGGGATTCGAACCCGCGACCCTGCAATCGACAGGGCCGGCATGTTATTCGTAGTTTTTCGATCAGAAATTCGATAATTCTTGAAAAAATGTGTTGGGCTGAACTTTGTTAGCCTAAAACGTTTTAGGTCGTCGTGGATAAATATGCCTTCGGTAGTAGAAATAATCGAAAGGACCAGGCAATTATTCTAGACTTATCGAAGGGGATATCGTAATTGTTGTAATGATGCTCAAAAATAATGAAATTAATTTAAATCTATTGAACTGGGATTTAATTTATTATAAAGAAATACCACTGTGTCAAATAGTGTTCGATGGCGCATTTGTTAAAAATTGACTGAAAAAACTCCCATTTTCAGAGTCTGATAAAGTTTGCTACTAAATAGAGACTGCATTTTATTAGTGTGTGCCTAATTTAAAAATGCTGTGGTGAAGTCAAAGACATTATTATTCATTCATAAAAAGGATTTCTCTTCTCGTACATTTAGTTTCACTTTTCTAGTGCATGCGTAACATATACTAATTTTTCTATTTCGAAGGACCGTGACGCCGGTATTAGGCGACTATCAATCGTTCCGCTGAAAAATGGTCGTTAAAACTGGTGGTCGTTCAGTAGGGAGACTGAGCTTGATTAAATTGTTCCAGAAGTTTGATTGCACACATCTACATAATACCCTGCAAGCCACCATAAAGGTGTGTGGCATACATGTCGCATGCACGGGGAATTGGGAACATTACAGAGCTCGTGACTCAATTCAATCCTTATAAAAGCTGCCGAGTTAATTATTTCATTTTTTGTCGTTTTCTTCTTTCTCCACGGTTCTGGTGACTTGTGATATTCGTTCAAAATATCACTCCTACATTTTTAAATTCCATTTATTTCAGCAATTCAGTACTTGAATAATTTAGCTGTCTTTCCGATGCACTCGTTCTTCGCTCTTTACCCTTTTCTCCAAGCTCGAGCAAATTCTATTAATTGATATGCACCACTCGTGGATCGATCTTGGGCAGTCACTTGCCACCTAAATCGAAATGTCATGTGTAAGATACGAAGATATTATGGTAATCCGAATTCCATGAAAAGGCTATCTGGTTTTTCCCCTACTATGCTTTAGGGAATACCAAAAGACTCGCTATAGAACCCCAGCTTATAGGATATAGTTCTCGAACAATGTCTGAGGCACCTGTTTGTGAAGGGGTAATTTTCCTCAGCAATTCCATTGTTCATTTTTCTGTTAAGATCCAGCGATGGTAGCTGCAGGTATGGGCTGGGAAGCGGTTTGAGTAGCTTTAACTAATCAGACCATTTTCGTTCGCCGAATGAAATGGCATTTCCGGCAGTGCTGCCCTCATGGATTGGTTTGATATATTTGAATTGGAGCATTAAGCGCACAGAACATATGGGAATAATGGGTCTAGCTAATCGTGAACTGATATTGATCAAAAGAGTGTTCGAGAAATTAGCTATTTTAACCCTGTTAGACCTCATTTGGACCAGTATATGGGATCCTTACGAAATAGGCTTAAATAACGAATTGGAGCGTGTGCAGCGAAGATTGGCAAGATTTGTAAAGGGAAGGTATGATAACTATGTTAGCGTAACCAGTCTATTAGATGAACTACAATGGGAATCATTATCAGACTGTAGGTTGGAATTTAGACTTGAACTCTTAACTATATTCCAAGACGATATTTTCCCTGATGACGTTACAAATATTTTGCGAACTCCAACTTTCAATGGTAGACTGGACCATGATCATAAACTTAGAGAAATTGATTGCCTAAGCGACAGATTCAAAATTTTTTCTTTCCTCGTACAATTAGGGATATTAATTATATATTCTGTAAATATATTCAATAGGTAGTATATAATTATACACATCTGTAAAACGGATATCATAGGTAGTGTGTTAGTATGAGAACTTAAAGCTAACCCAACTAAAGGTATGTTTACTTTCCTATTTTAATCTTTTTTTAAATTGTTAAGTGTAGACTAGAATATAATGACGAATTCTTTTCATGATATGTAATGCATGTATGAATTTACCCCCTGCCACTCACCTTTATGGTGGCTTGCAGGGTATTATGTTGATGTAGATTGGATGTTGATGTTGGTGATGAAATACCCTCTGCCATGCCCTCTCGAGGTGAACTGAAATGTGGATATAGTGTTGGTATATTCACGATTGGTTTTTTGAGTGAAGTTGAAAATGGGGCCTCGATATTTTATTTTTTGGAATGAGTGACATTTGGAAGAAGAGTGTACTTTCTTTAAAACGTAATCGTTGAGAGTATAAGATATTTACCAAGATTAAAGTCGCTTGAAATTATCAAGTCACACGATTTCGAGACTGACAATGCAAACCTGTAACCCTCAATTCCAATAAAAAAATTGTAGAAAAGTGCAATAACGTTTTTATCATGCCAGTTTCTGCCTTCCACTATGTATCGTCAAAGTCAGTTTCTTTTATGCACTAATGACATGCAACTAGGCTACTACATGGAAACATGCTACATAATAGGGTCACATGCAGCTAGAAGCAGGGTTTTACACTTAAGAAAATCGAGCATGAATCGTCGTAAAAAATCATATTGACACAGGCTAAGTGGTGTGAGTACCTGAACTCCCCCGCCCGGTTGCGGCCTCCACAGGCAGGTTGTTGGGATAAAAGGGTGCGGGACCTAGGTCTATTCTAGCGAGATGCTGCGTAAAAGGTGTGAGAGGAGAGCTCCCCCATTCGGAAGTGCGTGACTCACGGTCGCGGAACGTACGTAAGGACGCGGAAGATGATGAGAGTTTTTGAGCGTGACTCGGAGGAAAGAGTAGTGCGGGAGCGAGCCGGTGTTTGTGGTCTGTGTGCGGGGTTGCCATGTGTTCCCTCGCGCTGTGGCGACGACAGCGTGTGAGAAGGCGCGCTCGTAGTAGTGTGGGGATTGTAGGGGTATGAGCGGGAGGGAGGGGGGAGCAGAGTCTTCCAGCCGCCGTCAGTCCTCGTAGAGGGGAAGGGGTGAGCTCTTTCGTTTTCGGGAAAGGTGGGGGGGGAGGGGGGGGAAGACTCCTTTCGCTTTCACTTCTCCCTCTGCAGCTAGTGCGCCCCGCGGAAACTGGTGGCCGAAGGGAGGGGTAGAGAGAAAGGGGTTAGTAGGAGGGCGGTCGTGTCGGGAGGGGGGAAGGTCGGGAGGGGGCGTGGAGGGAGGGCGAGGCGGCTGGCGGGGAGCAGTGGTGGTGGCGGAGCGGTCGTTGTCTCGCCTTGCCATCATCCAGTACAGTCAGTCGACGAGTCGAGTGTGCGAGCAGGGGTTTTACAAAAGTGATGGCTCTCGCGTTGTCCGCTCTGACGGCTGTGCGTGCTCAAGTGATTGGATCTTTTGTGTGGTGCTCCTCCCCCTCGCTCAGGACCTTGTGAGTCGCAAGTGTCGAAGGTTCCGTGTTGTGTTTTTTCCTACTTAGTCCGCCTGTGTAGCGTCATTTTCAGATTGTTACTCATTATTTCTAGCCACTGTATCGTTCGTGTTACTTCCTTACATATTAACAGTTCGATCTGTTTCAATTTGCGTTCTTTTCCGCGTCTGACACCCTTGGAGTGTTCCGCAGCGCCGCCTTACTCTTTTTTCTGCATTGTACGTGTGCGACGGTGAAGTGTGCCCACCTTATCTTAAGAACAAACAAGGGGTGGTAGATTTTATTCCCCCTCTGGCAAACTCTCTCCAGCTGCCTTCGCCCTGGTGTGCCTTGTTGTCGTCTCGGGTTTCCTTCGTAAGCGCTCAACCCGGTGAGTATCGATGCTATTTTGTTTCCGTTGTGGCCAATGCCAGGAATGCATCTTCCCCGCTGCAATCCAATCGTGTCGCCCTTCTCTCCTGACCTCTCGTTTTATGCCAATGGCATAGGATTCATTTTGTCGTGGATTCAGTCGGGGTGACGGTGAACTCGGCAGCGGGAGTTTTTTTTCCCCCCTCATTCCGTTGCGTGGGCAGAGTGCATTGTCCCGGGCGATGGCGCCCCCAGCATTCCGAACGTTTCCGTTGCATTTCTCTCACCGCTGGGGACAATGCACCTGATGTGGCGGACATGCAGCGCTTGCGACGACTCGGGTCATCGGACTGTTGCAACATCGCGGTGAGGTTGCCTATTCCCAGTTCCGGAAGAGTGTCGTAGGAAGAGGGAGAGGCTATGTGTTATTGAAAGAATTGTCTTTGTCTTGTGGAGGAATGTTTGAGAAGGTAAACGAAGAACCTGGGGATTGCTTGCATCCTATTCACTGGAATAAAGTTAATAAAAATATTCTTGGCATACATCATCTATATCTATAGTAGATATATATCTACTGATTACCCTACCTGCCACGTCGAGGGTGTTTTATCACCAAACATCACTAAAGTTTACATATACTACGCACCTAAGGAGAGATTTCCTTGAATAATGCATAACACATGTTACCATATCTATTTTTTACTCCTTACGCAAAGAAATACTCGAGATGTATCCATGCAAGAATCCTTCCAGCCACCTCGAGTAGGGAAGGGGGTTGCCTTCTCGTTAAGTGTAATTTAAAAACCCTGCTGCCTTTTGTGTTTTGCGGAAGATATTGTGAAATAGCACACCTCGTCTGTAAGCACCCTTGTTGAGTTGATAATTCAATTACCACATTATCAAGTATTTACTCTTCTCGCCGGGGTAATGGTTACGCCAATATTTTAGGCGGGAAGTCTACTGTTAGCGAAGGGTGAAGAGTAATATATCTAGTAAACCAACAATAGCCTGTGTAGTAAGGAATTTCGTAAGGCCATTGAACTTCTAATTTCGCTTCTTGCGTGATCAGTATATATATGTGATGCATATGCCCTGCGTGCCTTTCAGTTTTAACGAGTTTTTGGGCATTCGTGTGCTGCATCTCGATGTATAGATGGTAATATTTGTACCACGGAGGCGTGATCTTACCTAAAGTCATGCATAGTAAACTCTTTGTCATTTACTAGTCTTATATTTGGTGCATCGTAAACGACCGTCGGATTGGGAGTATCTTTTTGCATTTACGCGTTAAATCTGATTGATATTTTTTACTAAGCGTTAGTAAACTCGTACCGCTCCCGTCAATAATAATACAAGACATGAGTCGCTGTTCGCTGTATCGCTGTTCTCACTAGAGAGTCCTACTGTGTTATTCATTCGAAATTAAAAAAAGGCGCCACGCTTGGTAAGGAAAGTGAAAAACGCAATCCTGCGCGCAGGCGAACTGGATGTAGGGTGCCGGTGTGTGTGTGGGGAGGGGGGGGGGGGGTGTAGAGAGGCTCGAATTTTGAGGTTCGAATGTGGGAGGTTCGGAAGCCGCTCAGTTCCAGAAGCTGCTGGCGGGGATTCGCTTAGTGTTAGTCACCTTTCATGTGGTTTGTTTTTAAACTTGGTCTGGGCGCCGACTCCGGTCTTACAACCGGACCTGCCTTTGTGCACAAAGCTTGGGGTTTCCATATCGAATTCCTGCGAATTACCTTTCTTCATTTGCTTTCATTAAATGTGGAAATCACCCATAGGGGCTTTCGCTATTATAGCCGCGTTTCCAGGACAAAAACACTGATTCTGTGTTTGGTGTTTAAATATACGCAATACCCTGCGAGCCACCACGAGGGTATGTGGTATGGGCTGAAGATCACCATACATACACCATTGACATGCAACTATGATATTTAATGGAGACATGCTACATAAGGGTCACAAGCAGCTAGATGGTTGATATCTACGAAATAAAAAAGGGATTATTGTTTGTTATTACATGTACCATGCACCACAGACTACTCAGATTATATTTCACCTACCTATCCCATTGCTACGTTGCCTTTTGTTCTCTCTTATGGTACGCGGGAAAAAATGCATTTTAAATCTGTCGGAACGACAATCTATCGCTCTAATCTTGGTAATCTGATCAAACCTAGCATAATACGAAGGGGTTCTTAACATATATCTAACGTCATCTGTGAAAAAATCGGTTTCCAATTTACTTTAAAGGTTGAATCTAAATTTTAACCTGCGTGCGTGTAATTTTAACCTTAAATTAAATCTACTGTAATTTTATATTAGAGCTACCTCGCAGATATAATTACAACTACTCTTAAAATTCGGAAAAAATACAATTGGAGATAGTACCTCAATAGTCGTTGTCACAACCAATTTGTAGAACCCGTATTGATAATGTCATGAATCTCAGACCTTGGCTTTTACGAATGATTTGAATGCAAGGGATTTTCAGCATTTCTCGTCATTTGTTCGAAGGGTGATTTATTCTCGTATTAAAAATTAGTGCCAGTTCAATATTTTCTGTTTGTTTTGAAAATCTAAAAGTTTACTTATCTCTCCACAAATTTTCGATTAGTCTTCTGTGTAGGTTGGGTAATGGACAGCAATTACGCTATCACGCCTGCAAGACTCGGTGAAAATGGAATACCCGGACACATGCAGAGCATCAAACCAACGCCGCGGAAATTTTCGAGCTGATAAGAATTTATTTTAATGTTCGCCCAAATACTCTCATCAATGCGATAGCAATTTACATCTACGGAATATAGTGAAAGTCACCGTGAAGGCCGTTTTACGGTACACTTTTTTGTGAAAACGCTTGTATTAGGAAAATTGTGCCGTATAAAGCGGCAAATTGTGTAAACGCCTGTGCTAATGTCTGCATGATTGAACGGAAAATAGAACCTGTTCTAATTCCTTTCAGAAAAACATACAATTTCGTTCAGTTTCGTACAATAAAGTGTACCGTGTAAAGCGGTGGTGTGTGGGGGGTGTGTGAGGGTGTAGGTAAAGGGGGTAGGTAAAGGGGGTGATCCATCACTGGACATGTGAAGGATTTAAAACTTAATGTAAATAATACGCTATGGGTTCTTCTGTTTTACTTACTACTTGCACTGCTTAACTTTAAATTCCATGTTAAATGTACATACTTATAAAAAATATAATATTTTCTCGTGCACTACCGCTTATGCGAAGTCATTTCTGGGCCCGACACTGCGCATTTAAACTATGTAACTTTTTGACAATCTTGAAAAAAAATCAATTTCAGTCACATTTAGTGTTTTTATTTTGTATCATTCAGGATTGCAAAAAAGTCGAAATTCTACAATGCCAATCATTTTCAATCCCTGGTAGGTTCGTTGTAATAATATACTCTCCCTCGTTAATTTATTGTTGATTCGAGGTTGGGATCCTTAAAGCCTCTCATGCTCTGCTCGTTGAGCCGGACAAAGACGTGCGGTGAATGGTTAATCGGGTATCAAAACTGGTCAGTACTTAGCAGTATTTTTTTTTTTATATCCTCCCTGACGAACAAAACATTTCTGCGTAAGATCCAGTTTATTAATGTAAGTACTTCTTCAGGTTTCTCTTGTAGAGCCATTAATTTGATTTAGCATCAATATCCTCTCCCTCTCCCCCCCTTTCTATTCACCTCCATTAAAATCATTCACGTTTACGACCTTGCCAAACTCTTCCTCTTACTCAAGTACTTTGTCTTTTACCTCGAGTGTGCGATAATTTCTCCAGTTATAATATCAAGTTAACTACTGCCTTTGGAAGAATTTATTTCCAACCTTTTTTTCTCAATTGCCTTGAAGATGTTTTGAAAGACTCTGTAAATGGTGTGTGTGGAATTAGAGGTAGTCATGCATAAAATAGAACTGCCTACCATAAGCGTATTATAATTCTGCGTTCTTTACTTGTCTTTTTCTGTGAAAAAGACCCAAGGTGGTGTGACGTGTCGTATGCCTTGCTGAAAATTTGTCACAGAAGGTCTCATTCACTCTTCTCCACTGTTTTTATAAATCCCAGTCGTGGAATGTTGTGTCAGTATTTACATCTTAATCTGTACCTCCCATGATTATCCTTTCCTTAACCAACTTTCGGCTTGCACTGACTTCACTCATAATACCTGCCTGGTGATGGTTCTCTACTGCCACACACCCTTGCGGTGGCTGGCAGGGTGGAACGTAGATTTCTTGGTTCTGCTAAAATTTCCATGACATTATTCACCAGAAATTTTCTCACAACGTTTAGTCTGTTCGTATGGCAAAAAGGAGCCCAATTCTTCTTGCTATTGCACAGTGAATGTATTCGTTTCTACCCACGGTGAATGTATTCAAGTACTCATTCATTATTGTATTCGTTTGGCTGAAGAGTTTGGGCCGTTCAGGCGATCTCAGAAACTCCTAGTGAAGTTTGAACTCATCTAGCATATTTACTTCGAACTGCAGCTTTTTAATTTGCATATTTGACTAGGAAGTTGGCCTGTATTAAATTATTATTTACTGTTAAATTTATTGTCGACCCCATCAAACTCATTGCCTGTAATTTAACATTCTCCCATTCTTATCAGCCGTATTCATTACGGCCTGTCATTTTTCGTTGTATTCATCCTTATGCTCCCTCCGAAACGGCCCTTATTGTTTTCGAAGATACTTACATTCCTCAAAAGTCATGGAATTTTCGTATCATGTGGATCACGCACTGTCCCCGAACTTTCTTCCACTCTCTTTCAACTTTTATCCATCTTCTCATCGTATTTGCAATAAAACATCTTTTCGCTTCGGGTACGTCAAAATTTGAGCTTTTGAAGAATTGAAACGAACACTTTCCCAAATTTTCAAAACAAAATGCAAGCGTTCATATTTCTATCGGGAAAGCCTGAAATCATTCATGTTTTCTATTTCTTTTCGTTCAACTCATATGCCATTGTATTTGGCATTATATTTTATTCTTCCTGTCAGTCACTTTGCTTTCCGTACATTTTCAGCGCTTCAAGCTTTCTGAGTGGGGAGCAATTACGCGAAGGACGGATGCATTCTGAGGTTATTAGCAATGTACCACCTACATTCTCTTTCTTTATTTAGCATCGCCGTATTGATAACTCCTAGCGATTGGTTCGGGATATTTAGTTAACGAGTCCCCTGAAATTAAGGAACTTACACAAACTATTATTCTGGTATCATAGCTCGTACCCCGATTCACTACATCTGTCCTATAATACCTCCTTTGATATAGTATTTCTTTGAGTAATTATCTTTCTTAAATATTATTCCCATGACAATGTTTGAAATTTGACCGTGTGTCCAATGCACTCGAATATGTTTTAAGTGTGGTGTTTTAAATTACGCCCCATCTCATTTCACTTTTTGTCTTCCTAAACTCCGCGAAAAATATCAACTTATACCGGCAGAGTTATCACCTTTCTTATCCATTCATGCGATTCCATACTATTATATGTACAGTAAATTTGTGGTCATTCATTTTTTAGACTCCAGTCAAAGACCAACCTTCGGGTTGAATCACTGAATGAGTGATATAGTCATTCCGTATTATCAAAACTCAATCCAGCATCCCCTAATGGTACATATTATGATGCCACCAAAATCATCTCTTTTTGAGCTGTAAATAGTTATTTAAGTTATTTAGTATTGGCGTTATAGGTGTTACTGTTGCCGACCAACCGGCATACCTTTTGTCTTTACGCTCAGTTGCTACTTGTCAGAAACAGCCGGAAATAATTAATTTCAAATTGAAAACAGTAGTAACATTCCACACACAATGTATTTACATATATTGGTTTGAAATAGACATCAAGTACTTCCACAAAGTTCAGCCTCATACGGTTTTATGTGTACGGAAATAATTAATTTCATGAATTTAGAATGCCGTATTGCCTTAAAATGTAGTGGCTTGATTAGACTGGCCAGAGACAACATAATGAGTAAAGGAAATGTGTTATTTCATATTATCCGAAGCGCCTCAGTTGCAACAACAATTGGCATCTCACGTTTGAGAATCCGTCGTCTGAAGATTTTTTTGGATTTCCACAGTGTACTTATGTGATTACATATGCTTTAATAAAGAAATAGACGATATTCTGATGACCCTATGTTTGATAACTGTTTAAACTGCTGAAGGTGTGCGTTTTGTCGCCTGGAAATCGCGTATTTATTTGTGAAATTACAGTGAAATGAACCGTGGGTAATTATGAATGCATTATTTTGGCGATTATTGATACCTAATAGTTATCAGGCCGGGCAGGGTGCGAAGCTCTGCCATCATAATTGAGATTCGCCCTCTCCTCTGAGCCTCAATACTTACTTGATTGACGCTTCCCACAGCTCACCGACATCGATAAGTCATTCCCTCGCCATAGGTGAGCCGCGCGTGTTGGACACACTAGTCAATGTCTCTTGCTACGAATGCAATAAAGGAAAATAGTTAGCGTGAATGTGGTATTAAAGTAGCGACACTGGGAGATGCACATTGACAGAGAAACTTTTAAAATTAAGTGAACCATAGCCAGAATTATTGTAGCACATAGCCTGTTAAAAAATAAATATGCAGTAACCCGTCGAAAATAGGGAAATACCATTAGGTACACAACTTGATAATAGGCCCCCAATTGACCTCTTGTCTACCTCCTTTTCCCATCAGCGGCAACGCACCTTGAAATACCAATGGGAGGCGTGGGGGCGATGTGACAGTGTTACATGATGGTCAGCCTCAAAACTAGATTTCCATAACATTGCCTGGAAAGTGGGAGGCATGGAGTTGAAGCCGTTCCTTACATAAGCACCATGAAAGCCACCGAAATATAATCTGTGACGGGCATTGTTTGTGTGTGAATGAACTCTATATGTGCGAGAAGTAGGAAAACATGGGCTGAAATATGCTTCTTCTGCAGCTCGTGAGAGAGAGAAAGCAAACACTTTGCTTTTCCGAAGACACTCAAGAGTCTGTTCGAATGCTGAAGCCCCAGCATCTAGCGCGGGACTAAGCACGCATTCATAGACTTGTTAGCGTAATTTAATGCCATCCTTTCCGCCTGAACTGTCACATAAACATACTTTCACAATGCACCCGTGATGATTTAGAGAATGTTACCCCCATAAGAAAACAATAGTGAATGATGCACACCATTAAAATATGCTAATAGTAGAGGCACTTGAAAGTGGATAGCTAAATATAATTTTCATAATTATAGCTTTGTGTAGACGTGCTACATACTAAGCAACCTTTGGCCTATTTATCAAAACAGTAATTCTATTTTTCACTATCAAGTTTCTGTTAAGGGTGATGAATATGATATACATTTGTCATCTCGCTCGCATATTGTGATGTCCTCTTCTATAAGTGATGGCATTAAGTTATTGCCATTTTTAAGGTACTTCGTGAAGAAAGTATCAGGACGCCAATCGTTAACTTTGGCCCAAAGAAGCGGATTATAAATACCAGTGGAACTAATGCGACTCTCTCCATTGTCTGTCTTTGGAATAGAATTGAGGAGCGCAACCTTTGTTGAACTCCTCTATTTTTCCTGGGGTAAACACATACGTGAAATAATGGGTCAAGCGAATCGTAAACTGGGATTCGTCAAAAGAGTACTGGGTAAATTTGACGATCATGTACGAGAAATCAGCTACTTTTCCCTTATAAGACCTCATTTAGAATATGCTGCCAGTGTATGGGATCCCTACGAAATCGGTCTAAATAACGAACTTGAACGTGTAAAGCGAAGATAGGTAAGATTTGTAAAGGGACGGTACGATAACCTTATTAGCGTAACCAGTCTATTAAATGAATTAAATTGGGAATCATTGCCAGATCGCAGGTTGAAATTTAGACTTAATCTCTTAAATAAATTCCAAAACAATATTTTCAGTGATGATGTTAAAAATATTTTGCGGACCCCAACTTACTATGGTAGACTGGACCATAATCACAAAATTAGAGAAATAGATTGCAGAACTGACAGATTCAAAATGTCCTTTTTTCCTCGTACTATTAGGGATATGAATAACGGTAAATGTATCCAGTACGAGTGTAGCAATGGATAACATTGGTAGCTGCGTGTATGTATAAGGACTTCAAGCTAACCCAACTAACAGCATATTTTTGCATGTATGCTTTGCTATTTTAATTTTTAATTACAAATTTTATGCATGATATTTAGTACATGTTTGGTGAGAGTTCACCCCCTGCCGCACACTTTTATGGTGGCTTGCAGGGTATTATGTAGATAGATAGATATTTTTATTCATTGCCTAAAGAATAGTAGGTAATGTGGTAAATAAGTGACAAATGGGCCATAGGTTAGGTCATACAGCGGTACGGGCAAATTTCAAGCTTTGGCCAGTCAACGGAGTCGTGAAAGAAACATATAAAAAGGCATGTAGTTAGATCGTGGCCTCAGGCTCGATGCCCTGGTATCGTGAGACGTTTGTCGCTCAGTCAAATGCTATAGGTTCTTTCTGCTTATTGCTCCTATTTTCACAGTCTTGAAATGTCCTTTTTCATGTCCCTTTCCTTTAAATACCCTCATTCGGTAACTACTGTGCTACTCAGTGCATCTCTTGACTCATTTTGGTAATTTAGTGGTCATGACGAGACGAAATGCCGTTTTTGATGCCTTATTTTGAAATACTTTGGCTGGATACTGTCATAAGAGTATCATTATACACTTGTAATATTTCTTTTCAATCCTTTAAAGAATTCGTGTTAGGATCGATTTTAAGTTTGTAAAAATGGGTTCTTACAGTTAAATATCAATCGAATTTTATATCCGCAGATTCACAATTATTTTGCAGTATTTATAGGTATGCCTCGTGCTACAAGAAGGAGACTTCTTGGTTCAGTTCATTCAGCTGCTGTATGTTGAATTGTTAAGTTTC
Source organism: Platycnemis pennipes (assembly GCA_933228895.1). NCBI lineage: Eukaryota > Metazoa > Arthropoda > Insecta > Odonata > Platycnemididae > Platycnemis > Platycnemis pennipes. Next base: position 96,953,640 of record OW121852.1, read on the forward strand.
AGGTGTCATTTATTGAAGAACAATGCAAATATCTTCTAAACCTACTTAATTCAGTTTAATTAGTCTGAAAATCAATTTAATTAATTTTCAGTGTTCAATTTTATTTTACCAAGTCATCATTATAAATCAGTTTTAATTAGTTCGCTAAGTTATGATTATTTAAAATCTCAAGACTGGTTTTTTAAATGTATTATTTGGATTGCGACCAATCGAAGCCCTTATTTCTTATTGCGCTGCTTCTATTAAGAAGTTAATGTAAATTTTGTACATATTTTTTTAATTCTAGGCATACACATTAGTTTGTAAATGTGCAATAAGATGTAAGATATATTTCCTAGACGTTTGGCATGTGGCAAGGAGCTGCTGAAAGACTTGCTCTGCAGCTACGGCGTATGCATTCCTGAGCATTTCGATCAACGGTCATCGTGCTTAGCGCATTACTTCCGCATTCTTTGAGCGCATTTTTGTTTCTGGGCGAATGAAAAAATAAGGTATTTCCTATCTTTGAATGAGAGGGTGAGGGCTAGTGGCCAGTTCATTGTCGAGGTTAGGGGTTGGATACCTCTGTTCTGTGGGATATCATGATATTCACTATGAGTTGGCAAGAATTCCTTCAGGCTGGCTTGCTGGTTGCCAAGGGCACCGTTTCGTGCGGCATTCCTCACATTTACGGTATCTTGTGGACTTCCTTGTTCGGCGGGGTATTTGACATGATTTTCATTGTAGCTATGAAGCGTGATCTTTGCTGTGTCTTTGCTTAGCTTAATCTTCTAATGCCGTTAGAGTCACTGGGATTAGGGCGATCCGTGAATGTCGATTAAGTAATCACATTTCCCAGCCATCAGCGCTTCATTTTAAAATTGACTTAAGATTTGACAACTTATGGACTGTATGGCAAGGTCTAAAGGCCGCTTTATACGATACAATTTTTTGTGCAATTTCTTGTACAAACTCTTGCATGAGGAAATTGTACCGTGTAAAGCGGAAAATTGTACGAAAGCCTGTGCGATTGTCTGAATGACTGAACGGGAAATAGAACGTGTTCTAATTCCATTCAGACAAACATACAATTTCGTTCAGTCTATACAAGAGTTTGTACAAGAAATTGTGCAAAAAATTGTATCGTGTAAAGCGGCCTTAAGAGTTGAAGAGAAGGTTAATGATAGAATTGTATCGTTTGAAAATCCAATAAGATGACTCTTTTAATTGTGGGTATTTCACCTCGTTGAACTTCCTCACCGTCTATTTTATGGTCCCGGGGTTTCTGGCATTTCCACAGTATCATTTTACTTACCAATTTCTTCAATTCAATGTGTGAAAAGATTTGCTGTGTTGGCGGTATTGAAGTCTTCAGAATGCTAATACCAATTTGAATATTATTATGCGAATATGTTATGTAGATCGGTTTTAGCCACTCGTTATACATACTCGGGTTTAGTCACTGATATACATTAATTTGTACTTCGAATAGTGTCTCAATGAAAACAAGTATGTACCTATGTTTTTTCAACACGAAAAATAGTCTTAAAATATCGATCTATTTTCATTTCGGTAATGCCTCCTGTATTAGGTGCACTGCATTCCTTGGGTTGATCTCATCGGATGACACTGGGAATTGCATGTTATTAGTATTGGAGTGTAAATGGATTAAGGTTGTTATTCGTTAAAGTTAATGTTAATGTTTTGAGAGTTTCCCTACTCTGCTGTGTATTTTTCGAGTGACTCCCTCCCCACACTCATCCTTCGTACCATATTTCGTATCTTTTCGTAAAATCTAAAATACAGTTTCTTTATGTCCCTCTCTCGCTTACTCAACATTCTGTGTCACATGACCCTAATAAGTTGTTGCATATGAAGTAGCAGCACTCTTGCCTCCGCGCGTTTTCAGTCAACTTTCCTTTCTCCCTATCGTGTTCAGTACCTCATCATTCGTCACTTTCCGTCCTTCGCACTTTCCATTTTCATTCCTATCCACATCTCGAAAGTTCTCTCAACATCAACGTAATGCCCCGCGAGCCACCGTGAGGGAAAGGCCGAGTTTAGAATCCATGGAACACCACGTTCCATGCTAATCTCTCAGCCAACATTCACGTTTTCCTTGAAATTTCCGTCACAAGTTCTCTTCTATTGGTGACAGATTGCTTCGTCAATGTAATCCGTCAGGACCAAGATGTCTCTTACGCGGCGCTCTGAAGCAAATGATCGTAATATGAATTATATATTTTTCTGCATTCTGCTTAATTAAGTTTTATCTTAGCATGAATAGGAATATACATGTATATGCTAAGTAAATGGTGAGAAAACATTAAAATCACGGAGAATATTGCGTCACTCAACACGCCAGTTGGTTATGAGCTAGGCTGTGTCGAATGTCACTCGATACCCGAGTGGTAGAGGATCACTAAAACGTTCATTTTCGTCTAAATTGTAACAAAACGACAAAAAGAACAAACAAATTGTAAAAAAACAACAGAAAGTAACAAACTTGCTCAACCTGTTCCTGTTGTTGATGCCCTCTTATGAGCAGCTTCTCATTCTTTTTCCTAGAAAATCTCATTACTTAAGTTCTCTTTCGATTACTCGTTATCCCACCTATTTATAACCAGTTTTTCAAAGTATTTGACGGCGATTCCCCCCTACTTCTCATCGTCAAGGTGGCTCGTAGGGTACTCAGCAGATGTAAATGATAGCCGTCCTATGGCTGACGCATGGCCTCTTACGAACGCATGGTCTCTGGTATACCCAAACGATGTAAGATTAATGGAAAATTTTTTTTAGGAATATGTTGCAATGTGTGATGGGCGGGTACTGAAATTCTTCGCGCCAAGATAATTAATTTCAGGGTGCTCCTAGGTATTGTCGTTGATAATAAATAAGTGCTATGAATCACCCACAGTCATAAATAAAGCCCCGTTGTATTTATTAATTATGATTGATGTTTTGAGGGTTTTCGGATTTCTCCCGCGTTGAATCGTCCTGCTGGACGGCAGTTTCGCCGTCATTCCAGTCGGCATCTTCAGGTCCGAAGTGCCGACTGGAATTCCGGCGAAACTGTCGTCCAA